>CM067341.1:26705000-27912500 GCA_034376525.1 Nicotiana benthamiana
TTCACACCGTGCCAACACTCTATCCAAATTACTCAAATATTCTTTAAAAGAATCCCCAACCACACTAAAATCATCCATGAAAACCTCCAAGATATCTTCCACCATGTCGGTGAAAATAGCCATCATGCATCGTTGAAAGGCCGCCAGAGCATAGCACAATCTGAACAACATCCGAGAAAAAGCGAATGTGCCATACGGATAGGTAAATCTGTCTTCTCTTGATCCTCTGGGGAAATTAATATTTGATTGTACCCCGAGTATCCATCCAAAAAGCAATAAAAAGCATGTCCCCAAGACGATCTAGCATTTGGTCAAGGAATGGCAATGGGAAATGGTCCTTTGAGGTCACTTTGTTTAGCTTCCGATAATCCATACGTACTCTCCATATGGTGACTGTCAGGTAGGAACAAGTTCATTGTTGTTAGTGGTCACCACAGTCATGCCACCCTTCTTTGGTACACATTTCACTAGAGAAGTGCACGAGCTATCAGAAATGGGATACACAACCCTGACATCCAACCATTTCACCACTTCTTTCTTCACCACTTCTTGCATAGCCTCGTTCAATCTTCTTTGATGCTCCAAGGAATGTTTTGCATCATCCTCCAAGATAATTTTGTGCATACAGAATGGGGGGTTATTCCCCGAATGTCAGCTAGAGTCCATCCAATTTCCCTTTTTTGCTTTTGAAGCACCGCCAATGTAACCTCATCCTGCATGTTAGTAAGGCAAGAAGAAAGAATAACTGGTAAAGTAGAGTTTGAGCACAAGAATTTATACCTGAGGTATGGAGGAAGTGGTTTCAACTCCGACACTCGTGGCCCCTCAATTGATGTCTTTGTTGGTGGAGTTTTCCGATTTTCAAGATCTAAAGATAATTTTCTCAGCTCATAAGAATAAGAGTCCATCTCATGTAAAGCATTCACGCACTCCACTCTTCTTGCATCATCATTGACATCCATAATTAGTGGCATAGCCTCAAGAATATCCTCCACGTTGATGATAGCATTGGTATCATCCAATATAACAACTGTGACAAGGTCTACAAACTAGAGTTTCTTCATGAATTTGCAAACATGGAAGATGACCATTTCATCACCTACTTAGAAAGTGAGCTCACTCACTTCAACATCAACCAATGCCTTCCCCGTTGCAAGGAAAGGTCTACCCAAGATAATAGGAACCTTATAGTCCACTTCATAATCTAAAATGACAAAGTGGGTCGCTAATATGAATTTGTCCACCCGGACAAGCAATTCATCAATAATTCCCAAAGGTCGCTTCATCGATCGATCCGCCATTTGAAGTCTCATTGAAGTAGGTCTAGGTTTTCTGATACCCAATGTCTTGAAAACCGAGTAAGCCATCAAATTGGTACTAGGTCCCATGTCACATAGAGCTTTGGCAAAGTCCACACTCCTAATAGTACAAGGGATAGTAAAACCTCAAGGGTTTCAAGCTTTGGTGGCATTTAATGCACTATAGCACTCACTTGGTGAGTTATTTTTATTTTTTCATAATCCATAGACCTCTTCTTTGTAACTAATTCCTTCATAAACTTGGCATATCCTGACATTTGTTGAAGAGCTTCAACCAAAGGCACATTTATGGACAAGCTCTTCATTATGTCAATGAACTTATTGAATTGATTGTCATTTCTTTTCTTTGCGAGACTTTGAGGATAAGGTGGAGGTGGTCTAGGCAAGGGTGCCTTGGCTTTTGGCGCAACCGGCTTGGGCATGTCAACCACGTGTTCCCTAGACAGGTTCACGACATCTTCAGTTTCCACTTTGGCCTCCTAAATGTCAACCCTCACATCATTGTTCACATTCTCCTCAGCCACATTTTCAATAAGCAATAGAACTTCATCATCTTGCAACTCAACATTTTCATCCACAATTTGCTTTTTCTTTGAGGAATTCACATCACCGCCTCTCCAACTTCTTGTTGTAACCACCATCACATGATTGTTGTTCCCACCATTCGGGTTTACTACCGTATCACTTGGTAGAGCACCCTTGGGGCGAGTGTCCAAAGCTCGTAAGATGTGGCTTAATTTCACTTCCAAGTTCCGGATAGAGGTATTGTGAGAAGCCAACTTGGCATCGGAATCTTGGTTCTTATTCATCATATACTCGAACATCATTTCAATTCTACCTAAATCACTTCCACAAGAACTAGGACCTTGAGAAGGGAAAAGGGGTGGATTGTTCGATTGTTGGTACATTGGGGGCCTTTGAAATCCTTGTCCCCAGTTACCTTGGTTTCCATTGTTGTTCCACCCGCCTTTATTGTTGTTGTTGCTTCAATTATTGTTACTTCCATTCCAATTTCCTTGGTTGTTATTTCGATTACCCTAATTGTTGTTTTGGTTGTTGTTGTTCCAATTGCAACCACCTTGTTGTTGATTGTTGTTGTTCCAATTGCCACCACCTTGTTGTTGACTGTTGTTGTTCTAATTGCCACCACGTTGTTGTGGATTGCCCCACTTTTTTGGGGTCACCATTGTTGGTTTGAAGAGTTGCCTCTACTGCCTTGATAGTTGTTCACATATTGAAACTCTTCACTTTCATCATCATAACACTCATTTGAAAATCCACCACCATCATTGTCATGTTGTTCACAATTCCCTTGAGATTGTTGCCTTCTTTGCCTGCTCTTAAGCATAGTGACACCTTCTATGGCGTTGACTTGGTGCAGATTTTGGACTTGTTGCAACTGCGCCTTCGCCAATTGGTTCATAGTAGTAGTAAGCTTGGCAATAGCTTGACCATGATCATGCGATTCCTTGTGCAAATAGATGACCATAGGGTCACCCTGAGGCACATTCGGTCTACTTTGCCATGCTGAAGAAGTGTCACCCATCTCATCAAGTACAACACATGCCTCATCATAAGAAAGTTTCATATAATTGTCCCTGACCAATTGGTTCACAATGCATAGATTTGTAGTATTTATGCCCTGGTAAAAGGTTTGTTGGATCATAGCTTTGGTCATGTCGTTGTTTAGGCATTCCTTCACCACAGTCCTATATCGCTCCCAGATTTCATCTAATGGTTACATTGGCTCTTGCTTAAAGCCTAATATTTTATCTCGAAGTTCAGCCATATTACTGGGTGAGAAGAATTTGGCAATAAACTTACCCGCCAACTCATCCCAAGTTGTGATGGAATGATAGGGGAGTCTTTCGAGCCAATCTAATGCTTTTCCCTGAAGTGAGAACGGGAAAAGTCTCAATCTTAGTACATCCTTGGACACATTCGTCTGCTTGCCTCCCCAGCATGTATACAAATCCCTTGAGATGTTTCACATTGGTTATCTGAAAGTTGCCCGCTCGAATTTGGGGTAGGACAATAGCACTTGCGTGGCCCTTGTTCGGTAATACTCTGGAAGCCACTCTTAGGTGTGGTGGAGGACGGTCTGGAACATTGTCATTTGGATTAGCATTGTCATTCCAACCTCTCCGTTGACCTTGAGGTGCAAGAGGCACCTTATCTTGCTCAAGATAATCTACCTCCTCCCCTTCTATCACATTTCAAAGAGGGTCATTAGTGTTTTTTAAAGCCATGTTGGTACCTGAGTAATGTCACAGACAAGTAAGTAACAAAGAAGGAAAGAAGAACAATACACAAAACTAACTAAATAGATAGCCAAAGTCGTTATCTCCCCAGCAATGGCGCTAAAAAGTTGATCGCTGCCTACTCCACACTACTAAGAGGTAGGAAGAGAGGTTCCCAATAGCGTTTACCCAATTTGTATGTCAGGATAGATTTCCACGGGGAGCTAGGAAGGGAGTTGAGTATCTACCTAGAGTAGAATTGGGTATTTGTTCCAAATATCGCTTCCCGATATTTTTGGGTTTTTCTTTTAACAATCTAATATTATTAACTACTAATTATGATTTCAACTAGATTATGCTAAATGAAAATTGCTAAGAGTTGTATCTAACAGATAGAAAGGCACATGGGTAGTGACTTTCACCTAGGTGGCAAATTGTCGGGTAATTGCTTCAAAGGCATGCTTGACATGATTGGCGAGATAAGCTATAACCGTTGCACGATTTTACCCACTCTCACACTCTCAGCAGAGAGAGTGATTTTGCCCAATTGACTTTTTCAAGAACAAATAGGTAGGCAAATTAGCTCAAGCAACTAGGGTTCAAGTAGGGTAATTACTCTCTCGAGGTTTATCCCTTTAATTGGGACTACCAGTTCTCTTAAGTCCATCCCAATTTCATGTTGGGTCAATTTTGGAGACTTATGCTCTATTTCTCAAGAAGAGCCAAGTAAACTTAGAACAAACTAGTGTTTGCAACCACCAATTCATAAATTAAACCATAAAATTGACCCAAATAAGAAACACTCATAGTTAATCTAGCCCTAAATTACAACACCCATTAAGTACCCACACTAGGGCTGAGCTACAACCGTAGCTAATGGGCCTACTCATGCTTGAAGAGAAAAACAGAGAAATAGATTAAGATAAAGACATATTAATTAAACACTAAAGGAAATACAATGATTCTATCATTAAAACTAAGTTAAAATTCCCAAAATGGCTACAAAATAGCTTCTCACGAGGGAAACTCAAGTCTAGAAATAGCTGATACCCTAAAAATCGAAAAAAGGTTCTATTAATACTAAGCTGGAAACACGACCGCGGACTGCATAGGCTTGAAGCTAGGCACTTGACATCTCTCTGAAGTTTGCTTCCACGGACCGCATAAAATGGTAGTGCGGCCGCAGTGTCTTTTGTGCGGACAACATAATTTATATTTCACACGCACTACTTTGATACCTTAAATTCCTGGTCTTTGAATCTCTCTAGTGCGGACCGCACAAAGTGTAGTGCGGCCACACTAGGCTTGTTTGTCCTGAGTTATCTTGTCTTTGGTACATGTGCATGTTTCACTCCTTTTAAGCTGATCTTTGACATCTCGTCACTTTATCGATTAAACCTGCATTCAAAAATAACTTATGAGACTCTTGGGATTATTTTGTACGAATTTATAATCAAAGCGTAAGAAATAAGGATCATGAAATACGTCAAATCCCTAGTTATCAATCGTGTTCGCGTATGGTGTATCCTATATTGTGAATTACGTAGACTCTTTTGTAGTAGTGTGCATCTTGTTCATTGCGAAGATGATGGTATTCCTTTCTTCACATAAGAGGATGCCTGGGCAGATTGTAAAGCACCTCATTTCTATGGTTTAGACCACTTTAAAATTTTTGGAGCTATGGAGCTCGGAATGAGGCGATTCTTGAAGTAATTTTCATCATATGAATTGGGTAAGTGTTTTCTACTCAATTTTTGTTATATTTCGTGAACCTATTTTGTAAAGGCATGTTACTTCAGTTACTCCACACAAAATATAAAAGAACATTCTCTTTTCTCTCTAACATACCCTCTTGATATTACTGCTTTAATTTACTATCTTTCCATTAGATCGTTATTTATTTCTTATCATTGGCCATATAGAGCCTTTGTTGATTTTATTATCAATATTAGTTGTACCTCAATCACCCTCGATAGCTCATCTCTGAGCTCGGGAATCGACCTCGAGGCCCTTGAATCGACAAGCTTGACACCTCGATTGACAGTCTATCGGTTTGATTATCACCCTATCCTTAACTCTTATTTCGTTTCTAAATCTCAAATACATAGCATCAAATTCTTAACTAGCATAAAACTAGATCACATATTTTTAGAGTTTCATCATCCAATTTATTATTATTACCATTTTCATGATAAATAGCTTGGCGCTGACCGTGGGGCTAAAAATAATAGTGATTATATTCTAGCTGGTTTTACAACATAATGCAGGTTATCTTTCACGCATTTTCTTGTCCAAGATCTCCGATTTTAGGTCGAAATGTCTAGCTCCGTGAATGGGGGTGAAAACAACAGTCTTGAGGACAACAAAGAAAATTGTGTGGGTGTTCCCGATGTTGGTGTGTAACCAGGTAACCCTAGGTCTGCACCAGAGCCAATACTCGTTGACGCAGTCTCATGTGACGCACAACAAGTCGATATCAGCTCACACACCAACAGGAGCGTGCATAAAGAGGATCCACAATAAGCTCAGAAAACCCCAACCAGGGAAGAACGAGATGTTAGCCTTCATGTTATTTTGAAATTTTGCAAGCACAAAAGCTGGCTATCGCTTAGGGGTACAAAGTCACTAGAAAACTCCTAGCACGTCAGCACCCCGGACGGCTCCCTAATCGAATAGATACTGGAGAAATCGAGTATCAACGAGTGCATAGACGATCCTGTCATCGTGACGATTAAAAAGGACCTCACCAGAAGGATTGAATCGGGTGAGAAAATGATAGAAGCTAACGATAAGAAGGTGGAGACTTACAACTCCATGGTCGATCAGATCCCAAAAGTGCCCCCGATTTTGAAAGGTATGGACTCAAAGAAGATCGTACAGAAGTTGTTCCCAAAGGAAGCAGCCTCAAATCCATTCTAAAGATGTTCAGAATGTCGGATCTTCAGAAACACAATGGCATATACGACCCAAACTAGCACTTTACCGTTTACATCTGTGTAGTAAAGGGAAACGATCTAAACGATGACGAGATCGGTTTCGGTTTGCTGAAAAGATTTGGAGAAACACTTTCTAAAAGGACAATGATGTGGTACCATAACTTGGCCCCAAGCTGGCCATAGTGAAATCCCAGATTTTCAAAATCAACCAAATGGAAAACCAGATGCTGCGAGAATTTGTGTCTCGCTTCCAATTGAAGGAATGGAACTACCACCGGTATCCGACAACTGGGTGGTACGGGCCTTCACTCAAATCTAGGTTCGGTAGTAACCCGGTGCCAGCAAAGGCACCTCGCTTATCAGAATACAATTTCAGCATCAATGCATCAGATATCATGTTTGCCATTAGTAAAATTAGAGATGCCAGGTGGCCCAGGCCACTACAATACGATCCTTCTAAAAGGAACCATTACTTAATGTGTGAATTTGACAATACTCAGAGCCACAAGACCGAGGATTGTAACCATCTCCGAAAGGAATATCCATACTACTCAATAAAGGTCACTTATGAGAATTCTTAAGCGACAGGGCCAAAATTAGTTTCGGGAAAGAGAGGCGTCAAAGAAGAATGAAACAAATGAGCCGCAACATGTTATCCACATGATCTTCGGAGGCATCGAGGCTCCACGGGAACCCGTGATGAGAAGGACAAAAATATCCATCACCAGAGAAAAGCGAACCCGGGGATACATATCGGAAGATGTCATCACTTTCAGCAAAGAGGACACCAAGATATTGTCTCAAACTCACAATGACTCTCTAGTAATCTCCTTCCTCATAAATACATTTCAAATAAAACGCCTACTCGGGGATCCAGGTAGCTCATCAATCATTATCAGGTCAAACGTATAGAGCAGCTCGAACTGCTTGATCAAATTGTGCCCGCCACTCGAGTCCTCGATGGATTCAACATGGAAAGTGAAAAAAAAACTAAAGGATAAATTGCCCTCCTAGTCAGCGTGTCTGGCACAACCCAAAATGTCAAACTTCATGACATCTAAGGAGACTTGAGGTACAACTCCTTGTTCGGATGGCCACAGATACACTACATGAGAGCAGTACTGTCCACCCTCCACCAAATGATGAAATTCCCGGGGAAGGATGGGATTAAAACTATCTATGAGTAACAGCATACAGCAAGGGAAATGTTTACAGTGCAAGATGTGGAACTGACACTAATACCTTCACTCACATAACGGTTGAAGTGTAATCGAACTACATCTCCGATGAAGCCCGATTAAACAAAGCAAAGGACCATACTGCGTCCTCATCACAAGCTACTATGACATATCGAGCCTCGAAACATTGCCGGCACATCCCACACTAAGGTATAACCATATCTCTTTTCACTTTATATTTTATACTAACCCTTATTCAAGTGCCCGATCAAAGCAGTCAAAACACCAACTCAGCCCGAAGACCTTAAGGTTCTAATGTATTCGTTGTACTCTTTACCTTCTACCGAGGTTTTGTTCGGTAAAAACTTTTTCTAGTAAGGTTTTTAACGAGGTAACATCCACATGCTACCTAAAGAAGATTGGACAACTCTTCAAGGTTCTTTTTGCAATCAAACCCGAACAGTGGGAGGCATCCCCCCATTGCCCCGATAAGAAATGATGTATCGGGACAAATAGTCAAACGAACTGTGTCTGTATAGCCGGGTCCCTAACGGCAGAAGCATGTATTCTTGTTCCAAGTAATTGAAGAACACATTTTATCAAAGCATCTCACACTACAAAGGAAACTCAACATTTTTGCAAAAAATGATTCCTCTATCAAACACATCTCGAACACCTAGGGACTGGCATAGACAATTTAACATCTAAATGACCTCCGTGTTAGGACTCCAATCTCATAAGACCTCAATGAGGCAACATGAAAATTATTAAACAAATCCATGCCAAGAAGTATCTCGAACACTCGGGGATTGGCATCAAAAACTCCTAAATCGCATGACCTCAAGGTCAGAATAGCAAAAATCCTAAGCCCTCAATGAGGCAATATAAAGTATAGAAGTAACGTCTCCCAAGACAGAATACCCTCCATGATTTGGGGATTGTCGCTAATCTCCATTCATTAAAAAACATGAGGCCGTACGACCCTGAGTGGGTAGAATCGGTCTCGTAAAACCTACGTATGGTAGCAACAAATCTATAAGACCTCAAGCAAAGCATGAACCACACTTATGCCAAGTATTAACAAAATCTGTAAGACCTCAACCAAGGCATGAACCATACTTGTACCAAATATCTAAAAACTGTAAGACCTTAAAGGCATGAAAATCTTGTAAGACCTTACTATAGGCATAAACTCGATCCTGAAGTTAAGGCTACAGATCGAACTTGTAAGACCCCTAAAAGCATACCCTTGATATAGACGCCTAAACTATTTTATTCGGGATCAAAATGGCTTTAGCCAAGCAAAAATGACCATGGTCATAAGGGTGTACCAGCCAAACTAACCCGACTCGAGGATGCTCGACCGTCACTTTAATACCACAAGCCTTCAATTACTTTCAAGATACTTCCAAAGGAATCAATTAAACATGCTACCCTCGGCATAGTCAAAAGAGCTTCAACCATGTCAGCTGCAAATCACAGGCTTCGAGCTACTCAGGCTCCAAGCTAAACCTCCCGAGGTGCTCGATCATCACCATAAAATGACTTGTATTCGAGGTTATTCCCAAAAGATCGAAGAGTCAGGCAAAACTTATCTAAAAATTCCTTAGCGGGGGAAAAATAAAGCCAACAAAAGCTTGCTTCGACCCAAGGCATAAGAGCAATAGTCGCCATTCCGCATAAAAGATCATTTCAATCAAAGGCATAAGAGCCATAGTCGCCAACCCACATAAAAGATCGCTTCAATCAAAGGAGTAAGAGCCATTGTTGCCATCCTGATGAGCCTCAGGGAAACAAACATAAAAGATTACTTCGATCAAAGGCATAAGAGCCATTATCGCTAACCCGTGCAAAAATAATAATTTGAGTGTCAAATAAGCTCGAGTCGAAACTCAACTCTGAGCCTAAGCCCAAAATAGTTGAGCACAATCATAATAGCTCAAACACTAGCTTATACTAAAGGTCGCATCGACCAAGCGCGTACGAGCCGACATGCCACCCTAATGAGCCCCAAGGCCACATCATGAATCTAAGGATTCCTACAACCTTCGAGACTAGTCCACTTGGCCAAATTCAAGACAAAAAAGGGTAGAGAATAAGTAAAGCCACAAGGTTTACTTTTATACACATATGCAAAAAAACACAATCTCGATCTACAAGCATGCTTTGAAAATGCTATATACAAAATGGAAAAATGTATGCCCGCCCCCCTCGGGAGCTGCGGCCTACCGGCCTCATCTCCTCCTCCCCGATGTCGGATAGAAGCTACCATGTATCACACTTGTCCACCCTTGCTTGCACCAACACTTTCGATAGAATAAAATTCTTAGTGCGGATCTCCTCTAGAGTCTTCCTTCAAGACTTGCAACGAGGAAATTCTTTGATCCTATAATCCCGATCGAGGATCCTTCTCAACTCAGCTTGAGCATCAGTAGAGTTTTTTAAATAGATCATCATCTCATGATCAGCCTTATTTTGGCTCAATATGGCTCCGACTCGGGCATGAACGATCTCAGTGTTGACGTTCTAAAGCTCGGGTTCGTGCTTCGTAATCATGTGAGTTGAACTAAAACATTCTCATAAGCTATTCGGAGTTGATCACCGAAGGTGGTAACATTTGCCAAGGCACTCTTCTCCTTCAAAGCCTGAACCTCCGACCGAGATCTTAGCTCGTCATATTCACTTTTGGCTCAATCAGCTTCATCCTAAAGACGCTTGAGGACCTCCATCTTTTTTTTGCAACTAGGATAGACAAAGTTTTGGCCTCAAAATCTAGAAGGCGGAGTGCATACTCACCCGGACACAATACTACTTACTCCATCAAGTAGCTCTCAAAATTCAAACTCCTCTTAGCCCCATACCGCAAAGTGTTCCAGCTCAACTTCCTTTTCCACGCAAAGGAGCCTATGGGACGTATCCTCATCCAGAGCTTTACAAAGCCTAGCTTCACTTCAAAGCAGCTCGTACTTAAGCCTGTGTAAAGCCTGATAAGAGAAAACCCGACAAAAGGCCTATGTCGAATTCACCATGAAGTGAAGCCGTCAGACTTCCTCAAAGGCCAAGCATACATCCTTTAGTCTAGTTCCCTCAGCCCTGAAATAATCGATTCCAATCGAGGCACAGTCTATCGAAGAACCACCTTTCCATAATAAGGATCCAGGGGTGCGGGATGGGCTAAGACAATTTTCCCCTCTAGAAGCCCTGGCCCCGTTTCACCTTACTTTGAGCAACACAACCTTGCGAAGACATATCTCGCTTATTATTTTCATTCTTTAGCTCAGAAGCTGGCAACCCTTCCCCATCTCCGGAGGAGCACGGCCTCACCTCAGAAGGCTCTCCAATAACTATAACTTCAAGATTAATACATAAAAAGGGAAAAAATCTCTGCAAATGAAAGAGGGGAAAAGAAAAGGTAGTACAACATACACCATGATGTTTTTCTTCCCATATGCCCCGAGATGAAACTTGCCACTTGCGCTCCTCTCAAGTTTAGTGGGTCGCCAACTCCCAAACCCAGCCAAGTAGATTAGGAACATTGCCTAGCGCCCATGAAACTGCTATCGAAAAGGAAAAGCATGGTAATGAAACTAGCGTTCGCCATGAACAAATTGGAGATGGTACGGTATGTACCACTTACGTGTATAGTTCTATTCCTCAGGGAATAGCATAAGTTCCACAGGGATAACATCAGCAGTCTAGACCCAGATGAATCAACTCATTAATTCCCGATCTCCATCTTCCTTATCATAAAAAACAAAGGGCGTGGTCGGCCGACATAGCAAGGTTAGCATACCTCAATCGTGAAAGGGTCGTTATAGCCTAATGAATTGACTGTGTGAATTCAAGCCCTGCCTCCTTCACAATAATCTCAGCATCAACAATATTCGCCAAAACGATGTGTGGATTTTTGCCAACGTAACCTGATAGTTTAAACACAAGTCAAGAACAACCCTATCAAGGGTACCCAATGTGAAAGGACACGTGTACACATTTAGGAATTTATCAACATGATTCGAGATGCCCTCATTTAGGGAAAGTATCTATCACACTACTTTTCCCCTCATCTGCAGTCTTTCCTTACTAATTCCATATGCTCTTCTCCTATCAAAGAGTTAATATTCAAGTTAAACTCTCTTTGATCCTAAGTATCAGGGAAAGAACTCTCCCCTCTCTGTGAGACAAACCCCGATGTAGCAGTCATGACTATGGAAACACAAACAAAAACAGGAACCCGTGCAAGTACGTTAGTGTTGAAATAATGAAAGGCTTAACGCCAAAATGGAAGGCTAACTACCTAGAATGATGAGATCTCTAAAAGAATGGGAGCAACTCTATATACAAAAAACCAGTAGGGACCTGCCTACCTAAAAGGCCAATGACATCATCGCCAATCTCGAGGTGGTACCTGACCTCGAGTATCTCCAAATAAAAGAACTTAGGCTTTAAGAATCCAACAACATCATTGCCAATCCTGAGGTGGTACACGACCTTGAGGATCTCTATAAAAAATAAGTTAGTCTTTAAGAAGCCAACAGAATCATTGCCAAATCTTGACGTTGTACCCGGCCTCGAGGATCTCCATCAAAAATAGGTAAGCCTTTAGAAGACAATGAAATTATCGATAGTCCTGAGGTGGTACCTGACCTCGGGGGTCTAAAGCAGCAGCAAAAGGAAGTTAGGCCTCAAGGAGACATTGGTATCATCGCAAGTCCCGAGATGGTATTCAATTTAGAGGACCTCAATTAAAAAATAAGTTAGGCTCCAGTAATCCTTAAGCATCATTGCAAGATTCGAGATGGTACCCGGTTTTGAAGGCTCATCTCAAGAAGAAAAAAACACTCCAAGATCCTCCCACAAGAGTTTGACCTCAGGTTATCATCTAAATCCCAGAAGTCTCTCATTTGGGACCTATCTACAATGCCATAAGGTTATATACATTATGTTCAAGACAAGTCTCCTGGAACCCTAAGTTAACCTGTACTCGGGGATTGGTCTCAAAAGCCTAAAGACAGTCTGCATCCTCAAGCTTCCAAGAGAATTTCCCCTCAAAGACTACCACAAGGGCTAAGTGATAAATTACGGTCTTAAGATTAGAAAAGTTACTTCTATTCAGCTCAAAGGAAGGGTCCTGACGACCCGAGTTTATCGGACTAATCTAGTTTTTGCCCGAGGAACGGCAAGGACTCCATGGTAATTGGTAGCACATTGAATGACATTCAAAAGACAAGACAATTCAATAGGATGCCCTGGTTATTGTGAAGGCTTACGTTATAATTATGATGCCGTCAATGTTACTTTATCACGGGAAGTTTGAATAATCAGATGTCAACGTCATTTCTTGTCCCTCCTCCATAAGAAGCACGAGAACTATTTGTAAATGGAGAAATTGGAGAGGCATTTCAGAAGATCATCTCAAAGCCTCGATGATACAACGTTGTGGTTGAGTTTCCTCCCTCGAGGTTCGTCGATGACTGACCTAGGGACAATGTTGGTCGCGGTCCTGTGATGGAAACGGGGAGTTCATAAGGCATGCAGCTAGTTTTGGTAGAGCCTAGTGTCGTCTATTTGTCCCATCCCGATATCTTTGTAATTAATGCTTGTTGTACTATGATGGGATTCGCCTCCTATATAAAGGGGATTCCTATCACTTTGTAAATGCCTATTGCTTTAGTTACTCCGCACGAAATATACAAGTACATTCTCTTTTCTCTCTAACATACTCTCTTGATATTACTGCTTTAATTTAATATCTTTCCATTAGTTCATCACTTATTGCTTATCATTGGCTATAAAGAGCCTTCGTTAATTGTTTTATAATTTTTACCCATACCTCGATAGCTCACATCTAAACCCAGGAATGAACCACGAGGTCCCCGAATCGACAAGATCGAGGCCTCGATTGAAAGTATATCAGTTTGATTATCACCCTATCCTTAACTCTTATTTCATTACCAAATCTCATACATATAGCATGAGCTGCTTAATAACTTGCATAAAAATAGATCACTTATTTTTAGAGTCCCATTATCAAATTTAATCGTTGTTACCATTTTCTCGGTAAATAGAGTCATCGCCTGATGTCGTTACGGGTATAATTTCAGTCTCCTCATATGATATATATGCACTGATTGACCCACCTTCCACCTAATCATATGTTACTCCGTTGGTTGATAGTAAGTTTGGAGTAACACTAGAATTGGTTAAATCTTTTGAGGTGTTTATACTTCTTGGGGACTCACTGATAGCTAAGCGAGTATATAGGGGTTGCATAATAGTAGTTCAAGGTCGATCCCTGTAGTAGACCTAATCAGGTTAGATATTATAGAATTTGATGTTATAATGGGCATAGATTGGTTGGCTTCTTATCATGCCAACATTGATTGTAGATCAAAGATAGTCCGACTTCAATTTCTAGTGGAGCTTATTTTGACTGGAAAGGTAATATTGCATCGCCGAGAAGTAGATTAGTTTCCTATCTCTCGGCAAGGAAGATGATCATAAAGGGTTGTACTTATCACTTTGTTCGGGTTTAGGATATGGAAGTAGAGTCACTAACCATTCAGTCCATCCCTGTGGTTAATGAGTTTTATGATGTTTTTCCCGATAAGCTTTCCGGCCTTCTGCAAAGTAAGAAATTGAGTTTGCTATTGACCTACCATCAGATACTCATCCAATAACTATTTATCCCTATTGTATGGCCCTCGTAGAGTTGAAAGATTTTAACGAACAACTAAAGTACTTCCTTTAAAAAGTCTTTATCAGACCTAATACATCCCCGTGGGGAGCACCTGTGTTATTTGTTAGGAAGAAAGATGGTTCCTTACGAATTTGTATTGATTATACACAGTTGAATAAGGTGACGATGAAGAATATGTACCCGTTCTCGAGGATTGCAGATTTATTTGATTAGTTAATAGGTGCCAATTGTTTTTCAAAAATATACTTGAGGTCTGGGTACCATCATGTAAGGCATAAGGAGGAAGATATTTCAAAGAAGACATTCAGGACCAGATATGGGCACTTTGAGTTTCGTGTTATGTCATCCTGTTTGACCAATGCCCCAGCAATATTCATGGTTTTGATGGATCGTGTGTTCAGACCCTTTTTAGATCTATTCGCAATTGTATTTATCGGTGATATATTGGTGTATTCTTGTTCAGAGAGTGAGCACGTAGATCATATGTGTATTTCTCTCAAAGTTCTACAAAAAGAGAAGTTGTATGAAAAATTCTCTAAATCTCAATTCTGGTTGAACTATGTATCTTTCCTTGGGCATATCATATCCAGTGAAGGCATCCAGGTGGATACACAAATGATTGAGGCGGTAAAGACTTAGCCTAGACCTACAACACCAACCTAGGTTCATAGCTTTCTTGGTTTGGCGGGTTATTACAGGCGATTCATAGAGGGATTTTCTTCCCCTTCAGCACCCAGACAAAGTTGACTTAGAAAGGAGCAAAGTTTCAATTGACTTATGCTTGGAACATTTTTTCCAGGCATTAAAGGACAAATTAGCTTCGGTACCGGTCTAACGCTCCCAAAAGGACCGATGATTATGTAATCTATTGTGACATTTCAAGAGTTAGCTTGGGTTAAATGCTGATGCAGCATAATAATTTTGTAGATTATGCTTCTAGACAACTAATAAAGCCTGAGAAGAAGTACATGACCCATGATTTAGAATTAGTCGTGGTGATTCATGCACTAAAGATGTGGAGGAATTACTTGTATAGCATTCATGTTGATATCTATAAGGATCATAAAAGCCTCTAGTATATCTTCAAGAAAAAGGAATTAAATTTACATCGAAGGAGATGTTTGGAGCTACGTAAAGAATATGGAGTTGATGTTTTATACCATTTGGGGAAGGCAAACGTAGTAGGCGACGCCCTCTGCCACATATTTATGGGTAGCCTATAATATTTATAGCTAGAAAAGAGAGGAATAGCCCATGAGGTTCATCATCTAGCTAGTATCGGAGTTTGTTTGCTGGACTCAAGTGATATTGGAATTACTATTCAGGATACGACAACATCCTCTTTAGTAACTGAAGTAAAGGGACGCCAATACGAGGATCTTATGTTCGATCATTATAGGGATACCACCCCTCAGAAGGAGAAGACACCATTCAAAGTTGCAAAATATGGATCCTCAGATATCAAGGACGATTGTGTATCCCAAATGTTGGAGGGCTGCATCGGTAGGTTACGGGAGAAACTCACTATTCTCGTTATTCTATCCATCCAGGAGCTACAAAGATGTACCATGATATCTGGGAAGTATATTGGTGGGACAAAATGAAAGGAATAACGCGAAGTTTGTTGCTCAGTGTCCTAACTGTCAACAAGTTAAGATTCAGCATCAGAAACCCGGTGGGTTATTCAAGGCTATGGAGATTCCGACTTGGAAATGGGAAGTAATCAATATGGATTTCATCGTAGGCTTACCTCGTACACAGCGTAACTTCGATTCGATATGGGTGATCTTGATAATCTTACAAATTCATCCCATTTTCTGCCCATTACAACTACATATTCCTTAGAGGATTATGCAAGGTTTTATATTAGGGGGATATTACGACTGCATGGTGTCCCTGTATCTATTATCTCGCATACAGGAGCTTAATTTACCGCTAACTTCCGAAGGTCAATCTAAAAAGGATTGGCGACTCAAGTAAGTCTGAGCGTACTATTCAAACATTGGAGGATATGTTACAAGCTTGTGTCATAGACTTCAATGGTAGCTGGATAATCATCTGCCACCTATTGATTTTGCATATTATAATAGCTACCATTCAAGTATTCAAATCGCTCTATACAAAGTTCTTTACAGACGAAAGTGTAGATTGCCTATAGGATGGTCCGATATTGGAGAAGCTATGTTAGTAGGACCAGATTTACATAGTAGGATATAGTAGCAGCTCAGAGTCGCAAAAGTCATATTCTGACGTACGACGATGAGATTTGGAGTTCGGGATTAATGACTAGATATTCTTAACAGTACCACCTATGAAGAGTGTGAGGACGTTTGGAAAGAAAGGCAAAACATAGCCCACGGTATATTGGGCCTTATAGGTTCGTTCATAGAGTGGGCCAAGTAGCTTATGAGATGGAATTTCCCTCAGAATTGGAGTCTATCCATCGTGTTTTTCACATATCCATGTTACGGAAGTGCATTGGCGATCCTACCTAAGTGATGCCCACGAGCGATGTACATATTATAGAGGACTTATCATACGAGGAAATTCCAGCTGTCGTTCTAGACTGACAAATCCGTAAGCTACGCAATAACGAGATAGCCTCCGTGGAAATACTTTGGGAAACAACAATGTTGAAGAAATGACTTGCGAGGTCAAGGAAGACGTGAAGTCTAGATATCGCTACTTATTTCCTCCTCTAGGGAAGGGTCTAACTGGAACATCACAACCATAAGGTACGTGTACAAATTATTGTGTTTGTTATTGTCGTTAGCCGTGTGAGACCATTATCATTATTGATGATTATGGTCCTATATGGCATTAAACTATTGAGTTTCCACATAAAGAGTTGGTAGTAACACTGACACAAATTACTAAAGCGACTCTGCCCAAGTTATATAGATCCCGGAGAGTAAATCACTCAAGGAGGAATGTTTCTAAGTGGGGAAGGATATTATATTTTGCATTTTCGTACGTTAAATGTCTCGTCTTAGGTTAATCAACGTAGACTCGAGGATGAGAATATCTTGAGGTTAATGTATTTACGCTATTGATAACAAGCAATAAGTAAGTTTCATGAAGGATAAATGGTACACGAATTAAAGAAAAGGAGTTTTGTTGAAAGTGGCCGATTTGGGATAAAATATGGGTCGAGCGATACAATCCGATAATTATGGACTAATACAATGTCAGGTACCAACCATATGACCACAGTTGTATGATGTATAATGTATATTAAAAATGAATAGTATTTTTAGGTAATTTGAGATAATTCTTAATTATATGGGTAATTTGTTATGTACCAGACAACGGAACATTATCTAGTTAATTAATAAATTATGAAATTAGCCTGACACCTTCCACAAGAAAAGTGACGTGGCAGCATTTGGCTAACCACATAAAATGACTCTTAGTCATTCTATGGTTAGAACCTAAGAACACTTACAATTTTATAGGAAAGGACTTATTTATAATCTGATTCCACTTCATTTGGAGGAACCAAAAAAATGTCAAAAATCCCAAATCAAGGAACCTATCCTTTCCCTATTTGAATATTTCAAGAGCAGTAGCTTAATTTAGTTCAAACACTTCAAAGAGCAGATGCTTAAGTCGTTCAAATACTCCAAAGAATAAAATCGTTATTCCGTCAAAATTTTGCGGTTCTAAATTCAAAGCCAACAAGAATTGTTAGAATCGTAGTAACGTAAAATTTTACGGTTTTAAAAGAATACGAGATAATCTTCACCAACAATATTATATAGAGTTTTCCTTATTCCAGGTATGTTAAGGATTTTCTTTCTTTCTTTTTCGAATGATCCAAGTTATACAAAGAAATGAGCAAATACACAATTTTAATAAACGACTACATTCATAGAAATACAAGAGTCTCTTTGTTCTTAATTCCCTATGTGACATATTATTATATTGTTTGTTCATGGGTCTCAAAATAATACGCAGTTGATAAAGTTTATTCGAAAATTATATTGATATTTTAAACATATTTTCATCCATTTAATTCATTTATGCATGTACATTGACCCATGATAAGACGGTATTATATGCGCATATTTATATGTATGTATTTATGTATATGTGATATGAAAAAAAGGTTACGACGTTATATACGCACCACCACCAGATCAGTTGGTATGTGTTGATGATATTGCCCACAATGGTCGATATGATATGATGGGATGCCCTTAGTGGCTTGAGGATGTTGTGTACACCTATACCTATGCATGATACAACCTTTATATGCAGGTGCATAATAATATAAATGTTTCCTAATTTACAAAGTTATTTATATTTACAGAAGTATTTCTTTATTTTGTGTTTCATCTATACCTTTTGTGTAACGATTTTCATGCCTTACATACTCAGTAAATTTTTTGCACTAATGCCCTATTTCACGGGGCATGCGTTTCATACCTGCAGGTGTAGGTAGGCAAGCCAACGGTCCCCCTTCTTAGGATCCTTGATCAGTGAGAATTGACGTGCTCGACTTGATCCGAAGTTGCTTTTGGTTTTGGTACCATATTCTTGTATACATATATGGATATGACTTGGCTCAGTCCCTTCTTTGTACAATTGTATTTCTATTAGAGGTCTGTAGACATTAAAATATAGTTGGATAGTATGTGGCCTTGCTGGCTTTCAGTTTAGGCATATAGTTGTCTCTGGAAGCCTTTTCGGCTCGCCCTATGTAATTTCCACGTATACATATATATGTCTTTTAGAAAGG
This sequence comes from Nicotiana benthamiana, assembly GCA_034376525.1. Classification (NCBI taxonomy): domain Eukaryota; kingdom Viridiplantae; phylum Streptophyta; class Magnoliopsida; order Solanales; family Solanaceae; genus Nicotiana; species Nicotiana benthamiana. The sequence continues at coordinate 26,724,112 of CM067341.1, forward strand.
TTTGCTTCATGTAGAGTATTGTCATAATTTAGCAGATGATAATTAGGCTTATATCTAATATGCATGCTTAGGGATGTTCGACAGGTAGGGCTCGTGCACTCGTAACATCCATTCAGATGGGTCGTGACAACATGACCCAAAAAGCTCCTTATTCCCTTCAAGAATGCTGGAGAAAGGAATTCGGAGATCACCTCAATCTCAGCTTGGTCGACCTCAATATCATATTTTGAAATTTTGTGGCCGAGAATAATGCCTTCCTCGACCATGAAGTGATACTTTTCCTAGTTAAACACCAAATTTGTCTCCTCTTCAAACAAGCTCCCAACAAATAGAAAAATCATCCATAAAAACCTAAGTAATGTCCTCCACCATGTCGGTGAAGATAGCCATCACAAACTATTGAAAAGTTGCCAGTGTATAACACAACCCTAAAATCATCCATGAAAATAAGAAAGTACCATAACGACATTTGAAAGTGGTCTTCTCTTGGTCCTCGGGAGAAATAAGAATTTGGTAATAGCTGGAGCATCCATCGAGAAAGCAATAAAAAGCACTTCTGGCCAACCTATCAATTATTTGGTCAAGATAGAAATGATATTTCCTGGTAATTTTGTTGAGCTTCCTATAGTCCATGCAAACTCTCCACCCGAGTATGATTCTTGTTGGTACCAATTCATTCTTGTCAGTTGTCTTCACAGTTATGTCCGTTTTTTTTGGGACACATTGCATTGCAGTTGTCCACGAGGTTTTCGAAAAAGGGTACACAACCTTGGCATCAACCCACTTGATTATCTCCTTCTTCACCACCTCTTGCATTGCTTCATTTAATCTTCTTTGATGTTAAACAGAGGGTTTGGCACCATGTTCCAAGATAATCTTGTGTATGCAAAAAGTGGGGCTTATGCCTCTGATATCCACTAAAGTCCAATCGATTGATCTTTTCCTCCTTTGTACCACCTCCAAAGTGGACTCTACCTGCACATTAGTTAAGCACGAAAAAAGGATAACTAATAAAGTAGATGAAGGGCCAAGGAATTCATACCTCAGGTGCAATGGCAATAGCTTTAAATCCAGGGTAGGAGGCTCTTCGATTGAGGTCTTTGTTTGAGGAGTCTTTTAGTTTTCATGATCCAAAGATAGATTTTGGGGTTTATAAGTGTATGACTCATGCCTTGAAATGCATTCACACACTCAACATAGCCATCACTCTGCTCATCATCATTAAGATTGAGCATAACTGCTTCTGATTTGTCCTCAAAATTAATTTTTACGCTAGCATCATCAACTATCACACCGATCACCATATCCACAAATGAACAAACTTCATTACTATTAGATTGCCTCATTTATATTCATAAATGGAAAGCTACCTTCTCGTCATCCACCCAGAATGTGAGCTCACCAGCTTCCACATCAACAAGAGCTTTTCCAATAGTAAGGAAAGGTCTACCCAAAATGATAGGAACCGCATAGTCCACTTCACAATCAAGGATAACGAAGTCCGAGGGCATCCACATTCCGGGACATCAAATCTTCAACCATTAACTTCAATGAGTATCACCATCGAGGATGCATACTCGAGTAGGTGGTGCTCGAAAATGTTGCTACTGGAGATAAACCTTTGAGAGTAGACTAGGTTCTTGGTTTTTACTATATGTGTACCCTTTTTCCTGTTTGTTTTTGTGCAAGGACCCGTCGTAGGCTTTTATAGTCATATGTAAGGTCCCTTCGTGAGATCTTGTAGTTGAATATTTATGAATGCTAAGATGTTTCCTCAATTTTGACTTTGATGCTTTCTGTCTTTCGTTTTATCTATGTTTACAAATACTCTGAATGTATGCCTTTACCAATCGATGCCAATACCAAGCTTGGATCGGGATTGGGCCTTAGAAACATGAGTTACCACTTAGGCTCCGCGGTAATATTTGAGAAGAAATTTGCTCAGAGGCCTATGGAAAGGGACCGCCTTTGAACTTTCGAGGGAAGCTCCCAGTGGAGGTTCGCACAAATATGAACCACCTGGAAACTTGCTTCGAACTTAGAGTAGATAACCTTAAGGCGCTGTAGATTGATCCTGGACAAGGGTTTGTAGGAAGCTCAGATGGTACCCCAAAGCAAAACCTATACGGGAAGAGCTTAGATGCTTATTTCCTTAGGGCTTGATTCCCTTTTGGCAAAAGTTCCCGAGGTGGAGTACCACCTCGAGACTTTTAGCGATGTCGTTTGCTTCCTAGAGCCTAACTCATTTCTTTGGAGGTCCTCAAGGTCCTGTACCATCTCTAAGATGATGATATCATCGGCTCTCTAGAGCCTTACTTCTCTTAGATGGACATCCTTGAGGTTGGATACCACCTCAAGATTAGCAACATCGTCGGCTCACTTGAGCCCATCTTCTTTTTGATAGAGATCCTCAAGGTTGGGTTCTACCTCGGGATTAGTAACATCGTCGGCCCCCTTGAGCCTATCTTATTTTTTTATAGAAAATCCTCGGGTTTAGGTACCACCTCGGGATTGGCGATGTCATCGGCTCCCTAGATCTTATCTTTTTTTTATGCAGATCCACAAGGTTAGGTACCACCTTGAGATTGGCGGTGGTGCTATTGGGTTGTTGAGAAGGCGCATCGATGCCTTTTATTTCCATATATTGGGTTGCTTCCGCTCCTTTGGAGATCCTACTTTATTAGATAGTTATACTTTCTTTCGGCGTTGAGCCCTTCATTACCTCAGCACTAAAGTCTTTGCACAGGTTTCTGCTTCAGTTCTATAATCTCACCACAATCATGACTGCCATACCGGGGTCTGTTTGGTAGAGAGGGGAGAATTCTACTCCCGATCCTCAAGATAAACAAGAGCTTACTTTGAAGATTACTACTTCGATAAAAGATGAGCACCTTGAGTTAGTAGGAAGAGACTAGGGATGGGGGATAAGAATAGTGTTATAGACACTTTCCCTAGATAAGGGCATCACGGATCATGTTGATGGATTCTTTAATATGTACATGTATCCTTTTATACTATGTCCTCTTGAAAGGATCATGACCGTAATAAGCTAAGAGCTCGGCCGAAGGTTTAGGCTTCAGAGGAGAAGGGTGCTTTGGCCAAAGTTCCTGCTTCGAAGTTCAACTCTGCTTGGCTCTTGAAAATGCTTTAGTTCAAGAGGATAGGCTCACGAAGCTCCAATCCAAACTTTCGAATGTTAGGGCTGAGATCGTTGATGCCCGGGCCAGAGCTGTTCTAAGTCGAACTAAGGATGATAAGGAGATGACAATTTATTTAAAGGACACTACTCATTATCTAGCTGAGTTGAGAAGGATCCTCGATCATGAATATAGATCAAAGAATATGCTCGTTGCAAGACTCGAAGAAAGAATCTCGAGGAGGTTCGTGCGAGGGGTTTTGTTCTCTCGAAAGAGTTAGCGTGAGCGAGGTTGAGCGAGCTTGATGCTCATTTACGTCTGTCTGACACCAAGGAAAGTGAAGATGAGGCCGACAGGCCATAGCTCTCAAGGGGAGAGCGTAGATTTTCCCATTTTATATGTAGCGCTTTAAGAGCATGTTCGTAGATAGAGACTATGTTTGTTTGCATTTGCTATAGAAGTGAACCTTGTGGCTTTACTTCTTCTGTACCTCTCTCTGTCTCAAATTCAGCTAGGTGAACTAGCCTAAGAGTTGCTGAGAATCCTTTGATTTTTGACAAGGCCTTGGGGCTTATTAGGCTGTCCCGTGCGCTCTTATGCACTTGGTCGATGCTACCTTTAGTACAAGCTGGTGTTTGAGCTCTTACGCTTTTGCTCAACTGTTTTGGGATAAGTCTCTGAGTCGGGTTTTGACTCGACATCATTTGATCCTCAAGATGGAATCTATCTTTTATGTGTGTGGACCTAAAGCTAATTAGGCTGGCGACGATGGCTCTTATGTTTTTCCTTTAGGCATATGTAGTTAACTATTTAGAGATCGGTCTCTAAATCGGCTTATGAGTGGTGCTTATTTGACCCTCAAGATTTATATTTTTGTGAGCTGGTGACAATGGCTCTTATGCTTTGGGCCAATACGACCATTTATGTGGGCTGGTGACCTAGATAAGGGCATTCCGGATCATGTTGATGGATTCTTGAATATGTACATGTATCCTTTCATACTAGGTCCTCTTGAAAGGATCATGCTCGGCTTTTGCAGAGTTTGACTTATTACTTTTTTTTTGAAATATCTGGCAGCGTTTCGGCGCTATTTGAACATTGGTTTTACAAGTGATCACCCTAGCAGTGCTATTTTCCTCAATTTATTCTCTTTGTTTACAGGCGGTCAATATGCGAATCCAAGGCAAATAAATGCGCAAGTAGCACGTAAAAATGCATCAGGGTCGTCTTTTATTCCAGGGCACCTGGCCTAGACGGGCCCAACCCCTGTGTTGAGTCCCCTAAGTCAAAATGCATGATGTAGATAAACGTTCCTACTAGGGATCCGGAATGAGGTTTTGTTATACTAAGTTGAGAACCTCGGAATAGGTTCTAGACTGTGCACCCTAGCGCACAACTCGAGTCGATGAGGGGGCTACGTACGGGGGACCCGCAAGATCGCCCGGCTTTGTAACATGTTCAAGCCACTTTCTTATTTTAGGGTAAGACACTAACAGAATAGGGAGTCTCAACCAGTAAGCACATCCCTTAAGGTGATAAGTGAAGGGTTTCGTAGCAGTTTATATGTACAGTTCAGATAATATCAAAGCGGTGAAACATGTGGCATCTAGCACAAAACATGTAATGAAATCAGAAGAAGGCAAATATAACAGTTATTGAAAGCTCGAATTCTTGAACCCTGAACTAGAGATTCTGGGTTCTACAGTCCCAGCGAAGTCGCCGGAGCTGTCACACCTCATTTTTATTTTACACGGATATCTCGAAGGATAACATGTATAAAGGAGTTTTTCCAATTAAAGTGATAATATTTGAAATGGGATTATTTATTTATGTCAGAGTCGCCACTTGGGATAGGTTTGGCTTTTGCTGTCCCAAGTCACCAGTTTATTTAATATCCCTAATCAAGGAAATTTCGACTGCCCAAGTGGAGTCTGCGAACTCTGTTGATTCGAGGGAAGGTGTTAGGCACCCTCGAATCCCATGGTTCTAGCACGGTCTCTTAAAGTATTATAAGTGGCTAAAATCTAATTTGTTGTACAGGTTCAGACATGTGATTCAATTTTAAATTATTAACCGCTTTTAATATATATTTTTAGGAAGTTTACAATGTCATTAAAATACATCGTGAATCACTTCACATAAATGCGCACGCAATATTAGAGATATTTCAACTCCATTGAGAATTGGATTTGGGTCACATAAATGCGCACCCGAGTTTAGGAAGATATTTTATTAATAAATTCGCGCCTATAGCAACTACGTCTTCAAAAATTTGTGGAAGGCCATGAAATTCTCTAAAAACGACACTTCCAATTTTCTAAATATTTTATTAATCTACGGAGCCTCTTGGTGTTTTATTTAGTTAACATGGCTCGCTTTATTTTATAAAGGTAACCTAAAGCATACTAAATTTCTATTATTCTTGTCACTAACATATAGGGGAGGTTCTAATTAATTCATATATCAACTCTGCATTTAAAGGAAATGTCTGACATGTGTTTTTAGCATTATTTAGGGCTGAGTTTTACAATTATGGGCCTCATTGTTGGAAAATGTAAGCCCAGGAGGTGTGTTTTCTGACGCCTCGCAGTTGTAATAGCTTGGGCCTTCAATTTTGACCCAGAAATTATAAAGAAACACTAGAGCCCAGGGAGTGTATTTCCTTGTTCAGGAACCAATAACTATAAACATGGTATTTTCCTAATGTTAAATTGGGTGTGAGGCTTGAACACATTAACTATTAACTTATTTCATCCTACTGAGATTAACAATAGTTTGAAGTTAAACAATCCAAATAACTCGAAAACAAGCCAGCACAGTTCAGGTCAACAAAGAGCACTGAAATACTATTTAAATATTAAACTAACAATATTCGTGATTAACGAGATTAATGAAACACGAAAAGGTCTTTGGTAATCAAAATATGAACATGTGTACACGTAGTTGTGCACTGCGGACCTCCCAAGTGAGAGTAATACCTGGAAAATAGCAGTAAAGCAAAGAAAGAGTCAACAGCAGCTCAGATCTTCAACAATTGCACACCCATCAGTAGTAGCAACTCGACAATACCCAAGAACAACAAACAGGCAATTAGGAGGAAAATTTAAAGTAATTGACACCCAAAATGAACTAATTCAAACCTGTCTAGACTCCAATGTCCTATTTCATAACATTCCATTTCATTTTTTCTAGATGGTTCTTATTGAAGACTAAAAATGGTCGAGGAATTAGAAAGAACAATAGGATAGTAACTTTTTTTTTTAACTTTCAGAAATTTAGAAACACTTCAAGGACTCCCCACACACCCATGAAAAACAAAAACTTGCTTATTTATAATCTAACTTTAGGGCAACCCTTTTCCTTGTTTTTTACTCCCTAATCCCTCTGTTATTGCCCAATCAGTCCCTTTTTTTTTCTTGTGTCTAAAGCTTTCTAGCGAATTACCACAAGTTATATTTTAGACCCCTAACTAGAAGGTTCCATGAATTTTCTGCCAGATTTCATTTCCTAAATATCTATTCTACCCCTTCACTTATCCTAAATGAACAAACCAATAGACCAAACCTCCCCTATGGTCAGAAGATCACCATGGTTATTGAACTCAAACCTTGAACCAGTTTGGAAATTTGATCCCTTTGTTCTTAACTTGCGGACCAAGTTTTCTACCCAAAAATATGAACACCTCATTTTAACCCTCTATTAGAATATCCTGGATGTTTTTATTACCCGAGTTGCCCTTAATAACCATGTCCTTACACTAAAGGCAGGCCTGGGTCAAATGGGTATGGGCTATGAATCCCTGAACAGACTTCATGTTTCAGTATATATGGGCTCAAACTCAAGGAAATGAGACGTAAATTCAAACCAATTGAAACATGTGAAAGGGAGGCACAAATTCAGCAAGCTTAACTGACCCATGATTAAACAATAATAGACGAGGAACTAATTGATCATTAATTAAAACAAACTTAACCAGACTAATTACATATTGGCTAATAAATAATTAGGCTAATGATAGTGACCATATAATCTAACAAAAGCGAAATTCTAGCAGACTGACTTTAATTTTCCTTGACCAGCAATTGGTCGACTTTCCATCGATTCATCAGAAACGAAAGAAGAATTAAAGAGAACACATATAAGGAAAAACTCACCGATTAAAGGGCTTGAACTCTCAACGACTTGAACTTCAAATGATATTATCTATTGATTATGCATGAGTCCAGTTATTATGCTCCTTTAGGTCGAAGATTCAAGCGACTTGAATGGGGATCGAGAAAAGATCATCAAGGTTTTAGAAGGAAAGGGTCGAGGAGAGTGCATGGTACCCGTTTTGGTGAATTTGGGCAAGATGGTATTTCGGCCGGCCAATTCGAGTTGGGTTTCGAAGAACAGGGGAATGATTAGAGCTTGGTAAATTGTAGGAATGGAAGAGGATGTCAAGGGGGTGCAGTGGTGTGAACTTGAGACTATTTGTAGGTGGCGAGGCGGCATCCGCGAAATTGAATATTCGAGATGCTGGGGCAATATTCGAGGGTGGATACTGTTAAGGCGAGGGTGGAGGTGGTGAGGGGAATCATTGGTGTAAGTTTGAGGGCGGTTTGCCACCAGCCGCCGCCATAGACGGCGGAGCTTCCCCGCTTTGATCGAGCATTCGAGCATATCGAAGAGGATTTGAGGTATGATTCATATGGGAATAGGAAGAGGAGGGAGGGACGCTTCTACGGTATAAGTTTGGAAGGTATTAGAGTTACGTCACCGGCAGCGGCGATTTCCGGTCGGCAGTGGACGGTAGTTTTGTGACGGCTCATGGGTGGTGGGGATCCTCAGACTTGAACTGTACGAGTAGGAGGAGTTGTGTTCTCTAATGTTATACATACGTTTTGGACTCGTTAGAGCCATTGGATGGTTTAGAGTACGTTTTGCTTTGGGGGGAACCGTTAGAGCCATTGGATGGTTTGTAATGAACGGCCCAGATTAATGGGGACCAAACGACATCGTTTTGTACCCCTGAGATTGGACCGGGTCAGGGAGTGATGGTTATGGGAATTTGGGATTGGTTCTCAGGTGTTTCACAGGTTTATAAAAACGTTTGGGCTATCTAGGTCTAGCCTAATTGTGGCTAGCCTGGGTGGTTTATTATTACATATATATTTTGTTTTATTTTCTTTTTCCTTATTTGTTTAGTTAGTTTCTAATTATATTTTAAAACTCCTAATTAACTTAAATCAACCTAATAATTGTCTATTTATGCAACATAAAAAATAAAATGCAACAAATTAAAAATTAAACAAAATGATTAAAACGCCAGAAATACTACTTATATATATTTTGAATTTTATATTTGTAAATATCACCCTAATTAAAAATTATTTTGCAAAAACATGAAATTAAATCCTAAATGGTTTTAATCATGCATTAATGAAAACACACTAGCACACGCAATGAAATCCTAAAATTGAATCCTATAACAAATATTAAAAGGAAAATCCTAAACCTGAGACTCCTGTAGGAGTCTATTTAACAGGGCAAAAATCACATGCTCACAGCTGCCCCTCTTTACGCGGGAACACAAAGAGTTTTCATGCAAAGAAAAGTGAGCAAACATGAGCGATTTTTGTCCGTTGAATACTCCGCGTGAAGAATTTTGAAAAATATATGACCGAACCTTGCTTCAAAGGTTGCCTACATATCACTGGCAATAAAGGAATCAGGTCAGTGTAGTTCTGGAAGTTTTGGTAGCTGGGACTACCATGAGCTGTGATTTCACTACTGTTGCTGCTGCTACTGCTCACCAACTCTTTATTACACAAAAGAAAAACAAAAGCTAAACTGGCTAGGCCTCTCAACTACGGTATACAAGATTCCTATAGATAAATCTCTATGATCTCGATCATGAATCTTAGCTAATTTTGCTCTAAGCCTTGATCTGAATCTTGATGCCCATTAGTTGCAACCGCTAATTTATTCTTCGGTTTTTAAAACAAAGCGGGACATGCGGAGTTTGTGACTTCATTCCAATTTTGAGCAGTCTGCATCTCTATCCGATTCATCATTTTGAATTCACTTCTTTTTCTTTTTTCTTCTTTTCCTTCATTCTAGATTGAGACTCATGCTTTTGGTCATCTTGAATGTTGTGCCTTAAGGTGAAACCTGCTCGGACACAATTACAAACAAACGAACAAAATTTTCTATCCCAGTTTTCACTAGGAACATTTTGTGAGTTATTTTCAACATAAATCCAAGCTATTCTTTATTTAAAACAAAAAAAATCGGGATTGTGTATCCCTTGCAAAGATCGCCAGGTTATGCTGGAATGGAGGAAAGGTCTTTCCTGAGGATAAGAGGAGGATCCGCGGGTTATGCCGGGATAGAAATGAAAAAGTCCCTGCTGGGGGTAAGGAAAGATCCACGGGTTATGCCGGGGTAGGAAGAAAAGGGTCCATGCTGGGGATGGAAAGAGAGTCATGGGTTATGAAGAAACTTCTGGGTTATGCCAGGATGAAATAGAATTCCTAGGTTATGCTAGGGTGATCCATGGGTTATGCCGGGGTGCATGACAATTCCTGAGTTATGCCAGGGGAATCTGCGGGTTATGCCGGGATCGAAAGAGATTTCCTCGTTTATGCCAAGGGAATCCGCGGGTAATGCCGGGATTGAGAGAGAAATCCTGGGTTATGCTAAGGAAATCCACGGGTTTTGCCGGGATTGAAAGAGAATTCCTAAATTATGCTAGGGAAATCTGCGGATTATGCCGGGATTGAAATAAAATTCCTAGGTTAAGCTAGGGGAATCCGCGGGTTATGCTGGGATGAATGAAAATTCCTGGGTTATGCCAGGGGAATCTGCGGGTTATGCCAGGATGAATGAAAATTCCTGGGTTATGCCAGAGGAATACTGGGACTGAAAGAGTATTCCTCGGTTATGCTAGGGAAATCTGCGGGTTATGCAGGGATTGAAAGAGAATTCCTAGGTTATGCTAGAGAAATCCGCAGGTTATGCCGGGATTGAAAGAGAATTCCTTGGTCATGCCAGGGAATCCATGGGTTATGCCGTGATTGAAAGAGAATTCCTGGGTCATTCCAGGGAATCCATGGGTTATGCCGGGATTTAAAGAGAATTCCTAGGTTATGCTAGGAGGATCTACCAGGAAGTGAAGGACCGGAGAGACCCTTTTGACTATGCTGGGGGTAGAGGGGAAAGGAACAATCCTTAGGTTATGATAAGGATAGCGGAGCATTAACATTAAGACTACGATGGGGAGTAGAAAGTGTAGGAAAGGAATCTTCAAGTTATGCTGGGGATGTGAAGAGGAACATCCCGGGTTATGCCGGGAGTGAAGGAAAGAGACTTCTTTGTCTATGCTGATGGGGTAGAATGCAATCTTTGGGTCATGTCGAGGAAATCCACAAGTTGCACAAGGGGAAACTAAGGATTGGAATCCCATGCTATCATTCTTATTTACGAGTTTGCAGGAAAATGAAAAGAAAACTTCCCTTCGTTATTGCTGCAACACCATTTTTGGTCTTTGCACCGTTCCTTGTGTTTACCCTGTGTTCCTTTTGTTTTCTAGATTACACATGTTTATGTTTCAATTCAAAACAAAATAAGTTGTTAGCTTGAACATCGATTGGGTTTGCGGCCTTGTTGTGCTTGATTTCAGCTTCCATTCTGTTAGAGGAAAAACGCTTGACTTCCAATCTTTGCTTTGTAGGTTGGACGGGGGGGCGGGGGGGGTCCTCATTTTCGGGTTGTTTTTTGTTTTCTTGTCCTTTGTTATGAGTTCGTCGCGATTTTGTTTCAGGGCTTGCCTTTGGGGCTTTTGATAAGAACCAATGTACTGCTTGGCTTAAAAACCTTCCGATTTTGTTTCATCTTCGTGGGCCTTTTGATTTTGAATTTCCTTTCCTTTATTTCCTTGCTTCCGGGGCCTTGGCCGTCATGATCAGCCGGAATTTGCTTAGCGCGCTTGACGATGCCGGGTATTCCCTTAGTTCTTGCCAGGAGGAACCTGTGAAGCCATCCTTGCTACATTTCTTAAGGAATGGTCAAGACATCAAAGTTAAAGGGGAAAGGAATGAAACATGAATTTTAGAGAGGTATATTTGTTTGGAGGGAAAAGAAGGGACTTATCTGGAAATATAAACCATCTTTAAACGGCAACGATATGCTTCTTGGACATAATGCCCTACCCAGATCCATTTCTGCTTTCTGATTTCAGCAATCAAAATCAAAGAAACTCACTTAGACTTGAGTAGCAATATTTCCTATTTTCGGCCGACGGCGCCCTTTTCGGGTTTTCGCCAATCATCCTCTCTCATTTCTCTTCTCCCGTCACCCGATAGCGCTCTTTACGGGTAGCCTTATGGTGCCCGGAGGTTTTCACCGATAAGACTCTCACATTTGATTTCTCTCAAAATTTTGATTGGTGTCGAAACCCAACAAAGGTATTTTTTTTACATCCCATGGGATCTACAACTTTGGAACCACTCGGACGGATTTGTAATCGAACCAATACATATCTGCCCCAATTTTGGTTTTCTTGGGTAGATGTGGTTTTTATTTTGATATGACAGAACCTCAGGGAGAGGCTGCCTACGTCTCCTTTCGGAATCAAGTCAGGCGTAGTTCGCGAAGTTTCCTAAACTAATTTGTTTGTATATTTTTTTTTCATTCTTCTTTTTTTCTCTTTTTTTTTCTTTTTATTATTCTTTTCTTTTCTTCTTTTTTTTATTTTTATTTTCTTTTCTTTTCTTCTTTTTCTTTTTTCCTTTTGTTTTTTGATTTGAACAGCATTTCCGGGTTCCAAAGAGGGTGATGGTAGCGGGAAAGCAAAGACTTCGTCATTTCAATCAACCATGGTCATTGCTGCAGGGGGTTCAATCATAATACCTTTTTACTACATCTGCATTTACTTCTGCCTCGGGCTCGTCTCCTTTAACGTCACTCAGGTACAATGCTCATTTAGGCAATATCTTTCTGATAATGTATGGACCTTTCCAGTTTGGAGCGAATTTTCCTTTAGCTTCTTGATGGTGAGGAAGTATCCGCCTCAATACCAGCTGCCCGACTTCGAAATTCCTGGGGCGCACTCTTTGTTGTAAGCACGGGCAATTCTTTGTTGGTACAACTGCCCGTGGCACACCGCAGCCATTCATTTTTCATCAATTGATGCAAGCTGCTCCAAATGGGTTTTGACCCATTCATTATCCTCAATTTCTACTTCAACAATCACTCGGGGCGAAGGGATTTCTACCTCTACGGGTATGACAGCCTCAGTCCCATAAACCAGCAAATAGGGGGTTGCTCCTATAGATGTGCGTACTCTGGTACGATATCCCATCATTGCAAAAGGAAACTTTTTGTGCCATTGCCTCGAGCTCTGAATAACTTTCCTCAAGATCTTCTTGATTTCCTTGTTAGACGCTTCGACTGCCCCATTGGCTTTAGGCCGGTAAGGAGTGGAGTTTCTATGTGTTATCTTGAATTGTTCACATATCTCTCCCATCAGCGGACTGTTTAGATTAGCCGCGTTTTCTGTAGTGATGGTAGCGGGAATCCCAAAACAACAAATGCTGTTGGAATTCACAAAATCCATCACCGCCTTCTTGGTAACAGACTTAAGGGTGATGGCCTCAACCCATTTAATGAAGTAATCAATGGAGACCAATATGAATCTGTGTCCTTTTGAGGCTTTTGGCTCAATCAGCCCAATGACATCCATGCCCCAGGCGACAAATGGCCAGGGTGTTGACATGGGATGATTCATTTGGTGGTGCATGAATCAAATCACCGTGCACTTGGCATTGATGACATTTTCGAACAAAGTTGAAATCTTCTCCATGGTCATCCAGTAATAGCCAGCTCGGAGTACTTTCTTTTCTAGCACATAGCCGTTCATATGGAGCCCACACACTGCCACATGTACTTCGTGCATAATTCTCCCGGCTTCCTCGGTGTCCACACATCTTAGCAAATTAAGATCTTGAATCCTTTTATACAAAGTATCCCCGCTCAAGAAAAAATTTCTTGCATGCCGTCGGATGGTTTTCTTTTGTTCCCCGGTGGCTTGCTCGGGGTATTCCTATGTTTTTATGAATCTCTTGATGTTATAATACCAGGGTTGCCTGCTAGACTCTGCTTCGGCCATATTACATTACCCATGCCTTTCTTTGATTTGGATTTTTAAAGGATCCACATAAGCGTTTCCAGGGTAAGGTAACATGGAGGCCAAGGTTTCGAGTGCGTCTGCTAACTCATTGTGGCAACAGGGAATGTACCTGAATTGTACCAACCTGAACTGTTTGTTGAGGTCTTCCATATGCTGTCTGTATGGGAGAAGCTTAATGTCTCTTGTCTCCCATTCTCCTTGAGTCTGTCGGATGATCAGATCGAAATCTCCCATGATTACCAATTCTTCGACATCTTGATTAATGGCCATGTTCATGCCCATGATGCAAGCCTCATATTCAGCTGTATTATTGGTGTAGAAGAACCAGAGCCTGGCTGTAGCTGGATAATGCACCTATGGGTGAGATTAAAATTGCCCCAATCCCTACGCCTTTTGCGTTTACTGCTCCGTCGAAGAACATTTTCAAGATGGGGGTGTCTTCATCTGCTATTTCCAACAAATTCACTTCTTCATCAAGGAAGTAAGTGTTTAAAGGTTGATATTCATCATCAACGAGATTCTCAGCCAGATGATCTGCCAATGCTTGAGCCTTCATTGCAGTACGAGTGACATAAACAATGTCGAACTCGGTGAGCAAAATCTGCCATTTGGCCAGTCGCCCTGCGGGCATTGGTTTTTTGAATATGTACCTTAGTGGATCCAGCCTGGTTATGAGGTAAGTGGTATGAACTTGCAGATAATGCCTTAACTTCTGAGACACCCACGTCAAGGCGCAACAAGTTCTTTTTAACAGTGTGTACTTGGCCTCGTAACTGGTAAACTTTTTGCTCAGATAATAAATGGCCTGATCTTTCTTTCCCGTGGCGTCATGATGCCCGAGAATACAGCTAAAAGAGCCTTCCAAGACTGTTAGATAAAGAAATAATGGCCTTCCTGGTTTTGGCGGAACCAAAACGGGTAGATTGGACAAGTATTGTTTGATCCTGCCAAAAGCTTCCTGACACTCAGCTGTCCACTTAAGTGCCGTATCCTTTTTTCAGTAGCTTAAATATGGGCTCATATGTGGAAGTCAACTGGGCGATGAATCAGCTGATGTAATTTAATCTTCCCAATAGACTCATTATATCCTTTTTGGTCCTTGGCGGGGGCAGCTCTCGGATGGATTTGGTCTTGGTTTGATCCAATTTGATGCCTCTTTGGCTGACGATAATCCCTAGAAGTTTGCCTGACGGGACTCCAAATGCGCACTTGGCTGGATTTAATTTCTAACAGTATTTGCGAAGCCTTTCGAAGAACTTCCTCAAGTCCTTTACATGACGCCCTGAGTCTTGGAGTTGTTAATCACACGTCATCTACGTATACCTCTATTTCTCGATGCATCATGTCGTGGAAGATGACGGTCATGGCCCCCATGTATGTTGCTCCGGCGTTTTTCATCCCAAAAGTAAAGGCGGTTTTCTCAGCATCCTCTCATCCATCAACACTTGGTGGTATCCTGCGTGGGAGTCTACAAAGGATTGAAAAATCTCATGTTTGGCACAGTTATCGACAAGATGTGGATATTGGGTAGAGGGAAGTTGTCCTTGGGACTCGCCTTGTTTAAATCTCTATGATCCACACACACTCGAGTTTTTCCATCCTTCTTCGGTACCGGGACTACATTGGTCGACCATGTAGTGTATCGAACCACTAAGATTACCCCCGCCTCTAGCTGTTTTTTAATCTCCTCTTGGATTTTTTTGCTGACATCAGGTGTGAACTTTCTTTGTTTTTGTTGGACCGGAGGGCACTCAGGGTATGTGGGCAACTTATGAACCACCAAATCCATACTCAAACCATGCATGTCATCGTAAGACAACACAAATACATCTCTGAATTCCAAAAGGAGTTGAACCAATGAATGTCTTATTTCTTTATTCACACAGATGCTTATTTTAGTTACTTTTATTTCATCAGGATTGCACAAGTTAATAGTTCAGTATCGTTAAGTTCGGCTTAGGTTTGTTTTCAAAGTGTTCCCACTCTCGGTTGATTTCCCTAATAGCTTCTACTTCATCGTATTCTGGTTCTTGGTTCATTATTTCACAGATGGGCAGCATGTTTGGGTCGTGGCGTGAAGTCCGCGAGCATGCCATTTTATTTAAAGCTGCATTACTGGGACTTAAAGAAAATATGAAAAATATAAGAAAGATAAAAATCAGAAAAAGACAAAGAGGTGCAAATGATGGAATATTGATTTTATTTCTTTGACTTGTTAGATGACAGGGTTTACAATTTGAAATTTAGAGGACAAAATGCTAAAGAAAACAACCGAGCTTCACCTTGAAATAGCTCGTGATGCGAAGGAAGGTAGCAAGGCGGGACTACCGGGCCTCCTGCCTGACTGGGAAAGGCGTGGCCTTCCAATTTTGAAGCTTGGCATCTGGCCCTATATAGAGAAATTCAACGCTACTTGACCCTTCTCCTAACTGGACCATGTTGGCGTCGGACAACAACTTCCTCATGGCTCCACAGATCTCCTAAATTTCTTCTACCGTGAACGTTTCTCCTTCCACCTCCTTACTATACTTTGGTTTTACAAAGGATATGTACAAGTGGGGTAGGAGTAGTGGCAAGGCCCATCCCTGGCGCTTTTTGCAATTGTCCCTGGTGATATCTTTTGATATTGGATGAAACCCCACTCCAAAGAACTTTTCTGTAGCAGGCAATACGACCGGCTCGGTTATGCCTTGTAAGGAACTTCCGAGTCTCTTGCATGGTTCGAAACCTTGGAGTGTCATTTCCTTTGCCACCATGATAGAAGCATTTGACAGGAAAGGCTGGGGGAGTGGTTTTCCCTCTTCATGTTGATCGGCTACTACGACTTCAAAAGCTTGATAGACTATGTGATAACTCCCTTCCTTGGCTTCGAGACATGGAAGAGAGGGGTCTCGGTAAATGGACTGTTCGTCCTCTACATGAACTACAATCTTCTGGTTTTCATGTTAAAATTTCAGCATTTGGTGTATGGTGGAAGGCACTGCCCCTGCTGTGTGAATCCACGACCTTCCTAGGAGGTAATTATAGGATGTGTCCATGTCCAACACCTGAAATGTTACTTCGAAGTCGACTGGACCAATGGTTAGCACCAAGTCAATTTCGCCTATTGTGTCTCTCTTGATTCCATCGAAGGCTCGGACACATACATTGTTAGGACGGATCCTCTCTGTCCCAATCTCCATTCTCTACAAGGTGGACAATGGGCATATGTCTACTCTGGAACCTCCGTCAATCATCACTCTTTTGACATAGTATCCCTTGCACTTGACCGTGAGGTGCAAGGCTTTGTTGTGATCTGCTCCCTCCGGAGGTAAGTCATTCTTGCTGAATGTGACCTGGTTAACGGCAAAGAATCTCTCTGCCATTTTCTCAAGTTGCTCCACGGAGGTCCCAGCTGGTACGTAAGCTTCGTTCAGAGTTTTGGCCAACACTTGTTAGTGCTTAGGAGATTTCATCAAGAGTGACAATAAAGAGACCTGCTCAGGAGAATTTCGGAGCTAATCCACCACTTAGGACTCTAGAATATTCATTTTATGGAACAAGGATTCTGTCTCCTCAGCATTCACTGGCTTCTTAGGTGGAAATCGTCATTTGGTGGCAGCGTTCACCTCTTCCATATCTGAGTATTTCTTTGTAGGATAGCATTTTTGATTTTCCTTGACGATTTCTTTACCCTTGTATGTAACAATGGTTTCTTGGTAAAATTCCAAGGGACTGCCGAAGGGTTTGTCATGGGCTTCAATGGTGCGCGACCGATTACCACGGGCTCATTCAGCACCGGTGGTTTAATCGATCCCCGTACCACATAGGCTTTCTTGGGTACATACACGGTTTTTTTCATCTCGAACCTTCTTGGGGGGCTCAAAATGGGCTGCTTTTCTTGACGCCCTCGTGGGATGTAGAGTATTGTTTCTTTGGTAGGGGTCGTCTCAGTTTTGATTTCAGACTTCTTCTCTACTTCTGTTAATTTAACTTCGTTAATTTTATTTTCTTCAATCTTTTTGGGGGAAACTTTTGGTTTTCTGTCTGCCTCGGCGATGGCTATTATGGCTTTCAGGGCGGGATCAAATTCTTTGTCCTCGTAGATCATTTCGATGGTCGACCTGTTGTTGTAAGTCGGCAACGAGTTACGTTTGGGACCTCTTCATCTCTCAATACTATCTTATTTTCGTCTATCAAGTCTTACATTGCTCGTTTTAGGGTTCAGCAATTTTCGGTGTCATGTCCCTCTGCCCCAGAGTGGAAAGCACAACGTACGCCCCTTTGATAGGAAGGTGATTAAGAGTTTTGTCTGTTTAGGGGCGCAGGCTGCAGGAGACCCATGTGGACAAACTTTGGGAATAGGGTGGCATAGGATTATCCTATTGGAGTGAAGTTTTGTCTCCTAAGTGGCTACCTGGGATGATTATTATTTTACGGGGGGAGGGGATTGTAGTGATTCTGAGAAGGCTGAATTTTTGGGGCTTGATTTCTGTTCTCCTGTTGTTGTGGTCGAGCAAAGGGGTGGGCATTCATAATTGCATAAGGTTGAGGAGCATAGAGCATGTCTTGGTGAGAATACTAATGTTGAGATGCCCTTTATGAGAATGCAGATCTGTGAGCATGATGTTTTCTCATTCCGGAAGATGCCATAGACACTTCCTCTTTCTTCTTGTTTCTTGGGATTCCTCCCACCTCGCCTTGTATGGCCTGGGAGGTTGCTCTTATGGCGGATTGACTCAGAATCCTCCCTGTTTTGAGGTCATTCTCTACCATCTCCCCAATCTTAATCACCTCTGCAAAAGGTTTGCCCATTGCTGACATTATATTCTGAAAATAATCTGCCTCTTGCGCTTGTAGGAAGACGGTGACCATCTCCGTTTCGTCCATGGGTGGCTTTACTCTTGACGCTTGCTCGTGCCACTTTACAGCATATTCTCTGAAGCTTTCTGAAGGTTTCTTCTTCAAGTTGGCTACGAAATTCCTGTCTGGGGCAATATCAATGTTGTACTGGAATTGCCTTACAAAGTCCCGGGCGAGGTCATCCCAGATGTGCCATCGGGTAATATCCTAGTCTATGTACCGTTCAGATGCAATGCCCACAAAGCTCTCCCCAAAGTACGCCATCAAGAGTTCTTCCTTCCTTTCTACTCCACGCAGTTGATTGCAATACTTTTTCAAGTGAGCGATGGGGTCGCCGTCGTATTTTTCAAACTTTGGCGTTTTAAACCCCAAAGAAAGATGTACATGTGGGAACATTCATAGGTCTGAGTAACATACACTCTTCTAACCACTTAATCCTAGCATGTTTTTCTGACTTTGTTCAATAATTTTCATTCTTCTTGTTATTTCGTCTTGTTCAGGTGTTTTAGCGGCGTTGTCTTACACAGGGGTGAGTTCATATGTTGGCTGAGGGTAATTGTATGTGGGGTATGGGGAAGGCTCGGGTTGATAGTTAGCAGTCTGGAATGTAAAAGTTGTGGGGTCAAACATAGGCGTTGGTACTACAGGTTGTGAGGTGGATGCACACGGAGGGGCTGTAAAAATGTTAGGAACTGGATCGGATGTAAACATTGGAGGGCGGGTTTCAGAGGGCGCCCCGAAAAAACTTTTGATATGGTGGCCTGCCATGAGGATATTTGGGTGACTGATAGGGATGGTGGAGGTACCCCCTGACCTTGGAAAAAGCTCAGGAAATCCGGGGATAGCACTTGGAGGTTCTTTCCCATTAGTCCAGGCATCCTACATCTCCATAACTTGGAGCTAGAGGATCCTGTTCTCTTCAGCCGTTGCAGATTCAGAGGATGGGATCCTTGTAATCGTGTTGTCCTCTAGGATAGAGACTGCTGGTAGAGTCATTTCGGTTGACATCTCTGTGCTTCCCTTTGATCTCCTGAAGTATCTGTGCGAAGCCAGCTTACCGCAAACCAATCACTGTTCTTAGAACCACCTGGACTGGACACTGGAATTCAAACGGTTAGGTTGAGGTAGATAACAACCAAGAAATCGCACATTGGATATATGGCACCTATGCAGTTAACGGGTCTTACATGCTTTCCATAGTCACATGTGTCATCCCAGCATTTATTTCAAATTTCCTTTTGTTTCCTACTTCTTATTCCCCTTGTTTTAGCTTTCCCTTTCTAAGGAATACGGTCGAATCCTGGACAGATTGCCTACTTATCATGATATTACATGAATCAGACCGAGCGTAGTTCATGAAAAAAACGTTATGTACACAACAAAATTTTTTTGGGATTTTCAATTTTTATAAGACATAAACTTTGATTACAAAGACTAACCGAATGAAAGGCAACTACCAAACTAGGACTTAGTTATCTTACAGACTCGAAAGGTAAGTAACAGAACATACAGACAGACCTTTTTCAAGAAAAAAAACAAATTTATGAGTAAAGAGAATCATCAAGTTTTCTGGACTAAGCCGTATGGTGGGCATTGATAGTCTTTGAAAAAATGTTCTTGATCTATCGGTTGGAGACTTCAACATGTTCGCTTGCTTCAGGGTGGAAGGGGCTTGAGAGTTTATCTGTGAAAGGAGACTTCAACCTGTCCACTTGCTTCAGGGTTGTAGGGGGTTGAGACTTTATGTGTGGTACCATACTTGGTGATAAGGTATCAAAATCTCGGTTGCAAAAATGTGGATCCCCATCACTAATAATGGCCCTCAGCGTACCAAACCTTGTAAAGATGCTTTTATCCAAGAATCCCACCACACTCCTCGCTTCATTTTTGGAAAAAGTAATGGCCTCGACCCACCTGGAAACATAATCAACCACAACTAGAATGTAGGTGTTCCTACAATAACTAATAAATGGACCCACGAAACCAATACCTCATATATCAAAGATTTCTATCTCCAAAATGGTGGTGAGAAATTCTTCTCCGAGATCCCATCGTCCCTTTGGCATTCATCACAACTCATGACAAGCTCACTAGCGTCCTTATAGAGGGTAGGCCAATAGAATCCACAAGACAAAACCTTTGTAGCCGTTTGAGCTCCACCATATGGTAAAGAGTGGA
Source organism: Nicotiana benthamiana (assembly GCA_034376525.1). NCBI lineage: Eukaryota > Viridiplantae > Streptophyta > Magnoliopsida > Solanales > Solanaceae > Nicotiana > Nicotiana benthamiana. The sequence goes on from CM067341.1 coordinate 26,744,440, forward strand.
AAGCTTCATGAATTGCCATTTGTTATTCTTCCGTCACACATCGACGGGTTATAAAATTGGTACATATTCGAAAAAGATATGGCCCAACCTGTAAGAAACACGTTCTCGAACTAACGTGTGTTGATTCATGTAGGTTTTGATAAATGCCAAACATTGAGACAAGCATCGGTGATGGAACAATAACAGTCCAAGTACAAGATGGATAGTACGCGTTCAAGAATAGAAGATGCAATCAACTGTTGAGTAGGTCTCAATTTGTAATCTTGACTCAACGACTTATTTCTAGTATTGGCTCTCACCTAAAATGATTTTCATAAAATCATGCATCATAAGTTTTTAAAGAAATAAGTTGCATATTTGTCAAAATGATTTTTATACTCGTCTTGTGAAAATTGGGTTTAACAATCGATTGTCTATGACCAACAATCGATTGTCAAAGTTTATACTTAGTCTCAAAAATGTTGCCTTGAGACAGAGAGGTTGTTTGAAATCATTTTCGAAACAACAATCGATTGTCACTGTTGAACAATCGATTGTCAAGTTTTATACTTAGTCTCAAAAATGTTGTCTTGAGACAGAGAGTTCGTCTGAAATCATTTTTGAAGCAACAATCGATTGTCACTATTTAACAATCGATTGTGCATGCTGGAATTTCCAAAAGATTTTTCTTAACGGCTTTATTTCGACATTTATGGTGTAATCATTACACAATCTTTTAGTCAAAAAGTTGCCAGAAATATTTTGAATATTTGAACAACAATCGATTGTCAAATGTTAACAATCGATTGTCTTTCTTAAAAATTCAACAGAAATCTTTTTAAACGGATTTTAAGGAATTTGTCTGTTGAAATTTTGCTCCAACAATCGATTGTGTAATATCGACAATCGATTGTCAGGCAGATTTTCAGGAGCGTTTTCTGGAACTAAAAGCAACGGTCTATTGCTCCATTCTCTCTATAAAACACTCTCTGAAAATCACTTTTACATACAACAACACTCCAGAAAAATTACAAAGTTTACATTACATTCTTGAGCTTAAAATTTCATATCTTACATATTATTTTGAAGAGCCAAATATTGATTAAGTTGTTGTGTTCTTGAGCCATATATTTTGTACTCATAATCCACTCTTTGAGAGAGTTCTTGTAAGTGAGTAAAAGAGTGTTCTTGTTAAACACTTGTAGTAAGAAGGAGTGTTATATTTCTTCTTGTAAAGTCTTAGGGATAGGTTTCCTTAAGCGGGTTGGTTGAGGCTTGTGTTGTATCAAGTTCTCAAGTTGTAAAGGTTCGTTAGGCACCCGGAAGCTTAACAAGTTGAAGTCTTTGAGGTGAGGAACCTTCGAGCAAGTTGAAGTCTTTGAGGTGAGGAACCTCCGAGCAAGTTGAAGTCTTTGAGGTGAGGAACCTCCGAGCAAGTGTTTGAGATTTGTGTGATTCAAGTCTCAAGTGTAAAGGTTTGTTGGGCACCTTAAGCTTGACAAGGTTGTTAGTGGAAATCTCGAGAGAGTCTCTCGGGGACTGGACTAACCACAAAGTGTGGCCAACCAGTATATATCGTGGTGTAATTTATTTTTACTGCATTTGTTTATTTCCTGCAAAGTTTAAATTCCGCAAGAAAATGCCAAATTTTATTAATACGCTATTCACCCCCCCTCTAGCGTAGAGCGTTATTTCTAACACAACCCAGTAGTAATCCAAACAATCCCGTTTGAGCTTCTTCCTTTTGATTGAAGAGAACTCATTCGGTACAATGCCGCTCACAAGTTAGTTGGCTATATCGGTGAACCATGGCATCCAGTCAATGAAATGGATAGGAGCTGGTCATTGAGAAATGAAAATTTTATCTCAAAGCCATCGGGAGGCCTTCACAACTCATCCAAACGGGACAAGTGGTCTGCCACTTAATTTTCACTACCATTGAGGTGTTGAATCTCTAGATCAAGCTCTTGCAAAAGATGCACCCACCATATCAACCTTGCCTTAGAATCTTTCTTGCTCGTCAAATACCAAACTGCCACATGGTCAGTGTGCACAATCACCTTAGTACCCATCAAATACGATCGGAACTTCTCCATGGCAAACACAATTGCAGGTAGCTCATTTTCGGTTGTGTAGTTGACTTGGGCATCATTTATTGCCTTGCTAGTATAGTAGTTGGATGGAAGATTTAGTTGATTCTTTTCCCAAACACCACTCCAACCGCAACATCACTAGCATCATATATGAGCTCAGAAAGCAAGTTCCAATCTGGTGCGGTGATAATAGGAGTAGCAGTCAACTTGAATTTAAGCAATTCAAATGCCTTCATAGAATCTTCATTGAAATGGAACTTCACATCCTTCTCCAAAATTTTACTCAAAGGAATTACCACCTTGGAAAATTCCTTGATAACTCGGCAATAAAAACCCACATGACCCAAGAAGCTCCTCATTTCCTTCACGGATGAAGGAGGAGGGAGTTTGGAGATCACCTCAATCTTAGCTTGGTCAACCTTAATACCATGTTTTGAAATTTTGTGGCCGAGAACAATGCCTTCCTCAACCATGAAGTGATATTTTCCCAGTTCAACACCAAATTTTTCTCCTCATATCTAGCCAATACCCTATCAAAATTGTTCAAACACTCTTCAAATGAGTTCCCAACCACAAAATAATCATCCAAAAGGACCTCAACAATTCCCTCCACCATATAGGTAAAAATAGCCATTATACACTGTTGAAAAGTCACCAGTGCATTACACAACCAAAAGGCATCCTTGAAAACGAGAAAGTACCATAAGGACATATGAAAGTGGACTTCCCTTAGTCCTCGGGAGCAATAAGAATTTGGTTATAGCCAGAGTATTTATCAAGAAAGCAATAAAAAGCACGTTTGGCCAACCTATCAAGTATTTGGTCTAGCTACGGAAGCGGGAAATGATCTTTCCGAGTAATTTTGGTGAGCTTGCTACAGTCCATTCACGCTCTCCACCCGGTGATGATTCTTGTTGGTAACAATTCATTCTTTTCATTTGTCACCACAGTCATGTGCCCTTTCTTTGGGACACATTGCACCGTAGAGGTCCACGTGCTATCATAAATGGAATACACAACTCTTGTATCAACCCACATGATTATCTCCTTCTTCACCATTTTTTGCATTGCTTCATTCAATCTTATTTGATGTTCAACGAAAGGTTTTTCACCCTCCTCCAAGATAATGTTTTGCATGCAAAAGGCATGGCTTATGCCCCGGATATCCACTAAAGTCCAACCGATTACACTTTTCCTCCTTTGTAGCACCTCGAAAGTGGACTCTACATGCAAATTAGTTAAGAATGAATAAAGGATAACTGGTAAAGTAGAGGAATGACCAAGCAATTCATACCTGAGGTGCAGTGGCAATGGCTTTAACTCCAAGGTAGAAGGCTCCTCGATTGAGGGCTTTGTTAGAGGAGTCTTCTGGTTTTCAAGATCCTAAGATATATTTTACGGCTCATAAGTGTATGACTCATGCCTTGTAATGCATTCACATAGTCCACAAAGCCATCAATATTTTCCTCATCATCAAGATTGAGCAAAATAGCTTCCAATTTATTCTCAACATTAACTGTTGCACTAGCATCGACTACTATCATGTTGATAACCAAATCCACAAATGAACAAAATTTATTATTATTCGATTTCCTCATTTATATACATACATGGAAAACCACCTTTTCGTCACCCACCCAAAAAGTGAGCTCACCAGCTTCTACATCAACAAGAGCCTTCCGTGTAGCAAGGAAAGGTCTACAGAAAATGATTGGCACCTCATAGTTCACTTCACAATCAAGGATAACGATTTCCGCTGGGAGGATGAACTTATCAAATCTAACTAGTACATCATCAATGATACCCAGAGGCCTCTTCGTTGTTGGATCCGCCATTTTTAACCTTATTGATGTGGGACTTTATTGCCCGATGCCCAATATTTTGAACATCGAGTAGTGCATCAAGTTGATACTTGCCTCGGGATCACATAATGCTTTGACAAAATTGGTGCTCCTAATAGTGAAGGGAATGGTGAAAGCGCCTGGATCTTCCAACTTTGGAGCCATTGAGTGCACAGTAGCACTCACTTGGTGAGTCATCTTGATGGTTTCTCAATTCATCAACCTTTTCTTGGTTACCAAATCTTTCATGAATTTTGCATATCCTGGCATTTCTCCAATGCCTCAACTAATGGAACATTTATGGGCAAACTCTTCATCATATCAATAAACTTTTTGAATTAGTTCTCACTGCTTTTCTTTGCAAGTATTTGTGGGCATAGAGGAGGAGGCCTTGGCATTGGTGCCTTCGCTTTTGCCACCACCGATTACGGCATGTCAATAACATGTTCCCTAGACAGGCTCACCTCTTCTTGCATCTCCTCCACACTTTCATCTATATCAACTCTCACTTCTTCATTCACTTGAGCAACATTGCTTGGGATTTCAACCTCTTGAACCATAACCTCTTCATCTATAATCCTTTTTTGATTTGAGGTGTTTGTATCTCCACCTTTTCCAATTCTAGTAGTCACGGCCATAGCATGTCCCATATTGTTCCCACCCTTCGGGTTTACCATTGTATCACTAGCTAGTTCTCATTTAGGATGAGCGTTCAAAAGATTCTGAGATTTGGCCTAATTAAACCTCTAAATTTTTAATTTAAGTATTGTGAGAGGCTATTTGAGAATCGGAGTCGACATTTTTTCCATCATCTATTTAAAGATGTTTTCAGTTCTACAAATCTCATTAGAAGAAAAGCTCGGGTCTTGAGAAGGATAGGGAGGTGGATTTCTTGGTTGTTTGAACATTGGAGGCCTTTGAAAACCAAGCCCCCGATAGTTGTTGTTTTTCCACCCTCATTGATTATTGCCTCCCTAATTATCTTGATTGTTGTTGCCTTAATTGCCTTGATTTCCTTGATTTTTCCAACTTCATTGATTAGAATTACCACCACAACAATTTCCTTTATGGTTTTTGGTGTTCCAATTACCTTTGTTCCCTTGTGACCTCCATTGTTGTTGATTTTGCCCTTGAGCATTGTTTATTTGACCTTGATAATTATTGGCATATTGAACTTATTAATCTTGATCATTGAATGAATTACCTTGATCATAACCACTATCATCTTGCATAATTGCTCCAAAGGGTTTTCTTTGTTGACCTTCTTTCCGTCTTTTGTTTACCATCATATTCACACCTTCCATTGCATGCAATTGCTTCGGCACATGAACTTGTTGAAGTTGAGCCTTGGACAATTGGTTGATTGTAGTTGTCAGCTTGGTTATAGCTTGACCGTGGTCATGTAGCTCCTTGTGTAGGTAAATAACATTAGGATCACCTTGTGGCACATTGGCTCTAGTTTTCCACGCAGAAGAGGTATCTTCCATCTCATCAAGAATTTCACAAGCTTTGGCATATGAAGTGTTCATGAAGTTACCCCCGGCGAGTTGGTTAACCACATATTGATTAATTGTGTTGATCCCCCTATAGAAGGTCTGTTGGATCATGGCCTCGGTCATATCTTTGTTTGTACACTCTTTTACCATGGTACAATGTTTTTCCCAAATATCGTGCAATGACTCATTGGGTTCTTGCTTGAAGGGAAGAATCTCATTATAAAGCGTTGCCTTATGTCTCTGAGAGAATTTGGAAATTAACTTTTCTGCCAACTCATCCCAAGTGTTGATGGAATGGTTGGGCGACCTTTCTAACCAGTCCGATGCTTTTCCCATAGAAAAAGGGGGAAAACGCTCAACCTTAGCGCGCCCTCTAAAACATTTGTTTGCTTTATCCCCTAACAAGTATCAATGAACCCCTTGAGATGTTTGTAGGCATTTTGATTCGAAGCCCAAGCGAAGAAACCACGTCATTTAAGAAGTGTAAGCATCACGTTTGTGATTTGGAAGTTGCCCGCCCTAATGCAGGGCGGGACTATAACACTTTCATAACCTTCGTTTGGCAGTTGTCGGTGGGTTACGGCTCTAAGTGGAGGAGGATGAAGGTCAGGCACATTATTGTGAGGCTGACGGCTTCATCTATTAGCTTGAGTTTCAAGAGAAAACTCATCCATGGCATCATCGTCCATGTCCTACCCCAAGTGTACATTTCAAACATGCTTGTTATTGAGAGCCATTTTCATACCTAGAATCAATTCAAACACAAATTAGTAACTCAGAAGGAAATAAAGACAAAACACAGAAAAACTAAAATGTACAGCTAAATCCATTTATCTTCCTATGGGTTGTGCCCTCGACCTCAAAATATAGAGGACCGAGTGATGGGATTACCTCTTTGATATTTACAAGAAGATTACAATCCATTAGGATCGTAATGGTCCTAGAGTCCCCCTACAACCTCACCTAAGTCTGAGTGAACCCTTCATCAATCATCCACAATTCATCCATATCTATATTAGAATTAGATCCAACGTCCTCCTCAACAATGGTCTTCCCTATATTACCGGCAGACAAGGAGACATCTACTGCATCCCTAGAGGATGAAGCATCCTCCCGCCTCAAAAGTGCAAGGCCATCATCAAGCTCCCCCATTTTGATCGTCTCCTTCTTAGGGCACACCACTGCATCCACAATTAACTCCTCTGGATGCGGGGCCTCGGATTCCATCTTTGTGTTCTCTCTAACATACACTACAGTCATCTTTTGGAGAACGAAGTTACCCTCTTCTAAGTCAATGTCTATTGTCCTTTCTCTTTCTACGTCTGTGGCTCATCTCTTACGGGGAATAAGATCCCCCGTCTTCAAGGGAGACATCATCGTCCTCGTCAACCAGCAAAAAGAGTTGACGAGAAGAAGCAGCAAATGAAACGAAGATAGGCTCTTGGACTATGGTAGCCATGACAAGGGCATGTACAGAAGGATTAATAGTTGTAACAGGGGAAGAAGCCGAAGGCACAATAGCCTTTCTTCAAAAATAGGGAACCGGCACTAGGTTCCTCTGGGAAGCCCCCTGTTTGGGAAAAAAGACAAACAATTGAGTTAGTAAAACGAATCGGCATACAACAGAAAGTGAAACGACCACTACCAAAGAAACGAAGTTAACTGTCAAAGGAAGAGGCAGTTCGAACTTCTTGAAGAGGCTCGGCCAGTCACAGATTACTACGTATGGCGAAGGACATGCTCGACCTAATTGGAAATGTGCGTGACTAAAAGATGAGACTGGTTATTGGCTGGAAAAATGGGAAAATTCCTTCAACTATCTAAGAGAAAATAACATAAATAAATATAGAAACAGGGCATTTACATATGTAGTTCCAAGCCTCAGGAAAGCCATTGACGTTAGGCATAACATCCTCAATTCTAACATTGTAGAAGTTGAGCTAGAACTAGAGACCGGCCCTGTCGTCCGTCCTAATCACCAAGCATTTTCTTCCATGGTGTATGAGGTTTAGCATCACTACCCTATAGAAACTAGGGGAGAATAGATGCAACAAATGTCACAGGTCAGTTCGACCCCGGCGAGCTTGGCAAATTTAGCTAGCATTCTTATAATCTTGTATACATACGGTGCAATCTGAGTAGGGCGGACATTGCAATGATGAAAAAATTATTCCACGAACAGAAGAAGGGGGAACGAATAACTAATGAGGAACCTTCGGGATCAATTCGATGTAATTTGGAAGACCGAACTTGCCTTTGAATACGTTATCATCAATAGAAAAATCCTGCGTGAAGCGTCCACTGATCAAGTGAGATCAGACCTGACGTCGGGGTTACGAGGGACTATGTCCCTCACCGACAGAAGCTTTATCCTAGGCAATGGTGGAAACACTCTCCCAATGGGAGGGAAACACAACTGCCAAGGGAGCAACTCTACTCCCTTCACCAGCATCTAAAGGAAAATTTGACATAAATCAAAATGATGAAGAAGAATACAAAGGGCAAAGGTTGGGGGTTGATGTAGGGCAACTAAATACGGAAATGAGAGTTAGAGAAAAAAGACGCGGAAAAGAAGGCTGGTGTTTCAAAAGTTGGAGGAACAAAATTTCAAATTCGGTCCAAGCTTGTTGAAATCATGGCACTAAACCTGAAAAGGCTTTTCACAATTGAATGCAAAATCGAAACAACAAATCCAATCAAGGTTCACGCACGAATCGAAGCAACACATTAGAACTATGAGTCATCATGACGCATGATGTCATGATGTCACTCAAACCCTTAGACAAGATAACCCCAACAAATTACCCGAATAACTGAAGAATATAAAATATGCAGCCCATAGAGGGCCACGTCGCCTGCTCGCCACGACGACTACGACTCAAGTAGTCTACTCGATAAGTTCGACCACGAACGACATTCTACACCCATTGAACTCACATGCGAAGATGACCTCAATAAGTGGAGGGACTAACTGTATAGGTCAAAAATTACGTTTGATATGATCAAACCATGTAAGTATTAAGGAGGCACTCATAGAGTGCCACGTGTTGCCAATACGAGTCTGGTAAAAGCCTTGCCAAGGTCGAAGTTGTCTCCTAAGAAGTGCAGGCAAAGCCGATGAAACTATTGAAGATCAAGGTCGAAAAGTTAGTGAATATTAAGGTCAAGGTTGAGCACTCACCATAAACAGAGTGAATAATGACCAGTTTTAGGATAAGACATCAAAGAGAATATTCTGGTGGATATTTTCTGTACTCATACTATTAGGATTTTTTATGTATATATTTCCTATAAATAGAAAGAGACACAAAGATAGGGGACATAAAGTATCACTCGTAAGAAAACACATTGACTTTATATAGAGACTCTGATTTTATTGCAAGCACACCAAAAATATCTCTTTACTAGGATTCTTTCCTAATGTTTCCACTTGATCCAAGAGCAACTTGAATATTTGAAGGCTTATCAATCATTCATCATTTTTAGAATGAATATCCATAGACCTCAACCCATTTCGAATGACATTGTATTTTTTTATTTACTTAAATACCATATATTGCTATTTATTATTAATTATTTAATGTTATCCTCCTCTTTTTTGAGTCATTGAATATTATTAGTGTTGTCCACATTTACTGACATTCGTTCAAACACACATATTATTTTAATTATAAAATCAGTTACCAAATCTTTTAGATATTAATATTTGTTATGATTGACTCTATTTTATTTAAATCTAATTAATTAAATCCGGATCAAAACTTTTAGATCAAACAATAATAACTCCAGTATTTCACTTATACGTGCATAACATAAAAGTGACAAATACGCATGCACTACTTATTTGGATAACTATACAAAAAATACCCATAGGATTCAACCAAATTTATTCTCCTACCCCTTAGCATGCCCATTAAGCAAAGCCAAGTTAAGCTAAATTTTCAGTTTTTGAATGATTGATGGGTACTTAAGGTGTTTATTCAAGTGTAATACGTATTTTGTATTATATTCCCTTATTTTTACTCGTTTAGCATATTGGGCGCGTGCTACCACCGGCCTACTTCAAAAACGAAATTATGATTCAGAAATCAAAATTTTGATGTAAATGATAATATTAGTATTCTTTGGAAGTTAGATTACTCTTTGCTGGGATGCAGATATAAGTCTAAGTTGTAGTAGTATTGCATTGCTTTATATTAAATAAACGTGCCCCAACATATTACACTACGGGAATAAATTTGTATGCACAAATTTGTAATAGATGGCCATGCTTCAAAGAATTATCACTGAGCCTATAAAGTCGAGTGATAATATGAAAAACAACACCTTTAAATGGGGGCAGGATTTTGGGAGGGAATTAGTTACTTCAATTTTATTGAGATATGAGGAAAATTGAAGCAAAATACTGTTGGACAGTAAAAACTAACTACACTGTTTGGAGTATTTAGTGAGTGATACTTGAATATTGATGTTTAATTCCAAAAATTAAATTTAAAACCAAATGGTTAACTGGAAAGTGACATCAGTTGTTATTAAATCAACATGTATATGAAATTTCAATCTTAAAGTATACTTATTGTTATAAATAGAATCCTATTTTAGGTGAATGTCTATATTTAGAGATATTCTAGGGTTTACTACTTGGTGGCTAAGTCACCACCTTCCTATAAATAAAGGGGTTCTCTCCCATTGTAAATCATCCCAAAAGTATCAATAAGAATACTCCTCTCTCTACTTTTCTCTCTATTGTTCTTGTTCTTGTATTACTGTTCTTGTTCTTATATTATTTCATAACACGTTATCAGCACGAGTCTCTAACCAATTGAATTTGATTTCTTCCTTCTTCCAGAATTTCTATACGGAAAAATAGAAGAGATGGTATCATCATAAAGTAATGCAACGGGATGGGAACTCAAGAGGTATATTTGATATCACAACATTTATTGGTATACCTTAAAGGTAAGTAATTTACTTTTCCCTTTCAAATTCTTGAAATTCTACGATTTGATTTCATATACAAACAAAGACAACAAAGTTTGATTATAACTCTAATGGAGTTTGTAAGAAATTACACTCACATGAAGTGGTAAAATTTCTATGTCTTGCCATGATCAAATTCATGTATGATTGTGGGCAAAGAATTAAAAAATCCGTCCAATTGAATTTGCTCCATTCCCTTTAGAGAATGTGGTAGCAGTATGTGATAAGTCTGAAAGAAGACAAAATTATTACCATGAAGGTATCAATGGATGTGGACGTGGCAATAGACGGAATTATAATCGTCATCATTGTGATAATGAGAATAATAAAGATTCTCAAAATAATATTTCACTTTATGAAAGTAATATTTGACATGAGATTGTATATAGCACATACAGATGATTATGATCCATTCCCTGAAGTGAATGTGATAATTGTAATAAAGCCCGTAAGTATGGACACGCTCTTGATGTAATTTTGTTTTATGTCTGACATTATGAAAAGAAAGTTCGTTGCCCTTGAAATTTCGGGCAAGAACTATATGACATGGGTGTTGGATGCTGAAATCCATTTGGATGCAATGGGTCTTGGAGACGCCATTAAAGACAGAAATAATGCATCCACCCAAGACTATGCTAAGGCCTTGATTTTCTTGCGTCATCACCTTGATGAAGGTTTGAAACTGTGCTAAGGCCTTGATTTTCTTGCGCCATCACCTTGATGAAGGTTTGAAACTGTGCTAAAGCCTTGATTTTCTTGCGTCATCACCTTGATGAAGGTTTGAAACTGTGCTAAGGCCTTGATTTTCGTGCGCCATCACCTTGATGAAGGTTTGAAAATTGAATATATCACAGTCAAAGATCCACCTATCTTGTGGAATGGCTTAAAGGAGAGATATGACAACCTGAAGTTGGTCACTCTGCCACAAGCACGATGCGATGAGAATCCAAAAGCAAATAGTTCATAAACTATATATTATTGTTGCGGTGGAAAAGGGCACTGGGCGAAAATTTGCTGTGTACCAAGACATTTGGTTGAGCTTTATCAAGCATCTCTAAAAGGTAAATGCCCTGAAACCAATTCTGTCTCTGACGACAATTTTGACATCACCCACTTGGATGTGGCAGACTTCTTTGAGCACCCTGAGGGGAAAATAGACCACTTAATTGGTGATGGATCTGTTTGATTTTATTTTACTTATTTGTATTAGTTAGTGAATAAACTAATAGTCATTAGTATCAACTCGTATTAGTTAGTTTATGATATAATGTTAGTATTAGCTCTTTAGAATATTTCAATATGCTTAAATTTCGAAGACATTTTTACTTCCCAGTAAAGTTAGTCGATTAACTAATAAGTTAGTCGACTATCTAATATTTCGTATTAAAAACGGGATTTTTCGCAAGCTAAGTTAGTCGACTAACCAGTTTAGTTAGTCGACTAACCTGATGAGCGTTTACTAAGTTAGTCGAATAACTAATTAGTTATTCGACTAACTAATATTTCGCATTAAAACTGGATTTTTCCGCAAGGCTAGTTAGTCGAATATCAGGTTTAGTTATTCGAATAACCTGATGACTGCTTCCCAAGATAGTCGACTATCAACTAAGTTAGTCGAATAACCTCAGCAGATTTGAAAATATTGTTTAATTATGAAGCAACGGATTAAATTTGTTTATTCTCATGTTCGTATATCTCTTTTGATTAATTGATTCATGTACCACACATACGATATTCAAAGAGAAGAAATATTACTCTCATTTAAGTATGTGTAAGGCTGATGTTACTACAATTTCTGGTAGTAGTAAATTGATTAAAGGCTCCAGAAGAGCAACTATAACTCTGCCTAAAGGAATAACATTTTAGAGAATGAAATGTTCTCCTCCAAGTCTAAAAGGAACTTGTTGAGTTTTAAAGATATCATTCAAAATGGATATCAGATTGAGACAATACATGAGTATAATCTTGAATACCTCATTTACTCATGAAAACGAGGCTGCCCACTTCGGTTTGGAGTCACGCCATTTTGCATGCAGCAATGCTAGTTCGTCTCTGACTGACGAATTATCACAAATATTCCCCGTTGCAATTAGTTTTGGGTCATGAACCTAATATATCCCATTTAAGAATTTTTGGATGTGCAGTATATGTGCCTGTAGCACCGCCATATTGCACCAAAATGGGTCTGCAAAGAAGGTTTGGAATATATGTTGAGTTGGAATCGCCCTCCATTATTCGCTACCTCGAAACATCGACAGAGGATTTGTTCACTGCACGATTTGCAGACTGTCAATTCGATGAGACACTTTTCCCAAAATTAAGGGGAGAAGTTGGTGAAACCAAACGGGAAATTTTGTGGAAAAATGCATCATTATCTCATCTTGATCCACATACCTCTATTTGTGAAAAAGAGGTGCAAAATATTATCCATTTGCAAAGAATAGCAAATCAAATGCCAGACGCATTTACAGATTTGAAAAGGATAACAAAATCACATATCCCCGCAGTGATGTGACAACATCTGATTCACGAATACATATTCATTATTAGAAGAATATGAACATGAAATTGGTATTGAATATAACACACTCACCCCTAGAAGGAGGTTTGAGATGATATATGAAAGTAATGTCATTATTATGGCATGAATGATCGTTGGTCATGTACCTATTGTACGCCAAAATATTTTGGAAATATGACTATTAAAGGACAACGATAATGCAAGAAACATATCTTGCATATAATTTTGACCATGACCATAATGGTATAACTTTCTCTTTAAAAGAGATATTCACCACATGGATATTGATGAATCTGTGGTAGTACAAAATTAATTGAGAGCTCTAGAAGAGCCAATTATTACTATGTTGGAGAAACACAATTGATTACCAATAAGGTATTGTGTTGTAGTAAGTCTCAAAGAAACTTATTCAGTTTCCAAAGTATATGCGAAAGCGATTGATTATATTGAGACTATAAATAAAGGAAAAATTTGATATCTTCTATTACTACAACTTGTAGCGGGATAATCTGTATGTGAAAAACTACCCACTTTATTCTCCAGTTTGTACTACACAAGAATACCACAATAAAGTGGACGTTTATTGATATAAAAACCCATATCATAATAAACTTGAAGTTTATTGATAATTGCACATGTCATGGCGTAAGTTTGAAGTTTATCAATATTGATAATTTATTCAGTTGGCATTCGGGTTAGCCATATCATTTTAAGAATGATGTGCAGTAATAGAGAATTCACATGGGTAAATATTAAAGAACTAGAAAGCTCTTTACGAATTCTCTTGTATTACTTGTTCTCATTAATTAATTGACCAACTAAAGAGTCTGGGTTGAATTCCATAAATTCTGGAAATATCAAAGGTGAATATGGGCCCATTCACATGCCATGTATACCACATATGATGCATCTATGATATGGTTACATGTGCGATTGTTATTAACCCGCAGCCTGGCCAGTGCTTGCGAGGTAAATTCCTCAGTAATATAACTTTGAGCATAATTTCCAGATTTTCTATTCAAGATAGTTCATCTTGATAAGTTGGTTTATATCATAGTTGGTTTAGCAAGATAATTATTGAGTGCCTCCACTTAATAGCTAAACTATTTCTTATGAGAACAAAGTTATATATATCAGTTTGATATACGTTGTATACGAGAGTATATTATATTCTCCCCTCACAAGTGGTTCAGGGTCAGGAACCAAATAATGTCATCTTATTATTATTGATGTGCGGTGTATATTTTCATTAACACCATAATGCACAAAGATGGACTCTCAAAGTTGAGGAAACAAGTTAGCTTTTCTAACATGAGGGGGAGACATGATAAACACTTGAGAAAAGGTTACATGGGATGAATTATCATTTGTATATATAGATCCTCGAATATCATAATATGAACCTGAAGTTCATAAAAGGATAATTCAATTGCAACATATTGGAAAGCATGCTATACGCATTTGCTGACCCAAAGAAAGTAACTATATTCTCACTGCAAATGCTCATATTAAAGTCCCAGAAGGACAAAGTCTTTGATACGCTTAAAGCGTATAGACAAATCGGTTTCAAAATAACTTCTTAATAAAGAAGATGAGCAAATGATCAAAGTGATCATAATGGGGAGGCAAGTGATCTAGAATATCACATGACATAACACTTCATAAAATCTCATGAGAGATTCAGGTACCTGAATATATGAATAAAGAGATCTCCATGCTATGTCTTTATGAAAATTTACTGGAACCGATATAAAATGTTCGTCGATGACATCTATGATAGCGCTAAATATCGATGAGGATCTTATGTTTGTCGAATACAAACAAAAATATTGGCTAAATGGAAGAGATACAATTCAAGCAGAATTGATTCCATATGAAAGACATGTAGTTTTGGACATGTAGTTCAAATACTTGAAAGTATAAAGTCAATGGTATGTGTAATCAGTTTTCGATATCTTATTTGTTTAGCATGACATGAAAACTTGATATGCGTCTAAAGTCTATTATATGGCTTATATGACTTAACTTATATGTCAATCCATGAAAGATTGAAGTTGCTTGAAGCATATACAATTTTTGGTCCTGAAGTACCACATCCTAAGTGCAACTTGTGTACATATGTATCTTGCTATAACTATAAGCATGATGGCATCGAGAATACCTCTATGGAGATATTGAAGAGTCATTCCACGACATTATATGAAGATGTTCATATCTATCAAGAATGATAATTTCAAGATGGTGCACAAGATTGGAATGCAAATGCTCAAGGATGTGAATTGATGCTCTTTTCAGGGGGAGTTAATGCGCGTTGCACTCTTTTTCCCTTACAAGGTTTTGTCCCAGTGGGTTTTCCTTGCAAGGTTTTTAACGAAGCAACCAATAGGCGCATATTCAAACATGTGTACTCTTTTTCCTTTTCTTTAATTTTTTCCCATTGGGTTTTGTTTTAGTTAAGGTTTTAACGAGGCACATATTGAATAGACATTCAAGGGGGAGTGTTATAAATAGAATCCTAATTAATTAAATATGCATGGTTTTAATAAAATAATTAGAATATACAATTAAATTTATTTATATGTTGGGCACATGCTCAGTATGGGCCATCCGTTACTAGTATTAGAATACACAGGTTGCTACGGCAGTTCTTTTGTAAAAGGGATTTTTACCTAGATATATCATATTAGAAACTTATTTACCTCTGATTCTCTATATTTTGATGCTTTTAATAAGTATCTAGGTTTCCCTTACAAATTCTATATATTGTTTCTTAAAAGACTCTCACTCCATTATTCGTGCCTTCAAGTAAGGGATTCAATTATATCCCTTCTTTTTTTTTCCCTTTCCTCTTCTCTCTTCTTTTTCTTTACACCAAAATCTCTTAATCTACGCCTAGAATCTTCATCTCCTCTCTTTCCATCATTACCGAGAACTTTATATTGTTAAAAATATTCTGAAATGTTATGAAAATGTATCATAATTTTATCACAACTATACACCAAAATTTAATATCATATACAAGTCACCAACAATGAGGGACTTCCCGGTGTAAATCTGAATTAGTCGGACCCTAATGTAAGTACTGAATGTCGGGTGAAAAATCAAAAAAAAAATATACAAGTCACACATAATAAAGATTTTAAAAAGAAAAAAATAAGATTCAAAACTTACCCCACAATTTGATTCTAAAGCAACATTTGAATCTATCGTATCAATAAAAAATAGAGATTTTGGGTCATTCATAGAAAAATAAAATTGAATTTCAACGCTTTGGAAGAAGAAAAGAATCTAAAATTTTGGGGGAGGAAGGGAGGGGGGGTTGGGTAGGCAAAATTTTGGTAAGGGAAATTTCTAAAAATAATTTGGGGTAGTTGTTAAGAAAGAGAAAATGTTTTTTGTAATCTTTGGAAAATGGAAGAATCTTAATTGTAAGAGGAATAGTGGAAATGAAGGTTGAGTATCATGTAACTGATAAGCTAAATTTATGGGATCTTAAATTTTTATTTATTTTATGATTTTGTATATAACTATTAATATAGATATACAAAGTAATTAATAAGGAACCTAAATAAACGGTGGAAGCTCACCATGGTCCTTATCTTTCTATCGAGCTCGGGACAGGTCACGCCATACTCGCTCGACGTATGGGCGAATCGAGTCTAGCCAACCGACCCAACCCAAGAGGTCCGTGACCGTTCCAGGGTAAATTGCCACGGCTACATCAACGGAGAACATTAAGTGCATGGAAAGATGTACCTAAAAGGAAGCACGGAAATGCTAGATAGTGTATTTACCTACGCTCCATATCCACCTTCCGGGGAACGACATCCTTTCCACCGAAATCAGGTCCGAAGTCCTTACTCGGACAAAACGAACATGCACCCTCCGTTCTCAACTTCTTCAATATAAGTAAAGAGGTCCTTCAGAGCTCGGAAAGAGACGGGGGTTGTACATCCTGATCAGGTGATTGAGGGTGAAGGGCACATCCTCAATCATGTTCCGATAGCACCTGATCATGTAAATAGTGCGCTAGAATGAAGGGTGAATTTGGCCGAGGGTCACTTGATACCGTTGGTAGAAGTCGAGAATCACGAGGTCTATCGAAGGCAAGGATGGCCCTACTGGCCCAAGGATATATAGGTAAGTATACATACTGAGGAAACTAGTTTTATATGTCCTTATGTCCTCCTCCCGAGTAGCGATCTCCACAAGAATCGTGTCTCTCTAGCGGCAATCAATCGTCACTCTTTCGACGTTTGATACCGAGCTAATATACTGAGACATGATCTCATGGCGCCCAAGCTTCGAAGAAGGATTCTTGACCTTAAAGTCAGAAGCCGTTGCGAAAAAATTTGGAACACATTCCTCAGCGCGAATAGATGAAAACAAAGAGGAGGAGGTCATGCTCTTCTATGAGGTAGAGAAGGAAGTTTTCGCCATTCCTAAAAGATTCTGGTAGAGAAAGGGAAGTTAGCGTTTCTAAAAAAGAAGAAACCAAAGGTAGGAGGAACCTTTTTGAGGGCTAGGTGGTGTAGTATGTCGTAAAAAACGAGAAGAGAAGTACTTATATAGGCCCTGCACACACGCTGAAGGACACCAACGGACAACCAACTATCATAATCAATGCGAAGGCTTTCAGGGGCGCTATGTACGTCATCTTTTGGCATCTTATGACTGCTGTCATTACGGAAGTTCCAGAGGGGCAAGAATTCAAGATCTTTTCTTATCACTTTCACTCTAATAAATGCGGGAACTATCTGTATACGTTAAAATTAGAGGGTCAAATTTTAGAGGATGTTATGATGTCTCGTAAGCATATTTCAGAAGGTTCGAGAATATGGTCGAGGTTCACCTTCGAAGGCTATTGACGCTCGACCTCGGGGCGAATCAGACCAACGGCTATGACAGGAAGGGGAGAGTTCTCAAGGCGCATAACTAGGGATGATGAAGGCTAGTGAGCTAAGTTTAGATCCAAATCATGGTGTCAACTAGCTGTCCCATCCTCATTTCTTTATAATTAATGCATATGTAATATGTTGGGATTTCTCCCTCTTATATAAAGGTGATCCTTGCTATTTTGTAAATATTTGTTGCTCCATACTAAGTACATAAGAATATTTTATCTACTCTCTAACACATTCTCTTGATATTATTGCTTTTATATATTGTCTTCATCATTGTTCTTCATTTATCACTTATTATTGGGCATAAAGAGCAATCATTGATTTTATCATAACTGTTGGTCGCTCATCAATTGCCTTCGATAGCTCCCAGTCGAGCATCAGAATCGACCCCAAGGCCCCGAATCGACAAGCTCGAGGCCCTGATTGCTATCCTATCGGTTTGGTTATCACCTCGTTCTAAGCTGTTATCTCGTTTCTAAATTATTTCATATAGCACCAACTTTCTAACAACTAGCATAAAAATAAATCACGTTTTTTTAGAATATCACAATCAAATTTAATTGTAATTACCATTTTCATGATAAACACTTATTTTGAAATTTATTTTTATTTTGTATTGATTTAACCAAAAATCGGAAATGAAAGTTTTTTTTTTAAAACCAACTGTCAAATCATAATTTTTCACTCCTACCTTTACCCGAAGTAAAAATTGATTTAGAAGGGTACTAGTATTACTTTGTTTTCTCCTACACCTAAAAGGTTGTTTTGCGAAACAACCGACACATCGACAACTGGATAACTGGAGTTGATATTATGTCTGCATTTGCTCGTGCCGTCTACGATCATCTTTCATTTGTCTCACTGTCCCGCTTTCCCTGCTAGATTTTTAATCATTTTTACCAACTGACACTTCCACATGACTTTGGCCCTAGGGATGACCATTTAGACCTGTCCATTTAATTTTACGGCTGCAATTGTACGGGAAAACATTAAACTTAAACGAAATAGCAAAAAAAGTAGTTTCGGACCTACAATTTGGTATTATTATCATATATATTTCGTTGCCGTTTTTATTTCTTGTACAACTTATATATCTTAATTTATATTATTTTTAAATATTTTTTATTTATTAATAACTTTTAGATAATACTTTTTATATAATTTTTATATATATAAAGAAATAAATTTTAGGAAATTACGCAAAAATTCGAACTAAATATTAGTAATTGCGTTGATCATCCTAAATATAATCTCCGCATATAAATTGAGAGAGAACGAGTAGCTAATTAATATCACAAAAGGCTTGGGCAATAATAAAATTTGATTGTGATTGTCATGAGACGGACAATTTTCCAAAGAAGTAGCTACACCTTTGTTAAGGCTGCTCGATAATGATACTTGATTGTGATAGTGAGGGAACTAAAAAATTTTGAGGTATGTGATTTCAATTGCTTAGAATACTTCCAAACCAACTAAATGGATGAGGCAGGTTTAGATTGCCCCAATTTCACAAATTCGAACCTCTTTTCTTGCACCAATTGAAACCAATATTGATTCCGACTTTGGCTTTGATCCGCATCGAGAAAGAATGGGAATAGGGTAGTCAATGTCGGCCTATGCAATGGTAAACGAGTGCCGACGGTTCGAAAGAAAGAATTCTTCTCTAAACTAAAATAGAAAAGCAGCCTCCCTACATTTTACCTCCACAATTCGTCTTAATATATTTAGTTTAGGTATCAATCGATCCGATTCGATTTTTATCTTTTACAAATTATTTAAATTTTTATAATAAATAAGTAAAAGTGAAACGAATTAACTTTTGGCAAGAAAGAAAAAAAAAAACAGAAAATATTTTTCAAATTTGTCATGATTAGCTAACTTAAAGTTTTTTAAAAATATATTCCTCATGATTATAAACTCCTTTTTCCCTCTCAATATTAAGGAAATTAACTGTCCTACCATGACGAGAGAAAATAATTCTCAAAACTCTCTTCCAAACATCTCCACAATTCATCTTCCACCCCACCTCAAAGATCCCCTACCTACCACGCCCCTTTAGCCCATCTTGCGCAACTCGCCCAAATCCTATCCCAAGCACCTGTCAACCCCTCGACTCAACCCCCTACGCCTCGGCAACCCCTTCCACCTCACATACCTCTCACCATGGTATCTCACCCCAACCTTCCCTGCCCTAGCACCTTTGTGCCATGGGCCCACCACCCATACCTCCCACCTTCGGCCTCACCTAACCCTTATCTCACCAACTCCTACCAACCTAAACCCTGTCTCAATCCCGAATTCTCGACCATTTACTCCCGAATCGGATTCGGACCCTAACCCTGCCATCAACCTTCAGCCCTTGATTCGGACTCGACCCCTGACCCCTAACCCTTAGAACCTTTACTCTCGATGTTACACTCCATATTTTCGTACATAAAAATATGCCAGAAATAAATTAACGAGAATCCGATAGTGAATTGTCACGTCCCCCAGTACTGCATTACGACGATATTGTACCCCGTAGTATTGTACGTTGAATTTGTCATAAGGTAACTGACATCGGTCCAAGAAAAAAAGTATTTGGAGATTATAAGGATTATGCTATTTCAAACAAATAATAAGTAAAATCGTAAAGATAAAAGGAGAAGTAAGTCAAAGAAAACAAATTTCCGTCCAGTTTAGCATGTTGGGAGAAAATACGGTTGAAGCTAAACTACTTAATATCTATGGACTAATACCATACAAGGTATCACATCACCATAGTAGTAAGGTGTACACGATATGTGAAGTGAGTAATATTTTAAATAGATGAAAATAATTCTAAATTTTACGAATAATTAGTTAAATACGAATAACGAAATGTTACCCACTTAACTAATAAGTGAATAAAACTTAATCAAAATATACCATTCAACGTGGAACAAAGCCACCATGACAACAACCATGTGGCCCCTAAAGATCTAACTAATGGTGCGCTGTGGCTCGGGCCTGAACCGAACCGGACCGGGCCTGCAGCCTTGCGGGCCTGGTGGTCCTGGGCGTGGTGTTACTTTTAGGCCCGTGACAGGTCGGTCCGCGTTCATTAGCCTGGGATCGTTATGCCCCAGACCGTCAGCCGGGCCTGGGCCGGTCCTGGCGGGCCTAAACGGGCCCAACGACTATATTTAAAAAAAAATTATTTTCAAAATCAGCAACTGCCATATTTAAAATATAGCTGTTTGGGCTGAAAATATGGCCGTTTTGAAGTTTATAAAATGGCCATTTGGCCCCTAAAACTTTAATTTAACCCCAAAATTTATATAATTACACTTTTTCCCATTTCTCAACTATAAATACCCCCTCTTTCATTTTTATTCACCAATTCATCAATATCTCTTAATCTCTCTTAATCTTTCTACTACCATTGCTTAATTTATTGTTGAAAATTCCTGAAAAATTGTGAAGTTGTTGAATTGAAGTTTTCAAGTGTTCAGCGATTTTCAATTTTCAAGAAGTTGTTCGGCAATCTGATAAACTCGTTTCAACTCTTAGGTTTTAATAACATATTTTTGTATGGTTTAGTTTGCATAATTATAATTAATATTGCATTTTCTTTGAAACAAATGTTTGGTAAAGCAAAAGGAAACCGGTGAAAGTAGTGGCCATAATACTCCCCTTTTCCCGGCTCCCTGACCTAGAAAAGATAAGCAAGTTGAAAGTAGTCGCCAACCTAGACGTCCTCCTCCTCCGCCCGTAATGCTTGATAGTGATCACCATTGTTTTCAATTTACCGATAGTGAATTTCTAAATGATATTGTAGTAGGTGATAGATTAGATGATGAAATTATGAATGCTTTTTATCCTAATGAACCTATCCTAGGGGAAAATGAGGATGATGATGATGATGATGATGATGATGATGATGATGAAACCCAAGTACCAGATTTAGATGAAACACCTACTAGTCCTGTTCATAACTCAAGTAATGCACCGGCCGACCCACATGTAGAAACTCCAACTTTTAATAGACAACCTGCTAAACGTCAAGAAACATCATTAGTTTGGAATTTTTTTTACTCAAGTAAGAGAACTAAATAAGGCTAAGTGTAAAATTTTTGGAAAATTACTGGTTCATAAATTTACTGGAGACCATAGAGGCACGGGTAGTTTGACTAGGAACATAAAAACACACCCTAGATATTAGGCTAGATTTTTACAAATGCAAGCGCAACAAGAGGGGACAAGTGTAGATTCTTCAGTTAACCCTAGTAAAGGTTCAAATCTAGTTCAACCAGGAATTAACACTGTCACCAGAGGAATTATATATTACGATCCAAATAGAGATCGTGAAGAATCAGCAAAGATGATTATTGTTATGTGCTTACCTTATACTTTTGCTTCTAATCCTAATTGGGTTCATTATGTTAGAAGAGTTTTTAATCCTACTTATAAAGATTGGCCTCGCGCAACAGTTAAGGTCGATATTTATAAATTCAAACATGAATATGAACAATATTTGTGCTATTTATTTAGTCATATACCTAATCGGATTTCTATTACTACTGATATTGGTAGAAGTGGTAATGATTGTGATTATCTAACCGTTACAAGTCATTGGTAGATGAGGACTAGACAATGCAAAAGCGTATAATCGCATATAGAATAATAAATTCACGTCACACAGGTAAGTTCATACCTAACACTGTTTCGGATATTTGTAGGTATTTTTTCTTTAGTAATAAAATAATGGCAATTTCTATAAATAATTCTTCTAGTAACACTTAGAGAGTATTTTAAAAAATGTGATGAATATGGCCTTAGAGAAAGAAAGATTCCTAAACCTTACCCTACTAGATGGAATTGTATATACGAAAGTTTAGTAGTTGTATATGAATATAGAAACCCAATTAATGCAACGTTTGATTCTCGGGTAGGTGGTGAGAATGATGATGAAATGCTTACTACACAAGATTAGACAAATGTTAAAATTCTTTTAGATTTTTTAGAACATTTTCAAGTTGCTACAAATGCATTTTCTGGGCAATTTTATCCTACTATTTCAAACTGTTTAGTTTATATTGCCGCACTAGCTGATTTGTTTGTTGAATTTGGCGAGGGTGTGGATATTTATGAACTTGCTATAAATGAAATGAAACAAAAATTTAAAGAATATTTTTTTCCTATCCCTCCTATTTTTGGTGTTGCTGCAATGTTGAATCCTACAATGAAATCGGGAGGTCCTTATTTGTGGTATTCAAATATTTATAGGGCTTTAGATCTTTCAAACGAGAAAGTTTCTACACTTTCAGATACAAAAGCATCAATTATAATTAATGCTCAAACAGTTTATAATGCTTATCAACTTGCCTTAGAGCATGCTAGGCCAGATATTCCAACCCCTACTTCGTCTAGCTCACAATCGTCTAAAAGAGCTGGGAGCTAAACATCTCTTAAATCTTGGACGGAGTTCCGGGGATCTCAAGGTGATAATTATGATGAAACTTCACATCTAAATGAGCTTCAAGTTTATTTGTCTCAGGGACTTGAAAAGGAGAATCCAGACGGCTCTTTTGATCTTTTGGAATGGTGGAAGTCAAGCGAAAAACATTTTTTCTGGTTCTTGCAAGGATGGCTCGGGATATTTTATCAATTCAAGCTTCAACTGTTGCATCGGAGAGCGCTTTCAGTCAAGCAAGACTGCAAATAGGTAATCATACAACGTCGATGAGGGATAGCTTGGAAAAATCGGTTCTTTTTAGAGATTGGATCCGCGCGGAAAGAAGAAACTTTGGAATTGCATAATCACAACCGGCAATAGATGAAGCTTATGAAGAAATGATAGCGGAACTTGCGGAGGATTGGGATTCGCCCGGAAGTGGTGATGAACAAGCTTATTTTCCACCACCACCAACACAACCCCCTCCCAACCTTGACGGATTTATGAGATTTGTTAGAGATACAATGTAGATTATGATGTAACATGTACTTTGGCACATCTTCTTTTAGTTTTATTTTCTTTTAATGGTGGTATTAGTACTTTGTTGTGCTCATTCCATTGGGTGAAGTAAGACTAAGAAAGATATGCCATTTTGGGTAATAAAAAGTATAAGACATACCCTTGAATATCCTTTTTGTCAATATTTTTTTGTCTTTACTTCGAATTATTTATAAACTTTTTGTCAATATATATATATATATATATATATAACATACAATATATACTACAAGAAAATATATGCGAGAACATATATACATAACAAACAACCTAACCTACAAGAAAATATATAAGTAATAACATATATACATAAGATACAATATATATAAGAGAATATATATACATAAGAGATACAATATATATATACGACAACAAAATATATAACTATATAAGTTATAATATATATACATAAGATACAATATATATACTACAAGAAAATATATAAGAGAATATATATACATAACATACAATACACTACAAGAAAATATATATGAGAATATATATATACATAACATACAATATATACTAATTACTACAATACAATATACAATGAAATATATATAAGACATACCCTTGAATATCCTTTTTGTCAATATTTTTTTGTCTTTACTTCGAATTATTTATAAACTACAATATATATATATATATATATATATATATATATATATATATATAACATACAATATATACTACAAGAAAATATATGCGAGAACATATATACATAACAAACAACCTAAACTACAAGAAAATATATAAGTAATAACATATATACATAAGATACAATATATATAAGAGAATATATATACATAAGAGATACAATATATATGTACTACAACAAAATATATAACTATATAAGTTATAATATATATACATAAGATACAATATATATACTACAAGAAAATATATAAGAGAATATATATACATAACATACAATACACTACAAGAAAATATATATGAGAATATATATATACATAACATACAATATATACTAATTACTACAATACAATATACAATGAAATATATATTATTTATACTATATAAATATATTCTATACTAGTATATTATATACTATATAAGATATTACCTTAAACAAAAAAAATTACAAAAAAAGCTCGCCAGGCCCACCACGCCCGGCCTGCTAAGCCCAGGACCATATGGGCGTAGGCTCGTCACGGACTGGTCTCACCCATTGAGCCCACGAAGCCCGGGACCGCCATAGCCCAGGCCCGCGAAGCCCGACCCGCGAAGCCCGTTTAGGCCTGGGACCGGGACAAAATACAACACTAAATCTAACTAAGACACACTTGATTTTAAGTCTTACCTAGTTAAGGTAAGAACATGGAAACCACCAAATCAAAATTTTCCTTTGGCTTAGAGCCAAGAATGTTGCTGACGCTCATAATACATGATTGAGTCAACTACAGAAAAATTAATTTGTGGCATTTGGACAAGTTTACTCCAAGCTTGAAGAAAGAAAAATCCATGCAAAGGAAGTTGAGAAGAGTAATTTGCAAGCCAAGACTAAGGCTTTGTGACTATTCTGCTTGAGAATCTAGTGGGTGTAGAACATTTCTTGTTACAGTAGCTTAATCATATTTTTGGATTTTAAGTTCAATTCACGAAATATGCAAAGAGTTATTTTATGATATTATCCAAAGGTAAAATGGTTTTATGACAATTTCCAAAAATTTTACTAGCGTACTTTTTATATATTGCATTCCTGTATATTGACCCGTGACCGGCTAGCGTTATATATATATATATATATATATATATATATATATATATATATATATATATATATATATATATATATAGAGGATATGGAAAAGGTTATGGCGTTATATACGTACCATCACCTAATCAGTTGGCATACGTTGATGATTTTGCTCACAGTGGCCAAGATAATATGATGAGATGCCCTCAGAGGTTGATAATGTTATGAAACATATACCTATGCACGACATGATATTCACACGCATATGTATGACACTATAATATTTCATGATTTACAGAGTTATTCAGACTTACAGGTAGAGTCATGTACTCCATATTTCTTCCATGTCTGTTATGTACTTATTTACGTGCCTTACATATTCAGTATATTTTTCGTACTGGCATCTCTTTTGCCTGGGGATGCTGTGTTTCATGCCCGCAGGTCCCAATAGATAGGTCAAGAACCCTCCAAGTAGGCTATCAGCTACGCGGAAGATGTTGGTGGGCTCCATTTGCTTCAATGTTGCTTGTTTGGTTAGTATGATTTAGACATGTATTTTTTGGTATGGCGAACTCTGTTCCGACCTTTATGATATTTATGTACTCTTAGAAGGTTGTTGATATATGTCGCGTACGTGAAATACTTTACGGCCTTTTCGGCCTATGTTTTGAGTTGATAAATAATCATGTTGGCCCATTAGGCCCGTATCTCACGTGTATATGATGATTTAATAAGAAATATAGTTACGTTGGTACTCAATTGAGTAAGGTACCGGGTGCCCATTACGGCCCGTCGGTCCGGATCGTGACCAAGTGGTATTAGATGAGTTCTTTCCTAGGAATATCTATAAGTCGTGTCTAGTAGAATCTTGTTTATATGTATGTCGTGCACCGCACTACAAGTAGGAGGCTACAGAGCATTTAGGATGGTCACTATTTGTTCTTACTCTAGATCGTATTTTATAGCTCACTTATAAGAATTCAAATTTTAAAATTCTTTGTTTAATCGTAATAAGACGATACCTACATTCGCAAAAAAAGGAATGGAAAGAGAGATAGTTGTGGAAGAGCTTCATCAGAGGAATTTATTTTTTGTAAGATTCTACGACAAGTAAATATGAGGTCTTTAGCAGATCATGGGTGTACTGAAAGGTGTAAGCTTCCTGATAAGAAGCCTTACAGTAAGAATGTCTATCCATCTTTATGGTAAAAGTCAATGAGAGATTAAGAAGATAAATATAAATTTCAACAAGAAAAAGAAGCAAGATGAAAAAGGGTACAAGGCACCCAATTAGTGAAGGAGAACGATGTTTATAAGAGGAACATAAGCTTTTTGAGTTATATTCAATAGTAACAGAGGTATATATAATTGGTCACATCCATTCCAGACATGCCCCATAGGAGCTAACAAAATTAATAAAAGAAGATATGATAGATGAATTGCTTGCGTCAGTTGATATTTTCGAAGGATATTACAAGTGTGTTAATAGATCTCTTTATGAGACGCTCAGATGGTGCATTTTAAAAAATAGTACCACTAGATATGAGTGCTACAAAGATAGGCGTTGGAAACCTGAAAAGGATAAATATTATCTTGGCATGACTCCTATACCTAGTAGAGAGATAATGCTAGGCAGCCCGAACAACCAGTGAATGGTGCAAAGGAGAGCTAAAAGTGAAAGAATATTGTGTTGAAGTTTTCATTAAAAATAGGAATATGCAGAAATATTAGCAGATTAAGGAGACGAGAGATAAGGAAGTATTATGAATAAGGTGTGATACATGGATGACATGGTAGAGTGTTACAAAACCAATAGTCAAATGAAGAAATAGACGAAATGTGATGGGCCTTAAAAAACAAAATAGTATAGGCTGTCACATCCTCATTTCGGGGAATAAGTTCGTGACTCTAAGGTGATTACCAGAAGGGTGAATTAAATCCTAGAATAATAGAAATCAGTATGGGCAGGCGAACACGATAAACTAAACATGAATCAGGAATTGAGTGATTTGATAACGGTCTCCATTATGAGAAATTCAGATTGCATTCCAACGATAATAGAATGGACAATAAAAGATGATTCACGGGAAATTCAGAGAATGATCATTCAGGAAGACGTTTCCCTAAAGTAAGCAAGTGGAGCAAAGTTAAGCTTAAGGGAATATATGTTCCAGTTACACTAAGTGTCACCATTGTGAGTAAGAAATTTTGTATCCTTTGGTACTAAGGATTACCTCAAGGCGAGTAAGGTCCATCGATGAGGTAAAAGGACGCCGACGACGAAAAGGTGAAACATTTATAGGCAAGTCATCGTATCACCAACCCTTAGTACTCCTCTAAAGGGGGCGAAATATGGAATGATAAAGGAAGAATGCGATAAAAATGAGAAAGGGATGTGATTGCACTTATCCAAATGCTACAGATGTGCTACAATTCATGAACATTACGCAAACGCGATGTCAAGGGGAAGAAGTAAGGGTTCCTTCCCGAGATGTTATTGATCATTAAGGAGCTAGTGCGAGATGTAAGTTAAGACCAAGAAAACAACCCAAGAAAGATTTTGCGGAATATTGACATAAGAATGGGCCAACAAGTAGTTAGTAGTTGATTAAGGAATAGCCTAGTTATGGCTAGTCAAGAAGATACAGACAAGACATCAGGTCGTGCAAGATAAAGATAGTAAAACCCAATATAGTGAATTTAACCCCACAGTTATGACATTGTAATACTTGAGAAACATTCAAAGAGGAGTTGGGGTAGTTAAAGGTACCGTATGAGTGTTACGGAAATAAAACATAGTTTCCCTAGAAAGATAGTGAAAACTTCAATTCAGAAGAAGCCGTACGAGAAGATGAGTGTGGAGGTAAGTAACTAAGGATAATTAAAAATGAGCACGAACATAAAAAATTCTATCAGGAATATGATATAATAAGCTCGCATCTTTACAAGAGTAAGAAGATCCTCCCTAAGTACTATAGTGAAGGACTAGCTAAGGAAATGAAAAAAAAAGCTTCAACCTAAGCACAATGACCTAAAGAGGAAATGCTCTTGTAATAACATTTTTACAACAACATTTGTTCGTCCTCCATAAGAAAGAGGAATCTATCGGGGCTAGTCAACGGGAAGTAAAAATCAAAAGAAACATTCGAAGATCATATGAGTTGAACGAAAATTCTGACATGCATGGGAGATAAGATAAGCTAAGTATGCACGCAACAAGGGGTAAGAAAGATCAGGAAAGGTAATAGCTTACGTTAAAAGAAAGCTGAGAAGGAAATAAAGGAACTATTTGATCAATGATCCTGAGTTGGTGATGTTATGAACGCACTTGAGAATTTAGATTTTTATACATGCATCACATATGTTGACAATCATACAGTAGTAAAAGATTCTGATATAAGTTAAAAGAAAGAATTGAGGTCAGGTCATAGACAAAGGAATAAATTGTTAGAAGATTGTATCATGGACATTCCATAGCGTCCATGGAGGGATAGATTAATAACTAATACTATGAGCTGCAGATTGGAAAATAACTTAAGCCACCATAAAGGCCAATCAGAAGAAGAAGGAAACTAAAGAGTTACATTGACAAAGTAAATCAGGAATCTTAGTATTGGACCCAGAAGTTATACGAATCATGATTAAGAACATAGTAGAATCACTCTTAATATTAGAGGTGGAAGAGAGATAGAACAACAACTATGTTCTATAACAGCTCTACTATAAAGCCAGTTAGAAGGGTACCAGTCTCATAAAAAGTTAGTATGAAGCTCTCACGAGATTGTGTAAAAAGGTGCATGTATTATAATAGAATTTCAAAACGTGGATGTGAATTAGATCTATAAGGAGGGAAGGTCATGAAAGGGATAGAAGATGTGATGTGAGGCTTTAAGGAAACTAAGGTAAATGTGAACAATGAACGAGATACTCAAAAGCATAAGGTTGAGAATATTCCATACTTGGAATATAAGGCTAGAAGCATGAGGATTCAATATCCAGGAATGATAGCAGCAAAATCAGTAGCATATCTTCCAGCCTATGGTCTATGTATCGAAAAGCCTGATTATGGGAGTAAAAAATAGTTAGAGACAATGTGATATCCCGCTTGATGTTCCAGAATAACATAAGAAAATCTATGGTTCAAGCAAGTTGAAAAAAAGGACGTGAATAATATAAATAGATATGTATGGGTCCCAAGCTAAGTTATAGTAAATCGACAAAGTTTTATGGCAAGAGTAAGAACGAGAAAGGGCGAGTGAGATAGCGACGAGAATGGATAAGTCATGGGGATTAAGACCTATGAAAACACGAAAGCTAATGGTTTCTCTAAGTTATAGAAAGTTCAGTATAACCAAAATGAACTCAAAAGAGTCTAAGACTAATAACATTAAAAAGAGATGGAATGTTGCCCTGTTAATAAAATGAGGGTATAGTTATTATAGATAAAAAATGATGTTTGGGCCTTAGATATATTAGTGATCTGACGAATAAAAAAAGGGATCTCATGAATTGGACATGATTGAAATACCCACACAAGGGGAATAACATCGGGTTGCCATGAGATACGGTTATGAAAGTAGGGTATCGTCCCAGGTGGATCAATCTAATCATTTAAGATGTTTCCTGATAAAAAGTGAACCCTAGAAATAATATTACATAAAATGTTAAGTTATTAGGGTTAGAATATGAATCGAAATTGAGGTAAATCAACAACGAATGTTAAAATTTACGGGAGGAGGAGATTAGGCCGTCATTGTTAAAGATAAACCGTAATCTGGAGGCATTAGAGATTTGGTAGTTGACCTTAGTAAAGAGAAATCGAGGTGAGAGTTATGGTATAGTATCACCTATGTAGATGCAGTAAAGTCATACGAATGGATAACCAGGTCTATAAAATAAGATATAGCAATATTTGTAAGTTCGACGAATACCAAGTAAAGAATTTCAGGATTGGCTAAAAGCTGGAGGAAAAAAGAATAGGAGAGCCGCATAGGCACACTTACAATGTCAGTATCATAAAGCAGCATAATGGAAGGTAGTAATAGTTACGAGATTGGAAGGAATTCAATGACAAGTCATGTTGTGGGAAAGAGGCCTAAATGGGGGGAATGTCCTGGACATTGGGCTTATTCATCGAACAGTTGCCTCGTGGCAAAACGACCACTAAAGTATTCGCAAGAGTTATAAGCACATCAGTCAACATTTGAGGACGAATGTTCCAAAGGGGGAATGAAGTTGCACCCCATATTTTCTTACATGAAAATATGCCATAAATAAATTAATGAGAACCCGAAAGTGAGATGTCACGTCATGTAGTACTACATTACGACGATGTTGCACCATGTAATGTTGTACGTTGAATTTGTCATAAGGTAACTGATATCAGTCCAAGAAAAAGATTATTTGGAGATTACAAAGATTATGCTATTTCATACAAGTAATAAGTAAATTCGTAAAAGTAAAAAGGGAAGCAAGTAAAAAAAATATATATTTGCGTTCAAGTTTGGCATGTTGGGATAAAATACGGCTCAAACTAAAATACTCGATTTTATGGACTAGTACCATATAAGATAATACATGACAATAATAGCAAGGTGTTTAAGGTATGTGAAAAGTAAGTAATATTTTAAATAAATATGAATAATTCTCAATTTAATAGATAATTGATTAATTTCAGAGTCGTGAAACATTACCCAGTAAAAAAGAATTAACCAAAATACACCATCCACCGTGGCACAAAGCCACCATGACAACAAAATGACTCTTATCTTTGTCATTATGCCATGTTGCCACTAAAGACCTAACTAAGTAAGACTTGATTTTATGTCTTACCTTGCTAAGGAAAGAACGTGGAAACCAAAAACATTGAAAACCAAATCAAGATTTGCCTTTGACTTAGAGCCAAGAATTTTGCTGCTGCTTATAATACATGATTGCTTGCCTTCCACCGGGGAGTCAACAAAAGAAAAATTAATTTGTGGCATTTGGACAAGTTTACTCCAAGCTTTAAGAAAAAAAGTCCATGCAAAGGAAGTTGAGAAGAGTAATCTGCAAGCCAAGAGTAAGGTGTTGTGACTATTCTGCTTCGGAATCTAGTAGGCGTAGAACATTTCTTGTTTCAGGAGCTTAATCCGACTTTTGTATTCTAATATCACTCCACGGAGATTTCCCACGAAATAATTATAGGAAGTTTTTTCTATTCAAGATATATTAAAGCTATCCTTTTTTTTGGCATGATTCATATGATATGAGCGAAATATGCAAATGCACAAATTCCATAAATGACTCTGGTCAATAAAAGTATTAGAAAATATCTATGTTCTAGAATTTTCATGCGTCATAATGTTTTATTATCTGTTCATGCGTCTCAGAAAAATACGAAAGTTGGAAAAAGGTTACCATGATATTACCCAAAGGCGAAATGGTCTTATGACAATCCAGAAAATTTTTATTAACGTACTTTTCATGCATAACGCTCATGTACATTGACCCATGACTAGATGGCGTTATATACGCATATATATATGTATATATATGTATATGGATATGGAAAATATTATGGCATTATATACGTACCACCACCTGATCAGCTGATATATGATGATAATATTACCCACAGTGGCTGAAATATCACTTAAACGGAGTTATATATGCGTATATATATATATATATATATATATATATATATATATATATATATATATATATATATATAGAGAGAGAGAGAGAGAGAGAGAGAGAGGATACGGTAAAGGTTATGACGTTATATGCGCACCACCACCTGATCAGATGCTATACGTTGATGATATTGCCACATTGGCTAAGATGATATGATGGGATTCCCTTAGAGGCTGATGATGTTATGAAACATGTACCTATGCACGATATGACATTCACACGCATATTCATGATACTATTTACAAAGTTATTCAGACTTACAGGTTGAGTTATGTACTCCATATTTTTTCCATGTTTGTTACGTGCCTTACATACTCGTATATTTTTTATACTGACGTCCGTTTTGCTTGGAGACGTTGCGTTTCTTGCCCGCAGGTCCTAATAGACAGGTCGAGAACCCTCAAAGTAGTCTTCTCAAGGGAATATGTTGGCGCGTTCCATTTGCTTTGGAGTTGCTTGTTTGGTTAGTATGATTTAGACGTGTATTGTTTGGTATAGCGGGACTCTGTCACGACCTTTATGACATTTATGTACTCTTAGAGTCTTGTGGACATATGTCATATGCATGAAAGATTGTACGTCCTTGTCGGCCTATGTTTTGAGTTTATAAATGATCATGTTGGCCCATTAGGCTCTTATGTCACATGTATATGATGATGTAATAGAAAAGATATTTACGTTGGTGATCGGTTGAGTAAGGTACTAGGTGTCTGTTATGGCCCGTCGGTTCGGATCGTGACACCCGTCCCCAAACCTAACCCATAACTCTGAACCCCACCCGTACCCTACCCTAATCCTCTATCCTGACCATCGACTCTGACCCCCGATCCTTGACCCATAGTCTCGAAGTTGGATCTCGTCAACTAAACCTCAACCTCCTGATCCCTATTGCCTTACTCCTCTCCCCATCCTCACCTACTCCATTTTCTCTAGTGTTTGTTTAAATTATATATAGGTAATTTCGAGATAATATTTTTACTTACTAACCAAATACCAAAAAATAAATAAGAAGCATTTTTCTTCCTGCCAACACACCATAAGTCTGATTTGCTTCGTTTTTATACCAATTACTTAAAAATTATCCGATTCTTCAAATTCAGTGTGATGTTTGGGCTTAAATACTCGGCTAGACTATTTTCTGAGAAAGAATTGGGCCGAAGAAGTAGAGAATTGGGCCGAATCCACTTAATTCCTCCTTCACCCCCATTTTCTCTCTCTCGAAAACTTGGTGTTTACAAAAGGGATTTTTACATATATATATATATATATATATATATATATATATATATATATATATATATATATATATATATATATATATATATATATATATATATATATATATATATATATATATATATATACCATATAACAAATCTTATTACCTCCATGTTTAAGGTTTGTGTTTATTACATTTAAGCATACCAAATTTCAACTTATGTACCATAATTCAAATTAAGGGTATAATTATTGCTTCATTTATTCTAGGCATGATTTTAGGAGCATATATTCCTTTTTCATTTTTTTCCTCTTCTCTTTCCTAGTGTTCTGTTTGGTTGCATATCTTTTACCAAAGTCATAGCTTCTTCTTTGTTTTTTCTACGAATTTTTGCACTGACACAATCAAAGCTCACCTTCAACAAACAATAGACAGAGAAGTCCCATGACGAAACCCAAGTCTTAAGTTCCATGGCCACCCCACCAATACATACATAGCCTTTCAGAATTATAAATAATAATTGTAATGTAAGCAAAAGCTTCCAATCTTAAAATGCAAATGAAACTATTTGTTTACTCTTGGATCTAGAGACTGTGAGTAGGAAAGGATTATCATATTACAATTGGATCATCCGATTGCCGATACTGTTTTCACATACACTAAATAAACCAACATACAGTAACAGCAGTCTCACCAATTGTTATTATAGAAATCAAATTAAAGGCGTTGTAGAAACTCATACACTTCAAACTCATACAATACTTCTTCACGTATTGTATTTAAAGAAGTTTTTTCCAAAATTAAAATTTTGAATATTAAGAATTGATTAAATTTGGTATGCTTAAATTTTTTTGACACAAGATTGTAATTTAATTGTAGTATAAATGTAACAATACAATTTAACTATAATTTACAAGTTATCTACAAATTATCTACATTTTATCTACAATTATACAATTTAACTATAATTTAACTACATTTTAACTACAAATTCTGGAAAAATATGTCTTCTTCTTCTTCGACGAGTTTTAATCTGAAATTCAGTCAAACCAAGTCTAATCTTCACCAAAACCCCTCAAAATTGAGATATAAACTCCTAAACATATTTCGAATTATTTACAACAACATCCAATCCAAGGGATTTTCAATTGTAGCATAATTGGCATTTTCGACATAATTGTAGAAGACTTGGAGAAGTTTTAGTCTTCCTAATCTACAATTTATCTACAACTTAGCTATATTTTATCTATAATTTATCTACAATTCTACAATTTTTTTTTAAGTTTAACGTTTGACTTTCATTGATATCAACAAATTTACAATGAGGAGTTCTTTGTAGTAGTATAGACTAACTACTACAATACAAAATCTAACTATGCTAATACATTCCTTACACTAACGACTAAGGATAGTGATTTAGTTGCCGCAATCCCTTTTGCCATCTCATACATTTCCTGCCCCGAACATGTATAAGCATTGCTATTTCACGGCATAACTGATTTTCATCAAATGATTTCCCCTCAAATCTGATGACATTCCTGCTTCTCCATATGAGTGACACTGTGGTGACAAAAGCAGTAGCCACCATATCCTTCTGCCACCCTTTGCTTCTAGCTAGGCAGCAAATCTATTGGAGTTCAACATTCCAGCTGCCAATTGTCCTATTATATCCCAGCCAACAGCATATTCTAATCCATAGTTTACTAGTAACTAGACAAGTAAAGAATAGATGGCCAAACTCTTCTACAGATTGATGCCAGAAAACACATTGCTCCTTCACACTTACTCCAAACTTCAATATTCTGTCGACAGTAGGGAGTCGACCTTGAGCAGCCAATCATGTAGTAAACTTATGTCTAGGCAAGACATCTGTTGTTACCATAAGGTTCTTCCATTCCACCCTAGGGAAGACTGGAAGCATAGTATGATATAGAGCCTGTATTTGAAATTTTCCTGATCTACACATACCTGCCAGTCTATGTAAGAGATCCCCTTGCATACTATTATCAGCCAGTATAGGGGTTCTACAGTCTATAATTTTCCTAACTACCCAAGAAGCATTCTTAGGAGTAGTCATTGTATCAATGTCACAACTCTTTATATAGTAGTAATGAATCCACTTGATCCATAGACAATCCTTTTTCCTTGCCAAATCCCACAACAGTTTAGTGATAGCAGCCTTGTTCCAAATCTGTATATCAATAATATTGAGACCTCCAGCAGTGACAGGTCTGCAAATCCTATCCCATGCTACCAGTGATCTTCTGGACACTGTTGCATTGCCAGTCCAAAGAAAGGATCTACAAACAGCTTCAATTACTTTTATCACCTTCTTAGGCAAGATGAAAATCTGTGCCCAGTAGGTTTGGATCCCAAATATCACTGTTTTAATTAGTTGACT
The DNA here is from genome assembly GCA_034376525.1 of Nicotiana benthamiana. Lineage (NCBI taxonomy): Eukaryota > Viridiplantae > Streptophyta > Magnoliopsida > Solanales > Solanaceae > Nicotiana > Nicotiana benthamiana. The sequence continues at coordinate 26,780,243 of CM067341.1, forward strand.
CCTACCTGCATAAGACAGTAGCTTGGCAGACCAATAGGTAATTCTGTCAGTTATTCTCTCAACCAGTGGCATGTACTGATGAATATTAAGCTTCTTTGAATGGAGTGGAATGCCTAAATACTTGAAGGGAAGTTGTCCCTCACTGAATCCCAAAGCCTCAAGAATATCTTCTTATCATTCTGGTGAATTCCAGCCAAGTACACAACACTTTTAGAGTTATTGGCAGATAGTCCAGATGCTGCAGAAAATGTAAGAAATGCTTCATGCAATATCTGAATGGATGTTAAATCAGCTCGACAGAATAACAACAGATCATTTGCAAAGAAGATATGGGCATAATTAGGCTTCCTGCATCTAGGATGGAAATTGAAATCACCATTCCTATGCAACTGAGCCAATAGTCTGTTTAAATACTCCATAGCAAGGACAAATAGGTAAGGTGACATAAGATCCCCTTGTCTAATACCCCTCCTAGCAGGAAAAGGTTTAGTGAGTCCACCATTCATCACTAAAGAGTAAGTCACAGAAGATACACAAGCCATAGTCCAATCAAAAAATTTGGCAGGAAAGCCTAGATCAATGAGCAGTTGTTTGAGGAACCTCCATTCAAGAGTGTCATAAGACTTCCTCAAATCCACCTTTAATACACACCTGAGAGATATATCTTTTCAGGTGTATCCCTTGAATAATTCATGACCGAGCAAGACATTATCAATAATGTTTCTTCCTTCAATGAATGCTGACTGGGCTTTACCAACAATGTCATCAATAACAGCTTTCAACCTCCTAGTAATGACCTTAGATATGATCTTATAGATAGTGGTACAGCATGCAATAGGCCTATAGTCCTTCACTGTTTTAGGAACTATAACCTTGGGAACAAGAGCAATGGCAGTAGTATTGATCATGTGAGGCATCTGACAAGTAGAAAAGAATTCCTTTGTAGCAGCATATACATCCTCCTTGACAACCTCCCAGTTTCTGGTAAAGAATTCCACAGGGAACCCATCTACACCAGGAGCTTTATCTTTAGGCATATCTTTAATAGCATCAGAGATTTCATCCAGAGTAACATCCCTAATAAGTGTTCTTTGCTGGTCTAAAGTAAGGTATTGTCCTTCTTTAACAGTAGAAGAGTTAAGACAAGGCAATTCATCAGCACTCTCACCCATTAATGACTTGAAAACCTCAATAAACTCATGTTCTACAGCCACTGGTTCTGTTAACTTCACACATGTTTCAGTGTAAATGGAAGTAATATTATTCTGACTAGTTCATATCCTCCACTGAGCATGAAAGTATTTGGTATTGGCATCTCCACAATCAATCCATCTTGCCTTTGATTTCTGTCTCATGGCTTGTTCTTCTACATTACTCCACTTCTCAATGTCATGAAGAGCTTCTTTCTCCTCTTTAAACAGTTGTTCTGAAAAAGGATTCTGCAGAAGTTGGCTTTGAATAATATCTAGTTGTTCTCTAGCATGGATAAGTTTCTGTTGATAAGAAGCCATATGCCTATTCATTTTCCTCTAAATGCTGCTTCAAATTCTTCAACTTATACCATATATGTTGTTGAGATGATCCTTCACTTTCTTGAGACCATACCTGCTGCAAAATAGAAGAGAATTGAGGATCCTCCATAAGAGCATAATATAATCTGAATGGCTTAGGATGTAATAACTTTTGTCTCCCAAATTGAATGAGAATAGGAGAGTGGTCAGAGACTGAGGGATTCAAAAAGTCTGCTTCCAAATGGCCAAACTATTGAATCCACTGAAAATTACCAAGTGACCAATCAATCTTGCTATAAACCTGCTTATTAGTCCATGAAAACTTCCACCATTTTGATCTGATGGGAGTAAGTTGGAGATCAGAGATAAGCTCCTTGAAGTCCTTATCTTCAGCATCTGTCACAGGTGATCCAATTCTATCATCAGAATGTAAGACAGAATTGAAATCACCACTAATCAACCATACATCTTGACTTGGAATGTTTATGCCTCTCAGATCATTCCAAAGTTGCTTCCTCAGAATTGCAGTATTATAAGCATATATGACACTCAGCTGCAATCTGATTTTAGTAACTGGATCTTCTACCAGACAGTGGATAAGCTGCTCAGTTATACAGGAAATATGTAGTTGAATATGTGGTCTTTAAATTAACCAGATTCTGCCATTAACAGCATTGGTATAGTTGTGTTGAACCTTCCAACCTTTAGCAATTTTATCAGCAATACTATGTGCTTTGTGTTCTTTGACCCTAGTTTCAAGGCACCCTAGAACATCAACTTTATTGCTAAGCAGAAAGTTTTTCAGTTCTTTCTGCTTATGGGCTTTATTAACCCTCTAATGTTCCATGTAACTATACTCATGAAATATTAGGAGGCATACATAAAGAAGGCCCAGGATCCTGCTGCTGCCCCTTTCTTCCATCATCAATAAATCCAGCAATAGCCTTGCCTCTTTCTTGCTCCATCAATATCCCAGTAGCACCACTGTCTTCACTATCATGGTGATCAGGCACTCCTTTAGATCCATGACTAGCATCCATATCAGTTCTGATTTGTATCCTCAATGAAACTGAATTAAGACCAGGTTGATAAGATTGCACTGGCAAGCTAGGCAATGTGTTTGTGATCATTGCTTCACTTACCAGAATATTTTTGTTATCTATGTTAGCTTTAGGAATCCATTCCTGTCTTGGTTTCTTTCCTCGATGCGTTTTCCTAACCTCTTTACTTTGCTCTGGCAGCTCCTGTTCCCCTTCATTATGTCCATTATACCAACAGTCAAGAGAGTTTTGACCAAACTTTAAGCAGTGATTACAGAATACAGGTTTCCAGTCATACTCAATCCCTTGAATCTTCATCCCGAAAGGAGTTTCAATTTCAACTTCCTCAAGCAAAGGATAGGCAGCATCAACTTAAACCAGAACTCTAGCATATGAAATCTTCTCAAAATGAGCTGTGATTTTGTCAGTATACAGAGGCTTACCAATTGCACTAGCTAATTTACTGAGAATTTCAGAGGACCAGTAGCCCACTGGTAAGCCAGGAAATCGAACCCAAACTGGAATAGTACTAAGAACATCATTTTGAAAAGAGAAATCCACATCCCATGGTTTCAGCACCATAGGCTTATTCCTGTAAGAGTATGGACCATAATGTATCACTTGAATCTATTGAGATATTACTACAATTTAATTACAATTGAACAACAATTTCTGGAAAAATATGTCTTCTTCTTCTTCGACGAGTTTCAATCTGAAAATCAGTCAAAACCAAGTCTAATCTTCACCAAAACTCCTCAAAATTGAGATATAAACTCCTAAACATATTTCGAATTATTCACAACAACACCCAATCCAAACAAATAATGATTTTTGAAAATCCAAATTTGAACTCAAAGCTTTCAAGCTTTTTAATGGCTATCAATGTTGGAAAATATATGGAGAAGGAGAGAATTACGCTGCAATAGATTTTCTTCCGTTTTAAATTTCGAAATTAATGGTGATAGAATCACCATTAAATGTGATTCCTACAAATTTGGAGCCTTTTTTTAGGGTAGAATCTATCTATTTTTGGTTTGGTACAATTTTTGTAAACAAAATATGGTATAGGCGGATAAATACGAAACCATACACAATTTTGGTAATAAGGTTTAGTATATGATATATATAGATAAAAATCCCTTTACAAAATTCTGTCAAACCCATGCGCACCGGAACTTTTCAAATCGAAATCTTCTCCTTTTCTCTCAGACATATGCTCAAGCTGGAAAAGTTTTCCCCTACCCTTTCCATAAAGATCAGAAAACCCAAGGAAAAAAATCTTCTTTAATTCATCTTAACACCCTTTTCTCTTGTTTATGAATATTTGTTTAATGAGGCGTTAGCTTTTTTATTGAGAGGCAAAATCACCATGCAGCAACATCACCGAATAAACAGACTTACCGACTGTTACATTGACATTATCAACATGGTAACGACGAGAAAAACCGTTTACCATTACGATAGGCAGCTATGGCTAACAACTGTGGTAGCCGAAAATTTGAGGTCCGAACAAAAGTTGGAGAAGAAGCTAGTTTTAGCAGTGTGCTTGAGTATTTATTACTTTGGTTAATTTATGAAGGATCACTAATTTATTTTTTGCAATAAAAAAAGGTATCCAACTTTACGTGAGTATTATTAAAGTCAATAAGCTATTGTTTGTAATTAAAAAGTCGTTGGACTTTGTCCAAGTATCACAAAATTGATCTTAACAGAAATTTGTCATCTACAGGTTTAATAGAAAACTCAGTGTAGCTACAATTCTTCGCGCAGACATTCTCAACTCCCAACTCTAAATAAATACATGCTTCCAGGTTTCATTTTTCATTAACCATAGCAAATGTACCTTATATAATTCTATAAAATGGTTGTTTTAAGAATTACAGCCAGTCATGCAAGGAAAAATATTTGTAAAAGCCATATGCCTCGCTCCATACATTTGATATTTTACTTTGTGAGCATAGTTCTGAGAGCATCTCTTCCAAATTTCACCTCTGCTAAATAAGCTTTCAGCCTAACTATCTTAGCATTCTTTGCCCCATTCTACTGAACTACAGCTCTAACCTTGATATTTATAGGTGTCTTTTTAGATGAACTGGATTCATTGGAATGACATTGACCTCATAGTCACAAGCAATCAAAGTGTTGATCTCAAAATGGTCTTTACTTGTAGCCATCACCCATTTCTTCGCTGGCACCTTGCAACGATCTAGAACAGTCACTACCACAAAGAAGTTTTTTAGCGGTAATTATTTAACGGTAATAAACTAATTACCACTAACATTATTCACTAAGCTAAACTACACCAGTAGGTGTGGAATAACCATAAAAAAAACTATTTATGGGCAACTAGATAAAATGGCCAGCAAAAGAATCAAAGTTTTACTTTTATACTCCCTCCAAAAGCTAAGTCTATATTTTCGTTTCCCTCTCCCTTTCTCCAACTCATCCCGCCTAGGGATTCTCTCTCTACATAGTAAGAGTAATCGATCTTCTATTATTGATCTCACTTAATCTATCCAACCAAAAGAGACAATCTCATCTATTTAAATTAACCAAGGATTACCCTTTAAATGTTCCATGGCAATTTAGATCGAGGTTTTTGAGAAACTCCAGTTTGAAGGTAAGCGCCTAACTGAATGCCAATTTAGGGGAGGAATTTTTGTACAGAAGATCATAGTGTTAGATATATGGACTTATATCTACATATATATGAACAATATATGGATTAATTATATGTTATGTGCTATCTTTTGGTTTGGCCTAAATTGATGGTCTAATGGACATTGTTAAGGGGGCCAATATATTGTCATATAAAGTGTAGGACTAATGTGTAGATACCCAAAAGAGTAACCTTAGTTAATGATGGGCTAACTAAGGTTACACACATGTAACCATGGTTACATACTTATGACTTTTGAGTTTCATAACTCATATGTTATAAGAGGGGGGTTATGGTTCCCATAAGAATGCAAGACATTCTCTTCTTCCTCCCATTGAAACTAGTGAGCATTTTGGTCTTGCATATCAAGTGGAAAACCAATCCTCAATTTTTGGTCTTGGATATATTCTTGTGAAAGCAAAAACTTCAAGACAATCTTAAAGGAAGGATCAAGGAGCTTCTCAAAGGCACACCTTGAACAATCTTCAAGAAGGATTAAAGATTTCCACTTATGGATTCAGGTACGCTTCCGCTTATGTTGTTATTCAAAGTAATTTGATATGAAGGCTAAAGTGTTTTATTTGGATACATTCCAACAATTGGTATCAGAGCCTCCTTCGTATTTGGATTATTTGGAAGCTCATGAAATCCATGTTATATAAAGTTTATGATTAAGTTAAAATGAAATTTTGATTATGAAATTCTAGTACCATGATATAGCATGATTTCATGAATGATATGTTGTTGATGAACTTTGGTGTTTCAATATCTTGTTATCTCTAGATGATTTGAAATATTGAAATTTGCATAATTTTGGTTGATGATCAACATGATTTCTTGTTTAAGTTTCTTGTTGAAAACCATATTAAGTCGTTGGACAGAATAGTAAGATAATCGATTATCTTATCCAGATAATCGACTATCTTGAAAGGTTGACCACAATTTTGCAAAACAGTAGCACAGAATAATCGACTATTTTTTATGAAATAATCGATTATTCTGTTTTGTTCATCAAAAAATTTTTGAAACAGAACCTGAGGATAATCGATTATTTTTAAAATAATCGATTATCTGGAATTTTTCAGCAAAATTGGAAATTCCAGAGAGCCAAGATAATCGATTATCCTAAAAGGATAATCGATTATCCTAGTTTTTCAGCAAATTTTGAGATTCCAGAAGGCCCAGATAATCAATTATCAGGCTCAGATAATCGATTATCTTGCCATAAATTGCAGAGACGTTTTATTTTCTGGCAGTTTAATGAGGACATAATGTAAGAAACATTTTTCATAATTAATGAAACGTTTTAAGTATTAAGTTTTCAAATTTTTTAATTGTACATTAATAATATGTCAATTAATATTCAGTTTTTTAATTATTAATGTTTTGTACATTAATATTCATTTTTAACATTAATTGTTTTTTAGTCCATCATGCTTCAGATTTTGGTATTGTCTAATTAAGATTAAAACAATTAATATTCAGATTTTACATGTCAAAACATGTAAATTTTCAGTAAAGATTCAATATATGGCTTAAAGAACTATATGATTTAGCATCTAATATTTTAAATTAGTCAATTGAAGCATTATGTTGCCAAAGTAACCTCTTTTGTGTAGATTGATTAATCTTGAAATATAAGATGACTGTGGATGTTAGTATTCCATGCGTTTAACACCGGCCCAAAGGAAGGTTGTTATTTGGCAGGAATTCGAACATGCTTGTGGTGATAAATATGTGACAATTATTCGGTTTTCCATTTGAATATTAAGTCGGCCCAAAAGAAGGCTTGATATTTGACAGGAGTTTATTGTCAATATTTGATTACTACACCAAGAGTACCACTTACAAGTTGATTTTCTGTCCAAAGACTAAAATCAATGTTGTGCTAGGTATCTTGTAATGGGATTTTCCTATTTTGAATCTGTAAACTAAAGTTAAAGTTCAAGTAATTGTAAGCATGTATTAAGTTATCCTTGTTCTATATTCAGTGAATTCTTCAGCTGCTTTGATATCTGCAAATATAAACAGCATCCCTGTGCTTAACGGCACAAACTTTAAGGAATGGAAAGAGAACATTATGATCGTTCTCGGTTGCATGGATCTAGACCTTGCACTTCGGATTGAACAACCTGCTTCTCTTGAGGATACATCTTCTTCTGATGAAAAGAAGGAGATGGAGAAGTGGGAACGCTCAAATCGCATAAGTCTAATGATCATGAAACGTGCAATTCCAGAATCATTCAGGGGCACTATGAATGATGAAAATAATGCCAAAGTTTTCCTTGAAAACCTTGAGAAGCGTTTTGCACAAAACGAAAAGGCGGAAACAAGTACTCTTTTGAGTAAACTTGTTTCCATGAGGCATAAAGGCAAGGGAAACATAAGGGAGTACATTTTGGAAATGTCTCATCTTGCTTCGAAACTAAAGTCACTCAAGCTGGAATTACCTGAGGAACTGCTTGTGTACTTAGTTTTGATCTCTCTTCCTGCACACTTTAATCAGTTTAAGGTCAGTTAGAACTGCCTGAAGGAGAAATGGACTCTTAATGAGCTCATTTCACATTGTGTGCAAGAGGAAGAGAGAATAAAGCAAGATAAGACAGAAAGTGCTCATTTGGCATCCTCTTCTAAAGATAATAAGAAGAGGAAAAATAAGGAAGTTGCGGTTGCAAGGCCCCAGAAGAAGCAAAATAAGGAACCTAAGGTTGAAACTACAGAATCAGGTTGTTTCTTCTGTAAGGGGACTAATCACATGAAGAAAGATTGTACCAAGTACCACGCTTGGCGTGCGAAAAAAGGTACATCTCTTTCTCTTGTTTGTTCTGAAGTTAATTTAATTTCGGTACCTAAGGATACTTGGTGGGTAGATTCGGCTGCTACTACTCACATAAGTATATCTATGCAGGGTTGCCTGAACTGCCGAAAACCGAATGATGGTGAAAGATACATCTATGTGGGTGACGGCAAAAAGGTGCAAGTTGAGGCTATTGGCAAATTTAGGCTGTTGTATAAGACTGGTTTTTATTTAGATTTGAATGAGACTTTTGTTGTACCATCTTTTAGACGGAATTTAATTTCTGTTCCCAAATTGGACATATCCGGTTATTCATGTTCATTTGGTGACAATAAAGTTAGTCTCTTTCAAAATTCAAATCTTATCGGTACTGGTCTTTTATCAACATATGATAGCCTATATTTGGTTGATATAATAACCTCACATAATACTTTGCATACAAGTTCAAGTGGTACCAAAAGAAAATTAACTAATGAGAATTCGTTATCACTCTAGCACAAACGTTTGGGTCACATATCCATTAAAAGAATTCAGAAACTCGTGTCAGAAGGAATTCTTGATTCTCTTGATTCCTCAAATTTGGATATTTGTGTTGAGTGTATCAAGGGAAATCAAACAAACAAGACGAGATTAGGTGCTAAGAGAGCTTCGGATGTCTTAGAATTGATACATACGGATATTTGTGGGCCATTCCCTACTCCTTGTAGGAACGGTCAACAATACTTTATCACATTCATAGACGATTACTCTCGTTATGGGTACCTATAACTTATTCATGAAAAGTCCCAATCCATAGACGTGTTCAAATCATATAAGGCTGAAGTTGAAAATCAACTAAGCAAAAGGATTAAATCCGTTAGATCTGACCGTGGTGGTGAATACTATGGTAGATATGATGGTTCAGGTGAATAACGTCCAGGGCCATTTGTTAAATTCCTAGATGAGTGTGGGATCGTCCCTCAGTATACTATGCCAGGCAGTCCTACTATGAATGGTGTAGCTGAGAGACGAAATCGGACCCATAAGGATATGGTAAGAAGTATGATTTGTCGTACTACTTTGCCAAACTCACTCTGGGGAGAAGCATTAAAAACCGCAGCTTATATTCTTAATAGATTTCCAACTAAAGCTACAATCAAAACCCCAAATGAACTTTGGACTGGGAATAAACCCAGTATTAAGCACTTACACATTTGGGGTTGTCCAGCTGAGGCAAGGCCTTATAGGCCGAAAGAAAAGAAACTGTATGCTAAAACGATTAGTAGCTATTTTGTTGGATACTCTGAAAGATCCGGGGGGTTTAAGTTTTATGATCCCACTTCTAGAACTATGTTTTAGACGGGTAATGCTAGGTTTTTTTGAGGATATTGAGTTTGGGGGGTGGGGAGATAAAGTTATTAGAGATTTTGTCTTTGAGGAAGAACATGTGTCTTTCCCTCAAGTTGTTGATCTTGGTCAGGGTGTTCTCATTCCTGACACGGATCACACAACTCCAGTTCAAGGCAATCTCGAAAATCTCCCAATCAAGTTCCTGATATTACTAATGAAAATCAAACTCAACAACCTCAAGAAACTGAAGTGCCATTAAGGAGATTCACTAGAGAGAGGAGAAATGCAATTTCGGATGATTATGTTGTATTTCTCCAAGAACAAGAAAGTGATATTGGACTTGAGGAAGATGATCCAATCAACTTCCGTCAAGTCATTAAGGGTTCTAACTCTCAAAAGTGGATTGATGCCATGAATGATGAGATGAAGTCTATGAGCGATAACGACGTTTGGGAGCTTGTTACATTGCCCGAAGGTATTAAACCAATTGGTTGTAAATGGATATTTAAAACCAAGAGGGATTCAGGGGGCAATGTCATTAAGTATAAAGCTCGTCTTGTCGCAAAAGGCTACACTCAAAAGGAAGGCATTGATTATAAAGAGACTTTCTCTCCAGTTTCATCAAAAGACTCTTTCAGGACTATAATGGCACTAGTAGCACATTTTGATCGTGAACTTCATCAGATGGATGTTAAGACAGTGTTTCTCAATGGTGAAATTGAGGAAACAATTTATATGGTGCAACCTGAAAACTTTGTTTCGGAAGAATCAAAGAAAAGGGTTTGCAAATTAAAGAAATCCATCTATGGGCTCAAGCAGGCTTCCCGTCAATGGTATTATAAGTTTCATGAAGTCATTACATCTTTTGGTTTTGAACCGAATATTGCTGATGACTGTATATACCATAAGTTCAGTGGGAGTAAGTATATTTTTCTGGTTTTATATGTCGATGACATACTGCTTGCCTGTAATGATATAGCATTATTGCATGAAACTAAGAAATTTCTTTCAAAGTAATTTGAAATGAAAGGTCTTGGTGATGCCTCTTTTGTATTAGGAATTAAGATACAACGAGATCGCTCCAAAGGTGTTCTCGGTCTGTCACAAAAGGGCTATATCGATAAGGTTCTTAAAAGATTTGGCATGCAGGATTGTAAACCAGGCAACACCCCTGTTGCTAAGGGAGACAAGTTTAGTCTCAAACAGTGCCCAAATATTTTGAAACTACGGAAATGGAGAAGACACATTATGCTTCGGCTGTAGGTAGTCTGATGTATGCTAAGGTATGTACACGACCTGATATAACATACATTGTTGGGATGCTAGGCAGATATCTAAGCAATCCGGGAATGGACCATTGGAAAGCAGCCAAAAAGGTCATGAGGTACTTACCGAGAACAAAGGATTACATGCTTACATATCGGAGATCGGACCAGCTTGAGATCATCGGGTATACCGACTCCGATTGCTGGATGTCAGGATAGTCTGAAGTCTACATCAGGCTATATTTACATGCTTGCTGGCGGTGCTATCTCTTGGAGAAGCATCAAGCAAACTCTTACGGCCACTTCCACTATGGAAGCAGAATTCATGGCATGTTATGAAGCATCCAATGAGGCATTATGGCTGCGGAATTTTGTTAGTGGACTGCGCATAGTTGACAGCATTAAAAAGCCACTTAGGCTATTATGCGACAACAGATCAGCAGTCCTTTATGCTAACAACAACAGTAGTTTGACGAAAGCAAAACATATGGACGTCAAATTTCAGGTTGTTAAAGAAAGAGACAGAATGGACAATTGTGCATAGAGCACATAAGTACAAACTCCATGATTGCGGATCCGCTCACTAAGGGATTGACACCAAAAGTATTTCATGAGCATATTGCTTGCATGGGTGTCAAATCAGTTAAGGATTATGAATTTTAGTAGGAGTTTGTATTATACAATTATGTATTGTCCATTACATTCAGTAATTCAGTTTTGAGGATATCTGCAGATATTCAGTTTTAAAGTTTTATGTACTCTTAAGGTTTATAATTGATCTCAATAAAGAGAACCAGTTGGAAATAGACATTCTATTTCAGACCACACTTTATGTTATTTCCATGCTACACACCTATACTTGATCCATGTCGTTGGTTATATTGATATACGTGATCTATGTTGGTTCTAGTTACGCAAGAGTAACTAAGAGCTCTTAGATCCTATGTTGGTATGATTGATGGACCGGATTGTTCATGACAATTTTATTATGATAGCAATTCTGAGCTCATAAGGTTATAATGTAACATATAATGCTAATTTGTACATATGTATGAGTATCTCGTCCAAGTGGGAGATTCTTAGATATATGAACTTATATCTACATACATATGAACAATATATGGATTAATTATATGGTGTGTGCTATCTTTTGGTTTGGCCTAAATTGGTGGTCTTATGGGCAATGTTAAGAGGGCCAATATATTGTCATATAAAGTGTAGGACTAATGTGTAGATACCCAAAAGGGTAACCTTAGTTAATGATGGGCTAACTAAGGTTACATACATGTAACCATGGTTACATGCTTATGACTTTTGAGTTTCATAACTCATATGTTATAAGAGGGGGGTTATGGTTCCCATAAGAATGCAAGACATTCTCTTCTTCCTCCCATTGAAACTAGAGAGCATTTTGGTCTTGCATATCAAGTGGAAAACCAATCCTCAATTTTTGGTCTTGGATATATTCTTGTGAAAGCAAAAACTTCAAGACAATCTTAAAGGAAGGATCAAGGAGCTTCTCAAAGGCACACCTTGGACAATCTTCAAGAAGGATTAAAGATTTCCACTTATGGATTCAGGTACGCTTCCGCTTATGTTATTATTCCAAGTAATTCGATATGAAGGCTAAAGTGTTTTATGTGGATTCATTCCAACAGTATACCTCTTTTTTTTTTACATACTTTTAATTTCTTTTTTCAAATGAGTGTGTATCTAATTTCCTCATGCCCCTTATTGTCGATGCTTGCTTCAATCAACGTAGATTTGTATATTAAAATTGCCGTTCATTAAGTAAATCCGGCTCTTTCTTTATTTTTTTAAATTTACTATGATACATGTTGAATTGTTTGTTTGGTGATTACTTTGTATCATTTTGTAATCATCGAATTTTGTGAGTTGTCTTCTTTTACTAATTTTATTTGCTATGTATGCTCTTAGCAAAAAAAAAAGTTAAGAAGCTTATTTGATGTACTATAAAATGTCATAGCAAAGCTATGTCCCTTGAGCAATAATAATTAGTGTACAAATAATTTTTAAATCTTTTGATCTTTTTTCTGATGAATAATTTTAATTCTTTTATTTATGAGTTAGATTGGAGTCGTTTCACATGTTATAACAAAGCTATGTCACTTGAGCAATAATAATTAGTGTCCAAATAATTTTTTTGACTTTTCGATTCTTTTTCTGATGAATAGTTTTAATTATTTTATTTGTGAGTTAGACTGGAGTCGTTTCACATGTTAAGCTGTGAAGAGCAATAAAAGTTCCTTTGGGCTAAATCAAGCTGCCATATTGTATTGTTCTTCATCATCAATATTTTTTGTTTAAACATGAAAATATTATTTCAAAGAAATAGAGGTTAAACGAAAATATGAAATGATAAATTATATCACCAAATTATCATTGAACCAAGATAGACCGAACATTTGGAAATTCTAGAGGTGAAAAAATGGAGAAGATGAGAAGGAAGATAGGAAATTCACTGAAGCAGTGAAGGTATAAAGAGTTTCTTTAGATTTTCACTTACAAAAAAAAAAAAAACTTTTCGTTATAGTTCCTTGTTTTAGACTATATGTAGTTGCAATGTTTTCTTATTTTCGTGTGTTTGGCAAAGATGGCAAATTAAGAACTCTTAAAGTGAGTGAATATATTTTTGGAATTATTATAATCATGTTGTTGTAGAGCTAATATTAATCTGGTATAAAGCTATTCAGTATATTGAACAAATGATTGCATATAATTTCTTAATGAGAATTTAAGATGTGCATTTTAATCTTAAATACTTGTGGTCACTTTTTCTGAATTTTTGTAAAGAAAAATTAGTTTTTCTCGTTAACCAATAATCTTTTTATTTTTATCTTATCGACATGAGATTGTAATTAGATTTATTGATCCCAATGAGTATGATAGTTATGTCCAAATGATAATGGAATAAGATTTATTAAGAACTTTATTTGGTCAGAGCTTCTTTCCATATAATTGATAACGCTATCTAATGGTAAGCTAATAGATCCTAATTTATTTTCCTCTAGGTTATGTGAGGGTGGAGAATTCTTGGATCGCGCTTTGGCCAAGTAAGTAGCATGAATCAGATGTAGTTCATTCATGGGTTGTAGTATATGCTTTATATGTTATTTCTGGTTTAGAAGAATGCTTATACGTGTTATTGATAATTTATTGATTTACCATCGAAGGCCATTGATTTTTGTCTTTTAGACTTCATATGACCTTCCTTGTTGGCATGAATGTGTAAACAAAGTTCTTGACCTTCTTTGTTGTCATATATATGTTGAAGATTTGCTTATGTACCTGCTTTATCAGAAAATAATGTATTTTCTCCAGCTACACACACAGGTTCTTCAGCTAGATTATTTTGCACATGACTAGCGAGATCGTACCCTACATTAATCCCAGATTTGGCCTGATCAGATGGACTATTTGGACAGTTTTTAGTCCGTTCAAGTATTTCCTTATCACCTGTAACGACTACACTATCCAAAACATCAGCTCATTCAAGTTCTTGCCTCTCAATAATGCACAAGAATATATCTGAAGCCTACTGGTTTTTAACTAGTTCAGCACGTGCAACAGTTACATTAGTCACAATGTTAATCTGCCCATGTCCATTATTAAGTTGCTGCACAGCTTCATTACCTCGACAAACTTGAGTACATGCTAGATCTGAAACACGATCAATAGTAGGGTCTTTAGAGACCTTTTTCTCTTCCTCGCAAACATGAGAAACCTTATTCAAAGCTGTAGCTATAGAGCTTAGTGTTTTTTCAAACAATTCAACAGGTACAACAGCCGGTTTATCATGTACATGCACCAATTGTTGTTGAATAAAAATCTCAGTAGGAAATTCAAAAACCTTTGTACCATCTATTGCCTTAGGATCCTTCAAAAAGGTAGTAGCTTTCAGGAGATAATTGAGGTCGAATCCCAATACGAGTTGGAGCATCAAGTACATGCGCAGCTCTTTTCACCTTCTCATATATTAATAGATGTATCTTAGATTGTTCAAGTGATGAACTGTCCAGATGCATTAGCGTATTGCTCAGCATCTATAGTTATACCAGTCATAGTTAAATTACGATCAACCACATGTACTTTTGCATTCTTTAAAAGTTCAGAACCCCTAATTACAAAAGCATCAACAGAACTTGTAGCAGTAGTAGAACAAGCTATTATGGGCAGTAGCTTAAAAACATCTGATCCTTTAGCTAAAATATATGGATTTTCACCATTAATTTTTGTTGCTTAGCATGGGCTAAAAGTAGTGACAGTGTTCCTGTCTGGGTTGCCGTATAAGCATAATCTATTGTCCATCCTATGAACTGATGTAATACTAGTGCAAAAAGAAGTAGAACCTAGGAATGAAATCCAACCCTAGGGATGAAAACCAGTTGCCTTGTTGTTTAAACATAGTGGTAGAGCAATATAATATTCACTTCCCTTGTGACAAACAGAGATGTACTGGAACTCTATTGACTTGAATTTCCTGCTAAGATGTTCCACATGTTGCTTGTAAAGAATAAGCTTGACATCCGTGTCTTCCATTCTGCCTGAGCTTGTCGGATAATCAGATCTGAATCTCCCATTATTAACAATTCCTCGACATTTTGGTCGATTTTCATGTTTATACCCATAATTCATGCTTCATACTCAGTAGCATTATTTGTGTAGAAAAATCAAAGGCGGGCTGCGGCTGGATAATGCTGACCAGTAGGTGAGGTCAAGATTGCTCCAATTACAATGCCTTTTGCATTCACAACTCCATAAAAGAATATTTTCCAAGCATGAGTGTCTTCTGATGTTATCACAACTGAATTTACCTCTTCATCCGGGAAGTAGGTGCTCAAAGGCTGGTATTCATAGTCAACAGGGTTTTCAGCCAAGTGATCTGCTAAAGCCCGGTATTTCATTGCTGTGGGAGTGACATAGACTATATCAAATTCAGTGAGCAGGATCTACAATTTTTCCAACCTCCCTATGGGCATTGGTTTCTGGAATATGTAATTTAAAGGATCCAACCTGGTGATGAGATAAGTGGTGTAGGCCAACAAGTAATGCCTCAGCTTTTGAGTAACCCAAGTTAGAGCACAACAATTCCTTTTGCAATAAGGTATATATAGCTTCAAAGCTTGTGAACTTTTCACTCAAATAATAGATCGCTTACTCTTTTTTCCTGGTCATGTCATGTTGTCCGAGGACACAACCAAAAGAATTCTCCAAATTGTCAAATACAGAAACAAAGTCCTCCCCGATTCAGGTGGGACCAAGACTGGCGGGTTAGACAGATATTCTTTGATTTTGTCAAAGGCTTCTTGACACTCATCCCTCTATTTAAGTGTTTTATCTTTCTTTAACAACTTGAAGATAGGTTCAAATATAAAAGTCAACTGAGCTATGAATCGACTAATGTAGTTCAACCTTCCCAGCAGCCTCATAACCACTTTCTTGGTTCTTGGAGGGGGAAAACCTCGAATGATCTTTATCTTTGTTGGGTCTAAATTGATGCCCCTTCGACTGGCTATAAATCCATCAACTTTCCAGACCGAACCCCAAATGCACATTTGGGTGGATTTAGCTTCAAATCATATTTGCATAGCCGCCCAAAGAATTTTCTCAAGTTCCGAACATGAGCCTCCTGGGTCCTGGATTTGATGACCACGTCGTCCATATACACCTCTATCTATTAGTGCATCATGTCATGAAAAATGCCAGTCATGGCCCTCATATAAGTTGCCCCGACGTTCTTCGGACCAAAAGGCATGACCCTGTAGCAATAAGTACCCAAAGGTGTGCTGAAAGCCGTCTTTTCCACGTCCTCTTTATCCATTAACACATGATGATATCCTACATAACAATCTACAAAAGACTGTATCTCATGTTTGGCGCAGTTATCAATAAGGATGTAGATGTTAGGCAAAGGGAAGATGTCTTTAGGACTTGCTTTGTTAAGATCTCTGTAATCCACACACACTCGGATTTTTCGTCTTTCTTGGGCACTGGAACTATATTAGCTAACTATCTGGTGTATCGAATCACTCGGATCACCCCTGCTTTTAACTATTTTCTGAACTCTTCTTTAATTTTGTCAATGGTATTAATTTTGAAGTTTCTTTGCTTTTGCTGGACAGGGGGATAACGGGGTAGGTTGGCAACTTGTGAATCACCAAGTCGATACTTAGCCCTGGCAAGTCGTCATATGACAAAGCAAACACATATTTGAATTCAAACAAGAGATGGATCAATGCATCCCGAGTTTTTTCATTTGTATGAATGCTTATCTTGGTTTCTTTGACTTCTTCAAAACTACCCAAATTAACCGGCTCAGTATCATTTAAGTTCGTCGTAGGTTTATTCTCAAATTGTTCCAATTCTCAATTTATTTCCCTAAAAGCCTCTTTTTCATCATATTCTAATTTTTGATTCATTATTTCACAATTAGACATCATGTTTTGATCTGGGCATGAAATCCGAAAACATGTCATGTTATTTAAAGCTCCATTATTAGAACCGAAAGAAGAAATAAGAGAGAAAAACAACATAATAAATAAAAAGATATAAACGATGAAATATTAATTTCATTTTATTGAATTTGAAGATAATAGGGTTTACATTGTAAATTAAAGACAAGAAACTATAGAAAACATCTGAGTTACACCCAGAAATAACTCGTGATGTAGAAAAAGCGCCAAGACTGGACTACCGGGATTCCGGCCTGATTAGGAACGGAGTGGCCTTCCAATTTTGTAGCTTGGCATTGGGTCCCATGTATAGCACCTCAGCGGTGCTTGATCCTTCTCTCGGCTCCACCATGTGGGTTTCATACAACATCTTCCTCATGGCCTCGCAGATTTCTTCAATTTCCTCAGCAGTGAAGGCTCATCTTCCTCTACCTCATTGTACTTGGTCCTGACAAATATTCTATAAAGATGCGGAATGGGCTGAGGCAAGACCCAACCATCAATATTTCCTTTATCTACCGATTTTTCATCAGCTGGTGTGGCTTGGAAGCCCATACCTAAGTATTTTTGATGGTCGGTAGGGTGACAGGTTCTGTAATACATTGTAGTGATGCCCCGAGTCCCTTCCCAGGCTTGTAGCCATGCTTAATAATTTTAGTAGCGACCATGATGGATGTGTTTGACAGAATATGATTAAGGAAAAGGTTTTTCCTCCTCATATTGGTGTGTGACCACCACTTTAAAAGTTTGATAAATTATACGCTCACTACCTTCTTTGGCTTTGAGATATGAGACTGATGGGTCCTGGTAAATCGATAGCTCGTCCTCTATATGGACTACAATCTCCTGATTTTCATGTTTGAATTTAACCATCTGGTGAAGAGTAGAAGGCATAGCCCCTGCTGCGTGAATAAAAGGTCTTCCCAAGAGGAAATTATAGGAAGTATCCATGTCCAGGACTTGAAATGTAACCTCGAAATCTACCGGCCTAATATTTGGAATTAAATCAGTCTCGCATATCATATCTCTCTTGATACCGTCAAAGGCACGCACACAGACGTTGTTGGGCCTTATTCTCTCAGTACTGATTTCTATAAATTGCAGAGTTGAGAGAGGGTAAATATCTACTCCAGAACCACTATCTAGCATGACCTTTTTCACATAATACCCATCATATTTAACTCTTAGGTGAAGGGCTTTATTGTGTGTGGCCTCTTTCGGGGGCAAATCATTCTTGGTGAAAGAGATTTTATTGACTGCAAAAATTCTTTCCGCCATCCTCTCTGGCTGTTCTATTGTGGTTTCAATGGGAATGTATGCTTCATAGAGAGTTTTGATCAACACTTTTGATGTTCAGTTGAGTTCATTAGCAGAGACAACATAGAGACTTGAGCAGGAGACTTTCGGAGTTGGTCAATTATCTCGTAGTCTACATTTTTATTTTTTGAAAAAATGCTTCTGCTTCTTTAGCGCTCACCGGCTTCTTTCTTTGTGGCATTATTGACTTCCTCCAGATTGAGGCACTTCTTAGTCGGGCTACATTCCTTAACTTCCCCCGATATCTCTTTACCTCTATAAGTTACATTCGCTTTGTTGTAGTTCCATGGAATGGCAGTGGGATCTATCATGGGCCTTTGTGGTGCGCGGCCAATAACCACGGGCTCATTCAGCCTTGGTGGAATTATTGACCCCGCACTACATAGGTCCCATTGAGCACATATATGTTAGCTCCCTTGTTTAGCTCAAACCTTCTAGGAGGCCTCAATGACATTTTGTCTTTCTTATAGCCCCGGGGGGTATAAAGAATGACAGACTTTGAAGGCGCTGCCCCAGCTTTGGTTTCCTCTTTCTTTTTTGTATTTTGAGGGGTCGGTTTACCCTTCTTCTCCCCATTGTCTTGTTCTGCAACAACCCTTGGTTTCTTTTCCACATCGGCTATGGAAATGATGGCTTTTAGAGCTGGGTCAAACTCTCTATCCTCGCAGATTATTCTGATAATCAGCCATTGTTGTGAGCTGGTAATAGATTGTTGGTTACATTAGGAATGTCTTCATCTTTTAGCACTATTATCTTATGTTCCATGAAGTTTTCCACAGCCCTCTTCAGGGTCCAACATATATCTATATCATTTCATTCCACCCCCGAGTGGTAAGCACATCGAGCACCGACACTGTAAGTGGGCGATGCAGGGTTTTCCCTAGTTTGGGGTATGGGATGCAGCAAACCCATCTGGATAAGTTTTGGGAAAAGGCTAGAATATGACTCACCAATGGGTGTGAAGTTTTCCATCTTGGTTGGTTACCGGGCGCGGAAGTTGTTCTGTGGATGTCGGGGATTATACTGAGCTTGGTGAGGAGGTTGATTTCTGTGAAATGGAGCTCTGTTTTGATTGGATTGTTGTTGTGGCCTAAATTAGGGTTGGGCATATGTCGTATCCTAATAGTGATAGTAGTGTTGTGGGGGCATTTGTAGCAAATTACGGTTTGGATGGACATGTTTTTCTAGCACTTGAAGTCTCCATTTTCGATTCTTCCTTCTTCTTTCGATTTGCTACGCCTCCAGACCCGCCTTGAACCGATTGGGAGGTGGCCCTTATATAATACTTCGAGAACAATCGTATTAGTGCCTTCCCAACCTGCCTTTCCATTCTTTGAGTGTAGTTCCTTCTTGAGCATTTTCTTTTTGACTCTTACTGAAGCAAGCCTCTCAAGTGCTGACCTTTCTTCCCACCTTTGAGCGAAGCAAGCCTCTCAAGTGCTGACCTTTCTTCCCCCCTTTATGTGCTGGCCTTATTGTGTCACGAGTGATGTCAAACCTCCTTCTTGTCTTCTATTCCGGGAAGTGGTATAATAGGTCCCCTAAGGGAAGCCCTTTGGCAGCTGTCCGAGCCTTCCCTTGATTGTGCCTACATAATATGCACCCTATCTTTAACACATTTTCAATCATTTCACTAATCTTTATGGCTTCAGCAAATGGTTTCCCCGTTGCAGACATCATGTTCTGATAATAATCAGCCTCTTGGGCTTGAAGAAAGACACTAACTACCTCTATTTCGTCCATTTGAGGCTTGATTGTGGCCGCTTGTTCGCGCCATTTGACATCATACTCTCGGAAGCTCTCCGAGGACTTCTACTAGATTTGACAATAAATTACTATTGGGGGCAATGTCAATATTGTATTAAAGCTTCCTGACAAAATCCCGAGCCAGGTCATCACAAATATGCCACCGAGATATATCCTGGTCCATGTACCATTCAGAAGCAATACCGACCAAGCTTTCTCCAAAAGAAGCCATAAGGAGCTCTTCCTTCCACCTGCTCCCCGCAATTGGTTGCAATATCTCTTGAGTTGGGCTATGGGATGCCCATGCCCATCATACTTTTCAAATTTTGAGGTTTTGAAACCCAAGGATAGATGCACGTGTGGGAACATACACAGGTCAGCATAGGATACACTCTTTTGCTCACTCAAACCCTGTATATTTATTAGACTCTACTCCATGCTTCTCATCTTTTTGGTAATCTCCTCTTGTTCAGGGTTTTTTGTGGTTCTTTCTTTCCCCACGGTAAACTCATACCAGGGTGGCTTAGGGTAAGCATTGATAGTAAACTAGGTAGCTTCCATTGTGAAAGATGGCGTTTGAAAGGTGAAGGCCGATGGATCAAAGCTAGGCCTGGGGTAGAGTGGGTTGTGCCGTAGCTGAACAAGGTGGCGCAGTGAATATATTTGAGGCAGTACCTGACATTAACACATGGGGGTGAGCCTCAGAATGTGTTCCAACAAAGTGGGCTTAAATGGTAGGATATCTCAATAGGGTATTTGGATAACCTATGGGGACATTGGTGGTTCCACTCTTCCTGGGAAGTACCTCAGGGAATTCGGGTATCATGCTTTGTGGTTCTCTGCCGTTGGTCCATGCGTCTCAAATTTTCATCATGCGGAGACATAGAATTCTATTCTTCTCAGCAGTTACCAACTCAGAAGTTGGGATTGCGGAGATCGGGCTATTCTCCGGAATAGGTACTGTTGTCAGATGACTTTCCGAAGACATTTCAATGCTTCATTTTGACCTCGTGAAGTATGGATTTTAAGCCAGACTACCACAAAAACCAACCACCTTACTATAGAAACTGTACTTAGCAGTAGACAGTAAACCGGTCGGTTTGAACCAACTAGATGTTGGGGTGTGATGCACCTATGTAGTTAAGTTTGTTTGTACATGTTTCACAACGGTTACCTGTTTCATCCAGGCCTTGGCTTATTTTCCTCAATTTTCTTTTCTTTCCACTTTGGCTCTTAGTGCTTCTCACCCTGCTCCCATTTTCCTCTCTTTTCTTACCTCTTTTTTCCGTTTTTATTTTGGTCTTTCATTGGCTCTCTTTTTCTTTCTCTTCTCTTTTTCTTTGTTTTTCTTTCAATTATTTCATTCCATATTCCTATTTTATTTCACAAAAATCATGACCAGATCCAATGAGGATTGCCTATGTATCATGATGCCATGTGAATTAGATCATTACGTAGTTCAAGAAAAATAAATGTGAAAAATAAAGAAACAACTTTTTGGGAATTTCCAATTTTTCATTAATAAAACTCCTAAACTTTCTATTACAAACGACTCCAACATACTCATTTCTTAGAATTTTAAAAACTACAAACATACTCGAGACAACTTTAAAAGTAAAAACAAAAATACATACTCGATAAATGAAATCGTACGCATAGAAGTGCTTTGACTCCTGGGGCCCGTGGGACATCATTTGGTCTTGCCACGAGCCTATGTGCAAGATCCCATTGAAAACGCTCCAGATCAGTCATTATCAGTGAACAAATGCCATAACCACAACAAATAAGGCGGTCCTAGTATTGTCTTCACATTCTTGACACTTCAAAACGATGTAGTCGACAATTGCTCTAACCCTCTCCCAGATGACATATTTTTCTTGGAACAAATGGCTGATTTGTTGAGTCCGAGCTTCTAGAACCTAAGTGTCATGATCTTTTTGATTTTGCTGCTGATGCATATCTTCCTCCATATTGGCCACCAAAGCGTAACAATATTCCCTTTTGATTTTAAAGTTCCTAGCCCGTTTGGCCGACTCATTCTCAAGGGTAGCCAGCTTTCTCTTCAAATCGGTGATTGTTACCTTATTTGTCGCACAAGCTCTGCCCTCCCTGCTATATTCTTCGCCAGTTGTGCTCGGACTCTTGCTAGACTATCCTCTGATTTCTCTTAGTCATCTTGACACTCGAGGATTTTCTTTCTCAGACCACTTATAAGCCTTTCATCTACTCGGCTTTTTTCCTTGCTTTTAGCAGCAATTTTCATCTTTTGATTCAGAGCCTTAAGGGCTTCGTTTTCCTGGGCTAACTTTTTCTTCTCCCCCCATCTACATCGTCTTGCACATTACTATCAAACTTGAGGTTTTCGATATGTCCTTCTAACCTGCATATGGTGGCCCGATATTCATTTTATTTCACCAACCATTCCCACAGTTCTTGTGATGCCTCGACGAACTCTTGGAGGTGGGTTCTTTTTGCTAGCCTTCCAAACTCAACTTTTTTTTTGTACCAAGCAAGGTAACCGGGTGATGCCTCACCTTTGGATAGATCACGCACTCGGGTATTTTCTGTTAGATTTTGGCATTCACTCCAAATCTGGCGAACTACTATTTTGTGAAACTGCCCATCAGAAGAGATCTCAACCACATGGAGGCTAAAGTTTTCATCTCGGTGCACGATTTTACATCTCCCTAGCTGTCTCGAAACCCAATATGGGTCAGAAGGCTGATACTTCTGAGACCCATCAAGAGGAAATGAGGCTCGGTAGCTGGCATGTATATGATTTCATCAACAGGAAGCCAACTGAATGTCCATTTTATTTGATTTGCATTAACAGAACGAAAGCATGATATCCATTATGTGACCCCTTCTGCCATGTTAAACCCGTCGACCCTTGTATATAACTCCCCTATGCAGCTTTTCCCCGTCGACCAATAGTTTATGTATTGAGGACAATGACATGGATGTTCAATCATCCACATTTGTAACAGCAAGTTGCACCCTTCAAAAAAGTCTCCTCAAACTTTGCAAACTTTGAGAGCTCAGAAGATTTCAACGACTATCATGGGCGCGAGGGTGCAAAGTTCTGATGACCCCAGTTATTCATATATCGATATTCTCATCTTTCCTGGGAAACACTAGAAGACCCAAAAGTACCACCATAAAAGCGAAGCACCTGTGTTCTTCCCATTTTAGGCGATTCCCTTTGCTGCAAATTTTGCTTTCTGGATTGTTGAACTCCCCCTATGTGCCCCTATCATTGGTATATGAACTGGAGAGTAGAAAAACGAGCTGCTAAACGTGGGTGTTTGACCTCCCTGCCTATCTTTAGCAAATCTAGAAACTTGTGTGGAGTGAAAACTCTTGGGGCGACCAAATACTTGTGTCTTAGAGCTTCAATACTCCCAATACCCGGCTATTTCTTCCAATGTGGGTGGGAGTTCAAAATCCAAGAAATAAAACACGTTATGAGCTGGGTCCCAAAATGTAACCAATGCCTTTATTATGTCTCCTCTAGGCCTGATCTTCAATAATCCGATGAGACCCCCCAAGTAGAGATTAACCATATCTTGTCCTGATTTACCCAAATCTTCCCACCACATATGAAACTCCAAATGAATCTTGTTCATGACTGTCATTGGCAAGTTTACACTCGTGCTCATTCTGCACATTTAAATTAAGGAAGTTGATTTAAAACGAAACAAATTTTTTTTACAAAAGAGGTCAGTTTCGCAAGCATTTAAATAACACGACTACTTTTGCAAATATAGCCCTTCAGCACTTCGAAATGGAATATTTAGGGTTGTGCTTGCCAGGTAGCCAATCAAAAACAGTCTTCCGGTGCCCTTTTGGGAACATCTTAGGCTTATTTAAATAAGAACGACACTGCCTAATTTTATTTAAGACCGAATAACAACACTTCAATTTTTGGGTCGTTATTGCAAAAATGGGGTTTGACCCGATGGGGGTTGCCTAAATATCCTACATCCGGTGGGAATCATACTTGTGTAATTTTGTCAGTTTGGACATAATAAATAGAGAAAAGACATGAAATGTTTGAAACCAAATTCTTTTTCTTTTCATTAAAAAAATACGACATATTTTAGGCACCAGGTTTTTCAAAGGTGGGTAACCAATTCTCTCATATCTCAATATAATTTTCTGTAATTCTTCTATTTTGGCAACCGGTTAACATGCAAACCGAAGCAAATAATTGCATAAGTAGCATGTAAAATATGCATCAGGATGGTCTTTGATTCTTGGGTCCCATGTCCCATACGGACCCAGCCCATGTGTTGAGTCCCCAAAGTCAAATGCACATGATGCAAACAAACGTTCCTGCTAGAGATCCATCATAAAGCTGAGTTATTCTATGTTTAAAACCTGGTTATATTGTCTAGACTTGTGTACCCGAGCAAATAACTCTAGCCGAGGAGGGGGCTAGGTACTGGGAACCAAAAGGCCATCCGACTTTGTAAAATTATCCGAACCTCTTTCTTATTTCAAGGTATGATACTAACAGAAAAAGGAGTCACACCAGCGTGCACATCCCCGAAGATGAGAGGAGAAGAGTTTTGTAACAGTTTATGTACAATTCCAACAATATCAAAATGGTAAAAAGCGACATTTAGCAGATTAGGCCCAAACATGGAATAAAAATCAAATAATAATTAAAAGCCAATAATAACAGTTATTCTAAGCTCGATTTCTTGAACCCTAAATCGAAGTTCTGGGTTTGGATCCCTAGTAGAGTCGCCAGAGCTGTCACAACTCCTTTTTACCATCCCAAGGGGGTATACAAGGGAGTTTTTCCAATTTAAGTGACATTATTTGAAATGTGATTATTTTTTTTAGAGTCGCCAATTTAAATATTTTGCTAGGTATCCTAATTCACCGGATTATTTTTAAATCCCAAATTGAGGAAATTCGACGTTCCTTTTGAAGTTTGCAAACCGAAAAAATCTAAGTAAGGAATTTTGTTAACCCGGGAAAAGGTTTTAGGCATTCCTGGGTTCCGTGGTTCTAGCATGGTTGCTTAAACGATTAAAATTGGCCTAATTATCTAATTTATTACACGTTTTAAACCTATGTGTATTTTAAACTTTTGACCACCTGTAATTATTTATTGTTACATATTGCGAATCATGTCACGGGAAGCGTACCCACGATCTACAACATGTTTAACTTTTAAAGACTAAATTATTGCCGGGTCACATAAATGTACCCCCGAATTTTAGTAATTAGGTGTCACAACTACGTCACGGGAATTGTAGCCGTAGTTATGACAATTATTTAGCTGATGCGCCTAAAGCAAGCTATGAATTTAGGGCATTTTTAAACTAATTTTGTATTTATATGAGGGCCATAGATTAAAGGATTTTATTTGTGTATGGCACACCCCATATTATTTGATCTAAAGTTGTGAGGGCCATATGTTGTAGATTTAACGCATGGCACACCTCAAGTTACTTAAAAAGAAAGGTTATATGTATTTTAAAGGCAAACTAAAAATATTCCTATTTTAAACTGATTTAAAATTAGTCATCACAATCACGTCACGGGAGCCGTATTTGTAATTGTAATAATTTTAATTGTGCATCTAAAGCAAGCTATAATATGTGTGACTCTATTGCCCTAAAATTCGGGATTTGCATGTGGAATTTAAATATTACGGAATTTCGATAGTACATATACCGGCTAATTACTACATAAATTTGTAAAAAAATAGAACATTTGACTCTACAATTCAAACAGTTTAAAGCCTGGACCATATGGATCATGAACAAACAACCAAGATAATATGTCAAAATTTTGGTCATTATTCGTTCAAACTTCTATACTTAACTTCACAAGGATCATCCTTTTATCACTTTAGCGTTTAGAGATCAAGGCACATAAACAGAGCATTAATTTCCATTCTTAATGTGGAATCAAGCTAACAGATGCCATAATCCCTTGATTCCAACAGTAAGGGATAATTCAAAATAAATAAAAAAAAATCATATGACTTCCACCAGTAAGAAACTCCACCAGTAAAATAAACTAGTATTAAAAATTATTTTACTAGTAACAGCTTTTGAGGATAAAAGCAGAAGATGAAGATGAAGATGAACCTGTTGAAACAGAATTCCCTCGATAAGAGCAGAAATAACAGTTGATTACAAGATCTTGGCTCCAAACTCGAAATGAAAAATCGCAACAGGAACCAGGCGGAAATAGACAATTCGGGCAGCAACATGCTCAAAGATGCCTCAATCGAGCACCCCTTTTCAACAAACATCCAGATCGAAAAGAAAAGACGGAGTATATATATATATATATATATATATATATATATATATATATATATATATATATATATATATATATATATATATATATATATATATATATATATAAACAAGCACTCAACCTTCTTCTCTTTTTTTTTTATGTATACAATTCTGGAAAACGAAATTTAAATAAAAAATAATTTAAAAAATCAGAAGCTTCAAACTTTTGCTTTTCTCCCAAAAGAAACCGTTTTTTTTCAAACAAAAAATACTCTGGAAATCATCACTTATATTTTTTTTGTTCTCTTTTCTTTCAATAAAGATGTCGAATCAGAAAGCAAAAAAAAAAAAAAATTCTCAGAAGAAGAAAGCCTCAGAACCCTAGATTTTACTACTAAACTTTCTGAAAATTTTCTCTGATTTTTCTCTTGAAAAGATGAAGCAAACTCGACCGAAAGAAAAGTGAACTCAAACCATGATGCCCTTTATGTATGTTTTCTGAAGAAAGAAGCAGACTCAAGCTAAAAAACTCAAGAACCCTAAAAGTTTCTATTCTTTTTTGATTTTTCGAAAATTTTCTTCAGATTCTCTAATTAATTTTTTCTTCGATTTTTCTCTTGAAAAAATGAAGTAAAATTCGAATAAAAATGTACTCTAACCACTGTGCTTTTTGTATGTTTTTCTACAGAGAAAAAGAAGCAGACTAAGGAAAAAAAAACGACTTGAAGAAGATGACAACTTCAAGAACCCTAGAAAAATGTACTCTTCTATTTCCAGAAAATTTCTCTACATTATTTTTTCTGATTTTTCTTCGATTTTTTCTCTCTCTGATCTTTCTCATTCTCCTTCTCCTCCCCTAGCACATAGAACTTACCTTATATATAGAGCCTTCGAACTTAAAAATCTGCCCAAAAATCTTAAAATCTTCTAGTTTTAGAATAATTTTTGGAACAGATGGAAGGTGTGGATCAATTTACATCTATCCATAGCTCCCATTCATCCAGCAAATTGTCCTTTCATATTAAAAAGCGTGCGATTTTGAGAGAATATTCGTATTCTTTCTGATAAAAACCCGTTAGGAATTAAATGACGTGGCGGGCCATTTTAAGTGAACTCGGGTGAGCTCCAGGCGAGTTGAGATCGAGCTCAGTGAAGAAGATGAACAGTAGCACCGTTTTTAGTGTATTTAGATCTATGGTTTGGGTGTGGAAATGGTATAACAAGTTTAGGTATAGATGAAAACCAGGCGGGTCAAAAAATAAACAGGTTTGGTTCGATTATAGGCTGGGGCTATAGAGAGAAAAGTGGGAATGGAATTAATTATATATAGGGGGAAACAAATCATACCCCTATACAACTTTGATCAACAGATGAACCAAGTTTATCTATGTCTAATATATTAGCTGTTGCAATACGAGTGTCTATTTCCCTTGATTCGTCCATTTTAAACTTCTTAATCAACACTTTTACATATTTACCCATCATACTCATTTCAAATTCACTCCCCATTAATTTTTCAAATTCCTACTATGTTTTTCAGTGGTTGCCTTAAAAATTAGGCCATCAACATATATTTGTACCACTAGTAGAACCTTACCTTTTTTCCTCGAGAATAGAGTACTATCAATCTTGCCTTTCTTGTAGCCATGTTCAAATAGGAATTTGGATAATCGTTCATACCATGCTCTAGGGGCCTGCTTGAGTCCATAGATTGCCTTGTCCAGTTTATATACGTGATCTAGATACTCCTTGCTTTCAAACCCTAGAGGTTCTTTGACAAATACTTCTTCCTTTTAGTAGCCATTTAGAAATGCATTCTTCATATCCATCTGGTGAAGAGTAAATTCCATGTGTGCAGCAAAAGCTACGAGGATTCTTATTACTTCAAATTGCAGCTGGAGCAAAGGTCTCGTTATAGTCTATGCCCGCATCTTGGCTATAAACTTGAACCCCACACCTTGCCTTGTTCTCTATCTACATCAATTTTGTTTCTAAAGACCCATTTAGTGCCAATTACTGATCTATCGTGGGGTTTTCGAGCCAGATGCCAAACTTGAATCCTTTCAAACTAATCGAGTTTATCTTGCATTGCATTTACTCAGTCTATATCCTGCAAAGCCTCAGCAACATTTTAAGGTTCAATAATAGATAAGAAAGCATAAAAAGCACATTGATTCTTTAACTGAGATCTAGTTTTAATTCCAGAGGTTAGATCAATAAATATGTTCTCAATGAGATTAGAACTTTGATATTTGTAAGGTTTCATAACCAACTGGTTTCTATTTGATTTTTCTCCCATGGTGTATTGCTAAGGAACATGCTCATGGCTAGGTTCCATTTGGGAATTAGATTCAGTTCATCTTTGTTTAGTTACCCTGACAGGTTGCCCTGGATGGCTGAACCTGTTCCATCACATGTTCCTTCTTCAGGTGCATCTTTAGCTTGGGCTGTGACTTCATTTAACTCTTTTACCAGGCCAATAACTTCATCTTCATATTCTTGTCTCTCAGAAAGAATGCTAGTTTACAAAAACAACATGTACACTTTCTTCTACACACATAGTTCTTTTGTTGTATACTTTATATGCTTTGCTATGTGAAGAATATCCTAAAAATACTCCCTAATTACTTATGGGATCAAACTTACCTAGGGAGTCCTTTCCATGGTTGTCCACAATGCACTTGCATCCAAATGCCCTAAGATGTGATATATTTGGTTTTCTCACTTAATGTAACTCATAGGGAGTCTTCTCTATAAGAGTTCTAGTCCTGCACCTATTTATGATGTAACATGTAGTGTTTACAGCTTCTGCCTAGAAGCGATGGGGGCATTTTATTAGAAAGAAGCATAGTCCTGGCCTTATATTCAAGAGTCCTATTATTTCTTTCAACTACTCCATTTTGTTGAGGAGTACTAGGGGAAGAAAAATTATGATCCATACCATGCTCATCAAAAAATTCAGCAAACTTACTATTTTCAAATTCAGTTCCATGATCAGACCTAATTGATGCAAGTTACCTATTTGTTTTTGAGTTTTTTAACAAAGAAGTAAATATGTCAAATGCTTCATCCTTAGATGTTATAAACAATGTCGAACTAAACCTAGAGTAATCATCAACAAACACCATCACATATTGCTTATCACATCTGCTTAATGTTCTAATTGGACCACAAAGATCCATATGAACCAGTTCCATCGACCTGGTCGTGCTTACCACTTTTTTCTTTTAAAAGAGGATCTTACTTGCTTCCACCTTGCGCAAGCCTCACAAACTTTGTCTTTCTTAAACTTGATGTTAGACAACCCTATCACCAGGTCTTTGGAGACAAATATGTTGAGTAGACTTAGACTTGAATGTCCAAATCTTTTGTGCCAAAGGAGGGGATAATCGTCCAACACACTTAAGCAAGTGAGTTCATTTTCTCAAAGAGTGGACAGATCTACAATGTATATATTACAACAACAACAACTACCCAGTATACTCCCACCAGGTGGGGTCTGGAGAGGATAATATGTAGACGAGCCTTACCCCTACCCGGAAGGGCAGAGAGGCTGTTTCCAATCGACCCTCGGCGCATACGAAAAAGGGAAATCAGCTGTAAAACAAAAACAAAAAAAAACAAAAACAATAACAATAGAGCATTAGTATCACCCGCAGAAATAGCGGAAATAATTATCTAAACATAAGGAACCTAAATACAATCGCATGCAATAATATCATACAGTAACTACGAAGAACTCTAGGAGCCCCTAACCTACAACCCTGATCCTAGACCTCTAGACTCTCCTATCAACGGTCATATCCTTGGAAACCTGCATTCTAGTCATGTCCTGCCTGCATTCTACTCTTTTTCGCTGCAAAACAATATTTTCAGTGGTAATTTTATCACAAATCATTTGGTAGAGATGAATGCTACCAAGTTAGCTTTGTCACACAGTTTTGATACACTGATTTAGCTATATTTTAAGCCATCTATCACGTAGACATTCTCAATTGAATGTGAGTATGTCTTTCCTACCTTTCCAACCGCAATGATCTCACATTTCTTACCATTTCCAATGGATACATTACCCCATTTGAGGTCCTCAAGTAAACGGAACTGGTTCTTGCTTCCAGCCATATACTTTGAGCATCCACTATCCATATACCATATTTGGCTGCTCCCCTTCACGTTTATGTACAAGAGAAATTAGGGGTTAGTCTTAGGAACCTAAACTAGTTTGGCTCCCTTTCTATAGGGAAAAGTGTGAATTAAAAAAAAATTTTTAGCCCATCCTGGCAGCCTATTTTTCCCTTGAACAAAGATTTTACTTTTGACTGGCCTTTTCATTAGCATTACATTCACTTTTAAAGTGACAAGTCTTATCACAATGTGTGTAGATTTTGTTCTCAGGAAGTATGATATACTTGGTTTTGGGATCCCACTTAGGTGCATGGGTTATTGCTACTATGATATTCCTGTAGCCAAGATATATCATTGCTACTATGATATCTCATTTTTATGATGTAATATCGGTATTCTGCCTCAAGTCTCTGTATTTATCTGGTGGTTTATGTTGATGAAATTGTTATTACCGGCAATGACCAGGATGGTATTACTAAATTGAAGCAAGATCTCTTTCAACACTTTCAGACTAAGGATCTTGGGCAAACTAAACTATTTTCTAGTTATTGAGGCCGCTCAGTCTAACTCAGGTATTGTGATCTCACAACGAAAGTATGCTTTAGATATTCTTGAGGAGACAG
This sequence comes from Nicotiana benthamiana, assembly GCA_034376525.1. Classification (NCBI taxonomy): domain Eukaryota; kingdom Viridiplantae; phylum Streptophyta; class Magnoliopsida; order Solanales; family Solanaceae; genus Nicotiana; species Nicotiana benthamiana. Next base: position 26,811,397 of record CM067341.1, read on the forward strand.
GAATGACAGGTTTTAGACCCGTTGACACTCCGATGGATCCGAATTCTAAACTTCTGCAAAGACAGGGGGAGCCTCTTAGCGATCCTGCAAGATATAGACGGTTAGTTGGTAAATTAAATTACCTTAATGTGACAAGATCTGTCATTTCCTTTTCTGTGAGTGTTGTGAGTTAGTTTATGGATTCTCCATATGATATTCATTGAGATGCAGTTGTTCCCATTCTTCGGTATATAAAATCAGCTCAGGGCAAAGGTTTATTGTTTGAGGTTCGAAGCCATGAGCAGACCATTGGATATCAGATGCTGATTGGGCAAGATCACCTTCTGATAGACGTTCTAAGTCTGGATATTGTGTATTAGTATGAGGAAATTTGGTATCCTAGAATAGCAAGAAACAGAATGTGGTTGCTAGGTCTAGTGCAGAAAAAGAATATCGAGCGATGGCTATGGCGACATGTGAGCTAATCTGGATCAAATAGTTGCTCAAGGAGTTAAAATTTGGTGAGATTAGTTAGATGGGGCTTGTATGTGATAATCAAGCTACTCTTCATATTGTCAAATCCAGTGTTCCATGAGAGAATTAAACACATTGAGATTGACTGTCACCTTGTTAGAGAATAGATACTCTCGAGAGATATTGCTACATAGTTTGTGAAGTCGAATGATCAGCTCGCATATATTTTACCAAGTCCCTCACTGGTCCTCGTATTAAGTGCATATGTAACAAGCTTGGTACATATAATTTATATGCACCAGTTTGAGGGGGAGTGTTATAATTGTTATGTAAATAGGAATATAAGTAAATAATCCAAATTCCATATGTATTAGGAGTAAGACATGATACACACACACACACACACACATACATACATACATATATATATATATATATATGTATATATATATATATATATGTATATATATATATATATATATGTATATATATATATATATATATATATATATATGTATATATATATATACTATTGTATCAGTATTAATTAATCAGTAATATATTTTTTCCGTGCATTCTCATAAGGACTTCTTTCATTTGCAAGTTATGTCTAGTTCATACTTAAACCTTGCCTAGATCTTCTTTTAGGACTCTTATCCGCTCATCCTTTTTTTACAACTCATCATTCATTTTTTCTAAATTTTCTTCTAAGTTGAGGTGTATGTGATCAACTTTTTTTACCCGCTGCTACGTTTAGTTTTAAATTTTCAGATCTAAGCTCTAACAAAATGGTGCCAAGTTCAAGTACCTAATTCTTCAACTCAGTATTTTTCCGATCACTTTCACTAGCCCTGAGTTCCATATTCTTGCACTTATCTTTCAAGATTACACAATCCTCAGATAGCTGTTCTGTTTTATCACTAATGAAATCTAGCAATAACTCGGATAGCCTTTATTTAGAAGAAAATTTTAATCTTGTCTTTGAGATGAATCACACTTACCTATTGTTCATCATCTGATTTTCCAATGGACATAAGTGCTTGTTCATCTCCATATTCATCTTCTGAATGCTCATATGAGCTTTCTCCCTAGGCAGCAACCATAGCCGTCGTTGATCCTTTGTTCTTCTTAGGATGAACCTGTTGCTTCTTCTATTCAATTTTCCATTGAGGGCAGTTTTTGATTTTATGGTCAGTCTTACCACATTTGTAGCAACCCTCATTGGTTAGTTTTTCAGGGATCCTTGGTTTGTTGTAATTTGTGCCTCTTGAAGAACTCTTTCCTCTCATTAGATACTTCTTGAAGTCCCTCGTGATCATAGCCATTTCATCTTCCTCTAGATCTGCAACTTCAATGATTCTGAGAGCCAGGTTTCTTTCTTTCTTGGGAGCATCCATCTCTATGTGTGCCTTCTCAGTTAATAGGTAGTGATATTCCCAATTAACTCGTCCAACTTGAGAGTTGACATGTTCTTTGATTCCTGAATAACAGTGATTTTGCTTTCCAAGTAAATGGCAGAACCCTTGTCAGAATTTTCTCAACCTTTTCTTCTTCAAAGATAATCTTTCCAAGAGATTTAAGTTCATTTGTTAGTGTTGTGAACCTTGTATAGATCTCTATGATGGTTTCTCCTTCCTTCATGGTGAAATTTTCATATTGAGAATACAACAGTAATCTTCTTGATCTATTCACTAGTGGAGTTCCTTCATAAGCCACTTGTAAAGTGTCCCAAATTTTCTTCGCTGTAGTGTAGCTTTGAATTTTGTTGTACTCGTCTAGACCAAGTCCACATACAAGCCATTTCTTGGCCTTAGTGTATTCTTTTCCCACTTCTTCATGTCCTCATCAGTGTAGTCAGCTCTAATCTTTGGCACACCCACTCCTTCAGAATTATTCTTCATGGTGGCCAAGGGGCCATCAGTAATAATGTCCCAGAGTTTATAGTTTTCTCCGATGATATGATCTCGATTCAGTTTTTCCACCAGGAACAGTGCTGACCATTAAAGAGTGTAGGCCTAGTGGTGGATTCTCCTTCCCAGTTTTCAGGTGGTGCACTCATCTTGATCTGTTCCTAAGGTGTTAACCTCTTAAAGGACAGCCTTCTCTTATACCAATTGACGTTATATACATCAATACCACACAAGAGGGTGTTGGGGGGAGGGGTGATTTGTTTGGTGCCCAATTTTTCGTTTACCCTGATTATAGAAGGACATGGTTCTTCTATATGTTCAAACTATTACTGTTGCAGAATAACACATATAGAAATTAAAGAACATAGAGATTTTACGTGAAAAACACTGGGTTCAAAAGATGATAAAACCATGACCTACTTTCCAGTAGGATTTTTCCAAACTCTCCACTATAATTACTGAGCCACAATCTACAGTTACAAAAGCTCTTTTATAAACCTAGGATTAATTGTAATCACATTGTAGCACACAACTTCAACTGTTGCGATAACTTAAAGTTAACTTTAACTTGAAAACTCTGAGTACCTAATATAATTACTTCTAAATAAAGATGAAAGATATAATATTAAAATATCTACTACAATTGAACTAGAATTAAAGATAGACACTTGGAATTGATTCTTCTATCTGGTTCAAGTAGCTTCAGGATTGCACGCTTGAATCACACTTAAATCGCTTATAAAATTGCCTTGCTATTTATCTCACAATTCACGTTTAACTTATGCTTATGAGCATTACCTATAAAATAGAACAACACTGATATTTATGGAGTTAGTAATAGAGATTAACTAGAATTCTGATGCTACTCTTCCTTAGTGGAAGTGTTCTAGTTGGTCTCATCCTCTAACTCTATCCATTTCTTTAGCCGTGTTCTCTTTATGTAAGGAGTGTTTATCCTAATTCAATATGCAACCTTTTCGATCAGGATAAGGAGATACAAATTTGGTGAGTGAAGTTTATCTCCTTCACGTGCATTTCGTATGCTTGAGTTGAGCATATTTGTATTTTACTAATATGGACCTGGTTCATATCTGAATTCCTTTGTGAGTCTTCAAACTCACCTTTACTTGAGCCAACAACAACAACAACAACCCATATAATCCCACTTAGTGGGGTCTGGGGAGGGTAGTGTGTACGCAGACCTTACCCCTACCCTTGGGTTGAGAGGCTGTTTCCAAATAGACCCCCGACATTCTTCCCTCCAAGAACTTCTCACCTTGCTCTTGGGGAAATTCGAACTCATAACCTCTCGGTTGAAAATGGAGGTTGCTTACCATCGGAACAACCCCTCTTTATTTGAGCCAAGAGCAACCCCTCTTTGCTTGAGCCAACTAAAGACAAATTAAGGTAGAACAAACTAGCTAGCAGAGACTAGTGAAGTCTGATGAATCTGTGCAGGAGAGGGGAGCCATCTCTCCAGTGACACACTCGTCTGCTCAAGATTGGAGATCTAATTAATGCGAATAATTAATAAGAGGTGAAATCCATGAAAATTAAATAACTCCATCCGCATGTGGGTCATTGTGTCTTTGCCTCGCAAGACATGGTTTTTTCGGTAAGAGGTTCTCTTTGCCTTTTCTTTTCGATCCTTTCTCTTTTTATGCTAATTGAGGTGTGGGTGTTGGCGAGAGTTTAGAACTACATGTGATAAAGAGATTTAATTGAATATCTTTTATCAAGACATTATACTGTAAAGGGCCAGACTTAGGGGCGGAAAAATGTTCATTCGAATCTATTTATTATATATAAAGTTAAATTTTCTTTTTACCTCTTTATATTATATTTTAAATTTACTTGAAATAGCCTAAATGCATATTTTAATGATCAAATAAGTTTAAAACCTTTATAAGGTCATTGATTCTATTATCACTAGTTAAGCCTTTTTAACTTTTTTTTTTTGAATATTTTTAGTGATAATCCTGTCTTTGCCAGTGATACTATGGATATATATATATATATAGCAAAATGGGATATTCCTATATTTTTTGAATTCCTTTATTAAAATCCATGGCTTTGTCACGACTAGAGTGGTGTAGATCAAGAAGTTTTGAATAGATATTAAGGACGACACAAATACCCTACAGACACCCACCTTGACCAAAACAATGCCACGCATCCCATTTAATCTTGTGCACACTACGAATACATAAAAATCTGCCTCCTGCGTTAATTTTACATACTCTACCTAGATTAAAATATCTAATTTTTTCTATAGGATATTACTATATTTGAACGATTTTATAAAGTGTTATCGCACGAGCTAAAATGTAGCCCAATTGGTTCGCTATGAACTTTACTTTGCTGGTGAATGTTATATTTTGCATGTTGTAAAGCTCTTGCAATTTATAATTAAATTAATAAGTAAAATATTACGTACGTGCTACATTATATATATATATATATATATATATATATATATTTTATCCTAAAAATCGAGTAATAATTAAATTTGTAATGTGATTTTTAGGATACGGGATTCCACTCAATACTAATTGATTAATTTAGAGATAAGCGGTGAAATTGCCAAGAATAAAGAAACTGATATTTAGACAGCATCCTCGAGCTGATGAACCCTCGAGAGTGGTAAAGTAAGAACATGTAAAGATATTAGATTGACGAATAACGGAGGAATATTATATTGCTTTGTTCTGAATGTAAGGTGTTTAGAAATGACAGAGACCCCTATTTATTATATACTAGAGAAATCCTAAGTATGGTACAATTATAATTACGGAAGTAAATTCCATAATTAATACAAATAACCGCCCTTGACTTGATTCGTTCCGAGATTTTTTCTATTATCTCCGATCGGTTACGGATATTTTGCCTTTCTGTTATTGTTTTTCACTCGAAGCTGATCACATCTGGTCTTGATCGTCGGGGATCTCGATCTCGATGTGTACCTCGATCTCCGAACTCGGTACCTTTTCTTCGTGCTTATATATATATATATATATATATATATATATATATATAAAGGGATCAAATTTAGTAAAAAAATAAATAGTTAATTAGGACATGTAAGATGATTGAGGGTGATATTTGTTTACCCTAATTATTAAATTTGTAACATGATTTTAAGGATACACGATTTTACTTAATACTAATTTATTTGGCCCCTAGCCAATGTGAACCCATGTCGAGATATATGTGCTCGATAAGCGAAGGCGATCTCGAGTAGGTAAAAAAATATTGCCACGGGGAAAATAATGAGGTGGTGATACCTACCCCTGAAGAGGACATCACCACCTACATAGAAGGGTTCTTATGTGTTTACACATACCCCTTTATGTTGAATCCCATTGATCCGGCTATTGTCAACTTTTGCCGCAAATACCTAATAACTTTTGGCTAGATATACCCTTCCTTTTGGCGCATCGTTATCTTGCTCCAATTCTTCAAGATCATGGTTGAAGGGATGTCATTTACCTTCAACCACCTCATTAGATTGAATAGCCCTTGTATCTACCGCGGTAAATTAATAAGGCTCTATCATCGATCCAAAAAGGGTTTTTTCTCGAGTACAGACGAGGACAAGTATCAGGGATGAATGAGTCAGTTTGTCAGAGTAAAGACCTCAAATTTAATCCCGACCGCGAATATGTCATTCCCCGAGGAATGGAACACGAAGAGTAAGTACAAACCCATCAACATCTTATGTTGATTGTTTTATTTCTTTTATCTTCCTTCACTAAATCTTTATCACCCATGTCTTTTCTTATGATGTAGTGGTTTCCTAGGTGGCTAGTGCAATATCGAACCTCGAAAGTTCGGTTCGAAAGTTGGCTTCGACTTTTACATATGTTGAGCGCTCGTGGTGCGATTTATCAAGGGAGCGATTGTAGAACAAGAATAAGGGTAAGCTTACCTTATACACTTTTGATGCTCTTTTCTAAAACATTCCTTTTCATTTGTACTTGATTCCCTTTTATGTAGGTTCGCGGATGCTTAAGAAATAAGGCCGGCCCCACCTGGGGAGGAGGAGGCCGTGAAATCAGCTAAAGATAAGAAGAAAAAGGTCTCGCCTTCTAATACTTTAAAGCCTAAGAAAATCAAGGTTCGTAAGTCAAAGAATGACACTGACGATCTCTCTGCCAACGTAGACCAAAAGCTACGAGAAGAAGAAGTGGAAAGAGAAGATGCTGACTGTGAGCTGGTAGCTCAAAAAAGGAGAAGTGTCGAAACTTCTAAAGTAGTTGAGCCAGTAATGGTCAAGGGGCCCCATCTTCGGACCGAGGATACCTTGGAAGATGGTCTGAGCAAAGTCCCTGAGTCATCAGAGGCTGAAGATGTCTCTCATTGTGACGAGCAATAGGTGATTGTGACTGTCTGCCGTGATAAACAATCGGTGAGTGTTCCTATCTACCATGATGAACAATAGGCGGGAGTGACTTAAGGGCCAGTTCCGAGAATAAGGAGAGAGAGCCCCAAATTTCGCGCTTACGGCAATCAATAATGATGATCCGCTGCCAGCCTTTCATTTTATATGGGGCAAATTCAGGAGGCCTGGGATGTGGAAACACCCGATGTAGGAATAAACTACGAAGAGGATGACTTATTCAATAGCTGCTTTATGGGGGTCAATGATGTTCCCGACTTGGATGTATACATCATTTTTTATGAAACTCAGCGACTCCTGAACCAGATATATTTCAACTCCAATTATTAGGTTTATGCTTGTTTTTATTACTTTTTGTCTAACTTTCTTCATTTATTCATAGGCTGTGATGCTTCATTAGGAAGAGTTTTCGAAATCTCAAGCTAAGCTGAACCGGTGTGAGGCCGATCTCAAAAGGCTCACATAGGAGATAGATTCCCTTTATCTCTTCTATGTGCAAAAAGAAGAGGAGATCAGGGACCTCTGAGCTGAATTGGCAATAGCCCATAAAGAGCAGATCAATCTCATCGAGAAGGTAATACAAATTTTTGGGAACTTGACATATCAATTTGATATTAGCAACTAAAACTTAGATCCTGTAGGTACAGTAGAAGGTCGAAAATATAGAGCAACTTCACGAGGAAGCAGAGATAAAAGAGGTAGAGACTTTAAGGTGGACGAGAACATGGGCCGTATCGCCTCAGAGAAAGATCCAACTCGAGCCCAGCTATATTCAATTGAAGTTCAACTCTAAAACGTGAAGGAGGAGATCTTATACCTAGCCAAGGAAATCAAAGATCTTGAGACTCGATTGGCTATTGAGCTTGCAAAAGACACATCCAAGGCAAAAAAGTGAAGGTCGAGGTAGAGGTGTCGTGGCTGTCTGCCGAGTCGATATTGAAGCCATTAACGTCCAAGCAAAGTAAATTTCATACATTGCTGAGGTTTGATTATCCTGCGTTTCCAATCATGCTAAGCACCAGTATTAGAGAGAGACTCTCGAGGAGATTCATGCTCGTCGCTTTGACCTCACGACTAATTTCGAGAATGCAAAAGTTCTAAAAAACAACCAGAGATTTTCTCTTTGATGACAATGACTCTGAAAGCACAAGCGGGTATGAGACCTAAGAAGATGAAGATGAAGCTCCCAAGGAAAATTAGGTACTTAGAACTTTATTTTTTGGATTTTTGTGTAAGATGCTGAGTGGTCTTTCTAAATACTCTCGAATATATTAAAGATCCCTTTTTTTTTCCAGATTTATCTCTTATTTTTGTTTTATGAAAACTTTGGTTTTCTTTCTCCTTATGACAATTCCGATATACTTTAGCATTGTGAAGAACTTAACTCACTTTGTTGCCCGTGAAAATTTTGTAGAAATCGGATTGCTATAATTTCTATAATCGAGTGAGTACTTTACTCAAACTCGGAGTGATAAAAACCCTTGGATTTTGGTTAAATGAGGGCGACTCCTCGAGCTCAATAATGTAATGTATCTTAGGCTCTTTAACCGGGCCTATATGGCCTCAACATAGTGTTTGTTTTCCGCTTTTTTTGGCATAAAAGTTTAATTTATTGTGCCTTAGCATGAGATAAAATTGTACTCAATAGGATTTAGTGTTGTCAAACTTCTTTGTTATACCTTAGCATAGGTTTGTTCAATTTGGTAACTCTTAAGGTTTTCGAGGGTTGAATTTGTCAAAATCCTATGTAAATTTGCCAAGGGTAGCCCTTTTTAAATCGGTTTTATGAAAATATCTGAAGTCCTCTTTGATTACAGAATTTAGAAGTCTCCGAACCGTGTTAGTTTGCTCGGAGCTTTTAACATGATATTTTCCCATTGGGATTTTCTATAGATTATACTTCAAACTTGTTTGATTTATTAGTCCCCGAGTAGGATGACTGTGGCCCATGAAATCGAGGATTACCTTTTTAAGGTCTTAAGATTTTGAAGTTTAACAATTCGAGCTTGTCAAGTTTTGGACGATAGTCCCTAAGTATGGAGTTAGTTGCTCGAGCATTATATGTGATTGGCTATTCAGCCCGTTTCCATAAAATATCGTAAGTACGAAATTGTAAAGTAGAAATTTCACTAAGGCATGGAACACATGATAAGGAAAAGGTACTTCTTTATATATATCATTCATGCATAGATGTTTTGTCATTAGAGCTCAAGAAATCTTCATGGGCACGATTCATTTGACGATTTGTCCCTTTACAAAATTTTTCTATCGAGACCCTATTGACACGATACATATTCCTTGAAACCATAACATCTGAGGGTGATGCCCCCCCCCAGTATTTGAGGTTGATTGTAAAAAAACCTAAGATATTATTGAATTATCCCCAGGTAGCACATATAATTTTTTCCTCGTTAAAAATTTCACCAGAAAAACCCATTGGGGATAAAAATTGATCTAAGCGAAAAAGAGTGCAACACGTGCTTTAAAACCTAAAGACTTTATGTTGAATTTCTCTGTATTACACCTGTAATAGGTTAGTGTTCAATATAAATGAAAAAGGGAGAGAGTCATACCTTAGAAATAGAATCGTTTGAGGAGTGATATGTTCCAATTTTTTGGCAGTTGTTCGCATTTATTGTGCCAAGCTTGTAAGGTCCTTTTTCGATGACACCGAGGACCTGGTCCTTCCCAATTTGGGCCGAGTTTCTCCTTGTTTGGGTCTTGGGTGTTGAGGGTGACTTTTCTTAGAACTATGTCCTTGAGGTGTTGAAGATTGGCTCTTCGATTATTATACCTTTAGATTCGATTTTATAGGCGGCCATTCGAATGAGGGAGACTTACCATTTATCGTCTAATAATTCTAGGCTTGTGCTAATAGCCTTGTAAATTGATTCTTCCGTTGTGTATTGAAACCTGAAGTTTGGTTCCCTGACTTCAACTGGGATCAAAGATTTGACGTCATATACTAAGGAGAGCGGCATTGCCCCCGTACTAGATTTCGTCGTTGTCCGATATGCCGAAAGGACTTCGAGGAAAATTTCTCATGTTTACCCATGATGTTATTCAACTTGTTCTTTAGGTTTTTAATGATGATCTTTTTTTTTGATTCGGCATGTCCGTTCCCACTAGGATGATGCGGTGTTGATAATATTCTTTTAATTTTGTGATCTTCGAGGAACCTTGTAACTTTGCTGCCGATAAATTATTTTCCATTATCTCACACCATCTCGACGGGCATCCCGATTCAACATATGATGTAATCCCAAATAATGTCTATAACTTCTTTCTCTCTGACATTCTCAAAATCATGTGCTTCAACTCACTTAGAAATAGCCATTCATAAATAAAATGAACATATGTTTACCTGGGCCGATGGAAGAGGACCAAGGATATCCATCCCCCATTTCATCAATGGCCATGTGGATAGGACTGAATGAAGTTTCTCTCTGGGTTGGTGTGTCATCGGTGCATGCCTTTGGAATTTGTCAAATTTTCGAATGAACTCCTTAGTATCCTTTTCCATTCTGTCCTGATAATATCCTACTCTGATACTTCGTAACTAGTGATTTGGCATTGGAATGTTTATCGCAAGTGCCCTCATGAATTTCTCGTAGGATGTGGTAAGTGTCTCCTGGACTCAAGCATATTTCAAATGGCCCGTTGAACGTCCTTTTGTACTATTTTCCATCTTCGGCCAAACGTAAATCGTCAACTTTTGTCTGAGGGAAGTTTCCCTTTCTTCAGATAATTGATGTATTTGTTCCACCAATCCCAAGTTTAGCTTCTGGAGTTTACTTCGGTGTGGCCTCCCTCAACCATCAACTTCGAAAGTTGTACGACAGCTCTCAAGCCAATTTCATAATCTTTGACTGATGAGCCTAAGTTTGCAAGGGCTTCGGCCTTACTTTTCGGTTCTCCAGGTACATGTTGTAGGGTTAATTATTTGAACCAGTGTAAGGTTAGCTGCAATTTATCCAAGTACCTTTCTGCTGGATCTTCTCGGACTTCGAAGTTTTTTTGACCTAGTTAACCACGAGTTGGGTATCACACTTGGCCTCAATGACCTCAGCTCCCAAACTTTAAGCAAGCTCTAGAGTTGCAGTCAAGGACTTATACTTGGCCACATTGTTAGTCAACTTAGGGGGTTTGATAGATTGTCGAATCGTATTTCCTTTGGGTGGCCTCAAAATGATGCCTAGCATGAATCCCTTCACATTCGAAGCACCTTCTATTAAAAGGGTCCACACCCTCGAGGATATGCTCGATTTTAGCGATAGTTCCTTTTCGACCTTGTTCACGAGGGCTGGGGCGAAGATGGCTATGAATTCTGCTAAGATTTGAGACTTGATGGCCGTTCGAGGCTGATACTTAATATCATACCCACTGATTCGAAGGCCTATTTGGATAGTTGGCGTGAGTGCTCAGGATTGTGCAAAATGTTGCAAAGGGGATAAGCGGTTACAAAACAAATTGGGTGACGTTGAAAATATGGTTTTAATTTCCTTGAGGCGCTTTTTAGAGTGAGCGCTAATATTTCTTAGTGTGGGTACCGAGTCTATGCTTCTCTTAAAGTCCATCTTACATAGTAAACATAAATTGCATACCTTGTTCTTCTCGATTTAAGACATCACCTACCGCAGCCTCCGAGACTACCAAATATAAGTAGAATTGCTCCTCCGCTTTCGGATATGATGCAATAGTAGTCTTGAAAGGTACCTCTTTAACTCTTCCAATGCCTATTGGCATTCCAGGTTCCAAGTAAAAGTATTTTTTTTGAGAAGTGAGAAAAACATGTGGCATCGATTAGAAGATTGAGGTGAACCGACCTAAAGCATGTATCTCTCCTGTTAGCCTTTGTACGACCGTAACGCTGTCCACGACTGTGATGTCTTCAATTTTCTTTATTTTATCGTGGTTGATCTCGAATTCTCTATTTGATACCATAAATATAAGGAATTTACCTTAACCAACCCTGAATGCACATTTCTCGGGGTTGAGCTTCATGTTGTACTGTCTTAATATGTTAATGGTTTCCTGCAAATGTGTCAAATAGTCCTCCACATGCAGGGAATTAACTAGCATTCCATCAATATAAACCTCCATTGATTTACCTATTTATTCTTTAAACATACGGTTCACTAGGCATTGATAACTAGCACCAACATTTCTTTTAGCCCAAACGACATTACATTGTAGCAATACGTACCGTAATTGGTAATAAATGAGGTCTTTTCTTGATCTTCCGGGTTCATTTGTATTTGGTTGTACTCGGAGTAGGCATCAAGAAAGGTGAGGATCTCGTGGCTTGCTATGGCATCAATCATGCGATCAATATTCGGTAGTGGAAAAGAGTCCATAGGGTATGATTTGTTTAAATCTTTGTAGTCTACACACATTTTAAGCTTATTCACCTTCTTGGGGACTAAAACTACATTTTCTAACCACTTGGGATATTATTCCTCCCAAATGGACCCTATTTTGAGAAGTTTGGTCACTTCCTCTTTGATGAATGCATGCTTTACCTCAGACTATGGCCTTTTCATTTGCTTTGCCAGTCTGAACTTTAGGTTTAAACATTCGATGAGTGGTGATCTCGAGTGGATCCCTGTCATGTCAAGGTGGGCCAAGAAAAACAATTTATATTTTTAATAAGTAATTTAATGAGTTTTTGCCTTAGCTCGGGAGTTAAACCCGTGCCTAGGTATACCTTTTGATCAGACAGATACTCAATCAGTACGATCTCTTCGACTATTGACTTTGTGGCATCGGAATCATCAGGGACTACGAAGGTTTGAGGTACCATACCATCATCATCCTTAATAATTTGTTGATGTTCCAATTTAGTCGAGGTTGGCGACTGTGGTTGCAATTTGACATCCTATTTTCCTTTATTCCAGTCCCTTTATCGATGTTAGTGCTGATACTGGTATTACTTCATCAATAAAGAACATCTCTTTAGCTGGTGGTTGTTCCACGTACATTGTTTTATCTTCTTTGGGTGCTTGGAATTTCAAGATTTGATGAAGCGTTGAAGGTACTACCCTCATATTATAGATCTAAGGTCTTCTGAGTAGCGCATTATATCTCATATCTCCTTCGATCACGTGGAACTTCATTTCCCCGATACTTTGAGCCATGTTTACTAGCAATATGATTTCCATTTGGTGGTTTCACTTGCCATGTTGAAATCGTTGATTACTCGAGCTGCAGGTTTGATCTGATCCCGAAGGCTGAGTTGCTCCATGACACACACTCGTATAAAATTCGTCGAGCTACTTGGACCAACAAACACATGTTTCACTCGAATTTTATTCACAAGGATAAATATTACCAGTGCAACATTATGAGGTTGTTTGAATCCCTTCTGCATTATCATTGCCGAAGGATAAGGTATATTCTAGTAAGCAGTCTAGAGTACGGTTCACCCTTGTGATTGTGACTTTGGTGCATTTGAATGTGGGACACTGAGGGATATCGACCCCACCGACTATCATTTGGTGCTTCCTTAGGCTCAACGTGTATATAAAATCTATTCTTACTCATGAGCTCTCGAGAATTTTTACCTCGATCGTTCCTTCAATCATTTTGAACAAGATTACGTCCTGATCCGTTGTTCCTTCGGTCTACACTATATGATTGGTATTGATTTATTTGATCAGGGTTCTCTGTCAATGTCCCTTTGAACCTTGCCTTTAAAGCTGTTTGGGTAAACGGAATCATAGAGCTCCCAAGTGGGCAGTCTCAACCTTGATCTTTGATAGGTATCGACTATGCACGTCGGCCCAGGTCATTGCTGGATATTCAAGAAAATTTGCTTTTGTTGACGTGATCTATCGAAATTCACTAGTTCAAAGACTGAGTAAAGGCTTGGACAACCCAATCATTCGTGACTGGGGGTAGGTCCATGCGTTCCATATGAAATTGAGATACAAAGTCCCTTGGCATTTCATTGTCCTTCTATCTAACTTTGAAGAGGTCTGACTTCCTGGTCGCGACTTTTATTGCTCCGGTGTGCGCCTTTACGAACGAATCAGTGAGCATGGAAAAATAATCAATGGAATTAGGCGGCAAATTGTGATACCATATCATTTCCCTTTTTGATAATGTTTTCGTAAATTTTTTCAAAAAAAATGGATTCAATCTCATCATCTTCTAATTCATTTCCCTTTATTCCACATGCCTACGAAGTTACAAGTTCATTAGGATCCGTGGTCCCATTTTACTTAGGTATATTCGGCATACAGGACTTCTTCGAAATGGGTTTTAATGCCGCACTTTGAGGATAAGGCTTCTGCACGAACTTCTTCGAAACTAAACCCATTAGAATTGGGGGTGCTCCCAGTATTTAGTCAACTCTTGGGTTGTACGTTTCTATATTTTTTGTCAAAACCCTCGATTTTCTTTTCACCTGATTTTATTCGTTTAGTGAGCTCCTCGAGAATTTTCATAATGGCGGGGTCAGTTTCCCATCCATTATCGTTTAGTTTTTCCTTCACGGGTTCAACCAAATGAGAAACATCTTATGATGTATCGAGATCGATTCTGCTTGGGGCTTGATTCTGATTTTGGAGTTGCGCTATCGTGGCTTGCTGAGTTTGTAGTAGGTCAAATATCATTCGAAGACTAATTCCACCTTCTTCACTATTTTGCGTGCTTTGATTGGTTGCCCAAGCGTATCTGTGGATGTTGTCTTCAGGGTCAACACCTAAATCTCCACAAATGGAAACATGAGAATTGATATCATTCTGATCCACGTCCTGTGGTGCAGCAGGATTGATTGGAGGCACTCCATTTCCCGGGGTGACCACGAGCTCATTTTCGCAATGAATACCAAGGAATGTATCAGTGTAAGGGGGTACTGCTTGAGAGTTTGATGTGTTGATTCCTAAAATAGAAATACTCACAAGAACAAGTGTAAGAGCAGTTTATCTTATGAGGGTTAAAATATTAAGAAACCACTATTATCCTTAGCCCCACGGTGGGCACTAGCTATTTACCTAACAATTGAGTAACAATTAAATTTGTAATATGGTTTTGAGGATACGTGATTTCACTTGATACCAATTGATTAATTTAGATAAGTGATGAAATTGACAAGAATATTAAATAAATCGATATTTGGACAGTGTCCTCAAGCTGATAAATCCTCGAGAGTAGTAAAATAAGAGTATGTAAAGAATAATAAATTTATGAATAATGGAGAAATGTTATATTGCTTTGATATATGTGAATGCAAGGTGGTGAAAATGATGAGGACCCCTCTTTATATACTAGAGAAATCCTAATTGTGATAAAATTTTAATTACAGAAGTAAATCCTATGATTGATACAAATAACCGCCCTTGGCTTAATCCGTTTCGATATTTCTAGCATGAACTCTAACAGGATAATGATATTTTGCCTTTCTGTTATTGCGTTACATTTGAAGCTAATCACATCCGGTCACGATCATCGGGGATCTCAATCTCGATGGGTACCTCGATCTCCGAACTTGGTAGCTTGTCTTCGTACTTAGTCCTGATCAATTATGATGCTGACCCTCGATGCAGTTCTCCTTTCTCGAAATAATGGCAAAATCGCCCGATTTCATCCGTATATAATATTCACTTTTTAGAAAAAACAACACCATTTCTAGTGATTCAAACTTTTACAAAAACTAGAACAAGGTGATGACTTGAAAATATGTTGCAAGATTTGTTTCGCACATTACTAGGGAATAGATGATAAAAATGGCACCCAAAAACAGATACAACATTGAACAATGACAAGGTGATGGGCCAAACCTCTTCTTCTTTTACTCCTCCTCATTCCTTTCATTTGTTGTTTTTGTGACGTGTTAAACCCAGTTTCTATGATTCAAGAAGGTGATTGGTCGGTGATATTATTGAGTGAAGGGTAGCTTAGTGAACAAAATAAGGGATAGTTTAGTAATTTCATGTTGCTACTCCACTAACTAATAGAAGTGGTTATATTAGTTACTACCATGTATTCCTAAAGTCAGTTAACATAGTAATGAGAATTCCTCGTCATCTCTATATAAGCTTCCCCAATTGCACAGTTCGTCGATTGTATAGATAGTAATCAGAGTTCGTATTGATAAATTCAAATTCTATCATGGTATTAGAGTAATCTATCGGGATTTAGGACCAAACTTTTATCATCTTAGTAGGAAGACATTGTTGAGATTCGGTGGCCATGGGAGAAGTAGAAGTTCCTCGAATTGACCACAATCATCCTCTGTACTTGAGGGAATCAGACAGACGTGGTGTGGAATTGATCGACATAAATTTCACAGGTTCAGCAAATTATGGTATGTGGAGTCAACCTATGCGAACGACACTGTTGGTGAAAAATATATCAGGGTTCATAGATGGAACTTGTGAAAATATTCAATCAAAGGTGAATTAGCAAATTAGTGGGAAAGATATAATGCTATGGTGCTATCATGGATAGGAAAGATAATGGTGGCAGATTTGCAACCTAGCATCATTTATGCCTCAAATACAGCAAAAGTTTGGAGTGAGTATAAGATACGATTTGACAAATCAAATTTGACTCAAACATATCGACTATGGAAGATGATGGGATTGTTGACTCAAGGTATAGATTTAGTCACTTACTACTCAGAGATGAAGGATCTTGGGATGAAATGAACTTGTTAGTGGCACGACCAGGGTGTGATTATTGGGAAACGAGACCTTTTATCAAACAGTTCATTAAATCGAGACTGTTACAGCTTCTTGTTGGCTTAAACGAAAAATGTGGCCATGTGAAGAGCCAAGTGCTACTCAAGACACTAGTGTTGATAGTTTTAATCAAGAATATGCCGTGGTTATACAAGAAGAAAGACAACGTACTCTTGGAACAGGGGACCTAATCCTGAACTTTTAGCCATGCTATCTAGAAAAAAATAGGCATTCACTCAGGGATTCAAGGCAAAGAAACTAGGGCTAATTTGTGAGTTTTGCGACTACAAAAGCCATCTAAAGAAAAACCATTATAAGATCATACATAGGGAACCCCTGGATTTCAAAAATAAGAAGAAAATGCATGTACAAGGTGTTAAATTCTTTGCTAATGTTGTTTCTACTGAGGCAACAAATTCAGCAGACAGTAAGCTCACTTAGGTATAATTGCATTGTTTTAAGTATAACTGTTATATTTCATTGATCTCAAAGAATATGTACATCATAGGGCTCTATGGTAGCTATTTGGACTGACTACTACTCATTTACAAATTATCATCTATACTATCATAGCTATCTAGACACAAATGTCATTACAGTAAGGGAACTGCTATAGCTAAGGAAAGCAATTAAGCTGTCGCAAGCCAGTCTGCCAATATTTGCATTTCCTGCCTCGAATGAGCATAAGTAAGGCAACTTCTCTGAATATCAGTTCCTCCACAAAAGCAGTCCCTTCAAATCGCATGCTATTTCTTACTCTCCATATGAGGGCAACAGTAGTGACATGACAAATGCAGAAGTTGTAATAGCATTTTTCCACAGTCTGCTTCTTTGCTGCATATCCAATGAAGTTCTGTTTCCCAGCTACCAACTGTTCTGGAATGCCCCAGCCAAAAACATATTCTGGTCCACAGTCTGTTAGAAATAGGGCACTCAAAGAATAGGTGATTGAATAGTTCAACATTTTGATTGCAAAACACACAAGTTTCTGGAACTTGTATGCCCATGTTCTGCAGTCTGTCAACTATAGGAAGTCTATGTTGAGCAGCTAGCCATACAGTGAACTTACGTCTAGGTAGGATATTAGTGATCAGCGTCAAGTTATACCATTCAACCTTATTGAAACTGGGGAGCATTGTGAGGTATAGTTTATGAATATGAAATTTGTCCAGTCTACATATACTTTGCAATCTGCCAATTAGATCTCCCTGAAGCTTATGGCTCTCCAGTATCATAGTTCTGCTTTCCAGTATCTTCCTGACAACCCAAGAGGCTGATTTTGGAATGTTAATTGTGGCAATGTCACCCTTCTTGATGTTATAAGAATGAAACCATCTAACCGAAATGCAGTCTTTCTTCCTAGACAAGTCTCATAGCAATTTAGTAATGGCTTCTTTGTTCCACATAGTCAAGTCTAGAATGTTATGACCTCCAGCTGATATTGGTTTGCACACCTTGTCCCAAGTAACCAGTGCCCTAGATAGTTTTGCAGTGCCAGTCCAAAGGTAAGTTCTGCAAATTGCTTCAATGGCTTTCAGTACTTTCTTGGGTAAAATGAATACTTGTGCCCAATAAGTCTGAATGCCAAAACCACAGCTTTAATCAATTGGCTTCTCCCTGCATATGATAGAAACTTAGCTGACCAACAAGTAATTTTATCTGTTATCTTTTCAATTAGGGGCACATAATGATGGATAGCCAGCTTTTTAGAATCAAGTGGTATCCCCAAGTATTTGAATGGAAGTTGGCCTTCAGTGAATCCCAAGGTTTCAATTATTTCTTTTCTGATACTTTGCTGCATACCAGCCAGATAAACTGCACTCTTGCTTATATTTGCCTGAAGACCAGATGCTTCTGAAAACTGAAGGAAAGCTTTCTGCAAGATCTGGATAGATATAATATCAGCTCGACAGAACATAAGAAGGTCATCAGCAAAACAAACATGAGAACAATTGAGTTTCCTGCATTTGGGATGGAAGTTGAAGTTCCCATTCTTGTGTAGCTGTTGTAGGAATCTTTTTAGGTATTCCATAGCCAATACAAACAGATATGGTGACATAGGGTCACCCTGTCTAATACCTCTCTTCGCAGTGTATGGCTTAGTTAAGCACCATTCATTACTAAGGAATAGGAGAGGTGACACAAGCCATGATCCATTGAATAAACATTGCTGGGAAGCCCAAGTCAATAAGAATCTACTTCAGAAAGTTCCATTCCAAGGTGTCATATGCCTTCCTCAAATTCACCTTGAGTACACATCTGGGGGAAACACATTTTCTTGAGTAACCCTTAAAGATTTCATGGCTTAACAAGATATTATCAACAATACTTCTCCCTTAAATAAAAGCAGATTGAGCAGGACCAACTAATTCCCCAATTACAGCTTTCATCCTCCTGGTGATAACTTTATAATTGCATTGTTATCAAATGCCTTTGATTGTAAGTGACTATTAGATTCAGGTGCTTCACATTATATGAATTTTCATAAAAGATCATGTATTATATTAAGGATGGTAGCTTACAGAACAATAGTGGAGTGCAAGTACCAAAAGGGAATAAATGAAAAATAGTCCATATAAAAGTGTCTCTATAGTGGATAATCACGTTTTGAAGGATGTTTTACATGTTCCTTGCTTTAAGTTCAAATTTTTGTATGTTTCAAAACTAACTAAGGAAATGAGCTGCTGTGAAATGTTATCCCCTGACTTCTGTGTGCTATAGGGTCTTTACAATGGGAAGGTGATGGGGATTGGTAAGGAATCATGTGGAATTTACCTTCTACCAAAGAGATCAACACCCACAACAACAATTATTACAACTAGTTCAAATAATTCAGCTTTTCCGCACATGAGACTAGGACACCCTCTAATAAAGGAAATGCAACATATCCACACACCGAGAAACTTAGTGGACAGTAGAGTATAACATAACTGTAGAGTATGCCCCTTGGCTAAGCAAAGCAGGATGAAGTTTCTATCTGGTAGTCACAAAGTTGTTAGCGATTTTTAGCATATCTATGCAGATGTATTGGGACATCATAGAATACCTACATATGATAGGAAACACTATTTTATAATAGTGGTAGATGATTACAATAGATTCACTTAGATATGCATGTTGCTATCAAGGAATAAAGTAACAATTGTTTAATAGAACTTCTTTTCAATGGTTAAATTTAATTTGGTGTGACTGTTAAACATTAAGGTTTGATAATATCACTAAGTTCTTTAATTCTAGCTCTAATGAACTATTTTATTCATTAGGAATTATGTGACAGAGGAGTTATCCCTACACACTGTTGAAACACGTTCTCAAGTCGCTAAAACTAAAAGTGTGTTCATCTTTGTAGGTTTTGATAAATGACAAACCGACGCGCATGGAACATCGACATATGCCGAAGTCCAAGCACAAGAGAAACAAAGAACAAGATCAAGTAAAGCAATGAAGATATATATGAGTCGTTTTATATTGTGATCTTGATCCAACAAAAGATTCAAGTCTTGGCTTCTCTCGAAAAATAATTTTCATCAAACCATGCATCTTTGATTTAAAACAAAATGATTTTCAAACGTTTTCATTTTAGGCAAAATGATTTTTAAACAAGTCTTTCAAATCTGGACAGAACTGCCAGATAATCGATTATGTGATTTGATAATCGATTATGTTAAGTCAGCTAAAATCGAAATTTACAAAACAGCAAAATAATCGATTATGTAATATGATAATCGATTATCCTTTTTATTCAGATTATATTAGAAATTCCGCAGAGGTCAATAATTGATTATCCTATATAGCATAATCGATTATTCACTGGCCGTTGCCAAAGTTTTTTTAAATGCTGAATGATAATCGATTATGCACAAGGCAATAACCGATTATGCTAGCATAAAATCAGCGTCTGATTTTTGAACGTTAACAGGTAATCGATTATGCAAATTGAATAATCGATTATTCTAGCTTAAAATCAGCATATGATTTTTGAACGATTTGCAGATAATCGATTATACAAATCAGATAATCGATTATTCTAGCACAAAATCAGCAATTAGTGATTGGCAATTAAGCAACGGTCTTGTTGACTTTGAGGGCTATAAATACACCTCTAAACCTCTCTTTTAAGTACAACAACTGATTACAATTCTTGCATAAGCTTACATACTCTCATCTTAATCATTTCATATTTATTTCATAGTTTTTGAGAGCCAAATTCTTGACGAAGTTGTTGTGTTCTTGAGCGTATTAATTTTACTCATATCTACTCTGTAAGAGAGTCTTGTTTGAGTGATAAGTGTTTGTATACACTTGAAGGGAAGTTCTACTCCCTTGTTGTTGTAAGAAGGAAAGGTTAGTTCCTTCACGTGAAGTCTTGAAGTGCGGTATCTTCGAGCAAGCATCGTTGAGACTTGTGTTCTCAGTTTGTAATGGTTTGTAAAGCACCCGTAAGCTTAACGGAGTTAGTTGAAACTCGAGAGAGTCTCTCGGGAAACTTGACTAACCACACGTTGTGGTGAACCAGTATAAGTTCGGTGTGTTCTCTCCTTACTACTTTATTTACCGCACTTACTTTACTCCTGCAATTTTAATTCCGCAAATTTATCTTGGTTTTTATTAAAACGCAATTCACCCCCCCTCTAGCGTTAAGTGTATATTCTAACAATTGGTATCAGAGCCTAACTCTCTGAAAGACTTAACAGTTTGAGAGAAACAATCCATGGCTTCTACTCGTAACGTTAATGCAGGACTAGGTGAAGGACAATTCTTCACAAGGCCACCACTCTTTGATGGAACCAATTACACTTATTGGAAGGAGAGGATGAGAATTTTCATTCAATAAAACAATTTCCAATTGTGGAAAATTATAAAAAATGGAGAACAAATACCCACTAAAAAGGTTGGAGATGAACTCGTCCCAAAGTCGGAAGACGAACATGATATGGACGATATCAAAAAGGTGGAATATAATGCAAAGGCCATCAACATGATGTATTGTGCTGTGAATCCCGATGACTATCGAAAAATCTCATGTTTCACCACGGCCAAACAAATGTGGGACAAACTGGAGATCACTTACGAAGGAACGGATCAAGTCCGAGAAGCTAAAATTGATTTTCTAACCCATGAATATGAATTGTTTCATATGAAGGAGAATGAGATAATAGATGACATGTTTGAGCGATTTTCAAAAATCGTAAATGACCTTCATGCTCTCAAAAAGACATATACGGATAAGGAGCTTGTCCGAAAAATTCTACGAAGCCTTACTCCGGAATGGCGTTCCAAAGCCGACGCTATCCAAGAATCAATCGGCATCACAAATGTCACCATAGACGGACTTCGAGGTAATCTCAAAACTTATGAATCTACCATTCTTAATCCTCCTTTGGATGATCAAAGGAAAAGAAGGATTGCACTCAAAGCATCTACGACTCAACCTCAAAACGATGAAGATGTCGAGTTCGGACTCATGATTAAGAAATTCCAAAAGTTCATGCGGAAAGAGTATGAACGAAAGGGAAAGCGGCAAGGAGGACAACTCAAATGCTATGGATGTGGAGAAGCTGGGCATATCAAATCAAACTGTCCAAATATCAAAACAGAAAAGAAATTTGCCAAGAAACAAGGAGCCTACATCTCTTGGGGAGGTGACTCCGGGGATGAATCAAGTGACGGAGAAAAAGATGAAACTGCAAATCTATGTCTCATGGCACATGAGGAAACTCAAGCAGAGGTATGCGAAACTTCTTCTAAGAATTTTTTCTCCCTTGAAGAAATGCAAAATGACTTTGATGAATTATATGGTGAATTTATCAGAGCTTCCAAAACCATAAAAGAATTGAAGAAACAATTTTCTTTGAAAGAAAAAGATTTTGAAAAACAACTTTCTTTAAAAGAAAAAGATTTTGAAAAACAACTTTCTTTGAAAGAAAAAGATTCTGAAAATTGACGCTTGATAATGAGAAGCTAAAAGAGGAAAATAAATTTTATGGCAAAAGAAGCGCCGATAAACCCGAAAGTTCAAACAATGGGTGTACTTCCTGCAATACTCTAAAAGATGAAGTAGAAAAACTTAAGGGCACCTTGAATAAATTCAATTCCTCTCACAAAAATCTAAATGATGTTCTTGTAAATTTGAAATCTACTAAACATGGTATAGGCTTCAAAAATGAGTCTAACGAAAAAGTTGAGACCAATCCTAAACAACCTAGAAATAAAAATCCTAGGATCTCTATACATCCTAGAATGAGCACTAGAAGAAATGTAGAGCAATTAAGAACACATAGAAAAGATTTTCAAAAATTACAACATAGAAATATTCAACCTAGAAATAACAATCCTAGGATCGCTATACATCCTAGAATAAACTCTAGAAGAAATGTTGGGCAATTTAGAACACCTAGAAAAGATTTTCAAAAAGTGCATCAAAATTATACTTCTACAAATAGAGTTAATGAGTTTAGACCCTCCAATTACTATCATCCTAGAAGAATGCATAACCCCAACGTCATTTGCCATTATTGCAATAGAATAGGACATATAGCCCCTGTTTGTTTCACTAGACATACACATCTCACTACATGTCAATCACACCACTATGTTGCACCTAACACACAAGGACCCAAAGCAGCTTGGGTACCAAAAACTCATTAATTTGTTTTGTAGGTGTGTTTGAAGGGATCAAGTGTACTTTGGTACCTTGATAGCGGATGCTCTAAACATATGACTGGAGATGCATCAAAATTCCTTCAAATAAAACCCACGGAAGGAGGAAGCGTTGTATTTGGAGACAACAATAAAGGAAAAATAATCGGCATCGGCTCCGTAGGTAAGAACGAATCCTCCTCTATTAAGAATATCTTATTAGTAAAAGGGCATAAACACAATCTCTTGAGCATAAGTCAATTATGTGACAATGGAAATCTTGTATTGTTTGATTCGGAAGAATGCTTAGTTATTCGCCGCAGTGATTTTAAAGTCATTCTTCGTGGTATTAGAATTTATAATATTTATATGGTTGATCTTGAAAATTCTTCATCAAATAATGTGAAATGCCTTATGAGTAAAGATGATGACATGTGGTTATGGCATCGTAGAGTAGCTCATGTCAACATGAATCTTTTAAACAAATTAGTTTCACAAAATTTAGTAATTGGTCTTCCAAGTCAAAAATTTGAAAAAGACACTATTTGTGATTCTTGTCAAAAAGGGAAACAAATAAAAGCCTCTTTTAAATCTAAAAATGTTGTTTCAACCTCTAGACCTTTACAACTTCTTCACATTGATCTTTTTGGACCATCTCGTATTAAAAGTCTTGGTGAAAATCTCTATGCTTTTGTAATTGTTGATGACTACTCTAGATTCACATGGACGTTATTTCTTGCTCACAAAAGTGAGGCCTTTCAAAGGTTTAAAAGTTTTCTTAAACGTGTTCAAAATGAAAAGAACACAACAGTCACTTCCATAAGAAGTGATCATGGGGGAGAGTTCGATCATAATCTCTTCGCGGATTTTTGTGACGAACTCAGCATTGAGCATACTTTCTCTGCTCCACGTACACCAGAACAAAATGGAGTGGTGGAACGCAAAAATCGATGTCTCGAAGAGATGGCTAGAACCATGCTCGATGAGGCAAAGATTCCCAAACATTATTGGGCGGATGCCGTGAGTACCGCAAGCTATGTTTTAAACAGAGCTGTCATAAGACCGATACTCATGAAAACTCCCTATGAACTCTACAAGGGAAGGAAACCTAACATCTCCCATCTTCGAGTTTTCGGTTGTAAGTGTTTCATTCATAACAACGGAAAAGATAACTTAGGAAAATTTGACGCAAAATCTGATGAAGGAATCTTTCTTGGTTACTCATTACGTAGTAAAGCATATAGAGTTTTCAATAAACGTACTTCAACTGTTGAGGAGTCCCCTCATGTTGTATTTTGTGAAAATGATGCTCGTTTGGCGAGAAAAGATGTTTGTGTTGATCTTGCAGATTCTTTAAACAAAATAAATCTTCAAGACAAGGTACAAGAGGAAAATCCAAAGGAAATTCAAGATGAAATCTTGGAACAAGCATCGGAGGAAGCACCACCACAGGAGGAAGAAACGATGCTGCCCAACGCCTGGAGGACATTCAAAGACCATCCTCTCGACAAGGTAATTGGCAACATCGAACAAGGGGTAAGTAATCGAAACACTCTTAAGAACACTATAGGACACACGACTTTCGTTTCTCAAATGGAACCCTCAACCATTTCCGAAGCAATTGGGGATGAGCATTGGACCTTGGCAATGCAAGAGGAGCTTAACCAATTCAAACGAAATGATGTTTGGGAATTGGTGCCAAGACCCGATAATCACACCATAATTGGTACGAAATGGGTTTTTCGAAATAAATTATACGAAGCGGTACAATCACTAGAAACAAAGCTAGGCTTGTAGCTAAAGGATATAATCAAGAAGAAGGAATTGATTATGAAGAAACTTATGCACCCGTAGCACGTTTAGAAGCTATTCGTCTATTACTAGCTTTCGCCTCATCTATGTATTTTAATTTATATCAAATGGATGTCAAGAGTGCCTTCCTAAATGGGTTTATTCAAGAGGAAGTATATGTTGAACAACCCCCGGGTTTTGAAGACTTTAAATCTCCCGATCATGTCTTCAAACTTAAGAAATCCCTCTATGGTCTTAAACAAGCTCCCCGAGCTTGGTATGAACGTTTAGGCAAATTTCTCTTGGACAATGAGTTCAATAGGGGGAAAGTTGACACTACACTCTTTATTAAGAACAAAAACAATGACATCCTATTAGTTCAAATATATGTAGATGATATTATTTTTGGTGCTACTAATAATTCTTTGTGCAAGGAATTCTCTGAATTAATGACAAGTGAATTTGAAATGTCAATGATGGGTGAGCTAAACTTCTTCTTGGGGTTGCAAGTGAAACAAATGAAAGAGGGAACTTTGATTTGTCAATCTAAATATTGCAAGGAGTTGCTAAACCGTTTTGAAATGAGCAACGCCAAACCAATGGCCACTCCAATGAGTACATCCTACCATCTTGACAAAGATGAGAAAGGTAAGGAAGTAGACACAAAGATGTATCGAGGTATGATCGGATCCCTTCTTTATCTTACTGCAAGTAGACCGGACATTATGTTTAGCGTGTGTTTATGCACTCGATATCAATCATGTCCGAAGGAGTCGCACCTAACTGCGGTAAAACGGAGAATGAAGTATCTTGTTGGAACTATAAATGTGGGACTTTGGTATCCCAAAGGTTCTTCATGCCAACTTATTGGCTACTCCGACTCCGATTTTGCGGGTTGCAAATTGGACCGCAAGAGCACTAGTGGCACTTGCCATTTGCTCGGTAGTTCTCTAGTTTCTTGGTTTAGCAAGAAACAAGTAAGTGTTGCATTATCCACAACCGAGGCTGAATATATAGCCACGGGGAGTTGTTGTGCTCAAATCCTTTGGATGAAACAACAACTCTCGGATTATGGTCTTAGTATTGATCATATCCCTCTTCGATGTGATAATACTAGCGCCATAAGCTTGACGAAGAACCCTATTCTTCACTCAAGAACGAAACACATAGAAATTAGGCACCACTTCATAAGAGATCACGTTCTCAAAGGCGATGTCGAAATTGAGTTTGTTGAAACCAAATATCAATTGGCCGACATCTTCACCAAGCCTTTAGAGAAAGAGTCCTTTTTCCGCATTCGTAGTGAATTCGGAATACTTGACTCAACGATGATCTAGTACATGCATTGCATTTTATTTAACGATTACTAAGTTGAGCGTCGGAGGCGCCTAATTCTTTTTTGCAGGTATCGCCCCAAAGTCAGGGGGAATTCTCGGGCACTGGTGATAAATAATCGATTTTTCTTATTCAATAATCGATTATACTTCTTTCTGTCTTCCGAATATTTTTGCTGAAAAAATAAAATAATCGATTATCCAACTGACAAAATCGATTAAAAATATGTATCTGTTTTGTAGGAAAATGGCGGACACATTACACAATCGATTATCCAAATACTACAATCGATTATCTAACATCTCGGTTTTGCAGGAATTTGGCGACCATATACAATAATCGATTATCAATATTACATAATCGATTATGTTGAGATTTTGTTTTATCCATCTGTTAACGAACGAAAAGAATAATCGACTCTAAATTAAAATAATCGACTATCTAACATTTCTGTTTTACAGGTTTTAAGCCAAAGATAAAATAAATCGGTTATCGCAAAATGCGTAATCGATTTTTGTTTACCGTCTCGGTTTTTCGTCAGTTATTACACTTCCTGAAATAATAGACTATCTCAAAACGATAACCGATTATTCCCTGAATCGGTCATTCTAGCTGCTTAGCGATAATCGATTATCCGATTCGAAAATCGATTATCAACGGTCAGTCTTTCCAAATTGTTACCGTTTTTTTACCGTTTGACACAGTAATTCTGCAGATTTTGTTCATTTTAATGCCTTCGTTTCCTCCACTCTATAAATAGGTGCTTCCACCCTTCAAACTCTTCACTTCAACATCACTCTTAGCTCCTAACACTCTTCAAAAGTCTCCAAAAATTTCTGCAAAGGCTCTTATTTATTTTTTTTTTCAAATGGCGGGAAAGAATTCTAAACGAGCTTGTTCCGGCAAACATATTGCCTCCTCTTCCATTGCTCCTCCACCTGTTCACTGCTATAAAGACGGATCTTATTTACGGTTCGACAGTGAAGCCGAACTCCTTCGATTCGTCGAAAAATTTGAGAATCAGAAATCCTTCCTTCTCGTTTCTCAACTGGTCGATATATTAGCCACATCGCCCCCTCATCAACGGCAAACATTCTTATGCAAAGCCAACTTATTGACTTTATATATCTTCAATCCCCTTAGATTCACCCTTCTCTAATTCGTGCCTTCTATTCCAATCTTCGGAAGGACGACGATGGTGAACTTATCTCAAGTGTCAATGGAGTTCCAATTCTTTTAAATGAGGAAAACATGCAAATCCTCACTAAACTTCCACGAAATGGGGAAGATATCACATTCTACACTAGGGAAGAAGGAGCTTTATTTGATGAGCAACTCCTTTTCAACCAAATTGGCATTGGCGAATTTATTGCAATTCGGGAGCATCGTCCCCCAACCATTACGCGCATGCTCCTGGAATATCGTCTAATCTTTTATTTCATAACCCGCGTTCTAAAACCGTGCAAATTCAATCATACCACTCTCTCTCATGAGGATTCAAAACTCATGCATGCAATTATCACCGGGGCTCGCATCAATTGGTGCAAGTTCGTCATGACCCATATGTATGATGCAATTGGGGACGGTAAGCCACTCCCCTATGCTTTTGCCATAATGGCTCTTCTTGAAGCCTCCGATATCGACACCACCGTCGGTCCTCGCAAAAAGAAAACCAAACATTGGGAAATTCAAGAATCTTCATTTCCTAATATCGGTGAACAACCGGCTCCTCCTCCTACTCAAAGACGTCATCCTCAGGCTCATTCCGTTGCTACCCTCCAAACCATTTGGGAGCAACTTGCCTCTTTGTCCACGTCCATGACTCGTATTGATAGAAACGTCTCTCGCACGGAACGTCATGTGCAAAGATTGACTCACGAGCTTCATGGGTATTTTGACCACGTCCACTATTCATATGCCCAAGTTTCCTTTCCGGAAGAAGTGCCGAATGCCGAGGCGGATGTTGATGCCGACGATGAATAATATATTGTCTATTTTTTCCTTGCTTCCATTATGTATCGTTTGAATAATATTTTGTCAACTTTTCTTGCTTTATTATGTATTTTCAATATTTTCCTCAATAAAAGTTATTATTTTTGCTAATGTCAAAAGGGGGAAGAATAAGGGCTATGCACATTAATACATTTGGCATATATTGAGGGGGAACTCATTCACATATTTATATACTTGTCTTGGATTGTCATTCTCAATTATTTAATATGCATATCCCCATATCGGTTTGCCATTATCAAAAAGGGGGAAATTGTTGAAACACGTTCTCAAGTCGCTAAAACTAAAAGTGTGTTCATCTTTGTAGGTTTTGATAAATGACAAACCGACGCGCATGGAACATTGACATATGCCGAAGTCCAAGCACAATAGAAACAAAGAACAAGATCAAGTAAAGCAACGAAGATATACATGAGTCGTTTGATATTGTGATCTTGATCCAACAAAAGATTCAAGTCTTGGCTTCTCTAGAAAAATAATTCTCATCAAACCATGCATCTTTGATTTAAAACAAAATGATTTTCAAACGTTTTCATTTTAGCCAAAATGATTTTTAAACAAGTCTTTCAAATCTGGACAGAACTGCCAGATAATCAATTATGTGATTTGATAATCGATTATCCTTTTTATTCAGATTATATTAGAAATTCCGCAGAGGTCAATAATTGATTATCCTATATAGCATAATCGATTATTCACTGACTGTTGCCAAAGTTTTTTTAAACGCTGAAAGATAATCGATTATGCACAAGGCAATAACCGATTATGCTAGCATAAAATCAGCGTCTGATTTTTGAACGTTAACAGGCAATCGATTATGCAAATTGGATAATCGATTCTTCTAGCATAAAATCAGCATATGATTTTTGAACGATTTGCAGATAATCGATTATGCAAATAAGATAATCGATTATTCTAGCACAAAATCAGCAATTAGTGATTGGCAAGTAAGCAACGGTCTTGGTGACTTTGAGGGCTATAAATACACCTCTAAACCTCTCTTTTAAGTACAACAACTGATTACAATTCTTGCATAAGCTTACATACTCTCATCTTAATCATTTCATATTTATTTCATAGTTTTTGAGAGCCAAATTCTTGACGAAGTTGTTGTGTTCTTGAGCGTATTAATTTTACTCATATCTACTCTGTAAGAGAGTCTTGTCTTGAGTGCTATGTGTTTGTATACACTTGAAGAGAAGTTCTAATCCCTTGTTGTTGTAAGAAAGGTTAGTTCCTTCACGTGAAGTCTTGAAGTGCGGTATCTTCGAGCAAGCATCGTTGAGACTTGTGTTCTCAGTTTATAACGGTTTGTTAAGCACCCGTAAGCTTAACGGAGTTAGTTGAAACTCGAGAGAGTCTCTCGGGAAACTGGACTAACCACACGTTGTGGTGAACCAGTATAAGTTCGGTGTGTTCTCTCCTTACTACTTTATTTACCGCACTTACTTTACTCCTGCAATTTTAATTCCGCAAATTTATCTTGATTTTTATTAAAACGCTATTCACCCCTCCTCTAGCGTGAAGCGTATATTCTAACACACACCTCAATTGAATGAGGTAATATAGAGGAAGCATAACATATTTTAGAAGTAGCTAGAGTGTTGAAGTTTTAAAGCTCAAAATTCCTGATAGGTTTTGGGGGAAAATGTATAAAGACTAATGTGTATATACTCAACAAATGGCCCACTTATGTATTGAAAAGTAAGTCACCTCATGAAATTCTATATAATAAACCACCTAACATATTTCACCTTAGAGTAGTTAGTTGTTTGTGTTACGCTAATAACCTCCCAAAAGGAGATAAATTTACTACAAGAGCAAATAAGAGTGTGCTGATGGGATACTCAACAATGCATAAGGGCTACATAATTTACGATCTGGAAAGGAAGATCTTTATGGTAGGTAGGGATGTTAGCTTTAGGGAGGATGTGTTTCCATTCAAAAATGCTGAATTTGATTCTACTAAATTATTTCTCAAATAGCCAGAGTTATTAGAACTAACTCACCACAACCATCTTAGCTTAATATTCTAGGTGAATCAACATCTCAGCTAGAAGATGATGCTAATAGTTTTGAGACTTTACCAGAAGCTCATGACGATCAAACTACTACATCAACTAGTGTAGTTCCAACAGAAACAATGACACTATTAGCATACATTCCACAAATAATTTAAATGACACAACAATGTCACAAGGGATGTCACCATAAGCACTAGAATCTTCCACTCAACAACTACATGTTCGGGATATAGCCCATGATACCAGAAAGGAAGAAGAATCTCCAAACCACCCATTTGGTTAAAGGATTATGTAACAACCAAGTGTATTACTTGTCATTATTTGTATCCTTTGTCCAAGGGGTTATACTTTGGGAACTTAAAAACTAGGTGCCGATCCTACTGAAGGCCTTTTCAGCTTGCATTGAACCTAGTTCTTTCAAGGAAGATTAGGAGATACAAGAACATGAAGACAAAGACACTTGGGAACTAGTTGATTCACCAATAGGAAAGCAAGCCATTGGTAATGGGTAGAAAAATCAAATATAAAGCAAATATAGAAGTAGAGAGAGTCAAGCTCATTCAGTTACCAAAGGATACAATAAGAAATAAGGGCTAGATTATCATGATAATTTCTCATTGGCAAAGATAGTTACAATGAAACTTGTTATCAGCATAGCCACTTCTAAAGGTTGGCCTTTGTATCGAATGAATTTCAATAATGTCTTTCTACTGGATGATCTATATGAGCTTACATGAATTTTTCTAAGGCTTTACCAAACAGGGGAAGAACAAAGTGTGCACGCTTGTGAAGTCTTTGTTTGGGCTCAAGCAAGCCTCTAGACAATGAAATATCAAGATTACTAAAGCTTTGATAGAGAGTGGATATAATCAAAGTATTTTTTATCATTCTTTATTTACCAAGAGACACGGAGATGATTTAATTGTCATCCAAATCTATGTGGATGATTTGCTAATTATTGGGAGTCACTCAACACTGATAGAAGATGCCTAAATGACTTTGGACGACCGTTTTAAAGTTAATGACCAAGGTCAATTGAGGTACTTTCTTGGAATTGAAGGGCAGGGATTAAAAAAGGGACATTACTTAACTAGAGAATGCATACTCTGGAGCTTATTTCTCAAGTTAGTTTGAGTGGATGTAAACTTGCTAAGACACATGTTGGAACTTAATAAAAAATTGACCCCCGTTTATTATAATATTCATGTTGGAAAGAGTGATGATTTAGAACTTGAAAACATCACAGCCTACCAGCAATTGATTGGGAAGCTCATGTATCTCACTATCACTAGGTCAAACATTATCTTGCAGGTCAAAGTTTAAGTTAGTTCATGCGGAGGCCTAAACAATCACACTTGGAGGCAACCTTTAGAGTGGTCAAATACCTCAAAGGCACTCCTAGTTTAAGATGTTACTACCTACTAGTGTTATCACCAATTTGTCTCCATATTGTGACTCCGACTGGGACTCCTGTCCTAACACAAGGAGGTATTTCACATGGTATGTTGTCAAACTCGGGGAAGCTCTCATTTCATGAAATTCATAAAGAAGCACGCTATCAGCAGAAGCTCTGCAGAGGCTGAATACAGAAATATGGCAGCAACAATAGCTGAGGTTCCTTAGGTAGTTGATTTATTGAAGGAGTTAGGTCTCCCTGTCTCTCATCTTGTGTCCCTGTTATGGGACAATAAGGCAGTTATCCAGAATGCTAGAAATTCTATTTTTCATGAGCAGACAGAGTACATTGAGCATGATTATCATTTTGTGAGAGAAAAAATGTAGTCTGGGCTTATTCTTCCCCACCATGTTCCCTCCTCGCAATAGCTTGTAGAGTTGTTAACCAAAGTCTTGCCTGCTACTCGGCACCAACTTATCATATGAAAGCTTGGTGTGTTTGATATCTTTCACCCTTCGGTGAATATTGAGTGAAGAGTAGTTTCGTGTACTAAGTGAGGGGTTCTTTGGTAATTTTATGTTGCTCATCCACCAGCTAATACCAAGAGTGTTTATATTAATTATTACTGTATATTCCTAAAGTCAGTTAGCATTATAATGAGAGTTCCTCCTCTTTCTCTCTACTTTATCTCTCTACAATCTTCCCCAATTACATAGTTCATTAATTGTATGCATAATAATCAGAGTTCGGGTGTAGATCTCAGATTCTATCAGTTATTTATTCATTTTTAAATTTAACTTCTTTACAAAGAATTTGTTTTACATTATGAATCACCAAAAGATTAACAATCAGTTACAAGTAATCATCCATAATAAGTAATAATATTAATAAATCGAAAAATATGATAGGTTGCTCATTATAATAAGTTAAAATGCTAATGCATAAAAATATTGTATACATAAAGTTAATTATATCCTTATTTAATTAGTTCTTGCCCTCGTGTTTGGGGGTTTTTGAAAATAGATGATTGCTAGAACCGTTTGCCCCCACTTCATGCTTCATACATTATATAGAATTCTTCATGATTTTTCCTAAAATTAATTCTTAGGCCATTCCTCCTGCTTAAAATGCTTGAAAAATACAAGATCTAGATAAGTAATGTAAGGAAGAGAAGGTTACTAGGTATTAAAGGAGTTTTATACTTCTGTTCCTTCATGGCTCTAATTACGGATTTTGTTCTTCATTCTATGTAGCTATCTATCTAGGTTCACTTATCCATCGCAGCAAGGTAACCCATATTTATCCTGAATAAGTACATATAAAGAACATATGTGTAAAGATTTCATCCTTACTTGAGTTGCATTAGGAATATGAATCCCTCATCTTTCCAGCCGATCTAAGGTAGCCAACCATTGTCAAACTGCAAGACATAGTGTAAATGATGTCTTGGCATCCGTTGTGTTCCTATAGTAATGGGGTTCTAAGGTACTTTCTGGTACTTTCTTTATGCTGAAACTTTCTATGTAGCGTATTTCTGCAGTTCCACTGTAAGGTCCTTGTCTATATACCAGTTTCTTGCATTAAAAATCTTCCTGACAAGTGAGCATGCTTGTTAAGGTCTTGACATAGTGGTTAAGTCTCTATTTTTTTTATATAGAATCCATTAATCCATAGAACCCAAAGAAACTATTTTCTCATGATCATTTCCCAAAGAAGTTTACAGATTGTTGCTTTGTTCCATGTGTGAAAGTTGATGAGATTTAATCCTCCAGCTGACCTGGGCATACATAGGTTTTCCTATGATACTAGTGCCTTCCTCGATGCATCACATCTTATTGTCCAAAGAACTGTTCTGTAGATGCTTATTGGTAATTGAATTACTTTCTTTGGTAATAGAAAGACTTGATCCCAATACGTTTGCATCTCAAACTGCACACTTTTGATAAATTGTTACCTTCCATCTTGGTAGTCCAACATCTAAATTTTGATGTCATTCTCTCTACTAAGGGCATACACTATTGTATATTGAGCTTCCTAGAAGAGACAGGAACACAAAGATACTTAAAGGGAATCTCCCCTAAAGTAAATTGCATTTAAATCAAGATTTGTTCCGTCGGGTTGTTGGGACACCAATACTTTTGTCAAAATTTTCTCTAAGACCAAAAACATTTGAGAAGTGATCGAATGCTTGGAGCAACAACTGGATTGATATTATATCTGCTCGATAGCACACTATGAGATCATCCAAAAAACATATATGCACCAACTTCATCTTCCCACACCTTAGATAGTAAATGAAGTCAGGGTTATGTTGTAGTTGCTTGAGGTCCAGTTCAAGTATTCCGTAGCCAGAATAAAAAGGTAAGGAGACATAAGGTCCCTCTATCTCAAACCCATTTTTGCCACAAACTTAGTAGTAAGACCTTCATTGATTATGAGTGAGTAGCTCACTGTGGTATCACATTCCATGATTCAATCCACAAATTTCCTAGGCAAGCAAAATTCTAGTAGTACACTTTTTAGAAAACCCCACCCCACTAAATCACATGCATTCCTTATGTTAATTTTTATAAGACATCTAGGTGATAATCCTTCCTGAGTATAGCCCTTAGCTAATTAATGAGCCACTATAACATTTTTGATATACTCATCCCTGCTATAAAAGCTTATTGGGATGGCCCAACTAAAAAATCCACTATTGTCTTCGACCTGGCAGTGAGAATTTTGTCTATAAGCTTGTACATGGTCATGCAGCAAGCTATAGGTCTATACTTTTTCATATAAGTTATATTAGAGACCTTGGGTTCAAATGTTATTATAGTACTGTTGATCACCTTTAATAGTTTCACATTGTCAAAGAATTGTGGGATAGCTTGAGTAACTTCTTCTCCTATTATTCCTCAAAACTCCTTAAAAAATTCTGCAGTGAACCCATCATAACTGATCATATGCGGACCATAGGTCCCGGCATGAATTTCCTTTAGCAGTTTGAACGCTTCCCATGCGTCGAGACACCTTAGTAGTCCTAGATCTGGAGTTCTCTGATACGGGATCCTCCACTGTGAAAGAAATTATTAGAAAGTCTCCAAAGTGTCCGTTTCTGAATAGCATTTGCAAGCTTGGGATATTCTCTTTTTTCCAAGTATTCCTTGATATCATGGAACCAAAGTTTTCCATCTGCTTCTTCCTCGACATGAGCATAGTAAGTTGGCTGACCACAGATCTTCACGGGAATACGATCAATGAAAGTCTTATCTGAATGTTGTATCATAGAGGCCTGGGTATCTAATGCCTTGAAGAACTCATTCTGGACTCTAGGAACATGTTGGAATTCCATCTTTGTGAACCTCTTTCTCAACTCCTGTACATGATGTAGGTACGGAAGTATCTTGAAGTTATTTTTCCCATTATTCTCTGACTTGATGTATAAGTCTGAATCTCCAATCACAAGCAACTCTTGTTTCAAGTCAATAGCCATCTTAAGCCCCAAGATGTAGGCTTTATACTCGGCCATATTGTTAGTGCAAAGGAACCTGAGCTTGGATGACACCGGATAATGCTGGCCGGTTTCTAACACTAGGACTGCTCCTATGCCTACCCCTTTTGAAATTTGTTGCTCCATCGAAAAACATCCTTCAACCATCATAGGATTCTGCAATGTCTTCTTCGATGAAGGATACCTCTTCATCAGGAAACTACATCTTCAGGGGTTCATATTCTCCATCCACAGAATTTTCCGCAAGGTGATCCGCTAGTGCTTGTCCCTTGACTACCTTCTGAGTTACGTAGACAATGTCAAATTCACTCAACAGGATTTGCCACTTGGTTAGCTTGCCAGTGGGCATGGGTGTCTGGAAGATGTACTTCACCGGATTCATTATTGATATGAGATATGCAGTATAAGCACGGTAATAGTGCCTCAGCTTCTGAACTACCCAAAAGCAAGTTACTTGAAAATCAAAATCAAACAAAGTGGGACCCTTTTGTAGACACAGACTAATTTCCCAATGGTAGACTTTTGAGACATGTCAAAAGCCTTAATGTTGATGGCCCCATCATTGATTTCATGTAGCCCTTTCCCCAATGACCTTAGTGTTACCAACAGACAGATGTTGAGACTGGACCCCATATCAACCAGGATCCGGGTGATAAAATAATCCTCACACTACACGGTGATGTGGAACGCCTTGTTGTGACTCGAACCTTTTGGTGGCAGCTCATCTTCATGGAAAGTGATCTTATGACTCTCCAATACCTCCCCCACCATGTTTGTCATTTTTCTTCCAGTGATGTTGCATGGTACATATGCCTCATTCAGCACTCTTAACAAGGTATTCTTATGTGCATCAAAACTCTGTAGCAAAGCAGCGGTAGACATATGCGTCGGTGTGTTGTTCAGCTAATCATTGACTGAGTATTCCTTTGCTTGTATCTTCCTCCAGAGATCATCAGACCCACTTTTAGTGATGGTTTGTTGACCAATGGTCGGCTTAATGGACTCGGCCAATGTTTTGGAGTGTAAACCCTGCCAGTCCTTGTCATATCCTATCCTGCAGCTGCCTCCCCGAACATGTCTTTCCCTTTCCTTCTTGCCTCGGCTGTGTAGTCCCATAGTACGGCTTTCATGTACAATTATTGATACCAGAACACGCACCCTTTCTTTGAAAGGTACTACAACAACT
Organism: Nicotiana benthamiana; assembly: GCA_034376525.1. NCBI lineage: Eukaryota > Viridiplantae > Streptophyta > Magnoliopsida > Solanales > Solanaceae > Nicotiana > Nicotiana benthamiana. Next base: position 26,847,722 of record CM067341.1, read on the forward strand.
TCAAATGGTATAGGTGCCTTCGGGGACACAAGTGGTACAAACATGTTCACCTTAGAATATCAGAAGGCTTCATCTAGACTAAAATTGGATTAAGGGTGACTGTTGTCTTCTTTGGGTCATCGCGTTCTATGATCAAACCAATGATCTCTTGGGATCCCAATCTTCCTCTATCTCAATCATATGAACACCTCTACACTGGTGATCTGGTGGAAGGCTGTTATGGACATTCGGGGCTGGCTCCTTTGGCACGATTATCCTTTAGGGAGCGACACTCTTCAATGGTGTGCCTTTTCATGCCAGAATGGTATGCATAGGTTTTATTGGGGTTGACTCACTGGGAAGGATTTTCGGGAGTTACGGAAGGGATAGGATTGACATAACCAGCACTTTTGAGTCTTTCATATAGCTGGTCAATTGGTTCAACAATGGCGGTATACTATTTGGAAGGTCTGCGGTCTAAATTTGGTGGAGGTCTAGGGAAGTTTTGACAGGGTAGAGGTGATTGATAGTGAGATGGTTGAGTATTGCAGGCTTGGTAAACATGTGCTTGTTGGGAGTATTTGGTGAAGTGGGTTGATATATGGGTGATGGAGGTGATTGGTAATTTGGGGTAGGTTGATATGTAAGTGGAGGTATTGGGTAGGTTTGGTATTTTATTTGGGACTTTGTTCTCTGTGCAATCATCACGGCGCTCACATCCCATTTCTTGGACGTACCACCAGACTGTAGATCCTTGTTGGTAGCATGCAAAGATTTAAAATTTGTGACCATACCACTTTTGGTACCTTCCTCGATCCACTCCACTAGCTTGATGATGTTGGAAAATTCTGTCTTTCAATTAGCATCAAACTTTCATAGTATTATGGGTCTTGAGCTCGGATGAAAAACCTGTTCATTTTTTTTCTTCTAAAGGTGGTCGAATGTTAGCAACTTGTGATCTCAACCGAGTAGCATACTCGCGGATAGTCTCCGTAGGTTTCTTCTTTAGGTTCTGGACGTAGAACACATTTGGCGCATTTTTTTTGTTGATTTTGAACCTGTCCATGAAATTGGATGCCATACTTACCCAGTTCAACCACTTATTTGGGTCTTGGATAATGTATCAAGGCAGAACATCTCCCTTGAGACTCCACATGAAGACCTTCATGCGAATCTTCTCGTCCTTCCCTACTCCGACCAGTTTGTCGCAGTATGTTGTTATATGATCTTTCAGATATCCTGTACTGTCAAACATCTCAAACTTAGGAGATTTGTACCCCTCGGGCAGTTCGACATCCGGTTATATGCAAAGATCTTCATAGTTTAGCCCTTCAATCCCCTTACTTCCCTCGACACCCTGAATTATGCTAGTTAGCTTATTGAGTTACTCTACAAGATTCCTAATAAGCGAGTCTTTATCATCAGACCCAGGTGTTTTAAATGGGTTGTGTAGGATGCGACATAGTTTCCACATAGATGGCCGTGTTGTGGTGAGGGTGAAAATGGTCATTTATGGAGTTCACATGTTCCAAGATGAGCAGTGGAGTATTGTTTGATGTGTGGCAAGTGTTGTAGTGGTGGTGAGGAGCGGAGTGGTTTTGTGATTTTGGTATGTTTTGTGGAGCTGTGGGGTTTTGAGCATTAGGGAAACTGACATCTGGGGTTTTGAGGGAAAATGATAAGCTTGCCAAGTTCCGAACTTGGTCAAGTTCTTCTTGAAATTTCAACAACTTCTGCTCGAGCTGAGAGGCCTTTTCCTTGGAAAGTTGAATACCATGAGTAACCTCTACCCATTCAACTGAATTTTCCTTCATGGTGATGCTCAAATCTTCAATTTTTCCTCTGTTAATGAAAAAATAGGACTAGGACAAGGAGTAGGTGGAGGGCCTTTGGATCTTGTGGAGTATGATGATTATTCCAGAGTGCACAAACTAACCTTTGGGGAGGGGAATAAACAAAGCAAAAACAAAACAAGGTAACAAGTTAGTGAAAACTATAAGAGAAGATGTTGCACTATTTAAACACATAGTGCAGGAATGTAAATTGTGTCCTAATTTGAGAGCCTCGTTGTGCCCGAGGTAGACCTAGCGACAAATTGATTTGGAGACTCATAATGCTAAATGGCTCATTTTATTGATAAAAATATGATGAATGACAAAATAAATAATAGGAAATAGAATGCCATTAATGGCCATGGGCCTTATTACATTCATAAACGAAAAGGTAAATTCCTATCTATTTGGTTCTAGAAAGACCTTTCCTAGACTCGGCATCGTTGGATCCATCGAACAGTTATACCAGCTCGCGAAGTCCCAGCAAGAAGTAGGTTCTGGCTAGGTGCCCGTCTTCATTACCCTCGGCATCCTAGTAGTCCTCGATCTTTCTGGTGAATTTCCTTTCCAGCTCTACTAAACCCCGCTCTAAGTACCCTAGTCATTTGTCGGCGCTGACAACCATGTCTTTCCATTCTTCAATCAGCTTTTGGTTGGCTTCTTGAATTTCACGGTACTCACTTTCACATTCTCGAATCCTTTTCTGTAATTGGTTGTATTTGACCTGCGCTTCAGCCCTTTCATCGATGATCCTGTGGCCTCGAGCGAACCCGGGTTGACACAGACCATTATGATTGTCTTCTAACCAGCTGGGATACTATGGATTATAACCAACATGGTACCTATCTAGCTTAATAATGTCCCTTCCCATGACGATTTTGCAGTGCCACATATGCTGAGCTTGGCACTTGTAGGGGCTATCATCATCTTGAAACTCGATCCGAAAGTGACTGATCTTGTCAACCCTTGGTATAACCTGCATCTTACCAACCTCTCTCATACATAAGGTTAAGTTCCCCTCAAACCAATAAGTATTAGAAATGGTGCACCCCGAGATTGAGTAATGAGCTCTTCAGTAGGGAACAACTCAGACATCTATTGTACTTGGTTCTCTTTTAGATTTTCAAACAGTTCTACCCATTCTTTGGTACCCTCCGGCTGAGCAAACATGCTGGGCATTTAGTTCATTCATCTTAGCTGATGGAAGGCAATATGATCGTCCCAATCCCTACGCTAGATTTCTTATCGATATTAACCCTTTTGTGGGTGCTCCATGAGCAAGAGTTGGAGTAACAAGTTGCAACCCTCGAAGTGCTTGGCTCCTTGTTGACACTTTTCTAGGGCTCAGTACATCTCTGCAATAATCATGGACATTATGCTAAATGGCTGTGTGCCAATTCCCTCCATTAAAGTCCTGGGGACCATGGCTAGTCTGGTATGGATCCTAACCTTTTTCATAGGAAATACTATCATCCCCAAGAAGCAGAACATGAAGCCAAATACCCTCCAATGAATATGCCCCAATGATGTAAGGGAAAACTCTTCAGGATAAGTACATTAAGATTTGTTGTGACTGCATCTTTCATACAAATATTCAAAGGGAATGTACGAATCCTTCAAGCAAGTTAAATCCTGATTTTTCTTTAAACCCATCATCTTGATAAAAACTCGACCTATGCAGTTGTCTGGCATTAGCAGGCTCGGATTATCCCACGATATACCAGCCAGCCTTCCTATTTCCTCTAGTAGGGTGTCATTTGAATCTCCCTGAAGTGAAACACATACATATCACAATCCCAGAACAGGGTAGAAGCTTAAATAATTTTGTTGTTGGGTTTAATTTTAGAAGCAAAAGTAGATTCCCCTAGTATTTTCGGACAAGGGTCTGATCACTGGAATGAAGATCTTCCCACCAACTAGTAATTTTTGATGGATGTTGGTGACCATGTCGAATCTGGGGACTTCATGCCTTATCTCTGCATAACAAAAGTGTTAGGCCCTTACCCCCGCCAGACTCGACTATATAAATATCAATAATTTTCATGAGCACTATTAGTTCTCTAAATAAATGCACAGAACGTGGTAGTGTCCTTTTGGGTTTCAAGGAAACCCGGTGGACTTTGGACAAGGATATCTTAAAGAGTCATTATAGGGAATACATAACTGACTCGGCTAGGTTTTGATTGTGATTCATGCAGAATTAAACAGAGAAGGGTTTTTATAGGTTATTAGACTGGTACGCTTGAGCAGAAAACTCAAGAGGGAAAGGCACGGAACTGTTGACTACACTGTTGATTGACTGGTTTTACCACAAATATGCATTTTCCGAATTTAGGGGGTGATTATCTCGAATGCGCGCAACCACTCATTATAAGCGTTTCTATGGTATTTTGTTTAGCACGAGTGGAAGATGATGTTGAATATACATCCACAATAATTAAACAAGTTGTCATGTATTTGCATGTTCATGAGTAATACTTTCAATAATTGCTCATGATTACAACAATATTAACGGAAAGTGGTAAAGGAAAGCACTAACGAAAAGAAACAAAGAGCCAAGTCAGTTTTCGAAGTAGGAGAGAAGCAAAGACTTAAAGATATTAAAGACATTTAAGGGAGCATAAAATCATAGATAGTGTGAAATGGTAAAATCCTTAAAGAAATATCCCTAGTAGAGTCGCCATGCTGTCAATGCCTTCTTTTTCAAGCGAGATCGGGTTTACGACATTTCGGAGGACAACTCTTTCCCTTTTGTGAATTGGGTTTGAATTAAAGAGTCGCCACCTAATTATTAAGTGCATTAGGACACTAAGAGGGTTTTGATTTAGAGAACAGAGATTTGGGTCAGGGCTAGAAATTATCTCGAGGAAAGGTTTTAGGAATCCTCAAGATCCATTAGTGTTGTTCTCGGCCATGCTACAATTGTGATTTTAAGCAACAAATAAGCAAACAAATGTTTCAAATATGAGAGATTGTCACATTATTTCTGCAAACAAATTAAAGTTTTGAAGAAACAAAGAAAGATGGAAACTTAAGGGAATAATTAGAAAAATCAAAAAATAAACAAATGAAGGAAAGGGGGTTATCACATAATTGTTGCAAGTAATTAAAGTAAAGAAGTTGAAGAAGCTGAAAGTCGAGCAGTTTTTAAAATTATGAAAGAAATAAACAAGTAAGGGGAAAGGAGTCCTAGGTATATAAATAATATGGATCATGTCAATGCAATACCTGGTAATCACTCCTCAGAAGAGGGGCTACACGTGGTATTAGCACACCGGTCATCATATCCATATCTACTCTTTCCCACCATGTTAATGTATTATGCGCGAAATGGTCTCATTTCCTATTGCATGCTACTATCTGTCCTGAATCCTATCAACCTCGTAGGGATTTGGGACTACTAGTCCTAAATGGAGGGGAGATCTAGGCTTTACGGTTTAAAGGAGAAATGTCTAAGGCGACAAAGAAAACATATAAAGCAGACATGGGAAAGAACAAACAGTTAAAAGGCTCAAACATGCCTGCTCACTTAAAAACAAGATTGTTTAGCATGTCTCGCATGTATTGTTTATGGTCTGATTAAATTTAGGAGATGTGGCAGATTGATTTATTACATATTTTATATGAGAAGCCCGAGTTAGGCCTCCCTGCTCGCTGGAGTTGATAGAATCTTATTTGATTTACAAGTTACACTATAACTTGCCTAAATGAGATTTATAAATATGATATCTAATAATACGGGAGAGAGGCATACTGATTCCAAAAAAGATTTATTGACTGTAGGAACAAAAGTTCTACAGACATTTAAACAAGCTGTCACTGATTTTAAACTAACAAGCGAATGTTCGTTTCATATGAATCGATTACTCCTATAGGCATGGTATGTAGAATGTTATTGATTCTAAACACTTCTCTTTAGTCGAAATAAGAGTGCAAAAGTCCTATAGGCATGGTATCTAGAATGTTATTTGTTATTTACCTATAAGTATGTTAGCTTAGTGAGATATGCATATGCAGAATTCGGGAAACTCTATAGGCATGATCTCTACGTGATAGGCAACAATGCAGAACCTATAGACATGGTATCTACGTATGAAATGCAGCACCTATAGACATGATATCTACATGAAAGTAGTACCTATAAGCATGGTTCCTATATGAAAAATACAGTTGTGCAGAACTTGTAAACATGATTTCTATATCAAAAATGTAGAAGTGAGAACAAGGCATAATTGCAGAAGTAAATATCTATGAACATGATTTCTACCCTTATGCATACTTAAGTGACCATCCCTTTTTGACTAAAATCCCCATAAGTTATTACCAATTATTACGACCCATAATTATAAAGGAAAATGAGGTAAAATTACATCAAAAAACTAAAAGCTTCCAACCAAGGAGAGCTGATTTAGATTTCCTTCCTGAAGCATGCAGTATACCAACTCCAAAGATCCAAATCTAAAGCCTTTCTTATTTTTTGGGTGTGTAAGAGTTCCCATGAGTCTTATGAGCTCCTGGCATAGCATATACCCAAATTCATTACAGAGTTGAGACATAGTGCAGTGTGGAAGAGCCAACCCTCAAGTCTTCAAGTTTAGAGGGAACTCAAGGTCCCAAAGTATGGCTCATAGGAAGGGGTAGAACTTAGAAGCTAGGAATGAGTGTGAGTGCAATAGAGGGGATTCTGGGGAGAGCGAATACTGACTGGTGGTCATACACAGCAATTAGAGGTGCCGGCACACCCCAAACAGCCGTGTTGGCCATATTATTTGGGAGTTAGGACCCATTAAAGGATGAAGTCCAGACATAAGCAACAATTTGGATGTTTCCATGCTTTGAACTTTAACCAAAACACATAGAAGGGAATGGGGTATGGGGATTCACAACATCAACAGATGCAAAGAGAACAATATATTTAATACTGAACATATACAACAAGGTAGACAGAATTGTAGAAGCTGTAAAGTAAACACATAGGAATGAGGCAGAAAAACTAAATTAGAACATACCAATTTCCAGGAAACAAGTAAGAAAAGCAGTAGTCTTGTAAAAGTCAAATTGCAGGCAAATAGTCAAAAGATCCCAGAAGAGAGTACAGTGTAGAATTGAGAATGTGAAGTCAAAAGTGTGTTAATCATGTGTGCTTAGTGTTAAAGAAAGTCATGTATTTATAATGTGAAAGTAATAAGAAAATAAGGTAAGAGAATAATTGAATACTGATTGTAAATCAATTACACAAGGTTTCCCTTAATTATGGAATTCAGATTCAAACGGGTAGAACCATTTAAGGAAAGGATTTTAAATGAACACTTTGTTCAAAGTAGTAAATTAGTGGCAAATACACAAAGGCTATTTAAGGTAAAAATAATTGAAACACAGGATTGCACAATTTATGGAAGGAGACTCAATTAACAGCCAAGAAATCTGAAATCCAAACATTTGGTATCAATGAACCAAGCAAGAAAGGTGAATAAGGTTTTAACTTAAGGAGCATTAGTAACAATCAATTAGACGTATAAAAAGGAGATTATGAATCAATCACTAGTTCGAAAACCTCTTTAAAGAAAGATTTGTCGCACATATAAATCATACAAACACGCTTAAACATGAAGGAATTATCATGCTAATAAGTAGAGGGGTCTAGTGCAGAAGAAATTCAAAAGTTCAGGGCAAAGAAGTTAAGACTTAGTTCAACAGTCAGTCTGAGAGAGTCAAGGGTTCAAAAAAGGCTCAGGGGTTCCTATTAGAAACTCATGAGAACACATGCAAACATCGTAGAAGGTTTAAAGCAAACAGAGTGAACAAACTTATTCGAAGCATGTCGAGGGATCAATATGATAGTAGAAAAAACATTCTTAAGAAAAATCCTCTCAGAAGGGACTTAAACATGGTTTAGTAGATGAGAAAACAGAAAACATTTAAGAATGCAATAGCTGATATAGTAGAAGAACTTACTTTTAGAATGACTTAACTAAAGTTCAGAAGAGAAAAATAGTGAAACACTTAAGAATACAACAGAGGAAACATGTTTAAAGAGGTCTTTTTTAGAAGAACTCAAACAAGGTCCAACAGAATGCAAACAAAGAGACTTAAGAACTTAGTAAAAAAATATAGTAGAAGAACACAAGAACACCGAAAAAGCATAACAAAACAACATATAGGAAAAAACTGTAGGATAAACATATAAGAGCATCATAGAAAGAAAACACAAGAATATAGTAGAAGAACGGGATATAGAAAATATAGCAGAGGGACAGAAGAGCACACTAGGGTGTTAAGAGACCACAATATCGGAAAACATAGCAAGAGAAGCATATAAGAACATGCTACAAGAACACAATAGAGAAAAATACACATAGACGACAAAGATAAAATCATAGAAACATTTGAAAATGTTAGGAACCCTAGATCGAAAAGAGGCGATATTTTTGAAAGCAAAGCCAGGAAAAAGGCATGAAAACTCAAATAGAGTATATATACACAAAAAATGTAGAAAGATTGGTGGAAAACCTCGAGGGAGTTTCGAAGGAACCCTAAAATGAGAAAGGCTTTAAATAGGTAACCGATCGGAGTTGGAGAAGCAAGAACTAGGCTCTGAAGACCAGAATACGGCGGAGCAAGGCCGGCGATGGCTATGAACCGTCGAGCTGGCAAAGGTCTAGATGAATACCTTCGAGGTTTGGCCTCGGACATTCAATTATCGAGCCCATAGGAGTAATATGAGGTGAATATAAGGCTCCCAAAGCCAGAGAAGCCATGGTTTCCAGTGGGTTTCCAGGTGGGAGCGATTAGAGGCAACTAGGGTTAAGGATGGTCAGAGAATCTGAGAGAGACGAGGGGTTTCAAGGCGGTGTCTTTGAGGGAAATGAATTAGGGTTCAGGTTTTGGGTAATTAAAAAGGTAAAGGGGCATCGTGGTTGTTGATCACTTTGATTAACGTCCTTGATTTATTAAGGAGTAGGGTGGATTGGATCGGATGAGTCAGGGGTCGGGTTAAATAGAAATCAGATCAGGTAATTTAGGATCTTGAATTGGGTTATTGGGTGGTCAACTTTGGCTATAATTGAAATAAAATAAGGCTATCATTTAAATAACCACTTTTTCCTTTTTAATTTATAGAAAATAGCTAAAATTATTTTTGCAACAAATTAAAGTCACTAAATTAATTAAGAGTATATAAATATTGAATTACAAATTCTAGAATAAATTTTTTAATTATAAATGCTATTAAATCTTAAAATAGGGTAGAATTGTAATTTAGTGTAATTTTAACTTAAAAATACCAAATCAATTTATAAAAGTGTGCAAAAATTACCTTAGCTATATTTTTGTATAAATATGAGAACAAAATAAATTAATCCACAAATTTGATAATTTTAAGAATAATTATTAGTTTTTATACTGTTAAAATAGGGCAATAAATTAATTTAAAAATCTTTTAAAAGTTGAAAAACATAATTAAAAAACTTGGCCATGTTTATATATGCATTTATACTATTTTGAAAATATTTTGTTCATAAAAAATATACCGGAAAAAATTGGGTATCAACAGTAGGACGGGGTGCTTTAGATGAAATGCATTGGGTTGTGAGGTTTTGGCTACGTGGTCCGTGTTGGGATTATCTGTATCTGGGACATTGATTGGGATTGTTGCATATCGACTATCCCAAGAAATGAGTCAGTTCAGTAGCATTGGGTCAACATAGCAATGGAAGTAAATGATCATTCTGAAAGGGAATTCTTTACTAGTATTTGTGGAAACACTCTTAGATTGAACGGTCTTTCTGACTCGGTTGAGTTGGAAAGGTGCAGTTCTGATGACTTATTTGCATACGGGCAGATCGCGAAGGGTTCTTGATGGTTTGACTACGGCTTGAGTTGGGTGTCTTCTATGGGCATAAAGAATATTTGGTACATTGTTGTTTTCTCCTAAATCAGTATCTGAATGTAATAGAGTGTTGGCGTTAATGGCTATCATATCTGGAGGGTGTGAATTTTGGAAAAGACCTTGAGTTTTGGGTTACGGGTGTGTGGCTAGTAATTTGGTGATTGTTAGGTTCTGAGGCTTTCAAGATTTATGTTTTGTTGCACAGCCGGAATCTTATGTAGGTGCTTACACGGGATGATGGAGAGTGAGTGATGTATGAGACATTTGATCTGCATAGTTGAGTTCCAGTAGGGGATTTTTAGTATTCCCGAGGTTTTGGGACAAGGTGTACCCGTATGTGGGATTTTTTGTTAGTGGATTTTTAAAGAATATTTAGAATGAGGTAATTAATGGCATGCATTATCGATAGGTTACTGTTGATCTTTCGGAGAATATTTAACTAATTAGGTAGGGTCAAGATTTTATTGAGGCAATCTGAAAGATCAATGAGAATATGTATCTTGTATTAGGTTAAGTTTGTGTGCTTCCGTAAGGTTGCCATTTTGGTTATGTTATCCGGCTGAATATATATTATTTCTGCCTCTGGCCTATGTTATATGTTACTCTATTATGTTGTGATGAGCTGTGATGCAGTATGATCATTCTCCACGCACGTAGTGATTCTGTTAAGGCCTAATGGCAATACAGGCAAAATAGCCTTCGTGATGTTGATTTGCTTATTTTACCTTAGCCTTGGTTGCTTCTTTCATGTTTTAGCACTTTTATCTATTTTTCCCATAGCTTTATTTGTGCACGCTATTGTGCTTGATTTTAGTATTCATGTGATCAGTGAGCCCGAGCATTTTGGCTTGATGAGTATTTGGGAGCGGGTTGCACGCCGCAGCAGATGTTATGTAGTATACTAGCTTGATGAGCATTTGGGATTGGGATGCATGCCGCTATGAATTTTACATGAGATACCTTTTCGTTGTGCTAGTTTAGGGTTCTATTTTAACTATGTAGAACAATTTGATGAAAACCATATTTTTGTTGTTGCACATGTTGCACTTGTAAGAAAATTTTCCTACATTGCTTTCCCTTGTGTTACGTAATTGAGTTATGGGTGGTTCAGTATACGAGCTGTGTAGTGAGAAATTGTATGTTTCTATGATGAGTCATCAGTTGGGCTTCTTGTATTGGTAAAAATGTGGTTCTTAGACCTAAAAATGGTACTATGGCATTGGGGGTGAGGAGTTTTTGGAAATATATGGGTATTTCTGCTAAGATTTGGATAATGGCTCTTAGGGCGAGAGGGTTTATTGGCTTGTTGACTTCATAGGAGGCTATGAGTTCCCGCATGTTTCTTTATCGTGGAAAGTGATTTGAAGGTTCGGAATAAGGTTATATTCAATATGAGGTGTGTTGCCGGCACCTAGGGTAATATTTGAATAGCTATAGTGGTCAAAGGTTATTGCTTCGGGCATTGAGTTGTGTGGAGTCACCTGTGATTGTATTCGGGATTGGAATTTTTGGCTCGATTCAACTTGTTTAGGTGTGTTTAATGTGATGATGTGGAATTTGGGTCAAATGATGAATTTCAAATGTTGAGGTTTGGGTTTTTTTCTAAGGTTATGGACTAAGGAGGAGATGAGATCTTAAGTTAAGTAGTATTGTCAGTTCTTCATAGGTTGGGTGATGAGGAAACACCCTCAAAGTGTATGTATGGTAATCTCATGTAGTGGTTTAATGGCTTTGGAACGACTCCGGGCACGTTTGAGGATGAACATATGTTTAAGTGGAGCAGGATGTAACAACCCGACTGGTAGTTTTGAGAAAATGCGCCTGATTCGATAGTTTGAGGTCTTGAGTAACTTCACACTATGTATATCAATTTGCGTGCACGGTTGGATTCTATTTCCATATGATTTAGAGTCAAATAGGAAGAAGGGAACTAGTTTTGAAAGCTTAAACAGTGAAAATTTTATAGGAATTGGATTTTTTGTAAAAAGGCTCTGAAATGGGTCATGGGTGATCTCAATAGCTTTGTATGGTGATTTTGGACTCAGGCATGCGTTTGGGTTGTGTATTGGAGGTCCGTAGCTAATTTATGCTTGAAGTGCCGAAAGTTAAATTTTTGAAGTTTCTGGTTGCATAGTGAGATTTTGATCTGACGGTTTGAATGGAATTCCGAAAGTTGGAATAGCTCCATAGTATTGAAAGTGATGTGTGTGCAAAATTTTAGGTCATTCGAAAAAGGTTGGTAGGCTTTTTGATCGGAAACATGATTTGAGAGTTGATGGAATTCTTAGGCTTGAATTCGATGAAAAATTGGTGTTTTGACATTGTTTGGGCGTTCCAAAGTTTTGAACAAGTTTGAATGATGTTTTATGATTATTTGGCATGTTTTGTTGAGGTGGGGGGGGGGGCTCGGGTGTATTTTGGGTGACCAATGGAGGGTGTTAAGCCATAAAAGAACTGATGTTGCTGATGTATTTCTTGGTTCTGGTTTTCTTCACTGCGATTGCATCATCTCCTTCGCAAATGCATTGAGAAAATTAGGCAGGTAATATTTACTCTACGCATTCGCATGCTTCTGTCCGCGAACGTGAAGATCCTCCTTCCCCTCTAAACGTTCGCGTAGCATAGGCTCACTTGGTTCCCTTCTGCGATCGCGTTCTTCATCTCGCGATTGTGTATCGCGTTCTTGGGGCATCAAGAATTCAATCTTTGCGATCGCAGCTGTTTATTCGCAATCGCAATGCACAAATACTTGGGCAGTATTTAAATAGCCCATCCGCGACCCTTCTTTATTTTTCCACCAATTTTGAATGGGATTAAAGCTTTTGAGGGAGATTTTGAGGAAACCATAGAGGGATCACTTGGAGGTAATATTCTTGACTTCATGACTCATCTATATGTGACTAAAGGTCTAATTAGTTGCGAAAAATTAGGGGAATCAGTGCAAAATGGGAAATTAGGGCTTGATACTAAGAGACATTAAAATGGGTATTTGAGGGGCGAATTGAACTCCAATTTCAGTATTCTTGATACGCATAGACTTGTGAGAGTACGAGAGTTCTGGATATGTAATTTTCACCCTATCCCAAGACATTGGCCTAAGGGGCGTTTTGCTCATTTTTCCTAATTTCGCGTATTAGCTTAGAATTATTTGTAGAATCAGTTACTTAAAGTGTTATTTACATTATGCAATTTAATTGGATATATTTGGGCTATTTGGATTTGAGTTCTCATGGCAAGAGCGTGATGTAGAATTGATTTTGAGCCAGTTCGAAGTAAGTATCTTGCCTAAACTTGTGTGGGGTACCTCCCCTTTAGGAATTGAGTCTTCTATGCTAATTGTAGTCCTTGCATGCGAGGTGACGAGTGTGTGTTTGGACTTATTTGTGAAAAATTTGCCTATAGGGTTCTTAGGTGCTTATGTGAAAAGTATCTTGTTATGATTGAGCTTCCTAATTGCTTAAATTTCCCCTCTATGATCCATATGACATTCCTAGATTTCCATAATTTTTACGTGTTACATAGACCCTAAGTTGCACTAATTGAAGTGATTGCCTTCCTTATTGTTTCGGTACTTCTTGGTTGTGAGTTCCTCTATGAATTCGTGCAAAAAAGGTTACATGTCCAATTGTTGTGATTGCCGGTATTGTTGTCATGTGCTTATTACATCATGTTGTATAGTGGATGTATTATTGTGAAGTTAATTGTTGGCACAAGTTTGGTTATAGATGGTTCCCTTGCTGGGACATTTAACTCTTACTGTTGGTTCTCTTGTCGTGACATGTTTATTATTGTTATTGTTCTCTTACCAGGATATTGTTGTTTCCTTTTTTTATTTCCCTGCAAGTGTTCTTTTATAATTAATGACGAAATATAATGAAATAGGAGCGGGAGATATGCCTACCATAAGATATAATGAAATTGGATTGGGTGGTACGCCTACCACAAAATATAATGAAATGGAAGAGGGAGGTACGCCTACCACAAGATATAATGAAATGCGAGCGGATGGTAAGTCTACCACAAGATATAATAAAATGGGAGCGGGTGGTACGCCTACCATAAAATATAATAAAATAGGAGCGGGTTGTACGCCTAGCACAAGATATAATGAAATGGGAGCGGGTGCTACACCTAGCACAAGATATAATAAAATGGGATCGGGTGGTACATCCACCACAAGATATAATGAAACGGGAGCATGTGATATATGCCTACCACAAGATATAATACAATGGGAGCGGGTGGTACACCTACCACAAGATATAATAAAATGGGAGAAGGTGGTACGCCTACCACAAGATATGATGAAATAGGAGTGGGTGACATGCCTGCAACGAGATATATACAATGAGAGCAGGTGGTATGCCTGCAACGAGGTAAATAAGATGAAACTGAAATTCCGTGTTTGGTATTCTTACTCTTGTTAGAGATTGGATTTTCGGTGCTGTGCACCTTAAGTTTGCTATGTTTAGTTGTTGTTGTTGTTGTCAATTCAAATGTTTAAACTGTTTAATTCTTTTATTGATGTGATCCTTTGTGTTGGAACCCACAGTATTTTCAGTACCTCACCGTATTTATATATATTTATTTATACGTTCCAATGCTTCAAACTTCAATAATTGTTACATCCTTAATTCAATTAGTTTCTTAATTATATCCCCTTGAACCGTCTGGGATTGTATTTTCCATAAAAAGTAATTTCTACTAAGTTTTTAGTTTTCAACTTCCCTATTAAAGGTAATAATTCTTCTGATATTGTATTTTAAATTCAAAGGGTATTTTCTCACGAGAATGATTTATAAAAATACCTTCATTTTTTCTCGCCAATTTTTCCAAACTTATTTAGAAACATAAATTTAATTTATATTATGCAAATACGACTTCTTGAACATCTTATGTGTATTGTAAGGACGTTTGGTACTGTATATCGTGGGTTTTTGTTATTAAAAGTGTGATGGAAAATATGTAGGCACGAGGTGCCGTATGTGCCAAAAGTTAGAAAGTTGAGATTACGATATGAGAAATCGAGGATTGAAATGGCCCGGATGGTGTATTTAACTTGATGGGATTGATTGAGTGACATTGTTTTCTTTAGTTGGATACATTCTTACTTGTCTTTGTATCTGCTATATCAGTGTTGAGCTGTTTGGTTTATCTGATTTACGTGATTTTTATTCGTTATTATTCGTGTTCTATCTTTATTTTTTATGCTGATTGTACTTGTATTTTCTCTCCGCAGCTGATATTACTTCGTTATCTTTATCTTGATATTTATTATCATATCATGTTAATTTTAATTGACCAGTAGGTATCCTGACTGTTCCTCGTCACTACCCCACCGAGGTTAGTTGTGATACTTACTGGACACTGCATGGTGCGCTCGTACTACACTTCTATATATTTTTTTATGTACAGATCCAAGTATTGATCGATAGTAGCTGTGTGGGTTGTTGCAGTGGAGAATCATGGTAACCTGATGCTGCATTCGCAGGTCTCGAAGTCAACTTCATTTGTAATTACTTCTATTTGCTCTATTATTTCAGGGGAGAGATGTATTATTTAGTATCATTGCTCTTAGATGAGTTTGTGACTTGTACCACCTGTTTTGGGAGTTTTGAGTTATTTGGAGTTGGTCTTTAAAGTCAATAAGCATCAAGATTATTTCAGTTTATGTTAGGCATATCTAGTTTAGAGACTAGGTGCCATCACGACTCTTTCAGAGGGATTTTTGGGTCGTGAAACCTTACCACATTGCTAGTGTCTTTCTCTGTATCAATTCTTAAGGCACCAAACTTGTTCTGTCTTAGCATCCTCTCCATTTCAATGCTTGCGCGTATCTCATATTGTATCTCTAGATTCTTTGTGATCTTCTTTCCTCTATCATTATTGTTTGTTTTCTATATAGGCATAGCTTCATATTGTTGGCTAGTTGTGATCAGTTTGACATCATCATTTGAGCTCTCTGGGTTTTCAGTTGTTGATACATGTGTCTGTTCATTCCCTATTTCCTTGTTTGTTATGGGATCATTTTTGGCCCTTCACTCCTTCTTTTGGTGTTTCCTCCCAATGTTTCACTTGCTGTTGCTTCTAGTTACTACTGTCAGCTAGTTACTCCGTACAATTGCCTGTGACATGTCCCGTTTGAAGACAATCTTGACAAAATAGAGGTTTCCATTCATATTCCACAATTTGCATTCGACATTGCCCATCTGGAATTTCTAATGGAATTTTTTCTGGTAATGGTTGGAATATGTCTGTTTCAGCTAGAATCCTAGCATAAGAAATTCTATCTTCCTGTGATGTAAGCTTATTAGTGCAAATTGATCGCCCTAGACAACTGGCTATTTTGCCCTAATTGTCCTGTAGTCAAATTTGGATAGGTAAATTTCGTAGCATTACCCACATAGGAATGATTTGGTCAGGCTCATTACTTATCTAAAAATTTGGACACGATTACTTGAGAACTAGAGATCTATGATTGAAGGTATATGACCTATTCTGTAGAATTGTGTTCTTATCTTACTCACAATCAAATTTGATCATAAAATACCCCTTGTCATAGAGAAATACCTGGGGGTAGTGACAGAGTTCTAGACTCCATAAAAAAATTTAGCATCTCCTTTAAAGTAGAATTTCCTCCAATTACATACCCAATGAAGGCTAAACTCCATTTCTGGTTCTGCTCTTCACTTTGTTAGGGGTTCAATATAACTACCTTGACACCATCTTTCACTACCGGCATATAGTATTCAAGTTTCATTTCCAATTGTTGTTGTCAATTCCCTTTAACCATTTCCACTATAGTAGGATTAATTCCAGTAGACTTAGCTGAGAAAGTAAGCTCCCTCGTTGCATTTGAAGCTCCTCTTCTGGATCTTGTGGAGTCTCTTCCTCTTTTGGCGGAATCACCATTTTCATTACTGTTGGAGCACTCCCCATCAACTGAATCGGTGCATTTGGGAAATGATGAAATGCAAATACACTATTAAACAGTAAATGGACATGGTCCAATGCAATATAATTTATCTAACTATGAGTCGGGGTCGAATCTCACATAGAACAATAACTAGGAGATTAGAAAAGTAAGAGAATTATCACTTGTTATGCAATGCCAAACCCTTGGAATTATTTAGAGAAAATATTTATTGGTAAATGCAAAAATGTAAACTAACCTAGAAAGCAAGTAAAATGATCAATGGCGACAAGTAACGATATTTCATGATTTTCAAAGTGTGAGCGAGTTTATGTTAGTTAGCCTCGGGTAATAATTCTATATTAAATTCTTCCAAAGATGAACATGACTTCCCAATTGAATTATCCCTAAAACAATTAGGAGCTTAACCATACTCAATTATAGCTACAAGTAATTCAACCCTATCCCTAGCTAGAAATTATAAAATGAGGGTTAGAGCCTCAATTTCTTCATAATTAATTTTTTTCAACCCAAACTAATCTTTCCCAAAATTAATTTAAAGTTAATGGCCGAGTCCTAGGGTTAGCTAATCACTTTTGAAATATTAAAGAACAAGAATAATAAAAATAACAATAACTCACTTCATAAAAGATAAAAATTCATTCAATACATAAGCATAACAAGATATATAATCCACACATTAATTATGAATATTACCATAAATAAGATTCAAGTGTTGAAATAAATACTACACACTTAGATATTCAATAGAAAGCAAGAAAATGAAGAAACTGAATACAAATGAGTAGGAAATTCATAACCAAAATCTTTAAATCTTCAAAACCCAAGTGTATGTGCAAAACCCTAGCTTCAAAACTTTTTCTCTAGTCTTGAGGACTAAAAAAAATCAAAGACCCTTTATAAATAAGCTAGTTTCGTGTATTAAATTGTTTGGAGCCAAAGTCATGAAATTCCAGAAGTGCTCAATTTTTCACCCGTTTGACTCATTTTCACTTAGTTTCTCCATCATCAATTCTAAATCATATACAACCTGTAAAAATAGAAGTAAATAACATTAAACACACAATTTTATCAACCAAACACAGCAAATATTTCAATATAAAGATGAGAAAAGTTGGTAAAATACCCACTTATCAAATCCCCAAACATAAACTATTGCTTCTCCTCAAGCAATTCAACAACTAAGTACATCATTCAACAAAATCATCAATTAAGCTCAACGACATACCAAACATCATTTAAAGTCAAAAATGTTCAAATTAAACACATTATAGTGACTTCGGTTGGTACCAACAATTAATCTAAAGCATATGAATCACCAACTTGTCACTAATTTTATTTCAATTGAAGTGATCAAACACCACATTAATCAAAGTTGCAACCAAGCATGACACTAAAGCTTCAAAATTTGCCTCATTATCACTAACAATTTTCTTTCCTTCATTCCTCCCAAGTGGAGATAGGATTATGTTCACAACTCAAACTTTTCATCAGTCCTCACGCTTACGAGAGAATCTCAACTAATAAATTGTAATTTAAATATACATGAGATATCAAATGGAAAGAATTCACCCATTCTCACAAAGATACGAACGTAGTGCCATAGTCTTGCCCTTATTTTAATTCGATGCCTATTCAAGAACATTCGATTAGAGATCCCATAAGGGCTTTTTGAGCTTGTAATGTAGGTTTTGGAAAGGGTTGAATAAGCATTTGGGATATAAGTGATTACACCCTCCTTGGATATATATATATATATATATATATATATATATATATATATATATATATATATATATATATATAGAGACACAATAGACACACACACACACACACACATTTATCTCTCTCTCTCTCTCTCTCTCTCTCTCTCTCTCTCTCTCTCTGTCCCTCTCTCTTTCATAGCTATTTCATTTGGAGCTTGAGTAATTTCATAAGAACAATTTGAGGTATATGTTTCTACACTCAATGTACAACCTTACCAATTTTCAACTTTACACCAACACCCTCAACATAGACATTTAGCCTCATTCTTAATGTTCAAGAAGGGACGAGTTCAAAAGAGAAAATTATTTTACAAAAGGATAAATGTTTGTAATGAGATGGCTAAAGAAAAGTTAAAGGCTCAAATTATATAATATAGTGACGATATTTATGCAATGGTAGGCTTGGAAGGCTAAAGAGGCCTTCTCAAAGATCATAAAGGATGCCTAAGGTCATTCCTCCAACCAAATATAATTAACATTAGCATTGAAAGACCAACCGGGCAAGTTCTAGACTACAAATAATGTATAGAATTTATAACAAATTTCACCACTCATGGCACATGCAAACTCGAGTGACATATAAATTCAAAATCCAATTAAAATCAATGAATCCAAAGAAAATCATATATAGCCTAAAAGACTATTTAATGAATCAAAGAACCAAAAATGGAACCTAAAAATTACAACAAAGATTATCACTTCAACCATTATTCATTTTGAAGATCAAAACTACATATACTAGATTTTAAATTATGTCGGTACCAAACAAGCCACACCCTGGTTTATAGACAAAATATTACAGCCAATAACCGATTTATTCACTACTAGCTACTAAACTAACTAAAAAAATATTTACCTAACAAACTAAACAAGACTAATCCCTCAATAAAGTTGTCACGTCATCCATCATAGGAAAAAGTCACTCAGTTCGTCACAAATTTATTTCATTAATAAAGAACCGCGGCATATAGAAAAACCAAGGATTTTCATTAATAGTACTACATGTAAATAAAATAGCAAAATAAGAAAATAATAAATACTAAAAAAAATAATGCTAACATTCTAGAATTAAACTTCGAATGATAATTAATAAACTAAAACATCGACCAATCTGAACAAGTTATCACAAAAAAAAGTTCATGCTCCACATGCATTCATCATATATAAATGAGTCATCCTCAACCTAAAGTGTTGCACTATCCTCAATCATATTAATCAAGATAAGATAAATGAAGGACGTGCTATCTAAAACCACATCAGTAAGAGTTGGAGGTGGCGGGAAATTTGAGCTCCACATTTGCATCATCATTGTCCTTTGATTCATGTGAGCCACAAAATGAACTACACTTGTGCATCATCTTGGACAGAAATTTATTTTTCTTCTTTTTATGCTCCTTGAATTTCTCTGCTTCTTCTCAATCTTCCCTTGTCGGTAGATTGTATTCTCCAACTTGGTGTTCATGGACTCCACCTTGATCGCGATTGATTTATTCTCTTTGACAACATCATCCATGGATAGTAGGGCAGCAAGGCCAGTAGATGTACTAGCCCTAGGTGGGAGTAGGAAGGCCAGCTATAAGCTGCTAATATGCACATCTACTCAATGTATCTGACTATATAGGTGGCGTATAGTGTGAGGGCCAGACTAGAGTAGTCCCATGTGTTCAAATGACCACGGTGCAGGTGCAAAGGATCCATAGGGATTAGTGGTAGCCTCATAGAACTGCCTTAACTAAGAGGATGTAACATCAATCCTCCTCTTTTTCTGCTTATCACCGGGTCCCTTTTTCAGCTCTCGACATTATTTGGGCTTTTAGGCACCCCAGTATCATAGCATAGTCGAGTGATCAAGGACATGAAGAATAGGCTCTTCGACGTCCCATGAGTGGCTTCCGCATTTCTCGAACAATGTGCTCCCCCACATTCACAAGTAGTCCATCCATGGTAGAAGCAATTATCAGTGCCTTTGTGGTGTCACATTAGTGTCATTTGTAGAGGGAAAAACTCTTGCACTAATAATAGAGAGTCATGTCTTTGCCTCTGTCATGAAATCATGAGAAACAACTCCTTTGTACATTGTCATCCACTCGGGGTAACCCCATCATGCAATTTGTCCACTAGCCATTTGTTTCCTCCTACTCTAGCTTTGTCTCTGTGTACTTCATTATCAACATTGGGAAGGCCATAAACTGCGTTGATTATCTCAGGGATGAAATAGACTTGCATGCCCCACCTAGTAGTAACTATAGTACCTTAGACGTCGGTCCTCAAGGTGTTTGCATAAAATTCCGAAACTACTGTGGTTGGCATCATTTGGTTGCTCGGCAAAACAAATCTACCTAGTTTCTATCAACCGTATATAGAAACCCGACATTTTTAGGTTCCACCTTTTCAATGTTTATTCCTCTTTCTCAGATGCCGGTATTTGAGAAAAGTTCATAATATTCCCGCTCACATGCTGCAAATAGAAACCGATCACAATCAAAAGGTTTCTCTTGTTCATCTTCGAAGACAAGTTGTTGCTCAATTTCATTGTGTTTAGGATCCCTTTTATGCCCAAATTATATACAAAATAGACCAACAATGCTAAAAGCTCATATAGACACTAAAAAAATATATTAGGAAGTATATAGGCCAAAGAAATGGGCTAAAAAGTACTCGGGTAGAGCTATGCAAAGCTACTATTTTTTCCAAATTTGGGACTGCCAGTGTTTGCTCTTCGCGTTAGCAAGCAGAGCATTGTGTTCGTAAAGAGAAAAAACTGGTTGCCATAATTTAGACCATCGCATTTGCGAGCATACCATTCCTTCGTGAAGGTCAAATAGTTTTTGCCCCAGAGATTTGCCTTCACGTTCGCGAGAAGACCCTTGCATTCGCGAAGGTTATCTTCCTCGCCCAGATCTATTTTTCCTTTCAGGCATATTTTCAAATAGTATGTGTGCCCTCTTTTCTTTCTCATTTTTCAGTCAACATTGACACACATCTTGCCCAAAATGTTTACACTAACAATCGTACATTTGCACTCAACCAACCTCACCCAACAAGCACAACAAATTTCACCCTTGAATTTGACATTATACACTTCAAATTTTTAAACCCTAAGAACCAAACAACCATGGTTGTTCTTTTATTGTTTCACACTGTTACACCCTAAACCTGGGGGCGTGGCTGGCACCCAGTGACAAGCTGTCCCGAATGAACCACTTTATAACTCATTATCATTCGACCAAAAACTAGAACATACATATGTTAAGTTGGGTGAACTCATTCCTTTTGCAACTGTCATGGGCCAACATGGCCATAGCTCATAATGTACAATTATAAGTAGGCCAACACTATATCAATGAACCATCATTCTTAACACATGAATACATATGGGCCATTAAGGCCACTAACATACTGTATAAACTGAATCTCTGTCTACAAAGACTCTAAGATTATTCGACATTAAATGAAACAAGGTACCGGCCTATCCATAAGTCTGTAGAAAAACTCTTACATGATGACTCATAGATTCGGCTTCACTCTAAATGAGGTGGAGACTTACAGATCCTTCGCTGAATGTTGACCTCGTCTATTCCGAAGGCTCGTCAAACTGATTATCTATATGTGGGGGCATAAATGTAGCGTCCCCAATAAAAAGACGTTGGTACGAATAATGTACTGAGTATGTAAG
The DNA here is from genome assembly GCA_034376525.1 of Nicotiana benthamiana. Lineage (NCBI taxonomy): Eukaryota > Viridiplantae > Streptophyta > Magnoliopsida > Solanales > Solanaceae > Nicotiana > Nicotiana benthamiana. The sequence goes on from CM067341.1 coordinate 26,869,797, forward strand.
GTATGTAAATAAGGACGTAAAACTGTTAAGATAGAAAACCAAAAGCAAAGCTGAAAAAAAGTTTAATGTTGGGGTTGAATTACCACAGTAATGACTTTATTCTGTTACAGAAGTAAATTTCTACTAGAAAGGCAAGCACGCTATACATAATATCTTCCAAAGATCAGATAGTGATGAAAGTTTGACATTCTACAAATTGATTTAAGGGAATGAAATTAATAAAAAAAAAATCTAATCTAAGTATTAAGAATTGCTCCTTCCTTATGTAATTCAGTTAACACAAAAAAAACACTGTCCATGCTTCCCTTCAGTATGAACTTAAAGATCTATTATACATATGAGCAACTTTTAACTTCCCGATTCTGTTATAAGAAATTTCTTCACCTGTCAACCATGCATAGTGGAAAGGAAAAAAGAAGAGATAGTTCAAACATAGACGTTCAACTCATGAGTAAAAAGTATGGGTGTTAAACTGGTGGACCGAGCCGGGCGGGGCCTTTATTTTTTGTATTCGTAAGGATTACAGTCCGGGCCGGTTCCGAATTGATTCTTAACGGGTTTAACAGGTTCAGGTTCATACGGGTAAAAATTGAACCGTACGGATTACGGGTTGAGGGGGCCAGGCCGGGCTGAGTTTAGTATATTTTTAATTTTTTTTTAGAATTTTGTATAAATATTGTAAGTTATATTAATACAAAGTATTAACATAAAAAATACAAGGAAGATGAGAAAAAATTGCACTTATTGCAAGTGCTACATTTATTTCATAATTCAAAGGTTCATACTTACAAATTAAAAGGTTTACATTTTTAATAACAAGTAAATTCAAAGGTTTAGCATTGCCCTTGCAAGTTCTTCATAATCAATATGAACTGATTGACCTTCTTCTGGAGTGTTAAATTCGACTGGGTTACAATGTCTTAATATATCTCCAAGTTCCTCGTCTTCTGGACTATCAACATCTTCAAGTCCTTGATTTCTTCGTTCCGATATAATCTAATCTCTGAAACATACTAAAACTTCCAAAGCATTGCTTCCCAATAAGTGACGGGTGTCTCCAAGTTGTTGTCTTGCTTGTCTAAATGCACTCTCCGATGCAACAGTAGAAATTGGCACATTCAGCACATCCAGAGCCATAGCAAAAAGTAAAGGAAATTGCTTTCCATTCTCATGCCACCATCCTAATGGTGAAAATTTCTTTGTGCAAGGCTCTTTATGCTTCTTTAAGTAGAATTAAAGTTCATCAATGTTCCTGCTACTGGTTTGAGTGTTAGAAAATATAAAAAAATATCAAAACTATCAAGGCCTTCTTCATCATCCACAGTAGCAGAAGTGGTATAATGCACAGTGTGATTAACATTGCCTACAGCATGAGCAACATCATCAATTACATTTTTATAATAATTATATAATTGTTGTAAATAATCATTTAGCTTGTTCATAGAAACATATAAATCTGGGATTTCAGTTGGTCCAATCTCTATGCAAGTATATAAAGCATTCATTAATTGGTGATAATCAGACATCTTAATAGATGAATTTAATACAACACCAATTAAGTAAATCGGAAGAATCAGAATTTTTTTTTAATTTTTGATTGTATTTTTCAACAACATTCTTATAGTTTTCTTTCTTCTTAAATTCAAATAGTAGATAAGAAATTTCAGATATATGTACTAACGCCATAGTAACAGTAGGGTAATATGCTCCAGAAAACTCAACAGTAGCTGTATAAAATTTATGTATAAATTTATCAACATCATTAATGACTTCCCAAGTACTAGTTGTTCAAATACGATTTGGATCAGTACAATGCGAGTTAGCAAGTTCAGTAATTGGGAATCTATATTTGTAGCAATATTTAATAATATATATGTATAATTCCATCTAGTAATAATTTTATCTGGCATGAATCTGGGTATAAGGTTATATAGGACACACTAATTCTTAAATTCTTTTATTCTAAATTTCCTGTTATTTTTTTGAATAACGCCAACTGCTCTTCTAACATGAGTAATCTCAGTTGAAAATAAACCAAGGCCACTTTTAACAATTAAATTATAAACATGACATGCACACATAACATGAAAAATATTATAAATAGGTGATTACAGATGCAGTTTTAATACTGAAATTGCGGCATTATTGTTAGAAGCATTATCAAAAGACATACAAAAATACTTTTTTCTTTAGATTATAAAATTCAACAACTTCATAAATAGTACTACTTATAAATGTAGCAGTATCACTCTGATCTTCATCATATCTAAAAGAGATAATACGTTTTTGCATACATATAGTATCACCTATCGAATGACATATAATTGTCAAATAATCATTTCCATTAACAGCATATTCAATAACAGAAGTTAGAGAAACTTTACATGGAAGGTGGCTAAACAAATAACGTATGTATGTTTGATATTGTCCATGGAGTCTAAAGATATCATCTCTACAATTACTTCTAGGGGATACCTTTAAATAAAGGATTTTAAATCCTTTGAATATACATGATAAAATATGATGAAGAAGCAAAAGAAAAAGGTAGACAACCCAAAGCAATCATTTTTGTTAACTCCTCATGATCCTTCATTTTATCAAATTTCACTAGATCTCCAGTAGTAGGATTAAGAGCTGTTTGATTTCCATCACCATCAGTGCCACATTATATGGGATGCTCAGTTCTCATATGTCTACTAAGCGTCACAGTCCCCCTTAAATTTTCTCCTGTCAAATGTTTAAATTACCGTTACAAATTTTGCATTTAACTCTATCAGTACCCTCTATTATTTCAAAAAAAATTTAAACCTTACTTCTTTTTCTATGATTAATAGTCGAAGCCACATGTAGTCTCCTCCTAGTGCCACAACCATCACCCCTTGTAGCAACTCCAACACTATCAACTCCAGCACTAGTAGGTATAGTCGGTATTGTTGGAAATAACGCTTTACGCTAGAGGGGGGGTGAATAGCGTTTTAAAAATATTAAGCGTTTTAGTGCGGAATTTAAAAACTTTGCAGAAATTAAAACAAGTGCAGTAAAATAAACTTACACAATGATGTATCCTGGTTGGCCACAAACGTGGTTAGTCCAGTCCCCGAGAGACTCTCTCGAGATTTCCACTAAACTTGTCAAGCTTACGGGTGCTTAACAAACCGTTACAGCTGAGGACACAAGCCTCACCTAGGTGCTCGGGGATCACAATCCCAAAGACTTCAATTGCTCGGGGATACCAATCCCAAAGACTTCAATTGCTCGGGGATAACAATCCCAAAGACTTCAATTGCTCGGGGATAACAATCCCAAAGACTTCAACTGCTCAGGGATAACAATCCCAAAGACTTCAACTGCTCGGGGATAACAATCCCAAAGACTTCAACTGAGGAATCACAAGTTCCTCAACAAACGAGAATCGCAATTCTCTTACAAACACAAAACAAACTCACTTTACAAAGTACTCCTCAATGAGTAGATATGAGTAGAAATAGTACGCTCAAGATCACAACAACTTAGCTCAATAGAATGGCTCTTCAAAAAGCTTTATGGATGAATGAAAATGATGATCAATGTAAGAAAGCTTTTAGCAATGAAAATACTTAAATTGTATATGTTGTTGTTGTGAAAACACTGAGTTAAGCCTGTATTTATAGGTGAAAAACTCAGTCTTACCGTTGTCTAATTGCCAATTAAGGATTGCTGAAATTACTCAGTGACAATCGATTGTCAAGACTAAACAATCGATTGTTTGCCTATCAGATCAAAAATTCAATCCCAGATTTTACGTCAACAATCGATTACTTCAAATCAATAATCGATTATTTATAACGTTAAAAAATCCTTTCCAATTTTTGGCATAAAACATCGATTATCAGGAAATCAACAATCGATTATTTTAACAACGTTCAGAAAATCTTTTCCAGATTTTACGCAAAACATCGATTGTTAAATATCAACAATCGATTACCTGAAGGTAATTTGAAAATGTATGACAACGGTTAGTTCCAACAATCGATTATCAAATAGAACAATCGATTATAAATTAATTTCAAAACTTACTGTCTCATATATAATCGATTATCAAAAGCCATAATCGATTATTAATTAATTTCAAAACTTTCTGTCTCATATATAATCGATTATCAAAAGCCACAATCGATTATTAATTTATTTAAAAACACTGGGAGACATTTTTCTCATTCTAATCGATTACCATTAGTTCATAATCGATTTTTCTGAGTTTTGAAAACTTTGCCTCAGTTAACAATCGATTATCAAAAGTACACAATCGATTGTTATGCAGTTTGCAAAAACCTGATGTTAACTGACTTACTCACAATCGATTATCATTAATTCACAATCGATTGTCATGCAGTCTTGGCTTAGAGATACTCGATTATCATAAGTACATAATCGATTATCTTAGCCCAGATTTTTTAGGCATGTTTGAAAAACATTTTAACAAATATAAATATGCATAGTTTAAAATCCTTTGACACTTAAGTTAGATATGCATGATTTTGGAAAAATAATTTTAGTAGAGAAGCCATGTTATGAGCCAAGATTGAGGAATCAAGATCACAATTAATATTGACTCAATTATAACATTTCTAAACTTTGTCTTGAGCTTCTTGTAATGCATCCATTTTGTGCTTGTCCTTGAGCACTGCTATATATCGCTTATTGCTTTGTTTGACATTCATCAAAACCTACAAAAGAACACACGTTTAGTATATTGCATTTGAAACGTGTTTCCAACAATTTCCCCCTTTTTGATAATGGCAAACATAAGCGGGATATATGCAATAATTATTTTGATAATCCAAGACAAGAGTAAAGTATGCAATTTGATGTTCCCCCTCAATTCATGTTCCCCCTCACTTTAAGCATGAATGAAGTTGAGAGTGATATAGCATACTTCTTGATATCCCGTTTCTTCCCCCTTTTGCCATTAGCAAAAATTTACACAAGGGAAGAATATGAAAAAAATGTGAAATAAACACAAGTTTATTTATTGGAAAATTAAGATAAAGGAAGTAATCGATTATTGATACAGTAATCGATTGTTTGACGGCGATTTTCCTGTAGAATACTTGAGTATTTTGCGATACCTGCAAAAAAAATGTTAGACGCCTCCGACGCTCAAGTTAGAAATTATGTAAGAAATAAAATGCAATGCATGACTTAGATCAACGTGGAGTCAAGGATTCCGAGTTCACTACGAATTCGGAAGAAGGACTCTTTATCTAAGGGCTTTGTAAAGATGTCTGCCAATTGGCTTTTTGTTTCAACAAATTCAATTTCGACATCGCCTTTTAGAACGTGATCTCTAATAAAATGATGTCTAATTTCAATGTGTTTTGTTCGCGAGTGAAGAATGGGATTCTTCGTCAAGCATATGGCACTAGTGTTGTCACATCTAAGAGGAATGTGATCAAGACGTAGGCCATAGTCCAAGAGTTGTTGTTTCATCCATAGGATTTGAGCGCAACAACTCCCCGCGGCTACATATTCAGCCTCGGTTGTGGACAACGCAACACTAACTTGCTTCTTACTAAACCAAGAAACTAAAGCGCTACCGAGCAAGTGGCAAGTGCCGCTAGTGCTCTTGCGATCCAATTTGCATCCAGCAAAATCGGAGTCGGAATAGCCAATAAGTTGGCATGAAGAACCTTTGGGGTACCATAGACCCACATTGGTAGTACCGACAAGATACCTTAGAATCCGCTTTACCGCAGTAAGGTGAGACTCTTTTGGACATGATTGATAACGGGCACAGACGCACACGCTAAACATGATGTCCGGACGACTAGCAGTAAGATAAAGAAGAGAGCCAATCATACCTCGGTACTTTTTGATGTCGACTTCCTTACCTTTTTCATCTTTGTCGAGATGATCGGATGTGCTCATGGGAGTTGCTATTTCCTTTGCATTGTTCAAGTCAAAACGTTTAAGCAGTTCTTTGCAATACTTGCTTTGACAAATGAATGTACCTTCCTTCATTTGTTTTACTTGTAATCCCAAAAAGAATTGTAACTCACCCATCATGGACATCTCAAATTCGCTAGTCATTAAGTTTGAAAATTCCTTGCATAGAGCATTGTTAGTAGCACCAAAAATGATATCATCTACATATATTTGAACTAGCAAGATATCATTGTTTTCATGCTTGACAAATAAAGTTGTGTCAACTTTTCCACGAATAAAATTATTTTCTAAAAGAAATTTACTCAACCTTTCATACCAAGCTCGAGGAGCTTGTTTTAAACCATAAAGGGCCTTTTTGAGTTTGAAAACATGATTGGGAAAATTAAAGTCTTCAAAACCGGGGGGTTGCTTTACAAAAACTTCTTCTTGGATAAAACCATTTAAAAAGGCACTTTTCACATCCATTTGATATAAAATGAAATTCATAGAAGATGCAAAAGCAAGCAACAAACGGATGGCCTCTAATCTAGCTACCGGAGCATATGTCTCATCATAATCAATCCCTTCTTCTTGATTATAGCCTTGAGCCACAAGCCTAGCTTTGTTTCTAGTGATTATGCCATTTTCATCTAATTTATTTCGAAAAACCCATTTCGTACCAATTATGGTATGACCTTCGGGTCTTGGCACCAAATCCCAAACGTTGTTACGTTTGAATTGGTTAAGCTCCTCTTGCATTGCCAAGGTCCAAAATTCATCCCCAATTGCTTCAGAGATGGTTTTGGGTTCAATTTGAGAAACAAACGCAGTAAGATCTAAGGTATTTCTAAGGGAGCTCCGGGTACTTACCTTTCCTCCAACGTCGCCTATTACCTGATCGAGAGGATGGTCTTTGACTGTCCTCCATTCTGTTTGCTCTTTTGGTTCATTTTCCGATTGAGGAGCTTCTTCAATTTGTTGTTCCACCGTTTTGTCAATTTCTTTCCTTGGTGGTTCTTCTTGAATTTTGTCCTTTAGGCTTTCCAGAATACCTGAAAGATCAAGACCACAATCCTTTCTCGCCAAGCGAGTATTATCTTCGGAAAATACAATATGAGGAGATTCCTCTACAACTTGGGTTCTTTTATTAAAAACCCTATAAGCTTTACTACGAGAAGAATAGCCAATGAAGATACCTTCATCCGACTTTGCATCAAATTTTCCTAGTTGGTCCTTTCCATTGTTATGCACAAAACATTTACAACCAAAAACACGTAAATGTGAAATGTCAGGTTTTCTACCTTTGTAGAGTTCATATGGGGTTTTTAAGAGTATCGGCCGAATTGCTACTCTATTCAAAACATAGCATGCGGTACTCACGGCGTCTGCCCAAAAGTGTTTGGGAATCTTAGCTTCGTCGAGCATGGTTCTAGCCATCTCTTCGAGACTCCTATTTTTCCTTTCCACCACCCCGTTTTGTTGTGGTGTACGTGGAGCGGAAAAGGTATGCTCGATTCCGAGTTCATCACAAAAATCCGCAAAGAGATTGTGATCAAACTCTCCCCCATGATCACTTCTAATGGAAGTGACAGTTGATTCCTTTTCATTTTGAACTCTTTTAAGAAAAAGCTTGAAGCTAAGAAATGCATCACTTTTATGTGCAAGAAATAATGTCCATGTAAATCTAGAGAAGTCATCAACAATTACAAAAGCATATCTATTTCTTCCTAGACTTTCGATGCGGGATGGTCCGAATAAATCCATATGCAATAGTTGTAAAGGTCTAGAGGTTGAAACAACATTTTTGGATTTAAAAGATGCTCTTGTTTGCTTCCCCTTCTGACATGAGTCACAAATAGTATCACTTTCAAATTTTAAGTTAGGAAGACCAATCACTAGATTTTGAGAAATTAATTTATTTAAAAGATGCATGTTCATATGAGCTACTCTACGATGCCACAACCACACATTATCATCTTTGCTCAACAAACAATCAACATACTCGGATGAGGAGTTTTCAAGATCAACCATGTAAATATTGTCAACTCTAAAACCACGTAGAATAATCTTGAAATCACTACGTCTAAACACTAGACACTCATCTGAATCAAACAACGCAAGATTTCCCTTGTCACATAATTGACTTATGCTCAAGAGATTATGCTTTAATCCTTTGACAAGTAATATATGCTTTATAGAGGATTTTTCATTCTTACCGACCGATCCGATGCCAATAATTTGTCCTTTATTGTTGTCACCGAATACAACGCTTCCTCCTTCTTTGTGCTCTAGTTGAAGGAATTTGGATTCGTCTCCTGTCATGTGTCTGGAGCATCCACTGTCAAGGTACCATAGTACACTTGATCCCTTCAAGCACACCTACAAGGCAAATTAATATTCTTTAGGTACCCATACCATTTTGGGTCCTTGGGGGTTAGGCAAATAACGACCATAATAATATGAAGAATCTCTATGCTTTGTAAAACACATAGGTGCAATATGACCTGTACGATTGCAGTAATGACATACTACGTTCGGGTTGTGTTGATGCCTAGGTTGAGCCAACAAAGTTCTAGGCGAATGAAAATGATTAACACTAGATATATTGTTCCTATTTCTAGTATAATATCTAGATGGTCTAAAGTCATTAGTGCTAGACTTGTTGAAGGACCTAGTGTCATGTCTAGGTGGTCTAAGCTCGTTCGTAGAGTTATTTCTTGGTTGCCGAAAATTACTATTTGTAGGCTTGTTTGCAAGAATCCTAGATTTGGATCTAGGTTGTCTAAAGATATTAGTTCTACCCTTATTTTCATACATTCTAGCATAATGTCTAGGTGGTGTAGTGGAGTTTTTGTTTTTATGCCGTTGATTTTTCTTAGGCGATTCTTTTTCACCAACTTTAAGAACTTCTTTACTACGAGTTTCTAAAGTTTTCCTAAGTTCTGTGTTTTCTAGTTTTAAGGACTCACAAGTAGTACAAGTAAAACAATTATCAACACAAGAGGCTTCATGCATGGTCTTGATGACTTGTCTAAGTTCTATACTATCATTTAACAAAAATTGATTTTCATTTGCAAGATTCTCGTTATCACGAGACAGATTTTCAACCCCTTTTTGAGCTAAAGAAAGACGTTCTTCGAAGTCCTTGTCTTTTAAAAAGAGTTGTTTTTGAAAATCCTCTCCTTGTAGAGAAAGAGTCCTTTGTAAATCTTTAATAGTCTTAGAAGCATTTACCAACTCATCATGCAGTTTGTTATAAGCAATTTGTATATCGTTAGATGTACTTACCTCGTCTTTTTCGTCTGCCATGAGGCACTGACCAGTTGATTCATCGTTTGTGCTGACGGCTTTTTGAGGCGTGTTTTCGTGCAATTCCTCAAGTTTGTCCCACATTTCCTTAGCAGTTTTATAGTGGGAGATTTTTCGCCAAAGTTCCTGATTCAAGGCGTTATGAAATATATTCATAGCTTTAGTGTTGTATTCACTTACCTTATCTTTCCCGACTTTTGTCGTCAGTTGATCACTGTATTTAATAGCTTGCCATAGATACAAATCGTTTGCCATTGTAAAAACTTGCATCCGATATTTCCAGACTGAGTAGTCGTTTTCGTCTAATATTGGAGGTGACATGCTGCATTCTCCTTCACCTATTCCTGCAAAGAAATTTAGAGTAGAAGCCATGGATGGTTCTCTCAAACGGTTAGGTTTTTCAGAGAGTATGGCTCTGATACCAATTGTTGGAAATAACGCTTTACGCTAGAGGGGGGGTGAATAGCGTTTTAAAAATATTAAGCGTTTTAGTGCGGAATTTAAAAACTTTGCAGAAATTAAAACAAGTGCAGTAAAATAAACTTACACAATGATGTATCCTGGTTGGCCACAAACGTGGTTAGTCCAGTCCCCGAGAGACTCTCTCGAGATTTCCACTAAACTTGTCAAGCTTACGGGTGCTTAACAAACCGTTACAGCTGAGGACACAAGCCTCACCTAGGTGCTCGGGGATCACAATCCCAAAGACTTCAATTGCTCGGGGATACCAATCCCAAAGACTTCAATTGCTCGGGGATAACAATCCCAAAGACTTCAATTGCTCGGGGATAACAATCCCAAAGACTTCAACTGCTCAGGGATAACAATCCCAAAGACTTCAACTGCTCGGGGATAACAATCCCAAAGACTTCAACTGAGGAATCACAAGTTCCTCAACAAACGAGAATCGCAATTCTCTTACAAACACAAAACAAACTCACTTTACAAAGTACTCCTCAATGAGTAGATATGAGTAGAAATAGTACGCTCAAGATCACAACAACTTAGCTCAATAGAATGGCTCTTCAAAAAGCTTTATGGATGAATGAAAATGATGATCAATGTAAGAAAGCTTTTAGCAATGAAAATACTTAAATTGTATATGTTGTTGTTGTGAAAACACTGAGTTAAGCCTGTATTTATAGGTGAAAAACTCAGTCTTACCGTTGTCTAATTGCCAATTAAGGATTGCTGAAATTACTCAGTGACAATCGATTGTCAAGACTAAACAATCGATTGTTTGCCTATCAGATCAAAAATTCAATCCCAGATTTTACGTCAACAATCGATTACTTCAAATCAATAATCGATTATTTATAACGTTAAAAAATCCTTTCCAATTTTTGGCATAAAACATCGATTATCAGGAAATCAACAATCGATTATTTTAACAACGTTCAGAAAATCTTTTCCAGATTTTACGCAAAACATCGATTGTTAAATATCAACAATCGATTACCTGAAGGTAATTTGAAAATGTATGACAACGGTTAGTTCCAACAATCGATTATCAAATAGAACAATCGATTATAAATTAATTTCAAAACTTACTGTCTCATATATAATCGATTATCAAAAGCCATAATCGATTATTAATTAATTTCAAAACTTTCTGTCTCATATATAATCGATTATCAAAAGCCACAATCGATTATTAATTTATTTAAAAACACTGGGAGACATTTTTCTCATTCTAATCGATTACCATTAGTTCATAATCGATTTTTCTGAGTTTTGAAAACTTTGCCTCAGTTAACAATCGATTATCAAAAGTACACAATCGATTGTTATGCAGTTTGCAAAAACCTGATGTTAACTGACTTACTCACAATCGATTATCATTAATTCACAATCGATTGTCATGCAGTCTTGGCTTAGAGATACTCGATTATCATAAGTACATAATCGATTATCTTAGCCCAGATTTTTGAGGCATGTTTGAAAAACATTTTAACAAATATAAATATGCATAGTTTAAAATCCTTTGACACTTAAGTTAGATATGCATGATTTTGGAAAAATAATTTTAGTAGAGAAGCCATGTTATGAGCCAAGATTGAGGAATCAAGATCACAATTAATATTGACTCAATTATAACATTTCTAAACTTTGTCTTGAGCTTCTTGTAATGCATCCATTTTGTGCTTGTCCTTGAGCACTGCTATATATCGCTTATTGCTTTGTTTGACATTCATCAAAACCTACAAAAGAACACACGTTTAGTATATTGCATTTGAAACGTGTTTCCAACAGGTATCTCATCTTCCATTCCTATTTTATTATCTTCTAGTTCATATTCTTCTTGTAATTGTTCATAATCTATACCTATATTACCATTAGGCGATGTTTCAAAAACATGTGTAAATGATAATGGGTTATTACTGTTACTAGATGCTGAAGAACTCCTCTTTTTTTATTTCCCCTACCAGTAACTCTTTTACACGCTCTTTTAGTTGCACTAAACATATTGTAAAAATTAAAGGATAAGCTAAAATTAAATATGCAATTAAAATAGTAAATAAGAGAAAGAGTTAGAGGGAATGAACCGAATTCGACAATGAGTTGAGCTCTTAATTACGCAATTCTGATGTTACCACGAACAAACGTCAAGAAAGAATTTCAAATTTGAACTCCAATTGTAACTTCAAATTCCGAATAATAAAACACGATAAATTAAATTCAAGAAAAGAGAGCCAAAAAAAATTAGTAGATAAAATAATGAATTGAAGATTTGATGTCTTGCAAATTGGAGAATGAGAGAATGAGAGAAATTGAGATTCAGAAATGATTATTGAGTGAAGAAATGAGGAAGACGGGGTGGGGTATTTATATTTTAGAGAAGGTTAGTTTTGTAAATTGAAAAAAGGTAAAAAATTAAAAAAATAGGATATTTGTGCAATATTTCCATTGACCAACGGAGTAAAACATGATCTGACCGTTGCCAATAATCTGTGGGGCCCACCAATTTGAGAATTAAAAAAAAGAAAAAAATTGTTACCATTTCAACCGGGCTGGTCCGGGCCGGTAACCCGATAAGAGGAATTATTCACTCTAGCAGATTCAATCGGTTCCGATTATCCGTTTGGGTCAACTAAATGGAACAAATCCCCCACCCCCTCCCTCCCAAACCTCCTACCAATCCAGTCCAGCCCCCTATCACCGGTTCAGATTGATTTCGGATTCTAGCGTTCTAGACCGATCCAAATCGATCTAAATCGGCCCGTTTAACACCCCTAATAAAAAGACAGCTATTACGAATTTATATTTATGTGAATTAGCAATATCTCTCTATAATATATTCACGCATTAACATAGTTTTAAATATACAAATGTATAGTGACAGGACTTGAGAAGCCGACAATGCGTAAATGTTAATGTTTTGATACCTCAGTGACCACCTTCAAAGATTATTATTACTATTATTCTTATTATTATTATTATTATTATTATTATTATTATTATTATTATTATTATTATTATTATTATTTTTCCACTCCAAAATAGATAAATCAAGCAGTAAACTCTTCATTGAGATTTATGAAACGTTTATAAATTGTTCCACGTTATATTAGATACCCTTGAATAGAGGATATGGATAAAATATGGAGTAAATGACTTGTTTTGGAAGTTTGGATAACTCTGTAAATTAAGAAATACTTATAATTTTACGAATATACATATGCATATTATATCGTGCATAGATATATGTATTCATAAACGTCATCAAGCATGTGAGGCATCCCATCATGTTATGTCGGGCATCTGTGGACAAATCATCAACATATACCAACTTATCAGGTGGTGGCACGTACATAATGCCATAACCTTTTTTCCATATCTCATATACATATAATATACCTATATATGCGTATATAATAGCAATATATATATATATATATATATATATATATATATATATATATATATATATATATATATATATATATATATATTATGGGTCAATTTACATATATAAATGCATATGAAATATGTTAATAAAATCTTTCGATACGTCATACGACCATTATGACTTAATATTATGAATTAAACTTTATCAATTTACGTATTTTTTTAGACCTATAAATATATAATAGAATAATAAAATATATGAAAATTCAAAAATATATATATCTCTAATATGTCTATGAATAAATTCATTTATGAAATGTACGTATTTGCTAATTTTATTATATCGTATAGACCATGCCCAAAAAAAGAAATACCCCTAACATATTTGAGTCGATTCAGTTAATAAGTTATACTTAATAATAAAATGTATCCACATTAAAATCTCAACTTTTGGTGAATCCAATTCTCCATCAATTAAAAGGATATTACTAGTTCCGTATTTCATCTTTGTCCCATAAGGATGTGACCGCTGCATGCCTCCTCAAGATTTTACTTTTGGCTTCCTTCAAATGGTCTTTATGAAGATGCAATTCCTCAGAATCCATAAAACCTAGTCCAGCTTTTCTATTCTCCACTTTTGAGCCAAAATGATCACCACCACTGAGAAAAGTACGTAAGCCTAGTGAATTTTAAGGGAAGTTTCGATCAAGAGTTGGTTCTTCAGTGGAATAGATGAGAGGGGAATCAAGGGTCGTAGTATCTCCACCCATAGCTGCTCACTCTACACTTACGTTATTTTGGTTTTTGATGCAACGTGGCTTTTCGCAAACCATGTAGATTCCATGTTAAAATAGGATGAGGCATTGCACACTTTTTATTTTTATTTTTTTTAACACACTGTCTTAGTTATACCATTTAATGCACGAGTCACTAGTGTATGCATATGAGTCACTTAAGGCATTTGCATGCGGCTGCAACGTGGGGCAGGGAAATTTTAACCCTATTGAATTTATTAGTTAATTAGGCAATGTTTCGTTACTCCATAATTAATTAATTATCTTAAATTATTTAAAATATTCTTCACTTTTAATATAATTTATATATCATAATTTTATGATCATGTGGTACTATACAAAATAAATATATACACTATTATATCATTAAAATATTAATATAAAAATATATATATTTTCTCAACTTTTAATTTTCTTATGCTCATATAAAGAATAAAACATTTCGCATACTTGATTCTTAAAATAGTAAAAATTTATTATTCTATTGGAGAAAATAATCTCTTTCTTTACAGTTAAAAAACATCTCATTACCTTTCACAATTTATCATATCCGAAAATAATAATAATAGCACCTATCGAAAATTATATTTATAAAACTTATACTAAAATACTCTACTTAAAAGAAGATACCACACTAACATAATATCTAACTGTATTAAGGTTGTTAAACTTTCGGGGTCTTATTCCCTTCAACCATATATATAGTACTACGACTTATCCTAATATTAAAATTCGGGAAGTAACACACACCAAGAAAGAGAAGAAATATATAAGATGCAAGAGAGAAAATTACATATGGAACGACTCGACTGGTCATTTTGAGCTTTTGCACTTTGCTCACTAGTTATCAGGCATGAGCAACCCCGTGTGATGTATTATGACTTATGTAAATCGTTCATTTTTGTTTTCAGGTTAAGCGGAATAAAATTGGAAGAACAGTTCTTAGTTTGAAGCTTGAAATTTGAAAGGTTTGACTAAGATTTGACTTGTTTGTATATGATCTCAAATCAAAATTTATATGATTTGGTTAGCTCTGTTAGATGATTTGGGACTTAGGAGCGTGATCAGAATGCATTTTGAAAGTTCGTGGAAGGTTTAGGCTTGAATTAGCAAAATTGAGATTTTACCGTTTTTCGATTGATAGATTATGTTTTGATATAGGGGTCAGAATGAAATTTCTGAAAATGCAGTAGTTCCATTGTGTCATTTGTGACATGTGCAAAAACATTCAGGTCATTCGGATGCGAATTGATTGGGTTTTTTTTATCAAAAGCGTAATTTGGAAGTTTTTGAAATTCTTAGGCTTGAATCCGATGTGATTTTGGTGTTTTGATGTTGTTTTGAGTGTTCCGAAGGTTGAAAATAGTTTGAATGAGGTTATCGGATATGTTGGCATGTTTGGTTGAGGTCCCAAGGGCTTTGGTGAGTTTTGGATGGTCAATCAGACCAATTAATGTTGTTTGGAATAGCAGAAAATTGCTGATCAGTGCTGTAGAGAAATGGCCTTCACATTTGGGAGTTGGACCACCCGTTCGCGAATGGTTAGCTGGTGAAGGCTGAAATTTTAGCCTTCGCATTTGCGAGGAAGGTTTTGTGTGATTGGTCATCATATTCGCGTGAAGTGGACTGTGTTCGCGTAAGAGGAATTGGGCAACTAAGCTTATGTATGTTTATTCATCGCGTTCACGAGTGAGGTAACGCGATCGCGAAGGGTTACTATGAGGAAGTATCACTTTCGCGAGTGGGAAGACACGATCGCGAAGAAGGATTTTTGGTCAAAGATGGATTGTGCTTCCCGAGCATGAGGTTTCGACCATGTTCGCGAAGAAGGTTTTTGATGCCTCAACAAAATGTTTAAATAGCCATTCTCCGCAATTTTGGGGCTAATGTTTCATCTTTTTTTGGATATTTTTGGAGCTTTTGAGAAGGATTGAAGAGGGAATTGGAGGGAAACACTTGGAGGTAAGATTTTTGAACTCAATATTCGATCATATGTTTATTCTTGCTTGTTTAATCATAAAATATATCAAAATATAAGCTTAAAAATGGAGAATTTAGGCCTTGAATATGGAGAGCATAAATTTTGAATTAGAATGGGCAATTGAGGTCCGATTTTTATATTTTTGGTATGTATAGACTGATGAGAGGATGATGATTCTATTGATGTGACTTTTATTGGATTCTGAGACGTGCGCCCGGGGGCCAAGTTTGAGCAATTTCAGGATTTTTCATGTAGACTGGATATTTTTGAGTGAGTTTTGTTCCCTTATCATATTTTAATGAATATGCACTGATTGTGTCTAAATTTGGAGCATTGAGAGGGTGATTTGTGCGGGCAAAGGCATCACGGGCTAGAGTTTGGATCAGATCAACATGAGTAATGATTACTAATGTTGTCCAGAGGGTATGAAACCCCAGATTGTACATCATTATGTTATATTGTGATGATGCATACGCTAGATGACGAGTGTGGGGTCGTGCACTGCTGCGAATTACGACATAGTCCATTCCAAATGAACGTGTTAACACGTATTCGATTGAAAACTGTTTGATATCATCATGTTGTGGGTTGAATTCCGTATTTGAGCTTCATGGCAACTATTTGAACCCTTTTGGGAGTTTTATTGATATTTTCTCACTATTTTGACTTTAATCTTGCACTCAGTCAACCTATATTATACAGTTTTCAAAACTCTGCCATATATACTCTGCTTTAACACTTGAAATGATATTCTAAATAATATTTTGTGCTGAGCATCATGTTCCACTGTTGCCGGAGTGGCTTATGTGATTTTTACTGAGTAAAGTCGAGGGCCTGTGTTGTGAGGACACTTTTGGGTCGGGCTGCACGCCGCAGCGGTGATATGCAAATTTTGATTATGAGGTCGGGGGCTTGAGATATGTACGCCACGAGGTGGCTTATTGATATGAGGCTGAGAGCCTAGTGATGATGCCACGATATGGATTAATGTTGTGCTGTATTTTAGAGCTTAATATATGCTCGTGACTTGTAACACCTCGATGTCGTGTTGTATCTAATTCTGCATTGTTCATTTAAATTTAGATCCTGCAATATCTGATTAACTAAAAAGGAAAAATTGATCTATTAAAATTATTGAAATAGATTTGCGGATTGTGTCAGTTGACCTTTTCTTTACGAGAGGCGCCATCAAGATCGGGTCTTATTTAGTAGTGTCTCGCGGATCGGTACAGAGGCATATGCTTTTATCCTCGAGAGGCTGTAGAAGCTTTAGGAAAAACTTTACATTCTTGAATGCTTATCTGACGTCCTTAATTCAGCTTGAAATGTAACTCTTTGAATTCCTTCCACACTTTCATTTGTGTGCATGAACGCTCAGTATCAGATGTGCATCGATGGTTTGTGAATCCTTGAGCGAGGGACGAGATGTGTGTCTGTGTGTTGATGGTGGGCCAGTCTGGATGATTTGAGGACGGATTGTTACCTATAGCTTGAGCCCTGTGATGTTGAATGCGTGAGCACGTGTTTCTGGATCTATATGTGCCGTTGTGTCTCTATTAAGGGAAGTAATGACTAGATAGTTGTGTGATACGTTTGATGTGACTGTGAGATGGATTCATATGATTTGGAAGCTAGAAAGGTCAGCTGGAGGACAGAAGGACTATTAGGTGATTTATTTCCTTCTTGATTCGAGGGGTAGCCCCGAGTTATGGGTGTGTGAAGAATTTTTTGTGTTTCCTAATTAGGAGTGAAGTAAATTTCATGCTGCAGTATGAGTTCAAACAAAGGAGGACTAAGTGAGTGCTAATGTTGATTATGGTGGAAGGTATACAAAAATATAAGATGGAGGAAAAGCGGGTGGGTTATCTCCTACGCAGTGGTCTGAGGTTATGTGATCTTTATCTTGTATGTTATAAGATCTCATTTACAAGTAAAATATATGTGTTGAAATTTAAATTTGGGTCTCTTAAGAGAGTGCGCTTGACTGTTGCGAGAATGAATGCGAGATTTGTAGAAGATTTAAAGTACCAGATGGTCTGTGTTTCATGAGTGTATGAAGGATTAAGTTTAATCCCACTATGGTATTATGGCAGTAATAGAGTATATGAGTTTTGGGTTACTCTGTGTGTTTTGGTCTATGACTTCAAGCGAAGTAGGGGAGTCTGCTATTGATTAGGCGATTACACGGCTAGGTGAGATGGTCGTTCAAGTTTGAGGCCTGCTAGGGAGTCAGTTACGGCTTATGGAGATTGAGACCGAGGATGGCTCGAGTAAAGGAAATTTTTTAACAAAGGTTATATTATGCTTCATAGGTATATAAGAATCACGGGAGATCTTGAGTGATTATTGGTAAGAATGTGCGGTGTGTTGCTTGTTGCGTTAAGGTAAGGTTACATTCTATAGTGTCATAAATGCTAATGATACACAGGTTGTTCAATTCTTTTGATCGGGCTACTTGCGGTTAGAGCAGAGTGGATGACTGTCAGGAATAGTTCTAATGTGCTCAAGATTTTTCATGTAATAATTGGAGATTTTTTTTGCCAAAAACTGAGGTTTACATTGGAGGGTGTCCAGATTTGTGGTATTTCTACATAAATAATGGGCTTCTATATATCGGTATCAGGAAGGTCAAGGTAATGGCTCGGGATTTGTATGAGGTCTCTTCAGGTTAAGTATTTTGAATGTGGTGCTTTTGAGAATATCTAAGAAAGTATTTAGTGACTTATGAGCCTTAGACGATGTGGTTTTATGCTTGGGTATCACGTGGTAAGTCCGGGTTGAGGAATTGTTGTGGTATAGCAAGAAGGAGTATCAAGTTAAAGGTAAATTAGAAGGAAATATGTATAGACATTATAGCTTGGTAGTAGGCCAAATCGGTATGGTAAGGGTATGATTAGTTCTTTGGATACTTACGAGGTAATGAGTTCTTACAAGTGTTTCATGAGAATGCTCTTTGGTGATTATGGCCAGCATAGTTTGGTTGAGTTAGAAGGATTCAGACCCGATGGTTTAGTTTTTTGCAAAAGGTATCAAGAGAGTTCTTGACGGTTTTTACAATGGCTAGAGAATTATATTTTCTGGTAGCAAGAGGAGCATGGGATGTATAGTGATTTTCTTCCAGATGGGCTCAATAGAAAGTTCTTGGTTGGTTAAGTATGTCGTTTCTTGTGTCTCTGAAAGGATTGAAGTTCTCATATTATCCTATGATGGTATGGTATATGTGGTATGTTCTGAAGGATTGAAATTGCATGTGTAAGGTTATGGTTCAGTTCTGAAATGAATGTTATAAAACTCTTAGATAACGGGCCGCTTCAGATAATTAGAGAAATGAGCTTCAGACAACTAGAGAAATGAGCTTCAGATGATTAGAGAAATAATCATTAGATGATTAAGGAAATGATATTTCTAATTTGGGTGATTTGACGAGGTTATATGTTTCAAAGAAAGAAAATGTGATTAAGTTGATGGCACTTCGGTAGTATTGCGGCACTTTCTTGTTATACTGATTGCTGATATTTGAGTTTTATTGGCGGCACAGAATAATTTGTAAGAAGCTCTCGTGGAATGATTGGGTATTAGAGGTGTGGTATGTATTCGGACGACAGAATTGGAATCGGATATGGTGATTCGTGGGCTATATAGATTTAGAGATGGGAAGTTCTCATAAATAGGTAATGTTATGGTTATGGTTCAGGTGTATCAAAACTGTATAATGACTACCAGGGTTTGGAGACCCTATTGGATCTTTTGTTGCTTGGTATGTTAGATTTTAGATGTGATATTGGGTATAGATTGTTGGAAACACGTTTCAAATGCAACATACTAAACGTGTGTTCTTTTGTAGGTTTTGATGAATGTCAAACAAAGCAAAAAGCGATATATAGCAGTACTCAAGGACAAGCACAAAATGGATGCATTACAAGAAGCTCAAGACAAAGTTTAGAAATGTTATAATTGAGTCAATATTAATTGTGATCTTGATTCCTCAACTTGGCTCATAACATGGCTTCTCTACTAAAATTATTTTTCCAAAATCATGCATATTTAAATTAAGTGTCAAATGATTTTAAACTATGCATATTTACATTTGTTAAAATGTTTTCCAAGCATGCCTCAAAAATCTGGGCTAAGATAATCGATTATGTACTTATGATAATCGAGTATCTCTAAGCCAAGACTGCATGACAATCGATTGTGAATTAATGATAATCGATTGTGAGTAAGTCAGCTAACATCAGGTTTTTGCAAACTGCATAACAATCGATTGTGTACTTATGATAATCGATTGTTAACTGAGGCAAAGTTTTCAAAACTCATAAAAATCGATTATGAACTAATGGTAATCGATTAGAATGAGAAAAATGTCTCCCAGTGATTTTAAATAAGATGATAATCAATTGTGGCTTTTGATAATCGATTATATATGAGACAGAGAGTTTTGAAATTAATTAATAATCGATTATTCCATTTGATAATCGATTGTTGAAGCTGACCGTTGTCATATATTTTCAATTACCTTCAGTTAATCGATTGTTGATATTTAACAATCGATGTTTTGCTTAAAATCTGGAAAAGATTTTCTGAACGTTGTTAAAATAATCGATTGTTGATTTCCGGACAATCGATGTTTTATGCCAAAAATTGGAAAGGATTTCTTAACGTTATAAATAATCGATTATTGATTTGAAGTAATCGATTGTTGACGTAAAATCTGGGATTGAATTTTTAATCTGATAGGCAAACAATCGATTGTTTAGTCTTGACAATCGATTGTCACTGAGTAATTTCAGCAATCCTTAATTGGCAATTAGACAACGGTAAGACTGAGTTTTTCACCTATAAATACAGCTTCAACTCAGTGTTTTCACAACAACAACATATACACTTTGAGTATTTTCATTGCTAAAAGCTTTCTTACATTGATCATCATTTTCCATTCATCCATAAAGCTTTTTGAAGAGCCATTCTATTGAGCTAAGTTGTTGTGATCTTGAGCGTACTATTTCTACTCATATCTACTCATTAAGGAGTTCTTTGTAAAGTGAGTGTGTTTTGTGTTTGTAAGAGAATTGCGATTCTCGTTTGTTGAGGAACTTGTGATTCCTCGGTTGAAGTCTTTGGGATTGTTATCCCCGAGCAGTTGAAGTCTTTGGGATTGTTATCCCCGAGCAGTTGAAGTCTTTGGGATTGTTATCCCCGAGCATTTGAAGTCTTTGGGATTGTTATCCCCGAGCAATTGAAGTCTTTGGGATTGGTATCCCCGAGCAATTGAAGTCTTTGGGATTGTGATCCCCGAGCAACTAGGTGAGGCTTGTGTCCTCAGCTGTAACGGTTTGTTAAGCACCCATAAGCTTGACAAGTTTAGTGGAAATCTCGAGAGAGTCTCTCGGGGACTGGACTAACCACGTTTGTGGCCAACCAGGATACATCATTGTGTAAGTTTATTCTACTGCACTTGTTTTAATTTCTGCAAAGTTTTTAAATTCCGCACTAAAACGCTTAATATTTTTAAAACGCTATTCACCCCCCCCTCTAGCGTAAAGCGTATTGTCCAACAATTGGTATCAGAGCCATACTCTCTGAAAAACTTAACCGTTTGAGAGAACCATCCATGGCTTCTACTCTAAATTTCTTTGCAGGAATAGGTGAAGGAGAATGCAGCATGTCGCGTCCAATATTAGACGAAAACGACTACTCAGTCTAGAAATATCGGATGCAAGTTTTTACAATGCAAACGATTTGTATCTATGGCAAGCTATTAAACACAGTGATCAACTGACGACAAAAGTCGGGAAAGATAAGGTAAGTGAATACAACACTAAAGCTATGAATATATTACATAACGCCTTGAACCAGGAACTTTGGCGAAAAATCTCCCACTATAAAACTGCTAAGGAAATGTGGGACAAACTTGAGGAATTGCACGAAAACACGCCTCAAAAAGCGGTCAGCACAAACGATGAATCAACTGGTCAGTGCCTCATGGCAGACGAAAAAGACGAGGTAAGTACATCTAACGATATGCAAATTGCTTATAACAAACTGCATGATGAGTTGGTAAATGCTTCTAAGACTATTAAAGATTTACAAAGAACTCTTTCTTTACAAGAAGAGGATTTTCAAAAACAACTCTTTTTAAAAGACAAGGACTTTGAAGAACGTCTTTCTTTAGCTCAAAAAGGTGTTGAAAATCTGTCTCGTGATAACGAGAATCTTGCAAATGAAAATCAATTTTTGTTAAATGATAGTATAGAACTTAGACAAGTCATCAAGACTATGCATGAAGCCTCTTGTGTTGATAAATGCTCTACTTGTACTGCTTGTGAGTCCTTAAAACTAGAAAACACAGAACTTAGGAAAACATTAGAAACACGTAGTAAAGAAGTTCCTAAAGTTGTTGAAAAAGAAACGCCTAAGAAATATCAACGGCATAAAAACAAAAACTTCACTACTCCACCTAGAAATAACTCTAAGGTATTAAACAAGCCTAGAACAAATTCTTTTAGACCACCTAGACATTATGCTAGAATGTATGAAAATAAGGGTAGAACTAATATCTTTAGACAACCTAGATCCGAATCTAGGATTCTTGCAAACAAGCCTACAAATAGTAATTTTCGGCAACCAAGAAATAACTCTAGGAACGAGCTTAGACCACCTAGACATGACACTAGGTCCTTCAACAAGTCTAGCACTAATAACTTTAGACCATCTAGATATTATACTAGAAATGGGAACAATATGTCTAGTGTTCATCTTTTTCATTCGCCTAGAACTTTGTTGGCTCAACCTAGGCATCAACACAACCCGAACGTAGTATGTCATTACTGCAATCGTATAGGTCATATTGCACCTATGTGTTTTACAAAGCATAGAGATTCTTCATATTATTATGGTCGTTATTTGCCTAACCCCCAAGGACCCAAAATGGCATGGGTACCAAAAGAGCATTGATTTGTTTTGCAGGTGTGCTTGAAGGAATCAAGTGTAGTGGATACTCCAAACACTTGACGGGAGACGAATTCAAAATTCCTTAAATTAAAGCACAAAGAAGGAGGAAGAGACGGAAAAGTCGATTTAGGCATTTTTTTCAAAATCGGAAGTATTTTCGAAAAATTTAAAAGACAAAATACAAGGAAGACAAAGGCAAAATTGTGGAAGAAGCTTCTTAAATTGAAGAATGAGCCAAAAGACCAAAATGAACGGAGGATGTTCAAAATCAGGTAATTGGCAAAGTCGAAGGGAAGGTATCCCCCAAAAGGTAAGAGGAAAGTATAAATTGTCTTGATACAAGAAAAATCGATCATAATCGATTATTTATGCTTACAATCGATTATCAGTATCAACAATCGATTATTTGTTGATTCAATTTTTTTTGTCATGAAATCTTGTTGAATGTTTACATTGCTTGATAGAATTAAGTCTCATCATTTTAGCATCCCCCTTCCAAACAATCGATTATTTGTTCTGCCAATCGATTATTTGCCAAAATCCAAACTCTCTGTGAGTGAAATAATCGATTACTATATATTGACAATCGATTATCTGTTTTAAACTTATGTTACCGTTTTGGCTCTACAATCGATTCCTGTCAGGTCATAAATATGAAAAACAATCGATTACCAAGTTTGACAATCGACTATCTTTTTCAAATTTTTTTTCCGTTCTGGCGTGTAATCGATGTGTCAGATCATTTTCATTAATGACAATCGATTATTCTATTCAAACAATCGATTATTGAACGGTCAGTGGATTTATTTTTACCGTTTCAGACTTCAAAGCTCTTCAAATCTCTTCAAATCTTTTCAAATAAGTGTAAGATTCATTCCTTCTCTATATATAGGCTGCACATATGCTCTTGTATACTCACTCAAGCCTCCCAAGCATCAAATTATCTTGTTATCTTTGAAAAATCCTAGCACATCCTTTTCAAAAATGTCAAGCCGCTACTCCAAACGTGCTCGTTCCAAACAAGGTGCTTCTTCTTCTCGCCATCCATATCAAGATGGATCGGTTCTATTCTTTGAATCCGATGAAGAGCTCACCCGTTTCTTAACCAAATTTGAGAAACGCCTTATTCTCCCTCCTCGCTTTTCAACAAACGCTCTTGTTGCACCATTCATTCCAGCCGCGAATATGCTAAGAGAGTGCCAACTTTTCAATTTCCTACTCCTTACTCACCCCTACTACAACATTACTTTGGTTGAAGCTTTTTACTCCAACCTTCACAAAGATGATGAGGGTGAACTCGTTACTAATGTTAACGGCATTTCCATTCTAATTTCTGAAGATAACCTCCACCTCATTGCCGGCATTCCGCATGATGGTGAAGACATCTACCAGTACATAAATGATGCCGGTTACATGATTGATGAAGCTAATCTCTTCCGCCAAGCCGGAGTCGCCTATGATGAGTCTTCTTCCCGTCGTCCCACCATAAAGGGTATGGACCCGAATTATCGTTTCATTATCTATTTCATCACTCGTGTTCTCAAACCCCGTAAACTCAATCACACCACCATTTCCCAAGAGGATGCCAATTTTCTTCATGCCATTATCACCGGTGTTAAAATCAATTGGTGCAAGCTTATTCAATCTCATATGTTCAATGCCACCAGAGATGACATACCTCTCCCCTATGCCCTCTTAATAATGAAATTTCTTGAAGCTTCCGGGGTCAATATTGCTAATGGTCCTCTCAAAAAGAGCACCAAAATCTGGGAAATTTCGGAGTCTTCCTTTCATCATGATGGTGATCATGCTCCCGCTCCTCCTCAAAATCGACAAGCCCGTCGTGCTCATCCTCCTCAGGAGCCTACCCTACGGACTATCTCTGACCAAATTACTCAATTAACCCGTGAGGTCCATGGTTACTTTGATCACGTGCATTATGCCTATGCTCAGGTGGTGCCATATCAAGCGCCTCCCAATGATGATGAAGGGGATGGGGGTGATGAATGATGAAATTGTTGTTTTTGATGATGTGAAATTGTTGTTTTTGCTTTGTTTTTCCTTGGTTGGTTAGTTGTTGTTCGTTTTATTGTGTTTGGCTCCACCCATGTAATGTTATTTTCCAATAAATAAACTTTTGTTTATTTCATATGTTTTTTTGCATATTCTTCCCTTGTATATATTTTTGCTAATGGCAAAAGGGGGAAGAAACGGGATATCAAGAAGTATGCTATATCACTCTCAACTTCATTCATGCTTAAAGTGAGGGGGAACATGAATTGAGGGGGAACATCAAATTGCATACTTTACACTTGTCTTGGATTATCAAAATAATTATTGCATATATCCCGCTTATGTTTGCCATTATCAAAAAGGGGGAAATTGTTGGAAACACGTTTCAAATGCAATATACTAAACGTGTGTTCTTTTGTAGGTTTTGATGAATGTCAAACAAAGCAAAAAGCGATATATAGCAGTACTCAAGGACAAGCACAAAATGGATGCATTACAAGAAGCTCAAGACAAAGTTTAGAAATGTTATAATTGAGTCAATATTAATTGTGATCTTGATTCCTCAACTTGGCTCATAACATGGCTTCTCTACTAAAATTATTTTTCCAAAATCATGCATATTTAAATTAAGTGTCAAATGATTTTAAACTATGCATATTTACATTTGTTAAAATGTTTTCCAAGCATGCCTCAAAAATCTGGGCTAAGATAATCGATTATGTACTTATGATAATCGAGTATCTCTAAGCCAAGACTGCATGACAATCGATTGTGAATTAATGATAATCGATTGTGAGTAAGTCAGTTAACATCAGGTTTTTGCAAACTGCATAACAATCGATTGTGTACTTATGATAATCGATTGTTAACTGAGGCAAAGTTTTCAAAACTCATAAAAATCGATTATGAACTAATGGTAATCGATTAGAATGAGAAAAATTTCTCCCAGTGATTTTAAATAAGATGATAATCGATTGTGGCTTTTGATAATCGATTATATATGAGATAGAGAGTTTTGAAATTAATTAATAATCGATTATTCCATTTGATAATCGATTGTTGAAGCTGACCGTTGTCATATATTTTCAATTACCTTCAGGTAATCGATTGTTGATATTTAACAATCGATGTTTTGCTTAAAATCTGGAAAAGATTTTCTGAACGTTGTTAAAATAATCGATTGTTGATTTCCGGACAATCGATGTTTTATGCCAAAAATTGGAAAGGATTTCTTAACGTTATAAATAATCGATTATTGATTTGAAGTAATCGATTGTTGACGTAAAATCTGGGATTGAATTTTTAATCTGATAGGCAAACAATCGATTGTTTAGTCTTGACAATCGATTGTCACTGAGTAATTTCAGCAATCCTTAATTGGCAATTAGACAACGGTAAGACTGAGTTTTTCACCTATAAATACAGCTTCAACTCAGTGTTTTCACAACAACAACATATACACTTTGAGTATTTTCATTGCTAAAAGCTTTCTTACATTGATCATCATTTTCCATTCATCCATAAAGCTTTTTGAAGAGCCATTCTATTGAGCTAAGTTGTTGTGATCTTGAGCGTACTATTTCTACTCATATCTACTCATTAAGGAGTGCTTTGTAAAGTGAGTGTGTTTTGTGTTTGTAAGAGAATTGCGATTCTCGTTTGTTGAGGAACTTGTGATTCCTCGGTTGAAGTCTTTGGGATTGTTATCCCCGAGCAGTTGAAGTCTTTGGGATTGTTATCCCCGAGCAGTTGAAGTCTTTGGGATTGTTATCCCCGAGCAGTTGAAGTCTTTGGGATTGTTATCCCCGAGCAGTTGAAGTCTTTGGGATTGTTATCCCCGAGCAATTGAAGTCTTTGGGATTGGTATCCCCGAGCAATTGAAGTCTTTGGGATTGTGATCCCCGAGAAACTAGGTGAGGCTTGTGTCCTCAGCTGTAACGGTTTGTTAAGCACCCGTAAGCTTGACAAGTTTAGTGGAAATCTCGAGAGAGTCTCTCGGGGACTGGACTAACCACGTTTGTGGCCAACCAGGATACATCATTGTGTAAGTTTATTCTACTGCACTTGTTTTAATTTCTGCAAAGTTTTTAAATTCCGCACTAAAACGCTTAATATTTTTAAAACGCTATTCACCCCCCCTCTAGCGTAAAGCGTATTGTCCAACATAGATTGGTTGTCTCAGCGTTGTGTCATACTGAGATATTGCACTAAGGCAACTAGGAGCACGTGATTTTTCCCTACATGAAAATAACTCCAAAAAATAGACCAAAATAGTTTTAATTGAATTTTTTGTGTTTTTCTTTATTTATTTGCATTTCATGCATTTTTTTTAAAAAACAAAACATAGAAAAATCATAGAAGTGTCACATTTTAATTTTATGCCAACTTAAATTCAATTTTCATTTAGGAATTAATTACATTGAGTTAATTGTGTTTTAAAAATAAGAATCGTAAAAAATGGTTAAATTAGAACTTTTAATTTTAGTCCTTGAATATCGGTAGTTTTTCGTTTAATTTTGGTTTTATTAGCAGCAATAAGTATTAGTTGTAGTAATTTGTTCAATTTAAAAATAATTTGACTAGGAATTAATTTAGGTGTTATTTTTAGCTTTAATTTACAAGAAGTTAGAAAAATATGAAAAAAAAAGAGGTGAATCACATTTTTGGGCCAAAGTCTTATTAAAATTCCAGCCCAATGCAATTGCCATTTTTAAAACCCAACCCGAATAATCCCCTACCCAACCCAAACCAGGTCGATTCGCTTGACCCAATATCCAAACCCATTTCCCCACCTAAATCTAATGCCTAAGTCTTGAAGGAGGATACACAATACACGCATGGAAGGAAGGGATGCGCAACTTTACTTCTTCTTGACAAAGCTCGAACAAACACAGGCTTATACAAATGATACAATACCTACACATACGCATATACACTAACAATAGATACAGAAGGGAGTCGACTGCAAATTGAGTGCAGCTAGAAACTTTTACAAGAGATCTCCCCCTTACGATCTCTCTTCTTCTTCGATCAGAATGAACCTTCCCCTGTATTATCATCGACCACACCTGTTTTCGAACGCCCTAAACATCCTCACCCCCAAGTGTCACGCACACAGTAACGGACACAAACAGACTGGGAGACCTTTCTGAGTTCGATTCTCGTAGAGATCGCCGTTGAAGGTAGCATGTTCCTAATTCGACGAGGTTTCCGGTTTGAGGTCTCGATTTCTCCTGAGGTTCTTGTTCGATTTAGCCATTGTTGATTCATTCAAATTTGGAGGATAAGTATGGATTCTGCTAGAATTTGATCGAGGACGACCTCGGTTCGAGCCTCGTTGCTCGGTCGGGCTCATTTATATTTGTTCAGCTCCATTTTCCATTGTTGGATGCTTGATTTTGTCTGAAATTTGAACTCGAAAATTTGTATCTATGGATTCTCAAAACCTTAAAGAATTTTTGCTCCATAGGTTCAACTCAGCTCTTTCTCTTCTCATTGTTTTTGTTTGCGATGGATTGTGGTGTTTGTGTTAGTTTGGTCTACATTCTTTGTTAAATTTCTTTAATTGGTTATCCGGATTTCGAATCTTGTCATCTAAGCTTGATCAATTCTGTTGGTGGATAATTCTTGTTTGCGTTTGATGCTATGTTAGAGTGGGATTCTATGAACGAATCAGTAGAGTTTGGGTCTGGAATTAGCTGTTAGTTGCGATTTGCGCTCGAAAGAGACATTTGTCGATATGTTCTTGCAATTCGATATTCTCTCTGGTTTTTTGGATGTGTTCGAATGTGAGAAATCAAAACTAATGTGTTCACGTTATAGTTAACTTTTTGAGGGTGAAACTCGCGTGTTGAATGCTTAAAGTTTCTTGAAAATAAGTATCGTGACTATTAATTATCACTAAGGTGGAAGTCCTAATCAAACTTTTATCTATTGTGAGTTCTTTAAATCGGCTTGGTACACATGTTGAGTTCTTAGGATAATTGAATATAACTATGTTCAAATTTCTCCGTCAAGATGTGCATCAATTTTCTCTCCATGTTCTTGTTTCTTTGATGAATATGAATGTCGTATGAGTATTTAGTTGTTTTGTGTCTTGTTTAACACTTTCTCTTAATTTGTTTTGAATAATATATATTAGATGGGATAGAAATGAATTGGTTGGGCAGTTTTAGGGTGATGAGCACATGATATGTTTGGCTTTATAAATTTGGGTAAAATTCATCTAGACCACAAAGTAAATCACGACAGTGAAGGAGATTAAGGGTAGTTGTATTTGAGCTAATCCTGCTTGGTGATAATTGAGTGAAGGAACATTATTTATACTTGTTCATATTTTTATTCAAATTGGATATAGCTGGACATGATGGTGTCACAATATAGATATTGAGTTGCTATTCATCAACTGAACTACGTGATTTGATTAAAAGAGTCAGTGGGTGCATTTCATGTGGCGCAGCTCCAATTCCAAACATGGTTAAATAATGCAGTTTGTGAACCACGGTGCATTTCATGTGGCGTGGCTTGCGATATGTTTTAAATAAACTTGATTTTTCCTTAAATAAAATAAAAACAGTTTGAAATTTTATGGTCTTCCAAATGTAGTTCTCTTTTAAATTATAATTGGGGCATTCCATGCCAAACAAAAATGAATATTGCATGCCCTCGTTTTCATTAATCGTGTTTATACTTAGAACTCAAGACGAGTCGTTTAGCGAATTTTGACGGCCTCTCGCTAAGTTAATAATGCGTAGCTGCTCTAGTGCGTGCTTAATAACATTACTTTCCTAATTTCGTGTGCACATTTATGTGACCCAAATACAAATAGGGTGCACTTATGTGACGTGGTTCGAGGCATATTTTAACGATTTTGCAATTCTCTTCAAAATAATAATAAAAGTGGTTAAAAAATTCAAAACGCACATAGGTTCATAATTGTATAAAATTATATAATTTAAGCTAAATATAAAGAGTTGAGTGACCGTGCTAGAACCACGGAACCTGGGAACGCCTAACACGTTCTCCCGGGTTAACAGAATTCCGTACTTGGATTTCTGATTCGCGGACTGTTAAACAGAGTCATTCCTTGAATCTCTAGTTCAACGTTCAAGAATTCGAGCTTGGAATAATTGTTGTGTTTGGCTTTGTTTATTATCTGATTTTTACATGTTGGCGTAATGTGCAAAATGATGGTTTCTACCGCTTTGATATTATCTGAACTGTACATATAAACTGCTATAAAACCTTTCTGTTCTCACCTCTGGGAATGTGCTTACTAGTTGAGACTTCCTATTCTGTTAGTGTCATACCTTATAATAAGAAAGAGGCTCGGTGAAGTTACAAATCCGGACGATCTTGCGGGTCCCCGGTACGCCCCCTCCTCGACTCAAGTTTTCCGCTCGGGTACACAGTCTAGAAAAAATACCCAGGTACTGAACATAGCATAACAAAACCTCATACCGTATCTCTAGTAGGAACGTTTGTTTGCATTACGTGCATTTGACATAGGGGACTCAACACGGGGGTTGGGTCTGTCTAGGACATGTGACCTGAAATGCAAAGACCATCCTGATGCATATTACGTGCTACTTGTGCATTTAGTCATTTTGGATTTGCATGTTGACCGGCTTGTGAATAAGGAAAGAAACTTAAGAAAATAAGTAGTACTGGGGTTGATTGAGATTAATCATTTGCTTTGTAAAACCAATGCTCAAATAGCACAGAAATACTGCTGGATTTTTGAAAAAGGAGGGGAAAAGGAAAAACAAAAGAAAAAGGGGATTTTCAACAAAGTTTTTGGTTTTGACAAATTGTTCTGCCCGAACTATGCCAGTTTGAATCTCACCAAGTGTGGGATACGTAGGCAACCCCCATCGGGTCCAACCTCCTCTGTGCAAAAAATAGCCAAAATAATTTTTAAATTTTCATTTGCTGTCCTAAATAAGTTGGGTGACGTTGTTATTATCAAGAATAGCCAAACGACCTCGAAAGGGACACCGTAGGCTGATTTTGCACATACGGCCACCTTTGGGTCTTTATTGTATTTTTGGCCGTCTAGCGGGCACAACCCTGAGAAATTCCTCCGAAAGTGCTAAAAGTCCGTATTCGAAAAACTGGTCCTTTGGGTTTAGAAAATAAATTTCATAAAAGAAAACTTTTCATTTTGAAGTCAAACAAGAATAAAGCCACAAGTTACTAATTCACCTTAATAAATGTGCAGAATGAGCACAATTCAAACCGAAACCTTTTCATTCGTGAGCCGAATTCATTTGGACCTGCGATTGTGGTGGAATGATCTAGGAAAAGAAG
This sequence comes from Nicotiana benthamiana, assembly GCA_034376525.1. NCBI lineage: Eukaryota > Viridiplantae > Streptophyta > Magnoliopsida > Solanales > Solanaceae > Nicotiana > Nicotiana benthamiana. The sequence continues at coordinate 26,900,907 of CM067341.1, forward strand.
GGCAAGATGAGATTAAGAAGTACTTGGGGGCCTCCCCGGGTTGTTGGAAATTGTGCCCCAAGGAGACATCATAAGAGTGTTGGTCACGTGCTGGGACCCGATGCACAACGTGTTCCACTTCTCATATTTCGATCTTACCCCAACGTTGGAAGAAATAGCTGGATACATCGGAAGTGATGAGCTTCCTTTGAGACACAAGTATTTGGTTGCTCCAAGAGTTGTAGCGGTGCATAAATTCTTAGATACCTTGACTGCAAGAAGTGTGGTACATGATTCGAACTTGGCGGTAGGATTTTGCACCTTTTCATTCCTATATACCAGATATGGTCACATAGGGGGGGTTCAGTAATCCAGACAGCAAGGGAAACCATATCAAATGGTATGAACACAGACGCTTTGCTTTTATGGTGCCTTTTCTAGGGCTTCTGGAGTTTCCAAGAAAGGATGGTAACATTGATATAAAGATAGCAGGGGTTGTCAGCACTCTACGCACACAGGCCAAATGCACACTTGCGCCTATGATAGTAGCCGAGATCTGTCGCGCTCTCACAGCTTGCAAGGCTAGGAATGATTTCTTTGAGGGGTGCAATCTATTATTACAAATGTGAATGACTGAGTATCTATGCCACCGTCCCTAATACATGAGTTACTCATCCACAGAGAAAACTTGCATAGAGGAGTTTTTCACAAGAATTGAAAGGCTCAACTTACCCGAAGGTGTATTAAGATGGATATACTACTTTCAACCCCTTCCTGCCAGTCAAATAGAATGGACACTAGGATGGTTGTCTGTGGATGAGATCGTATACATTCCGGTAACAAAATCTCATTTCCTTTTGATGGGTCGTAAGTGCATCCAGCCTTATGACCCGCATCGGGTCTTGAAACAACTCAGCATATGCCAGATAGTGCCAAGAGACGAAGATCTTACTTTCCGGGTATTCGAGATTGGGCCTCATGGTCAGTTCCCCGAAGCAACAGTCCGCAAGATTTGGAATGAATGCCAATACCTATCTGCAAACACTTGCGTATAGAATCAGGCTAGAGGCGAAGCGTCACCAGGATACCTTGCTTGGTACAAGAGAGAAATTGAGTTTGAGAGACCACCAAAAAGGCCTCATCTCCAGGAATTCATCGAAACGTCACAGGAACAATGGGACTGGCTAGCTAAGGAAAATGAGTACAGGGCCACCATAGGTAAATTAGAAAAACAGGTCAAAGAGCTTCGATTTGAAAATGGTTTGCAAGCCGCAGGAGATGAGGGAGAAAATAAAAGATTAACCAAAGAAAACGAGTCTTTGCGAGCCCAAATCAAGAAAATGAAAGCAGCCGCGGAAAATCCCACCAGGAGCGGGAAGGATGAAAAACTCATAGACATTTTAAGGCGAAAAGTGATCGAGTATGGGATTGACCTAAATAACACAAAAGGTGAGCTATCCAGGGTTCGGAAACGATTAGCTAAAGATGTGGAGGAAAAAGCCCGCATCCTTGGGCAATTAATAGAAAGGCATAACGATGAGATTGTTGGGTTTAAAAATAAGGTAATCATGGCTGAGAACAAAGTGGCCAGGTAAGACAAGGATTTCAAAGCCGAGAGAGAATATTGTTATGCGGCGATAGCAAGGTTGGAGATGGATTTCCGGCAATTCCAAGAACTGAATCAGGTAGCTGAGCGAATTCTAGAGGCAATGGCCGAGCAAATTGGGTGGTTATTTCAAGAAAAGGGTGTTATCAGGTAGAGAGCACGGACAATTGTAGACTACATCACAACAAAGTGGGAACACTGCGAGGATATTACAAGATCCATGTTCTTTGCCACTTCCATGACCTTTGTTCGGCAAGTAATGGAGAACTCCACCATCTCCAAGGGAGTTTGGCACGCAAGCATGCAGCAAGGCCGAACGATGCCTCGTAGGGCCCAGGAGCACCTGAAGCATTAATGTATTCATGAAGATTGCATTTCCTTTTGTCAAAATATACAAAAGTCTGTCAGTTTCACCTGGAGTATGTATTTTATTTTATGCATAATTAGTTGTTCTTCGAGTCTGTAGTTTGTTTGTTAGATATTTTAATCTGTCACTCTCTCGAGTCCTTGTAACTACAGTTTGTTTTTATAAAAATGGAAAATTTCCAAAAATATTTTATGTTTCGCTTTTATTAGCGAGAAGTACGCTCGGTTTGATTCATGCGGGGTCATGATACGTAGGAAATCTCTAGAGGATTCGACCACAATTGAACAATATAAGAGAGAAAGTGAGTAAAATAGGAAAGAGGGAGACAATAGGGCTAAAACAAAGGGGCTTCGTAAGCAAATAAATAAAAGCCGGGATGATGCAAGCAACCAATGCATGTAGTGACCAAGTGTTATTTAGGTGCATTCATACCCAATGTGTGGACGCTTATGTGTCAGAAACTAACCATTAACGAGTTTTTTGTGTTGTTCCAGTTTCAAAATAGACAGGTGATTAGTACTTGCGGCATTCTGGAATCTCACTCCTACAACACGCGGTCTAAGAGCAATCAAGTCATTGCCAATCAAGAAACTGATGTCAGCATTATTGACCCTTCAAAAGAATCAAAGGAATTGGAAGTTAATGCTATGGAGGAGGAAATGTGTAAGCTACAACACCAAATGGCAGTGATGTGCCATGCACGGGCAAGAGGATAGCCACCCCCGACCTATTCGGCTAATCCAACATTCACCCCGTTGCTGGTCCAAGCGACTGACCAATCCACCACTGATCCACTCTCAAGTTTTCCTATCTATTCACAACATAAGGGTACTACCTCATAACAACCACCAGCTCCACTACCCAAAGTCACTCCTCACCCTCCATGCCAATTGCCCCTATCTATGTGGCATCCCCGCCTCCTGCACTTCATAGGTCGTCAAGTGAACCCCTGCAAGCTTATGACCCTTAATACTACCCACCAGAACCTGCTTACAAAAACCATATGCCATACTCTTATGCTCCCCATCCGAAAATCCCGAAGGGAGTTGAAAACCTGATCAAAAATCCTGAGCAGGAATATTTTCTTAGAAAGGTCCAGAGTCTGGAACAATCATTCAGGGACATGCAGGGATAAGTTGGACATGTGAGTGTGGCGTTCAATGATCTTTGCCTATTTCCTGATGTGCAATTGCCTCCAGGTTTCAAGATTCCTAAATTTGACTTATATGATGGGCATGTCAACCTAGTCATGCATCTAAGGGGTTTTTGCAGCAAAGTGAGGGGAACAGGGGGAAAGAATGAATTGTTAATGGTGTACTTTAGTCAAAGATTAAATAGGTCGGCACTAGAGTGGTATACTTGGTAGGTTAACAATAGGTGGTATACTTGGGATGACCTGGCACAAGCGTGTGCCTGCCACTTTGAATATAATCCCGAGATTGTCCCGGATCGTCCATCTCTGACAAAGTTGGAGAAGAAACACAACGAGAGTTTCAGGGAGTACGGTTTCTAGTGGAGGGAACAAGCTGCTAGAGTTGATCCTCCGATGAAGGAGAGTGAGATGGTTGATAATTTTCTACATGCTCTAGAACCTACCTATTTTAGACATTAGGTGTTAGCAGTGGGGAAGTCTTTCAACGAAATGGTCAAGATGGGAAGTATGGTCGAGGAAGGCCTCAAGTCCGATAAAATCATGACCTACTCTGAGATTAAGGCGACTACTGGGGCCATCCAGGGTGGAGATGGGGGCACATTCGGAAAGAAGAAGAAGGAGGAAGTAGCGACATTAGATTTGGGAACTTGGTTCATACCTCGGGCGCCATCTCATTATGCCCAGCCTCGTCCTCACCACCAAACATACCCACACACCCCATACGGCCCACAACAACATTACTATCCACCACCAGAACCCCGTTTCTCAGTCCATCGTTCGCAAGCATATACCTAAACCCCTGCTCACGCACAATGGCGTGCGCCACCCCCCAAAATACCTACCCAAATCCACAAAATCATTACCCACCTCCAAGAGCCTACCAACAACCCCTGAAGCTCGCCTTCTGACCCAATCCAGTTCTGAGAAATGAAAAGGTGCAGAAAAAGAAGACTTTCACTCCACTGGGAGAATCCTACACTAGCTTATTCCAAAGGCTGCGACAACTAGATATGTTGAGACATATTGAAGCAAAATTGCCAAAATCCTCCCCCAAAGAATCTAGATTATTCGGTCAGTTGTGAATACTGTTCCGGTGCAACATGGCATGACACCGAAAAGTGTTGGCATTTAAAGAACGCCATCTAGGAACTTATTAACTCCCACCGGATTGAGGTGTAGACCCCAGAGGCGCCCAATATTAATCAAAACTCGCAGCCACTCCATCAGGAAACGAACATGATTGAGACTGTGGAAAAAAGGGGAGAGTCCAAAAAGCCCTCACAAACACTAATGATGATCAAAGCTAGTGAGGTTAAACTAATTAAGAATGCAAGTAGTGATAAGCTAGTAATCGGGGCAAAAGAAAAAGGCAGCAAACCTGTCATAGTTCAAGGGACCTCAGTATTCGTGGCTGCGCTAAAGCAGGAACAGGCAAAAGTAATAGTACATGGGGCAGCTAGAGAACCTGTCTTGGTTGTGGAAGGTGCTCGCATAGAGCTAGTTATTGTAAAACCAGTAATCCAACCACCAATCATGAACATCAAAGTTGTTCCTTGGATATATGAGCAAGAAATAATGATGTACAAAGGAAAAGAAGTCAGGGAGGAAGTGTGTGAGGCACGGGGTTTAACTCGATCAAGGAGGTACTTTGCCCCGAAAAAATTGGGAAAGGGGAGAATCTCTAAAGATAACCCAGAATAAGTGAAGAAGGCGGTGTCAGAAGAAGAGGCAGATGAATTCTTGAAGAAAATGAAAATGCAGGACTCCTCCATCATAGTGTAGTTGAGGAAGACACCAGCTCAGATTTCTTTGTTATCCTTACTAATCCACTCAGATGAAAACCATTGGGCGTTGATGAAGATTTTTAATGAAGCCCATGTCCTAAACAAGATAACAGCGAACCATTTGGAAAAGATTGCAAACAAGATATCTGGGGTAAACCGGGTCACATTTTCTGACGATGAATTGCCCTTGGAAAGCACTTAGCACAACCGGGCTCTTTATCTGATGGTGAAATGTTAAGATGTTCTGGTCACCCGAGTTTTGGTCGACAACGGGTCTAGTACAAATATTTGTCCACTCTCCATGTTGACCAGGCTGAAGGCGGAAAATGAAAGGGTCCAGAAGAATAACATATGCGTTCAAGGTTTCTATGGCGGAGGCAAAGACACTGTGGGGGATATAGTGCTGGAAGTGACAATAGGGCCCGTCGAGTTCACCATGGAATTCCAAGTGCTGGATGTAGTAGTCTCTTATAACCTGTTGTTGGGTAGACCTTGGATTCAGGCAGCCAAAGAAGTGCTATCTACACTGTATCAGATGGTCAAATTTGAATGGGATGTGCAAGAGATTGTGGTGAACGGTGAAGAGAATCAGTGTATTTCAGGTGACACAATCGTACCTTTTATTGAATTTGAGGACATAAAAGGGCCTAGGGTCTACCAGGTACTTGATACCGTGTCAGTTTAGAAAATCCTAGCGGGTGAGGTTGTCATGACCCCAAAGATAGCAACCGCGTCCGTCATGGTGGCTTCAGAACTGTTGAAATATGGTTTTATGCCCGGCAAGGGGTTGGGGGCTTCTCTGCAAGGCATTGTGCAACTAGTGTCCCTCCCAAATAATCTGGACACTTTCGGCCTAGGGTCCAAGCCCACAGCCGCAGACATAAGGCGATCCAGAAAGCTAAGTCAGAAGGCTTGGGTTCTCCTAAAGCCCATCCAAAGGTTGTCTAGATCATTCGTCAAGCCCAACACTAGCTATGGCCCCAGACCAAAGATTTTCAGCCCACTGATCAATGTGGATGGAGATCTTGATAAGGGGTTAGAAAGACTGTTCAATGAGGTGAATTTGGTCGAGGCAGGATAAGGATCAAGCAGGTCGGATGTGCAGTTTGTGGGAGCATGCGCAAAAATCAATAAGTGGGAAGCCACTCCTCTTCCCACTTGGAGGGAGTCGTGATTGTCGGCTTTGATTTTCCTTTCAGTCTAGGTTGGATTAGCGTCACAGTTGTTAGTTCAGTTGTTATTTCCATCCGTTTTGATGTGTAAACTCTGTTATCTTTGATTCTAATGAAATGTAATTTCCCTTTTAGCAATGCTGATAGTTTCCATTTCTCTTTACTTTTCTTTTCTTTTCTCTTTTGTATAGTTATTTTTATGCTGGTTCCAGTGATCTGACATGCATAAGGACTCCTCGGGCTAGTCTTCAAAATAGTTCTAGTTCAAAAATAATAATTCATGAAATAGAACATGAGGATAAACCAGGGTATGATGAGGAAGGGGCATGGGATGAGATTAGTAAAGAGTTATCGCAATTTGAAGAGAAACCCAAACAAAACCTGAATGATATAGAGGCAGTCAATTTAGTAAGCCCAAATAATGTTAGAGAAACAAAAATAAGTGTCCATCTTGAGCCACAACTTAGGGAAGAAATAATTGAAGTGTTGCTTGAGTACAAAGATGTCTTTGCATGGTCCTACGACGACATGCCCGGATTGAGCACTGACTTGGTGGTCCACAAGTTACCCACTGACCCAACCTACTCGCCTGTCAAGAAAAAGTTGAGAAAAATCAAAGAGTGTGAAAATTAAAGAGGAAGTGACCAAGCAGTTTGAGGCAAAATTCATCAGAGTCACACGACACCTACTTGGTTAGCTAATGTTGTGCATGTACCAAACAAGGACGGTAAAGCCAAGGTGTTTGTTGATTACCGTGACCTCAACAAAGCAAGTCCAAAAGACAACTTCTCCCTACCGAACATCCACATATTGATTGACAATTGTTCGAAGCATGAGATCCGGTCATTCGTGGATTGTTACGTAGGTTACCACTAGATCTTAAGGATGAAGAAGAAGTGGAGACAACAACATTCATCACACCGTGGGGGACATATTTTTATAGAGTCAGGCCTTTCGTTTGAAAAACACCGAGGAAACATACTTGAGGGCCTTGACAACCGTTTTTCACGATATGATGCATAAGGAAATCGAGCTCTATGTGGATGGTGTGAGAGTCAAGTCCAGAAAGCAATCCGATCATGTCAAAGACTTGAAGAAATTCTTCCAAAGGCTCCGCAGGTATGACCTCAAACATAACCCGGTGACATGCGTATTTGGGGTCCCCTAGGGAAAGTTGTTATTGTTCATAGTCAGCCGCCGAGGTATCGAACTAGAAAAACCATAGATCAAAGCTATATTGGAGCTGCCACTGCCAAGGAATAAAACAGAAGTGATGAGTCTACTAAGAAGATTGAATTACATCAGTCGGTTCATTGCTCAGCTCACAACCATTTGCAAACCCATCTTTAAGTTGTTGAAAAAGGATACTGCGCTGAAATGGATAGGAGAGAGAAAGAAGTATTTGTCGAACGCGCCGGTATTGGTTCGGCCGGAACCAGGAAGGCGTTTGATCTTATATTTAACAGTCGTGGACAACTCATTGGGTGCGTGTTGGGTTTGGACGATGTTACCGGGAGACAAGAGCAGGCCATATACTACCTTAGCAACAAATTTATAGCTTACAAGGTTAAGTATACTCATCTTGAAAGGACATACTGCGCCTTCAATTGGGTAGCCCAGAAGTTGAAGCAATTCTTGTCATCATATACCACTTATGTCATCTCAAATGGCAGGAAGGCTCATACCCACAGGAAGGCTCGCAATATGGAAAATCTTGCTGACTAAGTTTGACATTATCTACGTGACTAGAACCGCCATAAAAGCTCAAGCATTTGCAGATCATTTAGCTGAGAATCCAATAGCTGAAGAATATGAGCCCTTTAACACATACTTCCCGGACGAGGAAGTGATTCATATCGATGAAGCGGAACGAGATGAAAAGTCGGGATGGAAATTATTTTTAATGGGGCTGCCAACATGAAAGGCGTTGGGATAGGAGCGGTGCTCATCTCTGAAGAAGGTCATCATTGCCCAGTCACAGCTCAACTCTGCTTCTATTACACCAACAACATGGCAGAATATGAGGCATGCATTTTGGGGCTGAGATTAGCAATAGACATGGGTGTCTAGGAAGTCTTGTTGTTGGGAGACTCGGACCTTCTGGTACACCAGATTCAAGGGGAGTGGGAAACAAGAGATTTAAAACTCATAACATACTAGCAATGCTTGAATGATCTCTGCCAACGATTCTGGTCAATGGAGTTCAGGCACATCCCCAGAATTCACAATGAGGTTGTGGATGACCTGACTACTTTTGCGTCAATGTTACATTATCCACACAAGGCTTATGTTGACCCTATACATATCTGGGTCCATGATCAGCATGCTTATTTCAGCATGGTGGAATAAGAGATTGACGAGGAGCCTTGGTTCCACGAATTCAAGGAATATATTAAAAGATATGTGTACCCGGTACAAGCCACGAGTGACCACAGAAAACAATCCGTCGTTTGTCAAGTGGGTTTTTCTTCAGTGGAGGAATATTATACAAAAGAACGCCAGATCTTGGTTTGCTGAGATGTGTAAACGCCGGGCAGGCGACAACCATCATTAATGAAGTGCATGATGGCATCTGCAGGCAACACATGAGCGAATATGTTTTGGCAAAGAAGATTCTCCGGGCAGGATATTATTGTCTTACCATGGAACGGGACTACATCAGTTTTGTGCGCAAATATCACCAATGTCAGGTGCATGGAGACTTAATTCACTCTCCGCCATCTGAATTGCATACGATGTCTGCACCATGGCCTTTCTTGCGTGGGGCATGGACATCGTCGGGCCCATCGAACCAAAAGCTTCTAACGGACACAGATTTATCCTGGTTGCTATTGACTATTTCACCAAATGGGTTAAAGCCAAAACTTTCAAGGCAGTGACCAAAAAGGCAATGGTCAACTTTGTGCATGAGAATATCATTTGTCGATTCGGGATCCCCAAGACGCTCATCACGAACAATGGGGAAAACCTCAACAGTCACTTAATGAGGGAAGTATGCCAGCAATTGAAGATCACACATCAAAATTCTACTCCATATCTCCCCAAGGAAAATGGAGCAGTTGCGGCTGCCAATTAGAGCGTAAAGAAGATACTTCGAAAAATGGTAGAGGGGTCCATGCAGTGGCATGAAAAGCTGTCTTTTGCATTATAGGCTATCACACCACCATCCGCACTTCAGTAGGGGAACTTTCGTACTTATTGGTGTATGGCACAGAGGCGGTAATTCTGGCTGAAATTGAAATCCCCTCTCTTCAAATCATGGCCGAAGCAGGAATCGGTGACGAAGAATGGGTCAAAGCTCGTTTGGAGCAATTGAGTCTGATTGACGAGAAAAGATTAGCGGTGGTCTGTCACGGCCAGTTATATCAACAATGGATGGCCAGGTCATATAATAAGAAAGTGCGCCCCAGAATGTTCGAAGTAGGCCAACTGGTATAATAGCGCATCCACCTTCACCAGGCTGAGGCAAAGGGCAAGTTCGCTCCAAATTAGCAAGGACCACTCATCGTATCAAGAGTGTTGTCTAATGGAGCATTATATCTGACATATGTGGAAGGGAAATGTGTGGAAACAACTATCAATTCGGATGCTGTCAAAAGGTATTATGTATGATTTTCTTTTAGATCATTGTCTATACTCGACTCTTGTTTTTACTCGTGCATATTTTGAAAATTGGAATGATAAAGGCATTTTATTCTGCTATATAAGCACTCTATCCTTGGCTAACCCCTTTGAGCTTTAATTGTTTTGTTTCATACACCTCTTTCGGAATCAGTAACAAAAGTCAGAAGTTCAAGTGTGAGAAGGAAGTAAAAGGAAAGGAAAGGAAAGAATGAAGAGAATGAAAAATGAAAAGACAAAAGGGGAAAAAGAAAAAGAAAAAGGAAAAAAACAAGAAAAGAAAAGAAAAAGAGAAAAGAGAAAAGAAAAAAGAAAGAAAGAAAAAGAAAACAAAACAAAGAAAAAGAGAATAGAAAAACAAAAAGAAAAAAGGGGAGAAGGAAAACAACAACAAAAAGGGGAATCGTTATGAAGTACGTTAGATCTAATTCCTTTTAAGGATACGTAGGCAGTCTCACGGTTCGGTCTCATCAAAATAAAAATCTCAAATCCCCCAAGCAAAAAACTTGGGCAGAAGTTATGGTTGTTTTAAGAAATCTGATTTGTAGTTTTAAACCCATGTGGATCCTTTTGAGCCTTTGATAACCTTTCTTTCTAAGAATATCCAAAAGCCCACATTATGGTCCAAAGAAAGACCTTCTGATCAGTCTTCAAGCAATGCCAAGTTGAGCAAGTAGAGTTGATTCATGTCAGGGGCAACACTCCGGTCCAAGCAGGAAAAAATAATAAAAATGAGAGTCTTATTGGTGAAAACCCTCACGGGCATCGTAAGGTGACGGGAGCTGAGAAAAAAAAAATGAAAAATGAGAGAGTCTCATTGGTGAAAACCCTCACAGGCACCTTGAGGCGACTATAAGTTGAGAGAAAAGAACAAAATGAGAGAGGCTTGATGGTGAAAATCCTTTGGGCGCTACAACTCGAATAAGGATTGAGAATCAGATTGGGTAATCGGAGCATCGAAGCCCAACTTCACGGTCTGGGGGGTATAGCAAGAGTTGATCATCAGATTTGCTTAACAAAATAGGCCGCATGTGCATGTCATGGTCATTAGAATTGGTACCTGCATTTTATAGTTTTCTACTTTTTAGTTTTTTTATTAGGAATCATCCCATTTAATTATCCTCTACTTTGTTCCTTTCGTCTTGTTTATTCCCTCTTCTTGAGACTGTTGGGTCAAAACAAGTGAGATATAACTTTAAAATCTGCCACCAGCTTTCCAATCACACAAAAGGGGACCTGTTTGTCACATTAAAGAAGCATAAGTCAGGAAAGAACAATAGGCACACTGAGCTGGTAACAATCAACATGCTTTGGGATTCATTTAAAATACAAAGGTTCGGTATATATCAAATCAGGGACAATGCTTAGGATGGGAAAGGCCACAATGGTTAGCCAAGTAGAGTAAACTGACTCAGAAATCTTAAGAAAGATGTAAGAGTTCTAGCAAAGTGTCGAAAATTTAACACAAAGATGAGAAGCAGAGTAAAGCCACAAGGCACAAGGGACGGTCGAGCATGACGCGCTGACCGGGCAATCTCAGAAAGGATGCAAGGATTCTAGCAAAAGAGTCAAAAGTCCAACACAAAGTAGGAAAGGCCACAAGGATTACATAAGCGTAATACGTTGACTCAACAACCTCCGGAGATGATATAACCGATAGCAAGAGGGTCGAAAGTGCAACACAAGGATGGGGGAGTAGAGTAAAGCCTTAAGGATTAGAGGGTCAGGCAAGCATAATACATTTACTTGGTAATATAGGGAAAAGTGCAAGAATTCTGGCAAAAGGGCCAGGAATGTGACACTGTAATGGGCGAGCAAAGTCAAGCTATAAAGGTTTGGTGTCAGGCACCCAACTCAGGCAGCTCATCGACAACATGGAAATTGAACATAAAGGAACATGGCAGTGGGGAGGCCGCATACAACAAAAATGCCGCAAGCTAACCACCACTTTTTAAGCTGACAAATTTTCTTTGGTTGAGATAGGGGCAGGAAATATTCCAGAAGAGCCTAATGGAGGCCATCCAGAGGAAGGCACGCACGTGGGATGTATGATCAAAATCTCAGGGCCAACCTAGAAATGGGACCCAGGTCAAACTCAAAAGGGACATAGTCTGTCATAAGTATCCTCCCCTGCAAAGAGCACAATGGGAAAAACTTTAACTGGCAACCCCAACAGAAACAACTTATGGTTAAAAGAAACATGGAAGTTGAGATGAAACGCAGTTTAAAACTCAGACAGGTGCGGGTAACATGGGCAAGAACCAAAACCTTCCCCAGTAAGAGTCGCAGAAACTCTCCTGGACAATAATCACTAGCAGAAACACAAGGAGTTAGAATTGTCATTTAAGTTGGAACCCTCAGGACCATCCTGGAAAATGAGACTTATATTAAGGTTAAAGGTAATCATGGATAGCAACGGGCATAAAATGACTTGCATGCGGAAGTAGGATTCAGTCAATAGTTGTTAGGACCCTCTTGAAAAATGGGACTTAGCTTAGAACACAAAAAGTCGGGTGTCATGGTCAAATACAATCATTTCCCCAACAAGAGTCATCAGGACCGCCTGGATAATAGGACGTAGCCCTAAATACTAACCCTCAGCAAGCATATTTTGTCATCAAATTAAGAGTTGTCAGGACTCGCCTGGATAATGGAAAGTAGTTTTAGTCACAGTCACCTGCAGGCCTAGGAGATATAACTCATAACAAGACATAGTGGAAAATAATACCTTTTGAGAAACATAACATAGTCTTAAAGTTGTCATCACTTATGAATTATCAGGACCCTCCTGGATAATGGGACTTAGCTTAGGTTTAGAGATATTTGGTAAGGAGACTTGATTAACGCTCACGTATCCACCCAGCATCAAACTGGGGCAGGAAGAAGTTTATTGTGTTTTGTTTGTTTTGTTGTGATCAGGTCACTGGCAACAGTCTCAGGGAATATTTTTCAGGCTGTGAGATTTGGTATGGTAATCAGGCGCCCACTTGGAGAACAAGGGAAAATTTTTCAAAATTTTAAAGTTTTGGTAATCAGGCGCCCACCTTTAGAACAAGGGAATATTTTTCAAAATTTCAAGTCTTGGTAATCAATCGCCCACCTGTAGAACAATGGAATATTTTTCAAAATTTCATGTTCTGATAATCAGGCGCCCACCTGTAGAATAAAGGAATATTTTTCAAAATTCAAGTCTTGGCAATCATGCGCCACCCGTAGAACAAGGGAATTATTTTCAAAATTTCAAGATTTGGCAATCAGGCACCCACTTGGAGAACAAGGGAATATTTTTCAAAATTTCAACTTTTGATAATCAGGCGCCAACCTGAAGAACAACAGAATACTTTTTAAATTTTCATGTTTTGGAAACCAGGCGCCTACCTGTAGAATAAGGGAATATTTTTCCAGTTTTCAAGTTCTAATAATCAGGCGCCCACCTGTATAATAAGGGAATCTTGTTCAAAATTCAAGTCTTGGCAATCAGGAGTCCACCTGTAGAACAAGGGAATACTTTTCAAAATTCAAGTCTTGGTAGTCAGGTGCCAACCTGTAGAACAAGGGATTATTTTTCACAATTTCAAGTTTTTGTAATCAAGCGCCCACTAGTACAACAAGGAAATATTTTTCACAATTTCAAGTTGGTAATCAGGCGCCCACATGTAGAACAAGGGAATATTTTCAAAATTTCAAGTTTGGTAATCAGCCGACCACCTGTAGAATAATGGAATATTTTTCAAAATTCAAGTCTTGGAAATCAGGCACCCACTTGGAGAATAAGGGAATATTTTTTGAAAGTATAAGTTGGTAATCAGGCGTCCACCTGTAGAACAAGGGGATATTTTTCAAATTTTCAAGTTCTGATAATCAGGCACCCACCTGTAGAATGTGGGAATATTTTTAAATCATGTTTTGGTAAACAGGCGCTCATCTGTAGAACAAGGAAATATTTTTTCAAGTGTCAAGTTTTGATAATCAGGCATCCACCTGGAGAACAAGGGAGCACAATTCGAGTTCAGCAATTAGGTGTCCACCTGGAAAAGGGAAGACATCTCAGATTACAATTCAAGATAGCAACAAAAGAAGCTCGTTGCTAGAATGCGAGTCAACGGTAAGAGGTAATCAACAAAAGTTAGTCACAATAAAGAAAAAACAAGAAGAAAAAAAGGGAAGGCAAGCAAGAAGTTAATCCAAAGAAAAGCAGATGAAATATGTGAATTTCTCAAGGCATGGTTGAGGTCGCAACCGCTTCATGTCCGGTATTAATTTAGAAAATCTAAAGAAGAATGAGCTAGTACCTGCACATAACAAGCGTCAAGGTTAAAATCTAAAGTCTGAATGAAGAACCACTCAAGACTCAAGATCAAGCTTCAGAAGACTTATAGATAGGAGCCTTATAACTCGTAGTTGACAGGTTTAGCTATTCTTTTTCATTCTTTTTATTTTGATGTAATAACAGGACCGCGGACCAGAACCATCGACGGAATGGCACCTCGACGGTATCTTCACCTCAGCATACTCCTTCATCTCACTCACTCCTGAACTAGACTGACCTGATTCCATTATAGCCAAGGATATGTAGGGAATCACAAAAGCAGGGTGCGGTCAAATCTTTTCAAAATGCTTCTCACGAAAAACTCAAACAGGCAAAAATCGCTCTTATTTGCTCACTTATCTTTGTACGAAAACTCTTCGTGATTCCGCGCAAATAGGGCAGATGTGAGCACATGATTTTTTCCCTATATAAAAATAACTTCTAATAATAGACCAAAATAATTTTAATTGATTATTAGGTGTTTTTCTTTATTTAGTTTCATTTCATGCATTTTTTTAAAAACAAATCATAGAAAAACCATAAAAGTGTCACATTTTAATTTTATGCCACCTTAGGTTTAATTTGCATTTAGAAATTAATTACATTGAGTTAATAGTATTTTTTTAAAAGGAAAAGTATCATAAAAAATTGTTAATTTTGCGCTTTTAATTTTAATCCTCTAATATCGGTAGTTTTCCGTTTAATTTGGTTTTAATTAGTGGCAATAAGTATTAGTTGTAGAAATTAGTTTAATTTAGAAATAATTTGACGATGAGTTAATTTAGGTGTTATTTTTAGTTTTAATTTAAAAGAAATTAGAAAAATATGAAAAGAAAAGAGGTGAATGATATTTTTTGGCCAAAGTCTTATTAAAATTCCAGCCCAATGCTAATTCCTTTTATAAAACCCAACCCGAATTAGAATCTACCCGACCCCAAAGCGGGTAGACCGCCCCGATCCATTACCCAAACCCATCTCCCCACCTAAAACCTAATGCCTAAGTCTTGAAGAAGGTTACACAATACACGTCTGGTAGGAAGGGCTGCATGTATTTGCTTCTTCTTGACAAAGCTCGAACAAATACAGGCATATACACACGATACAATACACACACGCATATACACTCACAATTGATACAGAAGGGAGATGCCTTAAAATTGAGCGCAGCTGGAAGCTTTTACAAGAGATCCCCCCCTAATGATCTCTCTTCTTCTTCGATCAGAATGACCCCTCCCCCTTTTTATCAACGTCGACCACACCCTGTTTTCGAACGCCCTTAAATGCCCCACCCCAAAGGGTCACGCACAGAGTCACACACACAAACGGATTTGGAGCCCTTTTATGAGTTTGATTCATGTAAAGGTCGCCGTTGAAGGCAGCTTGTTCCGAATTCGACAAGGTTTCCGGTTTGAGGTCTCGATTTCGCCTATGGTTCCTGTTCGATTTAGCCATTGTCGTTTCGTTCGAATTTGGAGGATAAACATGGATTCTACTGCAATTTGATTGAGGACGACCTCATTTCGAGCCTCATTGCTGGGCCGGGCTCATTTATATTTGTTCAGCTCCATTTTCCATTGTTGGATACTTGATTTCGTCTGAAATTTGAACTCGAACGTTTGTATCTATGGATTCTCAAAACCTTCAAGAATTTTTGCTCAACATGTTCAACTCAGCTCTTTCTCTTCTCATTGTTTTTGTTTGCGATGGATTGTTGTATTTGTGTTAGTTTGGTCGACATTCTTTTTGAATTGCTTTAGTTGGTTATCCGCATTTCGAATCTCGTCATCTAAGCTGCATCAATTATGTTTGTGGATAATTATTGTTTGTGTTTAATGCTTGTTAGAGTTTGATTCTACGAATGAATCAGAGGAGTTTAGGTCTGGAAATTGCTGTTAGTTGTGATTTGCGCTCGAAAGAGATATTTGTCGATCTGTTCTTGCCATCCGATATTTTCTTTGGTTGTTTGGATGTGTTCGAATGTAAGAAATCAAAACTGAAGCATTCAGGTTATAGTTAACTGTTTGAGGGACCAACTCGCATGTTGACTGCTTAAATTTTCTTAAAAATAAGTATCATGCCTATTAGTTATCACTAAGGTGGAAGTTCTAATCAAACTTTTATCTATTGTGAGTTCTTTAAATCGGCTTGGTACGCATGTTGAGTTCTTAGGATAATTGAATATAACAAAGTTTGATTTTCTCCGTCAAGATGTGCATCAATTTTCTCTCCATGTTCTTGTTTCTTTGATTATTATGAATGTTGTATGAGTATTTGGTTGTTTTGTATCTTGTTTAAAACTTTCTCTTAATTTGTTTTGAATATGATATATTAGATGGGATAGAAATGAATTGGTTGGGCAGTTTTGGGGTGATGAGCACATGAAATGTTTGGCTTAATAAATTTGGGTAAAATTCATCGAGAGCGCAAAGTAAATCCTGGCAGTGAAGGAGATTAAGGGTAGTTGTAGTTGAGCTAATCCTGCTTGGTGATAATTGAGTGAAGGAACATTATTTATACTTGTTCATGTGTTTATTCGCATTGGATATAGCTGGGCATGATGGTGTCACAATATAGATATTGGGTTGCTATTCATCAACTGAACTACATGATTAGATTAAAGGAGTCAGTGGGTGCATTTCATGTGACCTGGCTCCAATTCCAAACAAGGTTAAATAATGAAGGATGTGAACCACGGGTGCATTTCATGTGATGTGTCTTGCGAAATGTTTCAAATGACCTTGATTTTTCTCGTATTTTACGTTTACGATCTTCCAAATGAAGTTCTCTTTAAAATTATAATTAGGCGCTCCATGCAATACAAAAATGAATATTGCATAGCCCTCGCTTTATTTAATCTTGTTTAAACTTAGAACTCAAGACGAGCTGTTTAGCAAAATTTCACGGCCTATAGCAAATTTAATAATGCCAAGTTGCGTGCTTAATAACATTACTTTCCTAAATTTGGGTGCACATTTATGTGACCCTAATCAAAATCTCAGTGAAGTTGAAATGTCTCAAAATCCACGGGTGCATTTATGTGACGTGGTTCGAGGCATGTTTTAACGACGTTGCAATTCTCATAAACAATAATAATAAAAGTGGTTAAGACATTCGAAATGCACATAGGTTCATAATTGTATAAAATCAGACAATTTAAGCCAAATATAACAGTTGAGCGACCGTGCTAGAACCACGAAATCTGGGAACGCCTAACACCTTCTCCCGAGTTTACAGAATTCCTTACTCGGATTTCTGGTTCACGGACTGTTAAACATCGTCATTCTTTCCTCGATTCGGGATTCTAAACGGTGACTTAGGACACCATCAATCTCCCAAGTGCCGACTCTGAAATTCTTTTAAATAATTGAATCCCGTTTCGATTGTCCTTTAATTGAAAAAACTCCCTTATCCATGTCCTTCGCTGGGTTGTGGATGCACCAAAAGAAAGTGTGTCAGCAACGATGGTGGCTATGTCAGGAATTCCATGGATTGAGTGGCGAGGTTTGACGGGTTTTATGTTCGTAGTATGGTGGTTTTATATTTCGAAGACCCAACGGATGGCTGAGAAGGATTGTCTTTGTTTTTTGGGCTTTTATGATGGATGTCAGTTTAGAGACTCCTACCATCGATTCAGTAATGGTGGTGACGGATTTTTCGGATGTATTCTTGTGGCCGAGCATGTTGCGAGGAGGGGTTGTTGATTTCAGTATTTATTTGATGACGGGAACTACATCGTATGGCATCGGCAAGGTTAAAGGAGTTGAGGGAACAGCTTCAGGGTTTCCTTGATAAGGTATCCATTGGGAGGCCAATATGGATGTGTGTTCTAATTTAAGTCCACTTAGTTGCCTCTGAGTTGTATTGCTGAGGGATGTATGACTCTATTGTTATTGAGCGTATTAATGTTCTGAGGAGATATATGAGTTACTTTTCTGTGTTGCGGGGCATTTGGATTTGTTAGTAATACGCATATGTAGAGTGGTATTATTTTGGTTTCTCAGTGGAGCTCGAGCAGGAGGAGTATTGGATATTGCTCGGCGGATGGTGTAACAGTTATGTCTTTTTGGGTTGTGTTGTGTTATGTATTTACTTCACCGTAGTTATAATGATTTGCTTTTGTTCTAGACATCAATTACATGTGGTCATCAATTTTGAGCAGAGTAACTTGAGGTGTTTTATGTGGACCATTGTATGGATAGGGTCATGCATTGTAGCAAAATTATGTGGAGGTATTACCTTGCAGGTTAGATTTGTATTTTCTATTTCTATGTTGTGGATGGGCTCTCAGCCTTGTTGTATAGTGGTACTGGTGAGCTTGAGGTACATCTCTTTCATTTGAGTCATTTTCATAATTTAAGTATGCTGCATTACTTCTTATTAGTGCGCGGACTGCGTAAGTTGCGTCTTGAATCTGTATTGAGGTGTCGCATCACCAGAGTGATTGTGTTGGATTAGATGAGATAGTTGGGATCATTAATCAATACGAACAGATTTGATTTCAACATGTTTGAAGGATTAATATCGAGGTTCGACTCACAAATTTGCTATGATCCTTGGCAAAGGAGAAGTGGCATTATGAATGGTTGATCTGATAAATGGTTATGGTTTTATTTCATGTTTCATTTATCATTGGCAGTATATGAATGTGATGGAATGAGACTTTAGGTGATAATAGATTATATATCTTTATTCAGTTGTTTTATGCAGCTGCTGTGCTTAGAAGTTATCACTACAAGTGTTTGAGTTATGTGGTATACCATTTAATTTAACTAGAGATTGCAGGTATGGGTTATTACAGCTTATTCGGGCTTATTCAAATTGTAAATGTGAGATTCTGATCTTGTAGATGATATTAAAAGTGAAAATGTGGTTCTAAGGATTATGGGCTAGGCTGGATTGTGAACTTTAAGTTACATTATATTATCGGACCTATATGAGATAGGGTGACGTCCCAGTATGTGCATACTAAGGTTATTCAACGATTGATTGGCTTTAGGATAAACTCTGGGCACGTTTGAGGATGAATGTATGTTTAAGTTGGGAAGGATGTAATGACCTGACCGGTCTTTTGAGCTTTTGCACTTTGCTCGCCAGTTATCGGGCATGACTAGCCCTGTGTGATGTATTATGACTTATGGAAATCATTGGTTTTGGTTTTCAAGGCAATCAGAATGAATTTGGAAGAACAGTTCCCAGTTTGAACCTTGAAATTTAAAAGGTTTGACCAAGATTTAACTTGTTTGTATATGTTCTCAGATTGAAATTTTTATGATTTTTAAGCTCTGTTAGGTGATTTGGGACTTCATGGGATGATCGAAATGCACTTTGGAAGTCCGTGGAAGGTTTGGCCTTGAATTGGCGAAATTGAGATTGTGGCGTTTTCTAGTTGATAGGTGAGGTTTTGATATAGGGGTTTGAATGGAATTCCAGAATTTGCGGTAGATCCGTTGTTTTATTTTTGATGCGTGTGCAAACTTTCATGTCATTCAGACGTGATTTTGTTGGATTTTTTTTTATCAAAAGCGTATTTTGGAAGTTCTTGAAATTCATGGTCTTGAATCCGATTTGATTTTGGTGTTTTGATGTTGAATTAAGCGTTCCGAAGGTTGGAACAAGTTTCAATGAGGTTATGGGATATGTTGGCAGGTTTGATTGAGGTCACAAGGGCCACGGGTGAGTTTCGGGTGATCAATCGGACCATTTCTTGTTGTTTGGAATTGCAAAAAATTGTTGATCAGTGTTGCAGAGACATGGCCTTCACGTTCGCGAAGGGTTAGTTGGTGAAGGCTAGAATTTTAGCCTTCATGTTCGCGATAAAGGCTATGCATTCCCGAAGGGTTGTGTGATTAGTCATCGCGTTCGTGTGAAGTGGACCGTGTTCGCGTAAGAAGATATGGGCAGCTGAGCTTTGCAGTGTTTATTCATCGCGTTCGCAAGAAATGTAATGCGATCGCAAAGGGTTAGTCTGAGGAAGCATCACGTTTGTGAGTGGCAAGACGCGACTGTGAAGAAACATTTTTGGTCAAACATGGATTGTGCTTCCCAAATGGGAGGCTATGACCGCCTTCGCGAAGAAGGATTTTGATGCCTGGGTAGAATGTTTAAATAGCCATTCTTCGCGATCTTAGAGCGAAATTTCACCATTTTTGGGTGATTATAAGAGCTTTTGAGACGGATTGAAGGGGGAATCAGAGGGAATCACTTGAAGGTAAGATTTTAAAACTCAATATTCGATCCTATGTTGATTCTTACTTGATTAATCATGAAATATGTGAAAATTAAAGCCTAAAATTGGAGAATTTAGGGCCTGAATTTGGAGAGTGTTAATTGGGAATTTGAAGGGGCAAATTGAGGTCCGATTTTGATATTCTTGGTATTTATAGAATCGTGTGAAGATGAGGATTCTATTGATGTGACTTTTTTCCGATTCCAAGGCATGGACCCGAGGGCCGAGTTTGAGCGATTTCGGGATTCTTGATGTAGATTGGATATTTTTTAGTGGGCTTTGTTCCCTTATCATATTTTAATGATTATGCACTGAATGTGGCTAGATTGGGAGCATCCAGAGGTCGATTCATGCGGGCAAAAGAATCGCGGGCTAGTGGTTGGACCGGATCGAGGGGAGTAATGATTGTAAATGTTATTTTGAGGGTATGAAACCTCGGATTGTACATCATTGCGCTATCATGAGGTGACACACATGCTATATGATGAGTGTGGAGTTCTGTACTATTGGGGATTGTTACTTAGTCCGTTCTGAATGACTATTTTACTACGTATTCGATTAAAAACTATTTTCTACCATCATATTTTGAGCTGAATGGCATATTTGGGCCTCGTACCAACTACTTGAACCCTTCGAAGAGTTTTATTGAAATTTCCTGACTATTTTGACTTTATACTTGTACTCATTCTTGCTATATTTTACTGTTTTCAAAACATAGCCATGTTTACTCTACTTTAACACTTGAAATGATATTCTACATAATATTTTGGGCTGAGCATCATGTTTTACTGTTGTCCGATTGGCATATGTGATTTTGACTGAGTAAGTCCGAGGGCCTGTGTTGTGGGGATATTTTTGGTCTGACGGCACGCTGCAACGGTGATACAGTAATTTTGATTATGAGGCCGAGGGACTGAAATATGTACGCCTAGAGGTGGCTTGTAGATATGATCCGAGATCGTAGTGATTATGCCATAAGATGGCTTGATATTGCACTTGGGACGTAAGGGGCCCCTCCAGGTGTCTGCACCCCACCCTATTGAGCATGGGTACCCATTGTGATGTGAGATATAGTCCGAGGGGCTTGAGTTCTTTCTTGTTGTTGACCGAGCGGCTGTTTTTTTAGTATTTGTGCCCGAGGGGCGGATTCTCTGTGCTTATCTTTTCTAGTTGCTTTACATTTAATTGCTTAATTGTTTTTTGAATAAGATTGAATTGAGCTAAGATGCTTTAAAAGATTCAAAACTTCATTGTTTTTCCTACTGGTTTTGTACTGCTTCTATACAGCATGTTGATGTACTTTTCATGATTTCTTATCGCTTAGACTTTATTTATGATTGTTACACACTAAGTTGAAATACTCATTTTACTCCATGCACCTTGTGTGATGATTTAAGTATTTCTGCACCCAGTAGATGGTATTGATTGAGTAGAGGCAACATCATTTGAGTTTAGCGAGGTAGTTGCCCGATGTCCCCAGCACTGCTTTTCTCCCTCTTGATTTTATTAGACTGAACTTAGCATATTTCAAGAATTTCGTTGTATTTTAGATATTAGTAGATGCTCGTGACTTGTAACACCCTGATGTCGGGCTGTATCTATTTCTGCAATATTCATTATAATTTGCATAATGCACTATCTTATTAACTAAAAAGGCTTAAATTGATCTATTAAAATTATTGAAATGGATTTGGGGACTATGTCAGTTGGCCTTATCTTCATGAGAAGCGTCATCGTGTGCGGGTCCGATTTGGAGTCATGACAACATACCTTAAGAATGGAGACGAAAAATCGCAAATCACTTGAAGATTATGTATGATTTGATTTTTTTGGGACTTAAGGAGTAGAGCGAACTGTTCTTTGACCAAAGAGGGGTTAATTGCTCGTTTCTGATGCTTTTTTGCATTTTTACTTACCTGATCTTACGCGTTCGTGAGGGCTGTGTCGCTTATGCGAATAGTAAAAACTTCCGATAATTCTCGAACACGAAACTTTAAATTCTTATAAACCTTGGCGAACACGAGACGAATGTGAACGCGTAGCACATTTTTCCGCAGTTCTAGCAGTTACTGATTCTGGCTCTCCAGTAACCCCTACCTGCTCAAATTAGTTCCAAAAACTCTAAAACAGTGAAGATTAGTCAAAAATAATATACTAAACTATTCTAAAAAATAAAATTTCAAAAATGACTAGAAAAAAATTGAAAACGATGGGCTTCCTCCTACTAAGCGCCGCATTTAACATTGTGGCACGATGCACATCAACTTTATCACTTTTTTTGCAACTTGGATGATATGAATTGGGCACCCAACTTGAAATAATGCTTGTAACCATGAGCGGTGGGGGTGGTAAGTAAATGATCCAACCAAGCATTAATTTCTTCATTTTGCATTTCTTGGCTTTTATGTGAGGAATATCATATGCCTTCTTGTTCCCTCAAATTGTAAGATATATGGCCTTTGTCTTTCCTTCTTGCACTCCCTCATCGACTCGTATAGTTCAATTCCAATATCATCACAGAATTTCAATGTTGAAAAATTCTTGAAATGTGATATCGAACCTTCAAATTGTAATTCTTCCCATATTTTGACATCTTTTTTTTTCCCCGGACTAGAGTCAATCTCAACTATATTTTTATTTACACTGGTTCACTCTAATTCCATATTTTTCTTGGCATAGCTAACACTCATGGATTTGAATGGGGGATGTTCAATTCTTGATTCCCCAAAGTAAAGAACACTTTCTTCCTCGTAGCGCAGTCTACGTGACTTCTTTCCACACTCTCAAGTTGGTGAGCATAGTGAGCCTCGGTTAATAATTTTATTTGATCTTCCAAAGTGCGGATATTATAATCATTTTTACTCAAGACTTGCTTCAAGTCCTCGAGTTCAAAGTTATGTTTCTCCACACTTTCAAGAGCGGTCTCCAACTTATGCATTATCTTATCATTTTGAGAGTTCTTCTTGATTTTGATCAAGTGCCAAGGAAGGATTTTCGATTTTTACATCTAAGGAAGATTGTTGGCTATCATTAACTTTCAAGGCTTTTTGCACCTCTAAAGCTTGAAGCATTTCTCCCATTTCGGAATGCAACCTTTCAAGTGCCAAGTCATTTTGGAGATTATTTTTCTAAAGCTCATCCATGGCACTTTGCTCTTTGTTTCCACCTTTAGTTAGGCATTCTAACATGAGCTTGAACTCTCCATTTTGACAATGCTTAGTTTCTTCCACCTCCATATCCCTATAAATTTCATCACAAAAAGTAGAATTATAATACAGGGACTTGGGAAAAGGAAGGACAAATAAGAACAATACTCCCAAAGATCATCTTGACTAACACACTTATCACAAATACTCATCTCATAGGTTTGAGATTGTGCGCACAATCTACCCTTAGAGAATTTAAATAATTTTTCCACGAGTGTAGTCCTCCAGAATAAGGACAAGGGTCATCAAAGTATTAACAACTACCATCGGACCAATTTTTATTATATGATAACATTTTTCAAAACTAAGAAAATAAACAAGAAAATAAATAAGAAAATAGACCAAGGTAAGAAAAATTAATTACACAAATATTCACAAAGCCTGGACCAAAGCACTTACTCTTATTTCTCAAACCATCTAAATTGCGCTACATTGTCCCCCGGTAATGACGCCAATTTTGAATAACGTCCAAATCCACTACTAAAAAGTAAATGAAAATGGTCGCATGTAATATAATTTACCCAAGTATAAGTTGGGGTCGAATCTGACAGATAATAATATGTAGACCATGAGGAATGTAAGAGAATTGTCACTTATATTATGCAATGCCAAACACTTAGAATTGTTTAGAGAAAATATTTATACAACCTGTAAAATAAAAGTAATTGTTATTAAACACACCGATTTTATAATCAAACATAGCAAAAAATTAAATTTAAAGATGAAATAAGTTGGTAAATTACTCACTTATCAGAAAACGCCAGATTCTCGTATTATTTGCCTAGATGTACCTTAGTTAGCTTCAGATGAGGCCGGCGCCGGAGCAACCTGCCGTTTTATCCTCGCCATTTTGACTGGTGGCGCACGTTGGTAACCCAACATAACATGCGCCGAGAGTTCCCTAATCTTCTGTTATTTTTTACTGTTATATTCATAATACACTCACTAGTCAGTTTTCAAGTAATTTTCTTACAAGAACAGATAATTTAAAATTCATATATGAGTTATGAGTCCCTACATGCAGGTAAAACAGATCATTTAAGTTTATAAGTTGTTACCTTAGGCGCTTTGGTTAGCAATTATAGTTCCTCAGCCAGTCGACAACTATCTTTGTTCCAAAATAATTATACCTTTGCAATCTGTCAACTTTATTGTACGGAGAAATTTGATGTTAGACCTACCAATATATCACTCTTCAATTGGTTGAACAAGTGGAGGGGCCGTCGGGTGGAGGGGTACCTCAAAGGCTCAAACAATGTACTCCATAGGATATAGTATGAGTATTGTTACTTTTATGTTTCGAAAAAATTGCCGTTATTACATGTTGGGTTTAAGTTAAATATATTAACGGGGTAAAATGTCTTCTCTATTAATGTAATTTAACATGCTATACCTTATTGTAATTTTTTGGTTAAAGAATCATGCGTAGTGGCGGAGACATCTTACACTGTATCTTCGTTGAAAAGTTTCACCACTTAATGTATGTAAATAATATCTTTCTAAAAAGCAATTAGTATGTACAATACAAACTGCTTCAAAATAAAAAATTCAATTTAGGACAGTAAGTAAAGTTTTACCCTCTCCCAACCTCAAACGTGAATATAACTCTGATGAATTGTGAAAATATATGGTGACACAAT
Organism: Nicotiana benthamiana; assembly: GCA_034376525.1. NCBI lineage: Eukaryota > Viridiplantae > Streptophyta > Magnoliopsida > Solanales > Solanaceae > Nicotiana > Nicotiana benthamiana. Next base: position 26,925,970 of record CM067341.1, read on the forward strand.
CTACACTGTATCTGACGCACGCAATTGATCATTGCGCAAAGTCACTGAACCGAGCTTAAATCTCATTACAGAGCACAGTTTTAATTTTACCATAAACAAAACCCGATTAAGAAAAACAAATGTTATAGCCCGTTTGATCAAGCTGTCAAAAACTACTTATTTTGAAAAGATTTTTATTCAAAAGTATTTTATGAAAAAGTAATTTTGCAAAATAAGTAGTTTGTGTTTGGTCGATATGTTGAGTACTGCTTTATGCAAGCTCATTGTGTCTGACCAACCTTTCAAAAAAATTACTTTTATGTATCAAATTACGTTGTGACGACCCAGCCGGCCATCAAAAGAAGTAATGTTCCGATCCCCTATTAACTGCTTTTTACAAGTTTTATTCTGCTAATTTAATTTTCCTGGACGTTCCGTTTTGAGTATCGGAGAGTTTTAGGAAAGTTAGTCCATAATTGAGAGCTTAAGTGTTAGAAAGTTTTCCATAGTCAGAACAGTATGAAGATAGCATCAAAATGAAAATCTGATGGTTCCGTTAGCTTCATTAGGTATTTTCAAAGTTAGGAGCGTGTTTGGATTGTGTTTGGAGGTTCGTAGCTAATATAGGCCTGAAATACCCAATCTTCCAATTTTTGAAGTTTCCGGGTCGAAAGTGAGATTTTGATCCGAGGGTCGGAATGAAATTCCGAAAGTTGCTGTAGCTATTTATCTCAATTGGGATGTATGTGACAAATTTCAGGTCATTCGAACATGGTTTGGTTGTAATTTTGATCGAAAGTGTATTTCGGAAGTCTTTAGAGAAGTTAGGCTTGAATTCGATGTGAATTGATGGATTTAGTGTTGTTTGAGGTGTTGTGATGATTGGAACAAGTTTTAATAAAGTTATAGGATGTGTTGGTTGTTTTGGTTGAGGTCCTGGAGGCCTTAGGGTGATTTCGGATGACTAACGGGAAGTTTTGAGTCTTGAAAGATTGCACAAATTGCAGCAACAGTTGTAGAGGAATTTTGGCCTTTGCGATCACGTGAGGTCCCTCGCGATCGCGTAGAAGGATTTTGGAATGCAGGTGTTTTTCTCTTTGCGTTCACGGTTGAGGTTCCGTGTTCGCGGAAGGTCTTGATCTGGTGCTTCGTGTTCGCATTGTAATGTTTGCATTTGCGTATGAGAATCTGGGATCTAGTATATTTGTTCTTCGTGTTCGCGTAGGTGTCACCGTGTTCACATAGGTATAAGAGTCTATAGCATCACGTTGGAAGGGAGAGTGACGCGTTTGCATAAGGTTAATTTTAAGAAAAATAAAAATGTACTTCGCAATTGCGTGGCTAAGGCTGTGATCACGATAAAGGAATATTAGGGTCGACATAAAATTATAAAACATATCATCTGCGATTTTGAGACATATTTTCCACCATAGCTGAGTATTTGAGAGCTTTTTTAGGGGGATTCAAGAGGGAATCAAGGCGAAACGATTGGAGGTAAGATTTTTGAACCTAAGACGTGATTCTATTGTGAAATTAACCTAGAAATTCATGGAAACTTGGATAAAATGAGAAGAACTAGGGCTTGGGAATTTGAATTTTAATCTGGGATTTGACGGGTCATTTGGATTTCGATTTTGTATTCTTGTTATGTATAGACTCGTGAGACTATGGGGTTTCTAAAAATATAAGTTTCATCCGATTCTGAGATGTTGGCTTAGAGGGCATTTTTGTTATTTTTACCTAATTTCTCGTCTTAAGTTTGAATTTAAATTGTAGAATTACTTGTTTGAGATGTTATTTACGATATGTAATTGAATTAAATAGATTTGGGCCATTTGGAGTCGGATACTTACGGAAAGGCGTGATTTTTTAGTTGATTTTGAGCGGATTCAAAGTAAATGGCTTGTCTAACCTTGTGTAAGGGATCTTCCCCTTAGGATATGGTATTTGGTAATTGAATGCCTTGTATGTGAGGTGACTAGTGCGTACTTGAGCTAATTGTTGAAAATCTGGTTTTGCTTAAGTATCTAAGGCCGGGTTCCTTTCTTACCTGCTTCATTATATACTTGCAAAATTTTAGCATGTTGGTAGTTAGAAAAGCATGTTTAGTTGATTTAATATTGCCTATCCGCTGAATTTCCCCGGTTTTATTACGCGAAGCATGTTAGGCTAGAATTACACGATGCCTTGGTATGAAAATTAATTTCTGAATATCTCCTTAGTGTTGCTGTGTATTTACATTGGGATTACGGAAGTGGAATTCCGGTAGCTCCCCCTTGTCTTTTTACTTTGGGACAGAATTTGATTCCCGATGATCCCCTTGCATATTTACTTTGGGACTACGGGATATATTCCCGATAGATCCCCCTGCACATTTATTTTAGGTCTGGGGGTTCGATTTTTTTTATAGATCCCCCTGCATATTTAAATTTGGGACTACTGACCGGGGTTCTGGTAGATCCCCGTGCATTGATATTTGGACTACGGGATGATATCCTGGGAGATCCTTCGAATATATACATATGATTTACTACGGGACGGAATCCTGGGAGATCCACTGGACAGTTGATGAAAGGGACTACAAGACGGTATCCTGGGAGATCCTCGTTTTACTATTGGTATTGAGATGCTCTGCTTTGTGGTTTTACTGTGTTATTTTTATAATTGTTGCAACCCTGTATAACCTATCTTATTTCATCGTCGTTCTCATTTGTATCATTTATTTCATATTGTTGAAGCTTATTATTATGTTTAACCTATATAGGGCCCTGACCATCCTCGTCACTATCCGATCGAGGTTAGGCTTGGCACTTACTGAGTACCTCTGTGGTGTACTCATGCCCTTCATGCGCATGTTTTTCATATGCAGACCTAGGTATCGCTATTCAGGCATATCACCCTTGAGGTAGGGAGTGCATTTGGAGACTTCGAGGTACTTCTGCTACGTCCGCAGACTGACGAGTTACCATCTTTATTATGCCTTGTAGTGTTAGCCTTTCTATCATACTATTGATTTAGATACTCTGGAAATTAGAACACATTACTATATTTTTCCTCTAGCTTATGATTCCTTGAGCTTTAGGGTTTAGGGATTGTATTGTAGTAATTGAGATATTGTGTTGTATATGCCGACTGGCATTCTACATTCCGTTTTCCATTTTGTTAAATCTTGGTTCGAGTGAAAATTTCTGGAAGTTATTTGTTTCTGCATTGTTAGGCTTACCTAGTCGTAGGGACTAGGGGATGCCATGACTTGTTTACGAAGGAAAATTTTTGGTCGTAACAATTTAGTATCAGAGCTCTAGGTTCATAAGAGTGATGGAATACAGGCCGGTTTATTAGAGTCTCGATGATCTGTATGGAGACATCTTTAATTATCTACGATAGGCTATGTAACTGTTAGGAAAATTCCCCTTCATTTGATTTCCTTGTCGTGTGAGTTGATATCACAACTAAAATTCTGTCTTTCTATTCTTTCACAGATGGTGAGGAAACATGCTATTCGAGATGATCAGGCCCCCGCACCCCATACTGCAGCCGTCTGAGGTCGGCCGGGGTAGAGGTCGAGGACGCTCACGTAGTGCAGCCAGAGCACTTGCGCAATCTATCGTCGAGGTACCACCAGAGGGTTCAGCTGGAGTCTAAGCACCTGATTCACCTACTACTACTACTACTACTACTACCACTACTCCAGCTCTCTAGGAGACTCTAGCACAGTTCATTAGCATGTACACCACCTTCGCTCACGCAGGGTTGCTTCCCCCTGCTGCAGCCACATCCTAGGCTGGGGGAGGAGCACAGACTCTCTCCGCCCGCACTCTTGAGTAACGAGTGCATGTTGAGCAAGTCCCAAAGGTTATACATGCGCCGCCTGCAGTAATAGATCGACCCAGAGACAGGGCAGCGACTTTCGAGGATGAGAAACTGAGGCTTGAGAGGTTCAAGAAGTACAAGCCTCCTTTATTCAACGGTCTAGCATCGGAGGATGCTCTGGGTTTTCTTGATGAGTGTTACCACATTCTCCATACCATGGGTATTTTAGGATGTAGACGGTTTTCTTTCACCACCTTCCAGCTTTGAGGGCCTCCCTATGAGTGGTGGCGTACCTATGAGTTAAGTAGTCCAGATAAGGCTACTTCACTGACTTGGACTCAGGTTTTAGATCTGTTTTTGTGAGAGTATGATCCTCAGAGCCTCAGGAACACATGGCGCACAGAGTTGGAGCATTTGCGCCAGGGTACTATCATTGTTTCAGAGTATGCTATACGTTACACCAGTTTGGATAGGCATGCACTAGCCTTGGTTGCTATTGTTCACGAGAGGGTTCACCGGTTTATTGACGGGCTTATTCCTAGCGTCAGATCTGGCATGGCTTATGAGTTGGAGATGGAAGTTTCTTATCAGAAGGTAGTGAGCATTGCTATGAGGATTGAGGGTATACATGCTAGGGAGAGAGAGGATAGAGAGGCCAAGAGGTCTCGAGAGTGGGGCCACTATTCTGGTGCCCCTACCCCAGGGGAAGGTTGTTATGGTAGGGGTTATATGGGTCGCACCATTCATTCATCTCTTCCAGCATCTAGCAGTGCTCTAGCTCTAGCTCCTCCTAGTCCTTAAGAGCCTTATTATGCACCTCTAGTTTCTAGCGCGCCTCCTGCGCGGGGTGCTTCTAGAGGTCAGTCCAATAGACATGGCCCTAGCTAGTTGTAGCCATCATGTCCTTCCCACAACTTGTTTTGAGTGTGGTGACACATGCCACATGGTTAGAGACTGTCCCAGACTTGGGAAGGGTGCATCTTCACAGACTTCTTAGCCACAGCGTGCCCCACAAAGTTCCTAGGCTATGGCTACAGCTCCAATTGCCGCCCCATCAACTCAGCCAGCTAGAGGTGGAGGCCAAGGATGCAGAGGTCGCCCTCGAAGGGGAGGCCAGGCCAGATACTATGCCCTTCTCATTTGTATCGAGGCAGTTGCTTATGATTTTATCATCACAGGTTTTATATTGGTTTTCCACAGATATGCATCGGTTCTATTCAATCTAGACTCGACTTACTCTTATGTGTCCTATTATTTTTCTCTGCATTTGGCTGTAACTTGGGATTCCTTGATTTCCCCTGTTTATGTTTCTACTCCTGTAGGGGATTCACTTGTTGTGGACGGCTTTTATCCGTCATGTTTGGTTACTATTTGTGGTTTTGAGACCAGAGCAGACTTATTGCTACTCAACAAAATTGATTTTGAAATTATTTTGGGCATGGACTGGTTATCGCCCCATTATGATATTCTTGATTGTCAAGCCAGAATCATGACCTAGCTATGCTAGGTGTACCGCGTGTTGAGTAGAGTGGTACTTAAGATCACACTCTCAACAGAGTTATCTTTTTTCTTAAAGCTCAGCATATGTTTGACAAGGGGTATGCCGCGTATTTAGCATATCCTGATGTATTTCCAACTGATCTTCTGGGCATCCCACCTGATAAAGACACAGATTTTGGCATTGATTTGTTGCCGGGAACTCAACCCATTTCAATTCGTCCATATCGTATGGCTCATCCTGAGTTGAATGAGATGAATGATCAGTTACATAAATTGCTTGATAAGGGCTTTACCCGGCCCAGTGTTTCACCTAGGGTGCTTCTCTATTGTTTGTGAAGAAAACGGATGGTTCTATGCATATGTGTATTGATTATCGCCAGTTGAACAAGGTCACTGTGAAGAACCGTTATTCTTTGCCTTGCATTGACGATCTGTTCGCCCAGCTTCAGGGCGCATGGGTTGTTACATTCCATGTTTTTGTACGTGAGAGTACGTCGTAAACCAATGGATGTAAGCTTAGAAATGAGATCATTTTTGAAAGTACATAATGTAAGTTTCATTTTGTTATCTTGGAGGTTACAAATCTTCAAAAATCATGAATAACAAGTATCAAAAGGGTTGGAAAGCTTAGACGCTAAACAAACAGAACAAAATGAGTTGCGTTGAAAGTCGACAAATTTGGAATGTTATAACATGTACTTTGGGTAAGACTAGGGTTCTTAACATGATAAGGAGGTTATTGTATGAGTTATTTTAGTTGAATGATATTCATTTTCTACATTTTGAAGGCAAGAAAGTTGTGGAACAAGAGTTGGCAAAGGTCATCACAAGTTACATTTATAAATTTGCTGAAATTTAGATCAAATGTATATGCACTTTTATCCCAATATACTTGGAATCAAGGGATGATATACATACCAATTTGATGATATACGAGTCTAGTTTCCAATTCATTAAACCGTTCATCTATACGATATCAGAGTAGAGAGATATTTGCGTTTTTACAAGACTGCGCAAGCAGCTCCCAATGGGACCCACATAGGCGGTGGTTGAGCTACTTCAATTTATAAACGATTTCGATGCCTATTTTTTCTCATTTTTCAACTCAACCTCATCTCCAAACTTCTTCAAACCATTCTAAACAGGTTCCACAAGGGTTTGAAGTGATTCCAAAGTGATTACACCATATTTCAACATCAAACCTAGTCCTAATTAAGAACAACACCTCTTTTAGGTTGTGTTGTCATTGAGGATTGTTGTGGGCTGTATTTGGATGAAATTCCAAATTTTTGTTGCTGTCTATGGTGATTTAAACACCCTACTTATTGTGCTTAAGCTTGCTTGTATGTTGGTTAAGTTGTTAGGATGATATACTACAAGATAATACTTGGATTAGCTTAAGTCACTTCTATGGTGTTGAATTGCTATTGAGGGTTATTGTAAGATGAATATAACTTTGATTTTTACTTGAAGTTACTGTAGGAGGTTTGAATATTATGTTCTTGCATGTGCCTAAGGTTATATTTATGTTGATTAAGTTAAATAGATGGAGTAGGCATGAACTAGTGAATAAAGTTACTAATCGAAGATAGTAGAGTTGTGGATTGTTTCCTTTGTTATAAATATATAGTATAAGGATGGAATATTTGATGAATGACTTCATTATCATGTTGATAGTAATTTTAAGTTAATGTAAGAAGTCTGTAAGGGGTAGATGGTTTATATGGATTCTAATTGGAGCTTGCAACTCGTCGTGAAGTAGTTGTGACTTATTATTGTTATATGGTGTCTTGTTATTGACCTTTATACGTTGATGGATTTCTCTACTTGTTATTGTTGGTACATGGTATTGGGTGGAGGCCCTTGTTACAAAGTAGATGCTACCGAAATTTAAGTAAAACGAGCTACTAGCTTAAGTTATAGACTTGGCATTTGATCAACACTGATTTTGAATCTCCTTATGCTTTGATAGATCGAGTTGACTTGTTTGAAGAGTAACTTGGAAAGAATTAAGTACTCAACATGTTTAAGGTATGTTAAAGCTAAGCTCCGTCCTTTCTTTTAGCATGAATTCTGGTAAATTCCTAAGATGTCAAATGTGATATTTTACTATTCTATTGCTAGAAACACCTTCTATGGAAGGCATTGGAATAATTGCTGAAGTTTTTTCATACCGCTATTAACATTGGTGTTCCACTCATTCGGTTAAATAGGGTATTTGACATATATAGATGTATTTTTTTCGGCTTTCTTCACTATATGTCTATATATATGAATTCTTATTCGTCTTTGGGTTGTGTAACCAAAAACAAATAATAAAAAAATTAATAAAGGCATTTAGTATTTGCGATAATTCTTTCTTCCTTGTTAAAGTATATTTTAAAATCTCTGAAGTGACACGTCGATTTCCAGTAATCTCAAATACGATTTTTATTTAATCTACTAAAACACTGGATTTTTTTTAAATACTTTCTTTTATTAAATTTCAAGAAATCAGGCACAAGGAGTAAGTGAAGCACCCGAAGCTATTTATAAACATATTCAGAGTTAAGTTATCTTTCTAAAAGTTGAGTTAAGTTTTCAAGCTTATTAAAAAGAAAAGAAAGATATGAGGTTCCACGAGACAATTGTATGCAATACGGAGGTGATTATGAGATCATGAGAATAAGGGTACCTATGAGCAAAGATTAGCTAAGTTCTTATTATGTGCATTCAAATTTCATATAATACATGGCATATCATGCATGGACTTCGAGCTATAATCGTAGGTAAGGGGCCTATTTGCCCGAAAAACTATATATTGTACAGATGGCCACAGGTTGGAAATATTATACAAGTTATCTACCAGAAAAGACCGCCACTGCTAACATTTGGTTGGGTATGTCATGCATTTGCATCAATATATATATGTATTCACTACATAAGATTACACGAGCATACCATGCATATTTGTTTACTATGAGGTCGGATGTCGTCCATGGAGGCTATCAGAGTTTCAGTGTCAGGTGGTATCTCTATTATTTTTTCACATCAGCTATGTGTGATTCTACTTTCTTCCTTACATACCAGTAGATTTTCATTCGTACTGATGTCTCGTTGCCTATGGACACTGCATTTTTTGTTTTGTGCGTGCAGGTCCAGGTAGGGACTTCGATCGACCCCTTCGCTAGGGTTTCGAAGTTCAACTGTGAGTTGGTAAGCTCCACCTCTTCCTGGAGCTTTCATAGGATGGTTACTTTTGTTGTACACTTTTTGTATAGTCGGGGCCTTGTCTCGACAATGCTTATGACACACTTAGAGGCTATTGTGTACATAGTATTCTGGGTTTCTTTTTGTAGCTTCAATTCTCCATCCTGCAGGCTTGGCATGTACATATATGTATGTAGGCATGTATGTATCCAATCCCAACCTCGTCGGCCAGCTAGTATTTTATTATTTTGACTCGTCTACTTTTGGTTATATGGCTTATTGTTATTCAGGTCATGACCTTAATGGTGAAGGCTTAGTATTTCAGATGTTTTGTTGCCCGATTTGTTGGGCCCCAGTTTAGTTAGCTAGTATGTGTAGTGGCTAACTCGGTCAAATACAGTATCGGGGGCCAGTCGTGCCTCCCCTAGTTTGGGGCATGACAAACTTGGTATCAGAGCAGGTCGTATCCCAGGGAGTCCACAAGCCGTGTATAGTATAGTCTTTTTTATGGGTGTGTAGTGCACCACACTTAAAAGCATGAGGCTACAGGGCATTTAGGACTGTCACTCTTTCTTCTTACTCTAGATCGTATGGTAGAGCTAAGTTATAAGAACTCAATTTCCTAAACTCTATCTTATTCATGATACAATGATGCCTATATCAATAAAGACAGTTAGTAAGAGATTGAATGTAGACGAGGAAGAGTTTATCAGAGGAACTCGATTTTGCATCATGCTTATAATTCATAAATGTTAGGTATTTAGCAAATCATGTGTATACTGAGATATGTGAGCCTCTTGATAAGGATCCCCAAGGCATGAGTTTCTATCCACTCATATGGTAAAGAGCAACGAGAGAATTAGGAGGTGGATATAAGTTTCAATAAGTGAAAGAAATAACATAAAAAAAGAATAAGTATGAGGTACCTAGACAATGAAGATTATCAGTATTTGCAATTCAGGTAGAGAAATATAAGTATTTTGACTTACTTTCAATAGTAACAAAGTTTTATACAATTGACCACATCCATCTCAATTATTTCTATGGGAACTGAAAAATATAGTTTAGCAGAATGATTTTATATCAGGATCAAGCTGGGGTTAGAGTAAAAAAAATTTTGTGGATGGATTGTTATCGTTAGCTAACATTTTCGAAGGGTACTGCAAAGGTAGTAATAGATCTCCTTGTAAGGCACCCAGATGGTGATCTCTAGAATAGTGCAATCATATATGAATACTAGAAGATTCAGCAATTTCAGAAGATAGGCAGCGGAATCCTAAAAGGGATAAAATATTTACCTTAGTATGATTCCTGCTCTAGAGAGAGAGAGAGATAGAGAGAGAAAGAGAATTTTAGGAATCCCGAGGAGCCATTGAGATGAAGCAAGAGGAGCTAAAAGTGAAACAAAGTTTTGTTGAAGTTTTCAGAATAAAGTGATAGATAGAAGTATTAGTCGGAGAATAAGAAGAGAGTAACTAAAATATTATGAGTAAGGTGTGATAAACGGTATGACAGGATGAAAAAGTCTATTGTCAACTGAAGAGAAAGACAAAAGGTGGAATGTCGTGACGAAATAAAAGTGTATAAGCCATAAAAAAATATCCCTATTTTGAGAAATGAGTTGGTGACTCCGACATAATTACTAGAAGGAAAAGGTAGACCCCAGAGTAATTGAATGAAGTATAGGCTGGTGAACAAGATAAAACTCAGCATGAATTGGGAATCAAATGATTTGATAATAGTTGCCATTATCAGAATTTTAGAGATTGCGTTCCGGCGATAATAGAATGGACAACAGAAGAATAACCTTTAAAAGGTCATTCAATAAGATGTTTCCCTAAGGCAAGAACTGTGAGCAGAGTTAATCATAAGGGACTAAGTGTGCCAGTTATACTAGGTATCGCTTTCATGCGTAAGATATTTAGTTATTCTTGGTACATTAGATTACCATAGGGAAATTAAAGTTCATTGATGATGTGAGAAGACACCAAAGATGAATAGATAGATCGTCATAGTACTAATTCTTCGTACTCCCATAAAAGGGGGAATATGGTATGATACGACATTAAGTCGGAGTTAAGCAGTTCAAGTAATTATAGAATGGTAATGGAGGAATATGGTAAAAAGGAGACATGGATGATGTTGCATTTATTCAATTCCTACAGATATGTTGCGATTCAAGAACATTATACAAGCACGACACTAGGGAGAGGCAGTAAAAGTTTCTGGCCAGGATGTTATTGATAAGTATGTGTGAATGGACACTTGATACATCAAGAGATAGTGGCTAAAGGTGAGCTAATATATCCCAGGAAACAATTCCACTAAGGAGACAACCAAAATTTGAGCCTAGAAGTAACCCGACGAGTACAAGGGCACAAAGTTATGTAACTAAGGACTACTATAGGCGAGTAAGAACAACGAAAATTTCCTTCGGGTGCATGATATAACAAGCTCGAAACTTTACAAGACCCAGAACGTCTCCCAAAATACTGCAACAACAGACTAGATGATGAAATAAGGGAGAGGGTTTCCACCTAAGCATAGTGAGCTTATGAGGTGCAGGAAATTACAGTATTCGTGGGCGATAAGACGAGGCAAGTATTTATGCAACAAGTGTTAGAACGACCAGGAAAAGATTGCTTACATTTGAGGACAACTGAGAAGGAACAAAAGGAAATTTATGGTGCTAGAAAGTTAGAGGAAGGTTGCGAGTGGTATAAATAGGTGTAGGTCATAAGGTAAAGTATCGTAGAGAAACAAGGTTTTAGGTAGATATGGGTAAGGATAAGAAAAGACAAGTAAGAAGATGATAAGAATAGGCAAGTTCACAGGATTAAACCCATCACAACAAGAGAGCTCATAGATTCTGTAACTTATTGAAAGCTCGCTATAGCCAGAATGAGCTCAAAGGAGTCTAAGACTAGGTGCATTTAGAAGAGATGGAATGCTGCACTTGTAGTAGAATGAGGGTGTAATTGTGATAAATGATAAGAGAATAATTTTTAGGCCTTTGATTGAGTAATGATTTAAAGACAATGGATTTCATGAATTGCACAGGATTTGAGTACCCCCATAAGACGAATCATGTTGGGATACTATGAAATATGGTCATTGCAGTGAAGTATCGTGCCTATGTGGATTAAGAAAATCACTTAAGATGTTCCCTGATGAGACATGAGCCTCAATGACAATGCATTACGTAAAAGGTCTCAAGTTATGAGTGGTAGATTATGATCAACATTAGGATTGGGATCAACGATGATGGATACAAGTTAAAAAAAAGTATGAGAGGAGGTTAGGTTGGTATTCTAAAGATGAACAAGAATGAGGAAGCATTAAAGGACTTAAATTTATACATGTAGGATAAGCAGCAAGGGAATAACCTGGAGTTGGGTAACAGACCTCGATAATAATAAAACAAAGGTAAGAGTTATGGTATAGTTTGACCTTCCTAGATGCATCGAAGTCCTAATGATAGATATTGAGTCTATTAAACAAGATATATCAATAGTCGTATGTTCAAAAAAGTACCATGTGATGAACATCAGTACACCTATAGATTCCTAGAGGGACAAGTTGTCATAATTCTATATATGTTCATAAAGGGAGGCTTAGAGACTGGATAAAGCATGGAGCAAAAAGGGAAGGATAATTTCTAGGCGCTCATACAAGGACACAATTGTACATACTGCATGACATAAACTAACAAATGTTACGATATTGGAAGAATTCCAACCACATGTTATGGCATGTAAAAGAGGCCTAAAGGGGAGAACGCCCAAGCGTTTGGATTTATTCACAAAACAATTGCTTAGATGGCAAGGTGAGAATTAAAGTATTCGTAAGAGCTATAGTATATAAAACAGATAAGATCATCGGTCAACATTCGAGGACTAATATTCCAAAGGGGGGAATGATGTTACATTCCATGTTTTTGTACGTGAGAGTACGTCGTAAACCAATTGATGTAAGCTTAGAAATGAGATCATTTTTGAAAGTAAATAATGTAAGTTTCATCTTGTTATCTTGGAGGTTACAAATCTTTAATATCAGTAATAACAATTACCAAAAGGGTTGGAAATCTTAGACCCTAAACAAACAGAAGAAAATAAGTTTCGTTGAAAGTCGACAAATTTGGAATGTTATAATATGTACTTTGGGGTGAGACTAGGGTTCTTAACCTGATAAGGATGCTATTCTATGAGTTATTTTAGTCGTAAGATATTCATTTTCTATATTTTGGAGGCAAGAAAGTTGTGTAACAAGAGTTGGCAAAGGTCATCACAAGTTACATTTATAAATTTGCTGAAATTTAGGCCAAATGTAGATGCACTTCTCTCCCAATATACTTGGAATCAAGGGATGGTATATATATATTACCAAATTTTAGATATATGAGTCTAGTATCCAACGCATTAAACCGTTCATCTATGCGACATTGGAATAGTGAGATATTCGTGTTTTTGCCAGACTGTGCAAGCAGCTCCCAATGGGACCCACATAAGCGGTTGTTGTGCTACTTCAATTTATCAACGATTTGGATGCCTATTTTTTCTCATTTTTCAACTCAAACTCATCTCCAAACTTCTTCAAACCCTTCTAAACAGGTTCCATAAGGGTTTGAAGTGATTACACCATATTTCAACATCAAACCTAGTCATAGTGAAGAACAACACCTCTTTGAGGTTGTGTTGTCATTGAGGAATGTTGTGGTCTGTATTTGGATGAAATTCAAAGTTGTTGCTGCTGTCTAAGGTGAGTGTAAGCCTACTTATTGTCCTTAAGCTTTTTTGTATGTTGGTTAAGTTTTTAGGATGATAAACTACAAGATAATACTTGAACTAGCTTAAGTCACTTCTATGGTGTTGTATTGCCATTGAGGGTTATTGTAAGCTGAATATAACTTGGATTTCGACTTGAAGTTACTGTAGGAGGTTGGTATATTGTTTTCTTTCATTTTCCTAAGGTTATATTGATTTTTATTAAGTTAAATGGATGTAGTAGACATGAACTAGTGAATAAAGTTACTAATCGAAGATAGTTAGAGTTGTGGATTGTTTCCTTTGTTATAAATATATGGTATAAGGATGGAGTCATTGATAAAGGACTTCATTATCATTTTAATGATACTTTTAAGTTAATTTAAGAAGTCTGTAAGGGGTAGATGGGTTATACGGATTCCAATTGGAGCTTACCGCTCGTCGAGAAGTAGTTGTGACTTATTGTTGTTATGTGGTGTCTTGTTATTGACATTTATACGTTGATGGATTTATGTACTTGTTATTGTTTGTATATGGTATTGGTGGAGGCACTTGTGACAAAGGAGATGCTACCCAAATTTAAGTAAAACGAGCTACTAGCTTTAGTTTGATCAACAATGATTTTGAATCTCTTTATGCTATGATAGATCGAGTTGACTTGTTTCAAGAGTCACTTGGAAGGAATTAAGTACTCAACATGTTTAAGGTATGTTAAGGCAATGATCCATCCTTTCTTTTAGCACGAATTCTGGGAAATCCTAAGACGTCAAATGTGATATTTTACTATTCTATTGCTAGAAAGACCTTCTGTGGAAGGCATTGGAGTCATAGCTGAAGTATTTTCGTAACGCTATTAAAATTTTTGTTCCACTCATTTTGTTAAATAGGGTATTCGACATATATATATGTCATTTTTCGGCTTTCTTAACTAATGTCTACATATATGAATTCTTATTCGTCTTTGGGTTGTGTAGCAAAAAAATAATAATAAATAAAATAAACAAAGGCATTTAGTATTTGCGATCAGTCTTTCTTCCTTGTTAAAGTTTATTTTAAAATCTCTGAAGTGACACATCGATTTCCAGTAATCTCAAATATGATTTTTATTTAAACTACTAAAACACTTGATTTTTTTGAAATACTTTCTTTTATTAAATATCAAGAAATCAGGTACAAGGACTAAGTGAAGCACCTCAAGATTTTTATGAACATCTTTACAGTTAAGTTATCTTTCTAAAAGTCGAGTGAAGTTTTCAAGCTTATTCAAAAGAAAAGAAAGATATGAGGTTCCACGAGACAATTGTATGCAATACGGAGGTGATTATGAGATCATGAGAATAAGGGTACCTATGAGCCAAGATTGGCTAAGTTCTTATTATGTGCATTCAAAGTTCATATCATACATGGCATATTATGCATGGACTTCGAGCTATAAATCGGAGGTAAGGGGTCTATTTGCCCGAAAAGCTATTTATTGTATAGATGGCCACAGGTTGGTAATATGATACCGGTTAGCTACCGGAAGAGACCGCCACTGCTAGCATTTGGTTAGGTATGTCATGCATTTGCATCAATATATATATTTATTCACGACATACGATTACATGAGCATACCATGCATATTTGTTTACTATGAGGTGGATGTCGTCCATGGAGGCTATTAGAGTTTCAGTGTCAGGTGGTATCTCTATTATTTATTTTACATCAGCTACGTGAGATTCTACTTTCTGCCTTACATACCGGTACATTTTTATTCGTACTGATGTCCCGTTGCCTGGGGACACTGCAATTTTGTTTTGTGCGTGCAGGTCCAGGTAGGGACTTTGATCGAACCCTCCGCTAGGGTTTTGAGGTTCAGCTGTGAGGTCGTAAGCTCCACCCCTTCCTAGAGCTTCAAATGGTTACTTTTGTTTTACAGTTTCGGTATAGTTGGGGCCTTGTCTCGACAATGCTTATGACACTCTTAGAGGCTATTGTGGACATAGTATTCTGGGTTTGTTTTTGCAGCTTCCACTCTCCAGCCCATAGGCTTGGCATGTACATATATGAATGTAGGCATGTATGTCTCCAATCACGGCCTCGTCGGCCAGCTAGTACTTTATTAGTTTGACTCGTCTATTTTTGGTTATATGGATTATTGTTATTTAGGTAATGACCTTAATGGTCCAAGCTCAGTATTTTCAGATGTTTTGCTACCCGATTCATGGGGTCTCAGTTTAGTTATCTAGTATGTGTAGTGGTTAACTCTGTCAAATACAGTACTGAGGGCCAGTCGTGCCTCCCCTAGTTTGGGGCGTGACATGGGTGTTTTCTACCGAAGAATGCTTTCAGGACTCGGTACGGTCATTACGAGTTTCTTGTTATGTCATTTGGGCTGACCGATGCCCCAGCAGCCTTCATGCATTTGATGCACATTGTATTTCGGCCATATATCGACTCTTTTGTTATTGTATTTATTGATGATATTTTGGTGTATTCCCGAAGTCGGAAAGAGCATGAGCAGCATCTGAGGACAGTGCTCCAAACTTTGAGAGAGAAGAAGTTATATGCAAAGTTCTCAAAATGTGAGTGCTGGTTGGATTCAGTGGAATTCTTAGGCCACGTTGTATCGAGTGATGGCATTTGGGCGGATCCGAAGAAAGTAGAGGTTTTGCAGAGTTGGCCCAGGTCGTCCTCACCTAAAGAGAATCATAATTTCCTTGGCTTGGCGGGCTACTACCATCGTTTTGTGGATGGGTTATCATTGATTGAAGCACCTATGACAAGATTGACCCAGAAGGGTACTCCATTGTGGACAGAGGAGTGTGAAGCGAGCTTTCAAAAGATCAAGACAGTTTGAACTACAGCCCCTGTTTTGGTATTGCCTACAGTTTCAGGGTCTTATACAGTCTATTGTGATTCCTCGAGAGTTGGCCTTAGAGCAGTATTGATGCAGGACGGTAGTTTGATTGCCTACGCATCCAAACAGTTGAAGATACACGGGAAGAATTATCATGTCCATGATCTTGAGTTAGTTGTCATTGTTCACGCGCAGAAGATTTGGCGTCATTATCCATACGGTGTACCTTGTGAGATTTATACTGATCATAGGAGTTTGCAGCATTTGTTCAAACAAAAGGATCTAAATTTGCACCAGAGGAGGTGGTTAGAGTTGTTGAATGACTATGACATCACTATTTTGTATCACCCGGGCAAAGGCCAATGTAGTGGCTGATGCCTTGAGTCATGGGGCATAGAGTTTGGGGAGTTTGGCATATTTACAAGTATCGAAGATGCCGATGGCCATCGATGTTCAAGCCTTAGCCTGCTAATTTGTGAGATTGGATCTTTCGGAGCCTAGTTGGCTTCTAGCTTGTGTGGTTTCTTGGTCTTCATTATTTGATCGTATCAGGGAGCGGTAGTATGATGAATCTCATTTGCTTGTTCTAAAGTAAGGGGTTCAGCATAGTGATGCTAGAGATGTGACCATTGGCGAGGACGGAGTATTGATGATGCAGGGTCAGGTTTGTGTACCCAATATCGATGGGCTACGAGAGCTGATCTAGATGAGCCCTACAATTTGCGGTATTCAATCCATCTGAGTGCCACGAAGATGTATGAGGATTTGAGGCAGCACTATTGGTGGAGGCGGATGAAGTACCAGCACCAGATATCGGGTGGGTTACTTCAGCAGATAGAGATTTTGGAGTGGAAATGGGAGCGTATCACCATGGACTTTGTATATGGACTCCCACAGACCTTGAAGAACTTTGATACTATCTTGGTTATTGCGGATCGGCTTACCAAGACCGCTCATTTCATTCCCGTGTGTACCACTTATTCTTCGGAGCGGTTGGTGGAGATTTATATCCAGGAGATTGTTCGTCGACATAGTATTCTAGATTTTATTATTTTAGACAGAGGTACTTAGTTCACATCAGGATTATGGAGGGCCATTCAACATGACTTGGGTACTCGGATGGAGTACAGCACCGCATTTCATCCCCAGACGGACGGACAGTCCGAACGCACTAGTCAGATTCTTGACTACATGCCCCGCACGTATGTGATAGAGTTTGGAGGGTCTTGGTATCGGTTCTTGCCATTGGCATAGTTTGCTTACAAGAACAGCTATCATTCCAGAATTCAGATGGCACCGTATGAGGCCTTATATGGTAGGCGGTGTAGATCTCTGGTAGGTTGGTCTTAGCCGGGTGAGGCCTGACTATTGGGCACAGATTTTGTTCAGGATGATTTGGAGAAGGTTAAGTTAATTCAGGATAGACTGCATACAGCCCAGTCCAAACAGAAGAGCTACGCAGCTCGGAACGTTTGTGATGTTTTCTTTATTGTTTGAGAGCAGGTTGTGCTTCGAGTTTCGCCTATGGAGGGCGTTATGAGATTTGGGAAGAAAGAAAAGTTGAGTCCCATGTCCATTGGCCCTTTTGAGATATTGAGGCATGTTGGGGAGGTTGCTTATAAGCATGCCACACCTCCTAGCCTTGCAGGGGTTAATTCGGTGATTCATGTTTCGATGCTTTGGAGATATCACGATAATCCGTTGCATGTATTGGATTTTAGTTTACTCCTGCTGGACAAGGATCTATCTTATGTTGAGGAGCTAGTTGCTATATTAGATAGGAATATTAGAAAGTTGAGGTCAAAGAATATTGCTTCAGAAAAGGTTCGGTGATGGGGTCAACCGGACGAGGAGGCGACCTGGGAGACCGAGTAGGATATGCACATACATTACCATCATTTTTTCACTACTTCAGGTATGTCTCTATGCTCGTTCGGGGACGAACGAATGTTTAAGTGTAGGAGGATGTGACGACCCAGCCGGTTGTCTTAAGAATTAACTCCTCGATCACTTATTAACTATTTTACCCAAGTTTAATTCTACTAATTTGATTTACCGGGAAGTTGGGTTTTGAGTTTCGAAGAGTTTTGAGACACTTAGTCCCTAATTGAGAGCTAAAGTAATGGAAACTTTTCCATAGTCGGAACACTGTGAAGAAAGCATCGGAATGGAAATCCGATGATTCCATTAGCTTTGTTAGGTAATCTCGGGGTTAGTTGCGTGTTCGAATTGCGTTTTAGAGGTTCGTAGCTAATTTAGATTTGAAATGTCGAATGTTTGTACATAGGAAGTTTTCGGTTCGATAGAGAGATTTTGATCCGAGGGTCGGAATAGAATTCCAAAAGTTGTTGTAGCACGTTATGTCAACTGGGATGTGCGTGCAAAATTTTAGGTCATTCGGACGTTGTTCAGTTTGGTTTTTGATCGAAAGTGTATTTTGAGAAGTTTTTAGAAAACTTAGGTTTGAATTCGATGAGAATTGATGGATTTGGTGATATCTGAGGTGTTGTGATAATTAGAACAAGTTTGAATGAGGTTTTAGGATGTGTTGGTGTTTTTCTTTGAGGTCTTGGGAGCCTCGGGGTGATTTCGGATGGCTAACGGGAAGTTATGAGTCTTGGAAGATTGTAGAAATTGTAGCAGCAGTTGTAGAGGAATTTTGGCCTTTGCGATCACGTGAGATGCCTCACGATTGTGTAGAAGGATTATGGAAGGCAGGTGTTTTGCTCTTCGCGGTTGAGGTTCCGCATTCATGGAAGGTGTTGATCTGGTGCTTTGTGTTCGCATGGTAATGTTTGCGTTCGCGTATAAGGATGTGGGGTCCAGTATATTTGTTCTTCGCATTCGCGTAGGTGTGACCACGTTCGCGTAGGTATAAGAGTATAAAGCATCACGTTCGCAGGGAGAGTGTCGTGTTTGCATAGGGGTAATTTTGAGAAAAACAAAAATATGCTTCGTGATTGCGTGGCTGAGGTTGCGATTGAGATCGCGATGAAGGAATATCAGGGCTGGCCAGAAAGTTATAAAACATCTCATCCGCGATTTTGAGCCATATTTTCCACCATAGCTGAGTATTTGAGAGCTTTTTGACGGAGATTTAAGAGGGAATCAAGGAGAATCAATTGGAGGTAAGATTTTTGAACCTAAAACATGATTCTATTGTGAAACTAACCTAGAAATTCATGGAAAGTTGGACAAAAATGGAAGAACTAAGGCTTGGGATTTTGAATTTTAATCTGGGATTTGAGGGGTTATTTGGACTCTGATGTTTTCGTTCTTGTTATGTATAAACTCGTGAGAGTATGAGGTTGCAAAAAATATAAGTTTCATCCAATTCTGAAACATTGGCTAGAGAGGCATTTTGGTCAGTTTACATAATTTCATATCTTAGCTTTGAATTTAAATCGTAGAATTAGTTGTTTGAGATGTTATTTATGATATGTAATTGAATTGAATAGATTTGGACCATTTAGAGTCGGATACTCATGGAAAAGACGTGGTTTTTAGTTGACTTTGAGCTTATTCGAGGTAAGTGGCTTGTCTAACCTAGTGTGGGGGGTCTTCCCCTTAGGATATGATATTTGGTAATTGAATGTCTTGTACATGAGGTGAAGAGCGCCTACTTGAGGTAATTATTTGAAATCCAATTTTCTTTAAGTATCTAAGACTGAGTTCCTCTCTTAACTGCTTCATTATATACTTGCAAAATTTTAGCCTGTTGCTAGTTAGAAAAGCATGTTTAGTTGATTTAAAATTGCCTATTCCTTGAATTTCCCCGGTTTCATTACGTGAAGCATGTTAGGCTAGAAATACTTGTTGCCTTGGTATGAAATTTTATTTCTGAACATATCCTTTTGTTGTTGTGTATTTACATTGGGACTACGGATGTGGGATTGCGGTGGCTCCCTTTGTATGTTTACTTTGTGACTGCGGGTCCGATTCCAATGGATCCCCCTGCATATTTACTCCGGGACTACGGGTTAGATTCTCGATAGATCCTCATACAAATTTACTTTAGGACTGCGGGTTCGATTTCCGATAGATCCCCCTAAATATTTACATTTGGACTACGGACTGGGGTTTCGGTAGATCCTCACGCATTGATAGTTGGACTACGGGATGGTATCCCTAGAGATCCTTCAGATATATACATATGATGGACTACGGGACAGTATATCGGGAGATTCACTGGACAGTTGACGAAAGGGACTATAGGACAGTATCCCAGGAGATCCTCGTGTTACTATTGGTAATGAGCTGCTCTGCTTTCCGATTTTAGTTTGTTAGTTGTATAATTGTCGTTGCCTGGTATAACCTGTCTTATTTTATTGTCGTTCTCATTTATATCCTTTATTTAATATTGTTGAAGCTTATTATTATGTTTAACCTCAGTAGGGCACTAACCTTCCACGTTACTACCCCACCGAGGTTAGGCTTGATACTTACGAAGTTCCTGCGCATGTTTTTCTTATGCAGATCCAGGTACCGCTACTAGGGCATATCACCCTTGAGGCAGGGAGAGCATTTGGAGACTTCGAGGTACTTCTGCCACATCTGCAGACTGCAGAATTTTCATCTTTATTCTATCTTGTAATGTTAGCCCTTCTATCATACTGTTGATTTAGATACTCTGATGATTAGAGCATTCTATTTTATTTTTCCTCTAGCTTGTGTTCCAGTGAGTTTTCGGATTTTGGAATAGTATTGTAGTAGTCAAGATATTGTGTTGTATGTGCCGAGTGGCATTCTATATTCCGCTTTCCATTTTGTTAAATCTTGGTTTGAGTTAAAATTTCGGCAAGTTATTTGTTTTTTTTTTTTGAATAAACAGATTTCTATTTCATTCCGTCAAAAAAAGTATACGTACAAAAGCATAGATGCGGACTACCTATTCTCATATGCTATACAAAATCACTACACTATTACCATTCTAAAAAAACAGATCACTCTTTGATAATACGTGTGACACAAACTATCTCAAGAAAAGTCTATCTCATTTGAAGTCTAGGGGAAATGATCTAAACTTTGTAGGACAGCCCTCCATTTTTTACTTGAAGCCCCTCTAGAATGGAGATGGAATACAATTTCCTTACATACAGTATCGCTCATCAACTTGCCTCCCTGGAATCTCATTTTATTTCGCTCCCTCCATATCGTTGGCACCAGGATCCCAAAGAGACAATCAGTGATTTCTGCTAACCCATTTCTACTCATCGCCAGCTTACTAACTCATTCACATTCCTCCTCCCAGTCTGCAATGGATCGCTTATAGCCCAGCCAGCTAAGGAGTCGATACCAGATTTTTTTGGTCTTCAAGCAGTCAAAGAAAAGATGCTCAAAGGTCTCCCGATACAAACCACAGAAAATACAATATTGTGGAACCAAAATATTTAGCATCTAAAGTCTTTCCACAGTTGCAAGTCGCTTATGCAAAGCCAACCACATTATAAATTTGTATCTGGGATGTAGTTGAGGCTGCAATATGATGGACTTCCACAGACTTTGCTGTGCTGAGGAAGAAGTTGTCTGTATAGCTTTTTAATGCTAAAAGACTCTCCATGTTGAACCTGCCTCAATCTGTTATCCAGATTTCCAGTGAGTGTTGCAATTCCTTTGATCAACTTCTTCGACTCAAAAATTTTCCTGATTGCCCAGGCAGCAGCCCCAGGTACCAGTATGTCTTCGAAATAGTAGTTCTTAATATAGAAGGTATGAACCCATTTTATCCATAGGCTATCCTTCTTCTTAGTCAATGCCCATAGATGCTTAACCACAGCAGCCCTATTCCATTTAAATATGTCCAAGACATTCAGTCCCCCTGCACTGTATGGCATACACAGAGTATCCCAGGCAATCAGAGCCTTTCTTGAAACTGTGGCAGAACCTGTCCACAGATATGATCTGCAGATAGCTTCTGTCATCTTCAAAAAAAATTTAGGCAGTAGGAAAATCTGGGACCAGTAAGCTTGAATACCAAATAGAACAGATTTAATCAATTGAAGTCGACCAGCATATGATAATAGCCTTGACGACAAGCAGCTTATTTTCTGTGTAATTTTCTCCACTAGTGGCCAGCATTGAGAAATGGACAGCTTCTTTGAATCCAAAGGCATCCCCAAATATTTGAAAGGGAGTCTGCCTTCAGGATATCCCAGCACCTGTAGTATCTCCTGTTTCTGCCAGTTGGTTACTCCTGCTAAGTACAGTGCACTTTTATCAACATTTGCTTGAAGACCAGAGACCTTAGAGAATTCCTGGAGAGTCTATTTCAGTAAGCTGACAGATTGAACATCTTCCTTACAAAACCAAAGAAGACCATCCTCGAAGCAAACATGTGCTACACCCAACCTCTTGCATTTAGGATGTAACTTGAATTCTTTCCTCATCATCATTTGCACAAGTTGTCTATGTAAATACTCCATGGCCAGAACAAAGAGGTATGGAGAAATCGGGTCGCCTTGTTGCAGACTTGTTTTCCCTTTAAATGGAGCAGTGAGGCCACCATTAAAATTGGGGAATAGGTAACAAAGGATATACATTCCATAACCCACCTAATAAATTTATGAGGGAACCCCAGATCCTACAGCAGTCTATAAAGGAAAACCCATTCTACTGAGTCGTAAGCCTTCTTTAAATCCACCTTAAGCACACATCTAGGAGAAATGCCCTCCCTGGAATAGCCTTTGAACAGTTCTTATGTGAATAAGATGTTATCAATAATACTACGACCCTCAATGAATGCTGGCTGTGATCTACCCACTAGAAGGTCAATAACCTCTTTCAACCTAGCTGTAGTAATCTTTGTGATGATCTTGTACAAAGTTGTACAGCAAGCAATGGGCCAGTAGTCCTTGACTTTGGTTGGATTCTGTACTTTGGGAAATAGATTTACTGCAGTGCTGCTAACTCCAGTATGTAATTTCCCAGTAGTAAAGAATTCTCTCATAGCTTCACATGTGTCATCTCCCACTACATGCCACTGCCTTATAAAAAATTCCACAGGGAAACCATCCACCCCTGGTGCCTTGTCATGAGGCATGTCTTTTATTGCCTTTAAATTTCCTCCCTTGTAACTGGCTGCACTAGATCATCCTTCTGTTGCAAAGTGAGACAAGGGCCCTGGTGAATTACTTCAGTGTTTGGACATTGGCTTATACTATTGTTTCCCCGCAGTAGTAACTTGAAACATGTAACAAACTCTTCTTCCACCTTCCTGGGATCAGATAACTTAACCCCCTCTTTAGTATACATAGAGTTGATAGTTTAAAGCTTGTCCTCGTCTTTAGTTGAGCATGAAAATATTTTGGGTTGGCATCTCCAAAGGCAATCCAGTGAGCTCTAGATTTCTGTTGTAAGATCTGCTCCTCTATATTGCTCCACTTCTCCACCTCCATAAGTAGCAGCCTCTCCTATTCAATCAACCATTTGTCCATACAATTGGATTGCAAGTGATTCTGTATGGTTTCTAGCTTCTGCCTTGCCTCACTGAGATGTAACCTATACTTTGCCATATAGCTATTCAGCTCCTTTAACCCCACCTTTAGGGCCTTCAACTTATTCCATATTCTATCCATATGCTCTCCCTACTGGTGCTGATTCCATGCTCCTTCCACAACGCCAGGGAATTCAGTATGGTCCATAACAGATGTATAAAGTTTGAAAGGTTTAGGATGATTGTTCCTTCTCTGTTCCTCTGGGTTACACAGCAATAGGATAGGGGAATGATCTGAAACTCCCGGGGTCACCACATCAGCTTCAATGTGACTGTATTTCTGCATCCAGTACACATTCCCAAAAACCCAATCAATTCTGCTATACACTCTTGTCTCTGGTTTTGTTTATTGCACCACGTATTAAAACAGCCCAAACTCTTTAACTGAGAGAGTTGAAAAGCATTGAGAGTGTCTTGGAAACCTTGAATCTCCTGATGCATAACTGGAGCACATATTCTGTCATCCGTGTGGAGTACATTATTGAAATCTCCACTGAGAAGCCAGCTGCCCTAAATAGTAGCCCCTAAGATCAACAGTTTGGCCCACAGTTGTTGTCTCTTGCTCAATTCATTATTTGCATATACAACTGTTAGCAATGTTCTGAAGGTAGAACCTCTTTCTTTAACCTCACAGTGAATAAATTGTTCATCAATCTTCAAAACATGCAGTACCACTTTTGAATTCCACAGTATCCAGTTTCTCCCATTGGAATGCTCACTATAGTTTCCAGTATGTCTCCAATCATTTCCCAGTTTTGTAACAATCTGTTTCACCTTTGCTTCCTTCACTCTAGTTTCTATACAACCCATACAATCTACTTTATGTTTTTTCAGAAAGAATCTCAGCTTCTTCTGTTTATGGGCCTTACTTAGACCCCTATTGTTCCATGTGCAGAGTATTATGATGTGGTGAAGCTGGATGGGCCAGCGTCCCCTGGATCATCACCTATCTGTAGTAAAGAGAAGCTGTTGGTTGTGTTCAATGAAGCACCATCACATTGTTGTACATTCTTTCGTTTTACCAACCCTCTGTCAATCACCCTGCTACCAGCATTTTCATTCTGCTTACATTCCTCCACTGATCTATCAGTTTTAGCCACTACATTATCCTTCTTTGTTTTTGGTATCCATTGCCATGTCTCACTTTGCACTTTCTGCTTTACCCCTGCTTCCTTATAGTGGTTTTGTGCTACCTCTTCATTACCCTGCCTCTTTTTATACCAGCAGTCTTCAGTGCTATGACCAAATCTGACACAGTCACTGCAGTATTTTGGCCTCCATTCGTATTTAATCTGTTGTATGATAATCCCCCCCCCCCCTCCTTTGTATGTAACTCCAGACTATCATGCAGTGGTTGGGAAATATTTGTTTCCACCAGCACTCTTGCAAATGAAATCCTCTCGAGTTCAGCAGTGAATCAATCGGTGTACATAGGTTTTCCAACTACACTTGCTAGTTTACCGAATGCTTCAGTGGACCAAAATGCCATTGGCAAGCCAGGGAAAGTGACCCATAAAGGAGCTACACTCACATTACCGGGTTCATACTTGAAGTCCACACTCCACTGTTGTAACACCAACTGTTTATTATGAAAGGTGTATGGGTCAGCCTGAAGAACAAGATCTCTTTCTTCATTGGTATCAAATCTGAAAATATAATACCCTTCGTCATGATGCAACATTTGAGGTTTTGGAACAAAATCCCAAGTATTTGTAATGAAATTGTCCATAGCTCGCTCATACGGGTCTTCTCCTAGTATAAACCCAATCAATGCATCTCTCCAGTAGGTCTCATGTTCCTTTGTATCATCGTCATCAATTTGAACCACAAACGTACCATCTCGCATTGCAGGTGGTACATAGCTTAGAGATTTCCCTTTTTGAGGGCTTCGATTATGTTGCATGGTGATTCTGTTGCCATTTTCAGCCACAGGAACACCAAAGGTCTGACCAATCTGTTTCCGCATTGTTAGACTTACCTAGTAATAGGAATTATGTGCAGTCATGACATGTTCACGGAGGGCGAACTGGGGTCGTGATATACGTAAAAGGACAGTAAAGGTTTAAGCGATTAATATTATTTAGGAAAGAAAAATAAATTTAAATATTTATTTAGAAAATAATTTCACTAAACTATAAAATATAAAGTAAAAATATAAATTATAAATTCCTATTAATATAATATAGTTATCCCAAAAGAATAATATTGAGTGTTTAGTATTTCTAATTATTTACATGATAATTTAAATATGTAAAACACATCATTCAATACAAATTTAACATCAACTCTTAAGAATAGGAGAAAGAGAATATAAATGTAATTAAAATATAAAAAAATAAATGTATAGCAGAAATAAAAAAGGAAAAGAATAATTAAATTAGTGAAGGATAATTTAAAAAAATATAAGTTTATTGCAGTCAGCTAACTAATATAAGATGGTTTTTCTTCTTTGTCCCAATAAAAATGCAAGTTGTTCTACTTTTTTAATCAATATAAAATATGATATTATTCTTGCTAGATTAAAATAAATAAATTATCTTATAAAAGAAGAATATACCAGCTACATTTTACACCATAAATATAGAGTAGTTAACTTTAAAATCCTAAATATTGAAAAAATTAAATTATAATTTTATATGTGAAATTAATGTTTAGATGTAAAAAAATACTATTAATATTTTCTCTTGGAGTTTTTTGCCTTTATAATTATAGTATCAATAAGATCAAATAATAATATAATAATAACGATTATAATAATAAAGTATAAGTACTTGAAATAAAATACTAAATATATTGTCAAAGAAAAATCATGTTAGTAGGTGGGTCGTAATTGGTCCGGCTGTTGGGAATGGGCCCACCAAACCCATATATTTTATGTAAAGGGATTTATATATTCCTATACCATATAGGAAATATTTTTACCCTTCGTGTTTAAGGTTTGATTTATGACAAACCCGTATACCAAATTACCAATTCTATACCATACTTAATTAAGGGTTTAATTAATGGACAGATTTTACTTCTTAATTAAAGGTATCCATATATCCCATGTTTCTCCCTCTTCTTAATTCCTACATTTCTTTCTCCTAATCCCAGCGTCATTTTCTCCCTCGCATTTTTTTCTCTTCTCCATTCCTTCTTCTTCTCAAAAAATACAAAGATGAGACCCATTGAGTATAATCAGATTTTTAGCCAAAGAGATTCAATATGAAACCCATTGTTTCGGTTATTGTAATTTCTAGTAACTATCGGATATTGTTCTGAATTTTAACAAGTACGGGATCGAGAGTAGATATATGATACAGAAGACTTCCTCAATTGATCAATCAACAATTCTCAGTTGTAGATTTGTGGTGTAGCCATATGAATCTTCTGTAAGTGTGACAGTGTGGGTGCAATTGTAGTTTATTGGTATTTTTTTTGTAAAAATTTTATACATGAAAAACAAATTTTATTGTCAACTTTTTTTCCACATAAGATTGTAGTTTTTTTTTGGTAATTAAAATTTTTATTAATCACCAAAAGGATGCCTTACATAATCATAGGACAGTTAGATCTCAACTGCCTATCAAAACTGGAACATGAAGTATCTATGCTACTCTAATTATTCAGCATTTATAACATGAAATGCTGAATATATGAACTAAGCCTAGGAGGAGCTCGAACATTACAGATATAGGCTAGACTACTTAGAAGTTTATCACAATTACAATAGATGTTTTCAAAGATTCTCGCATTTCTTTCTAACCATATACTATACAGCATTTCTGTAATAGTCATCTTGAAAGTGAGAGCTCGGACAGATTTCCCTTTAGACTGCATAATGATCCATTGACAAAATTGTATCCAATCTTGTCCAGTGAATTCATCAGTTCTCAGCCATTGCATTGTTTGATATCTCAATTGGGAAGCAAATGAGCAATGCAAAAATAGATGATCTCTAGTCTCCAACTCTTGTTGACACATAACACAGACACCTGACATGTTCAAATTCCATTGTAACAGTCTGTTTTTGGTGGGAAGGCGATCCTGCAGTAATAACCATAAGCTGAAGATAGCTTTAGGTCTAGCAGCATTTTGCATTACCAGATTCTTTCATGAAACTCTAGTTGATTCTCCAAGCAGCTGCAAATATACTTTCCTTATTGTGCAGTCAGTATCATCTAGCAGTTGATGCTGCTGTAGCAGTTTAACACCTTCCACAATTTTCCTTACCATCCAGCTAGCATTAGCTGGGATATTAAGGCTTTCTAACTGGTGCTGTTTGACACACACAGTGTGAATCCACTTCACCCACAGCAAGTCTCTTTTATGAGCTAAGTCCCAACCTAGTTTAGCTATTACAGCTCTATTCCACTTTGAGATATTTGTTAAGTTCAGACCTCCAACATATTTAGGCATACAAACATTCTCCCAAGCCACATATGCTTTCTTTGTGACAGTAACAGACCCTGACCAAATATAAGTTCTGCATATAGTCTCTAGCAGTTTAGCAACTTTTGATGGCATGATAAACAATTGAGCCCAATAAGCTTGAACTCCAAAAATAACTGACTGAACTAACTGACATCTGCCTGCATATGACAAGTATCTTGCTGTCTAGGAAGTAATTCTTGCAGTAATCTTATCAACCAGAGGTTGCCATTGAGCAACTGATAACTTTTTGGTAGTTAAAGGGACTCCCAAATATTTGAAAGGAAGGTCCCCTTTAACATAACCGAGAAGATCAAGAATTTGTTGTTGAATCTCCATTGACACCCCACCAAAATACACAACACTTTTGTGTAGATTAGCTTTAAGACCAGTAGCAGCAAGGAATTGAGCAAAGAGTAAGAACATGGAACTTACTGATTGAGGCTCCCCTTTAACAAATAATAACAAGTCATCTGCAAAACTCAAATGAGTGATTCCCAACTTCTTACAGCCTGGATGATATGTGAAGCTTTTAGTATGTTTTAATTCTGCCAAAGATCTACTAAGATATTCCATTATAATAGCAAACAGGAAGGGAGATATTGGATTTCCTTGTCTCAATCCTTTAGCAGCTTGAAAAGGCTTTGTTGTTTCACCATTAACCACAACAGTATAGCTAACAGTTTGAACACATTCCATGATCCATCTAATAAATCTGCTAGGAAAATCCAGTTCTTCCATAATCTGTTGTAAACTGCACCATTCCACTGAATCATAAGCTTTTTGAAGATCAATCTTGATCATACATCTGGGAGAGATATGTGATCTGGAATACTGTTTTATTAGCTCATGAGCTAATATCACATTGTCTGCTACTCTTCTTCCTGGTATAAATCCAGCCTGAGAACTGCATATAATACTACTCATAACTTTTTGGAGTCTATTAGCCAAAAGCTTGGAAATAATCTTATACAAGACTGAGCGACAAGCTATTGGCCTAAACTCTTTCACTGTTTGAGGATTAGGTACCTTAGGCAGCAAAGTGAGAGTTGCACAATTAGTAGGTCTGTACATTTGGGAGGTATGAAAGAAATTCCTGACAGCTAAAATAACCTGGTTACCAATGATATGCCAGGATTGTTTGAAGAACATGGCATTGAAACCATCAATCCCTGGAGCTTTATCATTTCCAATACCCTTCAAGCTGTCAATTATCTCTATATCAGTTATATCAGCTACAAGATCCATCCTTTGTAATCGAGATAATTTTGGTCCATTCCTCATATATATCTTATTCACTGCTGGAAGTGAGTTGGCTGTAGTTCCCATTAGAGCTTGATAGAAATCCCTAATCTCCTTCTTCAAATCTGCAGGATCATTTATCTTCAGGCCTCCTTCTGTGGAGAGTTCAATAATCTTCTTATGTTGGCTCCTCCCCTTCATGACTGCTGAAAAGTATTTATTATTGGAATCCCCTTGTTTGATCCATTTAGCTCTTGACTTTTGCTGCATAACTGACTCTTCAATTAATGACCATTTCTCTAGCTGCTGTGCCATAGATTTTGCTCTTTGCTGAAGTGTGTTTGAGTAAGAGATATCCATTTGATGCTGCACTTTTTCCAGTTCTTTCCTGCTGCTTTCAATCTTCTGAGAAATATTCTTAAAATCTCCAATATTAAGAGATTTTAAGTGAGGTTTGAGAGACTTAAGATTATTCCATACTCCTTGAAGAGTATTCTGCTCCTTGCCATTCCAGTAATTTGAAAGAATAACATGAAATTCCTTGTGCTGGATCCAAACATTAAAGAATCTGAATGGTGTTTTCCTTGTAGCTGTGTCAGTTGTAAGAGTTAGTAACATAGGATTATGATCAGATATAAGGGGATGACCATATACAGTATGCACCTGGTTCCACTTCATCTGCCATTCAAAATTACCAAACACTCTATCCAATCTACTACATACTCTATCATTACCACTTTGTTGATTAGACCAGGTAAAAAAAATTTCCCTCCCAAGGTAGCTCAACTAGTCCTGATTGCTGAATGTAATTATTAAAATCAACAAGGTCCCTTTGTTTCACTTGTTGGCAGGATTGTCTCTCTTTGCTGGATAGAATTGCATTAAAATCCCCTGCAATAACCCAAGGATCAGTAATACCAGCTGATAAGTTCAGGATAGAATTCCACAGCATCTTCCTCTGATCACAATCATTAAATCCATAAACTACTGAGAGCCAGCAGATAACACCACCAGTGATATATTGAATTTGACAATGAATGATCTGAGCCTCCTCAAGATATCCACTAATTACTACATTTGTAGGATCCCACAGAATCCAAATTCTCCCATTGATTGCACCACTATAATTAGTTACCATGTTCTAGTTAGGCAATAAAAAACTAGCTATTCTACTAGCATTGTGTTGTTTAACCTTAGTCTCTATTAGTCCTACCAGGTCAAACTTATTATTCCTAAAGTAATTCTGAGCTTCCTTTTGTTTAAACCTTTTATTTACACCTCTAATATTCCAAAAGATCCACTTCATTGAGTTTTACTTGTTCCCCCTTCATCCAGGGGGTGATCAACCCACCTAACTGACCCAACTTCAAATCTGTTAGACATAACAAGAGGAGATAAGGGAGGGAAATTGGTTATGTTAAAGACTGGAGAGTCTTGAACAACTTGTTTCTGTCTGTCCCCAACATCAGCTGTAGCTTTGGTGCTTGTCTCCTTAATTACCTCTTGACACTGGATGTGAGGCGTCTGGTTGTTTTGGACTGTTGTAACTGGTGCTTTCACTCTCCATTCTTGTGTCGCCTTACCTTTCTGTGTAGGTTGAGCAGCTTTACTTAAGCAATTGTGTCCAACCTCCAAACATTTCTCACAGTACAAAGGTTTCCACTCATAAATCACATCCTATATGAAACTCTTTCCATTTGGATCTAAAATCTCTATTTCATTAGGTAACTTTTTTGACACATTTACCTCAATGAGCATACGAGCATAAGAGATTCTGGATTGTTTAGTAGTGCATTCATCAGCAAATATAGGTTTACCAAGGACACTGGCAATCCTACTTAAAGACTTGCTGCCCCAACAAGACATTGGTAAGTTAGGAAACTTTAACCATAAAGAAATTTCCGAAGGGAAAGCTGCCTTTAAATCAAAATCCACTGACCATTGTTTCAAAATCATGGGTCTATTGGCAATAGTATATGGTCCTCCACACAGTATTTCCTTAGCATCTTCAATGGAACTGAATTTAACAATATAATAACCCTCATCATGATAAAACAGTTCATATTCAGGAACATGTGACCAATGGAGATTAATAAATCTCTTCATTCCATTATACCCAGGGCTATTACTAACACAAATACAACCAAAGCACTTTTCCATTTCACTTCTTCCTCCTCCACTTCTTCCTTCACCAATTGACCAACTGGTTTGTCCATTAACAAGCGTAGGGGGAATATATTCTAAGGACATACCATTTGCAGCAAGTCTGTTACTCTGGAAGAGACTAGTCCACTGTTTGGGTGGATCTAGTTTTGGACCTTCCTCTGTAACAGCCTTTGGTGGATCAGCTGGTGTTGATTGTTGCATGCAGATCTGGACTCCATTCTCCAGCTCCACTGAACCAGCAACTGACTTGATTGAAGGCTCTGTACTCTTCATATCTGCTATTGGAATAACTGGAACACCAGATGGTTGTGGATCTGTTGATATTTGAGGCAATGGAACAGTAACCACAGTTGGATTTAATGGAACAGTAGTACCTACCATCGGTACAGTAGTAACAGCATTTTGGAGTACTGTATTACTCGCATAGATTGGGACTAATTCCTTTCTTGGGCGACCTCTCCTCTTTGCCATAACTACTTCTGCTAGGTTTACTTACCTTAGCAGATGCAATGGAGAAGAAGAAGATTATGAATAGTGTAGAAGATGAAGAGAAAAGTAGAGAGAAGACGGAGCTTCTCTTCCGAAGTCATACATAAGATTGTAGTTTAATTTATAGTATAAATGTAGTAATTTTATGGATATCCTTAAAAATAATACAACTTTATATAATACTTCAACCGATTTGTAATTTATTTGTAGTTTTTTTTGTAAAAATTTTGTAGACGGAGAGAAAATTTTGTAGTCGATATTTTTTTTGAGCATAAATTGTAGTGTAATTGTAGTATAAATGTAGTAATTACCCTTAAAAATAATAAAACTTTATATAATACTTCAACCGATTAGTAGTGTATTTGTAGATTTTTTGTAAAAAAATTTCAGATTAGGAAAAAAATTTATAGTCAACATTTTGTTTCTATATAAATTGCAGTTTAATTGTAGTATAAATGTAGTATTTTGTAGATACCATTAAAACAATATTGAAAAAATATTTAGTCCTAAATTTTTAGCCGCCTAATTTGGAAGAAATAAGTTATTCAAATATTTATCCCAGATTTGTAGGCGCCTAATTTGGAAGGAATCAATTCTTAATATTGCGTATTTATTGAATTGTATAAACTTTCCAGATTTGTAGGCGCCTAATTTATTCTTAATATTGGATATTTAATGAATGGTATAATTTTTCCGTATTTGTAGGCGCCTAATTTGGAAGGAATTAATTCTTAATATTGGATATTTAATGAATTGTATAAATTTTGTAGCAAAATTATAAACATGGCGGGTAATAATGAAAATATGCACATTTTTAGTGATAAGGTTTCATATATGGTATAGATGGGAAAAAATCCTTTTATGTAATTACCTTTATTTGAAACTAGTGTTAGAACTCACGCAATTTGCAGATATTTTAATAGAATATTAATTTTATAAAGTTATATATTAAATTATTTTAATAAATATTAGTTATTATTTTATTATTCCATGTAGTGCACATAAATATCACAAACTATATAGAAAACGAAAGAATACACATTAAATAGTAATCAAAAAATTATTTATTCTTTACTATTAATAAACTAGCAAGTACATAGTAGTATACATTTATTAATATGACTTTTTATTAAATTATCAATTATTTTTACATTTTGAATTTACTTCTCTGAAATAGTTTTTTTAAACTTATGTTATATTGTTCAGGAAATTTTAATTATCTAAATTTATCAATAATTTTATTGAGTTAATTATTTATTTATTACCTATTATTTATTAATCACATCTATAAATATCGTAGAATTCTCTTTATCCCTACCATTTCGTACACCTCTTCTACTATTATATTTTATTACTTTTCTTAATTTATAATTTACTGAATATTTAAATAATGTAATATTTTGAACTAAAAATATAATTTTAAATCATCAAAAGTATAACGATATAAGTCTTTTATTATTTTTAGAAAAGACCTACCAATATGTATAATTATTTCTCATTTAATTTAAATTATGATTTATCTCTCTCTCAATATATATATATATATATATATATATATATATATATATATATATATATATATATATATATATATATATATATATATATATATATATGGGGAAAGACTACTATATTAGGAAGAAACTACTTCCCCATTTGAATTGAAAGTTTTTTTTATTTCTTTATTTTCGTTTTAATTTTAAAACAGTTATAAAACTTCAAGAAAAAATGACTAAGAGAGAGAAGCTCCGTCTTCTCTCTACTTTTCTCTTCATCTTCTACACTGTTCATCATCTTCTTCTTCTCCATTGCATCTGCTAAGGTAAGTAAACCTAGCAGAAGTAGTTATGGCAAAGAGGAGAGGTCGCCCAAGAAAGGAATTAGTCCCAATCTATGCGAGTAATACAGTACTCCAAATGCTGTTACTACTGTACCGATGGTAGGTACTACTGTTCCATTAAATCCTACTGTGGTTACTGTTCCATTGCCTCAAATATCAACAGATCCACAACCATCTGGTGTTCCAGTGATTCCAATAGCAGATGTGAAGAGTACAGAGCCTTCAATCAAGTCAGTTGCTGGTTCGATGGAGCTGGAGAATGGAGTCCAGATCTGCATGCAACAATCAACACCAGCTGATCCACCAAAGGCTGTTACAGAGGAAGGTCCAAAACTAGATCCACCCAAACAGTGGACTAGTCTCTTCTAGAGTAACAGACTTGCTGCAAATGGTAGGTCCTTAGAATATATTCCCCCTACGCTTGTTAATGGACAAACGAGTTGGTCAATTGGTGAAGGAAGAAGTGGAGGAGGAAGAAGTGAAATGGAAAAGGGCTTTGGTTGTATTTGTGTTAGGTAATAGCCCTGGGTATAATGGAATGAAGAGATTTATTAATCTCCATTGGCCACATGTTCCTGAACCTGAACTGTTTTATCATGATGAGGGTTATTATATTGTTAAATTCAGTTCCATTGAAGATGCTAAGGAAATACTGTGTGGAGAACCATATACTATTGCCAATAGACCCATGATTTTGAAACAATGGTCAGTGGATTTTGATTTAAAGGCAGCTTTCCCTTCGGAAATTCCTTTATGGTTAAAGTTTCCTAACTTACCAATGTCTTGTTGGGGCAGCAAGTCTTTAAGTAGGATTGCCAGTGTCCTTGGTAAACCTATATTTGCTGATGAATGCACTACTAAACAATCCAGAATCTCTTATGCTCGTATGCTCATTGAGGTAAATGTGTCAAAAAAGCTACCTAATGAAATAGAGATTTTAGATCCAAATCGAAAGAGTTTCATACAGGATGTGATTTATGAGTGGAAACCTTTGTACTGTGAGAAATGTTTGGAGGTTGGACACAATTGCTTAACTAAAGCTGCTCAACCTACATAGAAAGGTAAGGCGACACAAGAATGGAGAGTGAAAGTACCAGTTACAACAGTCCAAAACAACCAGACGCCTCACATCCAGTGTCAAGAGGTAATTAAGGACACAAGCACCAAAGCTACAGCTGATGTTGGGGACAGACAGAAACAAGTTGTTCAAGACTCTCCAGTCTTTAACATAACCAATTTCCCTCCCTTATCTCCTCTTGTTATGTCTAACAGATTTGAAGTTGGGTCAGTTAGGTGGGTTGATCACCCCCTGGATGAAGGGGGAACAAGTAAAACTCAATGAAGTGGATCTTTTGGAATATTAGAGGTGTAAAAAAAAGGTTTAAACAAAAAGAAGCTCAAAATTACTTTAGGAATAATAAGTTTGACCTGGTAGGACTAATAGAGACTAAGGTTAAACAACACAATGCTAGTAGAATAGCTAGTTTTTTATTGCCTAACTGGAACATGATAACTAATTATAGTAGTGCAATCAATGGGAGAATTTGGATTCTGTGGGATCCTACAAAAGTAGTGGTTACTGGATATCTTGAGGAGGCTCAGATCATTCATTGTCAAATTCAATATATCACTGGTGGTGTTATCTGCTGGCTCTCAGTAGTTTATGGATTTAATGATTGTGATCAGAGGAAGATGCTGTGGACTTCTATCCTGAACTTATCAGCTGGTATTACTTATCCTTGGATTATTGCAGGGGATTTTAATGCAATTCTATCCAGCAAAGAGAGACAATCCTTCCAACAAGTGAAACAAAGGGACCTTGTTGATTTTAATAATTGCATTCAGCAATCAGGACTAGTTGAGCTACCTTGGGAGGGAAATTTTTTTACCTGGTCTAATCAACAAAGTGGTAATGATAGAGTATGTAGTAGATTGGATAGAGTGTTTGGTAATTTTGAATGGCAGATGAAGTGGAACCAGGTGCATACTGTATATGGTCATCCTCTTATATCTGATCATAATCCTATGTTACTAACTGTTACAACTGACACAGCTACAAGTAAAACACCATTCAGATTCCTTAATGTTTGGATCCAGCACAAGGAATTTCATGTTATTCTTTCAAGTTACTGGAATGGCAAGGAGCAGAATACTCTTCAAGGAGTATGGAATAATCTTAAGTCTCTCAAACCTCACTTAAAATCTCTTAATATTAGAGATTTTAAGAATATTTCTCAGAAGATTGAAAGCAGCAGGAAAGAACTGGAAGAAGTGCAACATCAAATGGATATCTCATACTCAGACACACTTCAGCAAAGAGCAAAATCTATGGCACAGCAGCTAGAGAAATGGTCATTAATTGAAGAGTCAGTTATGCAGCAAAAGTCAAGAGCTAAATGGATCAAACTAGGGGATTCCAACAATAAATACTTTTCAGCAGTCATGAAGGAGAGGAGCCAACATAAGAAGATTATTGAACGCTCCACAGAAGGAGGCCTGAAGATAAATGATCCTGCAGATTTGAAGAATGAGATTAGGGATTTCTATCAAGCTCTAATGGGAACTACAACCAACTCACTTCCAGCAGTGAATAAGATATATATGAGGAATGGACCAAAATTATCTCGATTACAAAGGATGGATCTTGTAGCTGATATAACTGATATAGAGATAATTGACAGCTTGAAGGGTATTGGAAATGATAAACCTCCAGGGATTGATGGTTTCAATGCCATGTTCTTCAAATAATCCTGGCATATCATTGGTAACCAGGTTATTTTAGCTATCAGGAATTTCTTTCATACCTCCAAAATGTACAGACCTACTAATTGTGCAACTCTCACTTTGCTGCCTAAGGTACCTAATCCTCAAACAGTGAAAGAGTTTAGGCCAATAGCTTGTTGCTCAGTCTTGTATAAGATTATTTCCAAGCTTTTGGCTAATAGACTCCACAAAGTTATGAGTAGTATTATATGCAGTTCTCAGGCTGGATTTATACCAGGAAGAAGAGTAGCAGACAATGTGATATTAGCTCATGAGCTAATAAAACAGTATTCCAGATCATATATCTCTCCCAGATGTATGATCAAGATTGATCTTCAAAAAGCTTATGATTCAGTGGAATGGTGCAGTTTACAACAGATTATGGAAGAACTGGATTTTCCTAGCAGATTTATTAGATGGATCATGGAATGTGTTCAAACTGTTAGCTATACTGTTGTGGTTAATGGTGAAACAACAAAGCCTTTTCAAGCTGCTAAAGGATTAAGACAAGGAGATCCAATATCTCCCTTCCTGTTTGCTATTATAATGGAATATCTTAGTAGATCTTTGGCAGAATTAAAACATACTAAAAGCTTCACATATCATCCAGGCTGTAAGAAGTTGGGAATCACTCATTTGAATTTTGCAGATGACTTGTTATTATTTGTTAAAGGGGATAATCAGTAAGTTCCATGTTCTTTCTCTTTGCTCAATTCCTTGCTGCTACTGGTCTTAAAGCTAATCTACACAAAACTGTTGTGTATTTTGGTGGGGTGTCAATGGAGATTCAACAACAAATTCTTGATCTTCTCGGTTATGTTAAAGGGGACCTTCCTTTCAAATATTTGGGAGTCCCTTTAACTACCAAAAAGTTATCAGTTGCTCAATTGCAACCTCTGGTTGATAAGATTACTGCAAGAATTACTTCCTGGACAGCAAGATACTTGTCATATGCAGGCAGATGTCAGTTAGTTCAGTCAGTTATTTTTGGAGTTAAAGCTTATTGGACTCAATTGTTTATCATGCCATCAAAAGTTGCTAAACTGCTGGAGACTATATGCAGAACTTATATTTGGTCAGGGTCTGTTACTGTCACAAAGAAAGCATATGTGGCTTGGGAGAAAGTTTGTATGCCTAAATATGTTGGAGGTCTGAACTTAACAAATATCTCAAAGTGGAATAGAGCTGCAATAGCTAAACTAGGTTGGGACTTAGCTCATAAAAAAGACTTGCTGTGGGTGAAGTGGATTCACACTGTGTATGTCAAACAGCACCAGTTAGAAAGCCTTAATATCCCAGCTAATGCTAGCTGGATGGTAAGGAAAATTGTGGAAGGTGTTAAACTGCTACAGCAGCATCAACTGCTAGATGATACTGACTGCACAATAAGGAAAGTATATTTGCAGCTGCTTGGAGAATCAACTAGAGTTTCATGGAAGAATCTGGTAATGCAAAATGCTGCTAGACCTAAAGCTATCTTCCGCTTATGGTTATTACTGTAGGATCGACTTCCCACCAAAAACAGACTATTACAATGGAATTTGAACATGTCAGGTGTCTGTGTTATGTGTCAACAAGAGTTGGAGACTAGAGATCATCTATTTTTGCATTGCTCCTTTGCTTCCCAGTTGAGATATCAAACAATGCAATGGATGAGAACTGATGAATTCACTGGACAAGATTGGATACAATTTTGTCAATGGATCATTATGCAGTCTAAAGGGAAATCTGTCAGAGCTATCACTTTCAAGATGACTTTACAGAAATGCTGTATAGTATATGGTAAGAAAGAAATGCGAGAATCTTTGAAAACATCTATTGTAATTGTGATAAACTTCTAAGTAGTCTAGCCTATATCTGTAATGTTCGAGCTCCTCCTAGGCTTAGTTCATATATTCAGCATTTCATGTTATAAATGCTGAATAATTAGAGTAGCATAGATACTTCATGTTCCAGTTTTGATAGGCAGTTGAGATCAAACTGTCCTATGATTATGTAAGGCATCCTTTTGGTGATTAATAAAAATTTTAATTACCAAAAAAAAAAAAAGTTATAAAACTTCAAGTTGAAGCTATTCCCTAATTCGAATTGGAAATTATTTTTGTCAAAAAATAATTCTAGAATTCCAATTTGAAACTACTCCCTAATTTGAATGAGTATTTATTTTTTATTTTAATTGTAGTTAATTATAAGATATTTATAGTTCTTAATTCAAATAGGGTAACCAATTAATTTAAAATCTAAAATTAAAAATGTTTTTTAGTGGAAAGGTAGTTTATTTTACCTTCAAAACTCCAAATTAAAACTACTAACAAATTTAAATTGGCAATTTTATTTTTATCTTTTATTTCATTTAAAATAATTTTGAAATTCTAACATGAAACAACTCCCTGATTTGATTTGGTTGTTTTTTTAATATATATTTTTTCCTCTTTTTGATATATCTATTTTTTTAAAACTCTAATTTAAAACTAATCCCCAATTTGATATATATATATATATATATATATATATATATATATATATATATATATATATATATATATATTCATATAGAATAACCAATTAATTCAAAATTTAAAATTAAATGGTGTTTTAGTTTGAAAAGAAGGTTATTTTGTCTTAAAACTCCAACTTGAAACTATTTTTCCATTTGAATTGAAATGTTTTTAAAAAAATTATTTAATTTTTATTTAAACATAATTTTAAAACTCCAACTTTGTTGGAGCTTTGTCCTAAAAATATACACTTGTCGTCTTATGGTTATATAACTTGCCATCATATAATTATTTACTACTCTTTATATATATGTATATATATATATACATACATATATATATATATATATATATATATATATATATATATATATATATATATATATATATATATATATATATATATATATATATATATATATATATATATATATACTACTATATTATGAAGAAACTACTCTCCAATTTAATTGAAAATTTTTTATTTATTTTTTTCATATTTTATTTTAAAAAATTTTTAGCACTCCAACTTGAAACTACTTCTCAATGTGAGAGGTTAGGTTTTCATATAATATATTTTCGTTTTTCAATTATACCTAATTTAATATTTTTATTTTTTTTAACTTTAAGATAATTTTAAAATTTCAACTTGAAACTACTCCCTAATTTGAATGTGAATTTTTTATTTATATATATTTTGGATTTTTTATGACAGATAATTATAAGATATCTATATTTATTAATTCAAAAAGGGTAACCAACCAATTAATTTATAATTTCAAATTCAAAATATTTTTTAATTAGATTGGTAATTTCTTTTGTCTTAACTATGTCACTTGGCTTTTTGTGGTTATGCCACTTGTATTAAAATTGTTCTTTGCCTCTCATTTTATTATATATAGACATAGATATTGATTGTAACGATCTGGCCGATCGTTTGGAGCTCTAGTATCGTTCAACAGTTTGAGACCATGAGCAACTTCATTTCAGGTATTATGACTTGTACACATGGTCAGAAATGAATTCTGGGAAATTCAGAGTTGATTTGGAAAGAGAATTTTTATTTAGGAAGCTTTAAAATTAAAGAATTGCCTATGATTGGATTCTAAAGTAAACGACCTTGGAATTGAGATTTGAAGATTCCAGCAGGTTTATATGATGATTTTGGACTTGGGCGTAAGCACGGATCGGGATTTGGATGACGTGTGAGCTTTTTGGTGCCAATTGTGGAAGTTAACATTTTAGAAGAATTTCAAAAATTCGAGTGGAAGTGCATTTCAATAATTATCAAGGTCCGTTTGTGTTATAATCCGAAAGGTCATCACGTGCTTTAATAAATCCGGTATTCCGAGTCCTAAAAACCTCCTTTTTGTCTTACCTCGAATTTCATGCGCGGTCCGATCGTGTATTCGGAAAGCCGTAATGTGAAAAATTCGTGAAAATAGTAAATTTTGCTTCTAAAATGAATTGAAGTTGACTTTGGTCAACATTTTGCGTAAACGTATCCGGACCCGTAATTTGACGGTCCCGGAGGGTCCGTAAGTAAATATTAAATTTGGGCGTATGCCTGGAATCAGATTTCGTGGTCTCAAGCCCTAGAAATATATTTTTAAGGAAAATTATTTTTTTGGAATATATATGAGTTTTTTGAAAAGAAATAGGTTTGAATTTGGTGGTATCAAGCTCGTATTTTTTTTCCGGAGCTTGGTACAAGTTCAAAATAATAATTTAATTGAATCTGTAAAATTTGGTAAAAAGATTGGTTTGGTATAAAATGGATATAAAATTGAGAAATTGGAATTTTGGATGTTCTTGGACGATTTTATGAATTTGGAGTTTAATTCATAGTTATTGATGTTATTTTGGTAATTTAATTGCATGAGCTGGTCCGTATGATGCTTTTAGGTTAGAGGGCATGTTTGGTTTGGAGCCCCAAGGGCTCAGGTGAGTTTTGGAAAGGCTACAGAGTGGAATTAAGCTTAGGAAGTCGCAAGTATTCAGCTGGTATGTTGCAGGTCTTCAGGCTTCGCAAATGTGAAGCATGACTCGCAAATTTGAGCTCTCAAATGCGAGAAAACATCGCAAATGATATATCCAACCTGGGTTTCCTTGATCGCAAATGCGACTTCTTTATTGAAAATACGGCTTCGCATGTGTCCAGAAATAAGCTGGGTCGCAAATGCGACAAAAAGCTTCGCATTTGCGAAGTTAGCAGTCTGATGGGGAACCCTGGTCACAATTGCGGCATCTGAAACTTTCAAAATCATAACTAAGATGCATTTTCAACCATTTTTCAAACCTTTTCAAAATGTAAACACTCTTGGGCGATTTTTCAAAGAAAAGGACTTGAAGAAACAACAAGAGAACGTACAAGACAACAAGGAAACAAGAGAGAATACAATATAACAAGACAACAAGGAAGTACAAGAACAAGTTTGAAGAATTTAGATAGGATTTACTAATTCGTAGCTTGTAGTTTAGGCTATCTTCTTTTATTTTCGACATGGATTAATAAAGAAGGTCAGCAAGCAGCAGTAGCAGCAACAATCGCAGTGAAATCACAGCTCCTGGTAGTCCCAGCTACCAGACACTTCCGAACTACACTGACTTGATTCCTATTTAGCCCATGATATGTAGGCAACCACTGAAGCAGGGTCCGATCAAAAGTTTTCAAAATGCTTCACAACGGAATTTTCAAACGCGCAAATATCGCTCGTATTTCCTCACTTATCTTTGTCCAAAAATATTTTATGTTTCCGAGCAAAGAGGGGCAGCTGTGAGCACGTGATTTTTGCTCTATATATGCATTATTCCCATAAAAAATCAAAACAAATGATTTTTCTTTACTTTTACAATTTTTGTGCATTATTGTGTCATTTTCTTATAATTGTTGTATTTTATTTGTTCATGATAATTTATAAAAAAATACAAAACTATATACATTTGCATTTTAGGATTTAATTCTATACTTTAGGATTAATTAT
The DNA here is from genome assembly GCA_034376525.1 of Nicotiana benthamiana. NCBI lineage: Eukaryota > Viridiplantae > Streptophyta > Magnoliopsida > Solanales > Solanaceae > Nicotiana > Nicotiana benthamiana. The sequence continues at coordinate 26,967,940 of CM067341.1, forward strand.
CAGATTAATTATTTTATAAAAATGAGAAAATGACTAAAATAATTCATGTTGCATTAATTGTGGAATTGTCGCACATTAGTTTTTAAAAGTAATCTTAGGCATGAGTTAGTTTGGTTTAAATATTATTTTTTTTATTTTTACGTCCTTATAATATCAGAAAAAAGTACAATACAAAGTTATAATTTGGACAATGAAAAAAAAGTGAATTAAAAGAAGTGTAATAAAAAGAGATTAATTAAAAAATGAGAGAACAAAAGGGAAGGGCTGCTGAATTGGGCCATTGTTATATATTCCCAAGTCAGTTTCAATACACACAATAACCCGGTCCAAAAGTTCCCCGACCCGGTCCAGTATTTTTAGACTAAAACGCCGCTATTTGTTCGATCTAATCTGAGCCATCCATTCACCCGCCTCCAACGGCCAACGTTGCATCCCTCATGTATAATAAAATTGCCCGAAATTGTCACTAACCCTAAACGACAATGCTACCATCCACGAATAACTCTCTGCAAATCCTCGCAGGAATCCTCGCTGGCGAGAAACGCCATCTTCACTGTTCCCACCCAAAATAACACCACCAACCCTCCTCAATACACTCATTCAAAATATCACATTGGATTCCTTCGAATCACAGTCAGACTGTCTGAATCTTAGATTGAAATTGTCCGGCCAAGTCGACACTCGCCCAAACAGGTCCAAATTCACGACACTAGACCTTCTCCTCCGTCTCATCACTAATCCATCAAGGGTCTCCTCCAAATCAGTCTGCAACATCTCGAATTTTCAGTCAAAGATGGCAGTCAAGTCCTTAGGTCCTCCGTTTGGTCTCAAATTAACACGCCAAGGTGGCGTCGTCTCCTCATGAAGAATCGACCCTTGGCGCGGGTCAAATACCACCAAGACTTCACAAACTATAAACCAATTTGCAAGTGGTGAGTCACTCTTTGTTTTTTTCAATTTCTCATTTTATCTGTTAATCGAAGTTAGTTTCCTAATAAGTTTGAATGCAGTTTAATTTCGGTCCAATTCCTCTCTGATTTTAATTCCCATTTTTGTTTAGCTTATTTGAATTTAGTCTTATTCAGTTTTAGTTGGTCAAATGTTGGTCTAATCTTTAGGTATTAGTTTAGTTCTAATTAACTCAGTCAATTAGCTTCAGTTGAATATCCTTCTCGCAAACTGTTTTTCCTAGTTAGATTTTTAGTTCAATGTTGCTCTTAATGCTAATGTTGATGCATTCTGATAATTAGTCGACCCGTAATTATTCATTGCAATCTGTTTTCAACATCTTGATTAGGTAAATCAAATGTTAGTTTTCTTTAATGACTCAGTGTGATTAGTTTTTAGTTTTAATTAGAGTTATAGGGCTGATTTGGTTATAGCTGAATGGTTTTGGTTGGGTAGTAATTCAGAAGGGAATCAAAGTGCTTTTTAGGCATAGGAAATGGTAGAATCTATTAGAATAGTAAATTTAAAACAGGGGTAGGGGTAGTATAGACATTGTATAGCTAAAAGAACCTTCCAAGATACTCCTAATGGGGCTTTAGTGTGAGTTTTAACAATTTTGGTAGTAGTTACTTGGGAAACAAGTCAGAAAATTAGGGGTTAAAGTGAAAAGTTGTAGGGACTAATAGTGCAAACTGAAATTTGGGGGCTGCCCTACTTTACTTCTATAAAAAGGTATTAGATGCCTTGTAAAAGGGGCTTCTCTTCAGCCAAAGGTTTCTCAAGGTGACTGCTCATTTTTCAGATTTGAAGCTTAATTTCATTTCAGAAATTTTAGGTTTTAGTTCTCCTTAGTTTCAAAAATAAATCAAAAGAAAAAGAAGAGAAAATCTCCAAAAATCAATAAAAAAAACATATTGTTTCATTAATTTAGCTTGATATTTCAATTCCTAATGAATCGTTTAGTGTCTAGCTTCCCTACAATCTAAAACAGTTGGAAATTCTCTGTTTCAAGTTCATTGGGATTATTTAGCGAGATGTTTAGGAGTGTTGAAGTGATTTGAAGTTAGGACTAGTGTAGTAAAGCTGAATTTGGGTGCATCTAAGCTGGTTTTGAGTAGATTTTTGAACTTAACTGATTTTTGTTGGGTTTTCAAGTTGTTTCTGGGCTGACTGAATCGAATATGAGTTGTGCTTATTATTGTTGTTCGATTTGCTAGGTACTAATTTGGACATCAGCTGCTGACCTTACCTGTTTCTTCCTGTTTTGTTTAAACCTAGGTACACTATCCTTGCTCCATGATCTGGATATTGGATTCATCCTATAGAATATATGCACAGGGCTGCTCGTTTGAGTTCACATGAAGTTGTTAATAACTGAAGTTGCTGTTGGATTATTAATTCATAACAGACTGTTGGACATTTGATTGTTATGTTAATTCTTCGACAGTATAATCCCTTTTTATGAAATGAGGTCTGTTTACCATAATCTTCTCTTGTGATACCAAATAGTTTACCAGTTTGAATGTTATAACATCTGTATTAGCTCATAATTTTGAGTCAACAACAGTTAGGGATTACTTATTTCAAGAAGGCTTCATTACTGTGAAATTAGCCATAAACTGCATTGATTTGAGAATTATTTATAAGACTGACATTGTATTATAAAGGCCTGAAGTTTGAATTTGACCTTTTCTCCATTTGTTTGTTGAAACCTGTATTCCTTATTCCTCATTATTAAGTTGAGTTGTGAGTAATTAGATCTAAATTGTTCGATAAAATGTGGAATGCAGTACATTTGTTATTCGTTAGCTCCTGTGAGCAGTTTCGTTGTTGCTAAAGCTCAATCCAGTCACCTTTGTGAATGAGCCAACTCATCGGACCTGATGTTTGGGCCTGACCTGAGAATGGTCTCTCTTATTCATTTTAGAGACTTCAAAATAGAAATTCATAGTCGTATTTTTAGGATTGCCTTGTAACAATTTTGAGATAAGCCTCGCCAAACAAAAACAATTGTAGGGTTCTCGATAAAGGTTAAAAATATTTAGAATTCGGGAGGGCCGTCTAGCAAATTTCACGTCCTTCCCCAAAATAATATTACGCAAGAACCTTTAAGCGCAAATTAATTAAATTACTTTCTTAAACTCGGGTGTGCATTGATGCGAACCAAATCAAAATCTCGACGAAGTCGAAATGTGTCGACGATCACGTGTACACTGGTGATGACGTGATTAGAAATACGTTTTCACGATTTTTCAAGTCTCTTAAAATAAATAATGGAAAAAGCGGTATATAAATAAAAGGGCACATTAAGTTATCGTGTATTAAAATCAGATAAAATCAAACACAACACTTAAACGACTGTGCTAGAACAACGGAATGCGGGAATGCCTAACACCTTTTCCCGGATTAACAGAATTTCTTACTCGGATTTCTGGTTCGCAGAATGTAACAGATTCATAATCTTCTTCGGTTCGGGATTTAAATCAGTGACTTGGGACATTATAAATCTCCCAAGTGGCGACTCTGAAATATTTAATAATCAAATCTCGTTCTGATTGTCGTTTAAGTGGAAAAACTCCTTTACGCTCCCTTTGCGGGGGTGTATAGTGAAAAAATGAGGTATGACACTTGTTAATTAATTATTTCCGTTGTTTAATCACTTATTTGAATTGTTGAACATGTTTAGTTAAAAGGGTAATGAATTTATAATACTCAGCTTGCCTAGCTTACACAAGTTGGTGTCATCATGATACTCGAGGGTGGGAATTCCGGTCGTGACAGTTTGGGAATAGCTCTATATGGTGATTCTGTTATTGGGAGCACGATCGAAAGTGAATTTTGAGGTCTGCAGGACATTTTGAAGTCATTTAGCTAAACATAAAAATTTGAATTTTTTCGAGAAGGTTGACTGGGAGTAGACTTTTTATATTGAGGTCGGATTCCGATTTTGAAATAGGAGTAGGTCTATAATATCGAATATGACTTGTATGCAAAATTGGAGGTCGATTGGACATAATTTGATAGGTTTCGGCATCAAATGTAAAATTTTAAAGTTCTAAAGTTCATTAAGTCTGAATTGAGGTGTGATTCGTGATTTTGGAGTTGTTTGATATGACTTAAAGCCTCAAGAAGGTGGGATTGGTGGGGTCCGGAGGGCCTTGGGTGAATTCCAGATGGTTAAAGGATTAAATTTGGATGTTTGACGAAGGGCTTCAGCAGCTAGTATCTGGTATATCCGTACCTACGAGGTTTTGGCCACATGTGCGGAGCCGCACAAGCGGCCAAAAGAGCACAGATGCGGTTGAGAAGAAAGAAGGCTGGGACTGCATTTACGGTCAAGTCGCCACAGAAGCGGGACCTCACTTGCATAAGGAGGAGCACCAAAGTGGAAATAGGTTGCCTGGGAAAGACGGCAGATGCGATATATGGGGCTGCACCTGCAGTACCGCAAAAGTGGTCAGTTGGCCGCATGTGTTTAAAGGCTGGAGGCATTGTGTTCTTTAAAAATTGAGAGATGGTCATTTCTCTCCTATTTTCATTTGGTATGGGCAATTTTAGAGAGCTTCAAGTGGAAATGTTCTTCAAGAATCTCAAGGTAAGTTGTTCCTACCCATTACAAGTTAAATACATGATTTAGATATGAATTTGAACATGGAAATTAGTAGAAAACTTGGGGTTTGAGGGAAAACCTAGGAAATTTGTATTCTTAGATTTTGACCAGAATTTTGAGTATTAAATTGAGACTAAATTATATATTTCAGTTCGTGAGGTTATGGGTAAACTTTATCTTTGAAACTTTTCGAAATTCGGGGCATATGGGGCCGATGGAATTTTTGTCCACTTTTCGATCAGGGTTAGGAATTGTTATAAATTGGATTTTGATGAGTAATTGATCATATATTAATGGGTTTTACATAATTATTGGCTAGTTTTGGAGTGCGTCAATATGAGTTTTCGGAAGGGCGTGGAATGTCGGTTATAGAACTTCGGAGTGAGGTGAGTCTCCTTTCTAACCTTGTATGAGGAAATTGTCCCCATAGGTGAGTTAATTGGTTATGTGCTCCCATTTTCGGGGCTACGTGCGCACGAGGTGACGAGAGTCCGTGCATAGCTACTATTATGCTTAAGTCTGGTAGTTTAAGGCCCAAAAACATGCTTGCTTGTAATACTTGCAACCTTGTTGAGAAACTTAAAAAATTCTTAAAACATATCGAATGTATAAATAAATTTCTAGAAGGGTAGATATCATTTCTTAACTTTAAAAAGAGAAACTTGCCTTTTCCTGAATATTTGCTCCTTGATGGATTATTGATTCGACTATTTGAATGTGATTATATATTTTGGAACGGGCCGAACACATCAATAGATTAAATAGATGCATCTATTGTTAGCGCCATTTGACCCTCTAGCATTGTGCAGTTTAAATATTGTTGGATCGGGCCGTACGTCCTTAGCATGATTTGCGCATGCTTGTATTGCTTGCCTTGGGATTTATAGATGTTGATATTTTCTCTCTCTCTGTCTTAAGATAAATGTATAAATGATGAAAAATAAATTTAGAAATCTCCTATTAATGAAAGAATTGCTTACTTGGTTCATGCTATTAAGTTACAGCCATCTATATGATAATCCATGATTTACTATATTATTAGTATATTATTATTGGACCAATAGTAAGTGTCAAAGTTGACCCCTCGACTCTACTACTTTGAGATTAAACGGGATACTTACTGGGTACAAGTTATTTTCGTACTCATACTACACTTGATGTGCATTTTTGTTGCGCACGTTCATGTGTGTCTAGCGGCTTAGTAGCATAGAGGCATGGTTGATATGGAGACTTAGGTGATTTGCATTTATCCAGGCGATACGCAGCCAACAGAGTCTCCTTCGGAGTATTGTGCTATATTTTCATTTCTGTCCACTTTATATACTTAACAGTTACTGTAGTTTATTTCATTCCCTAATAAATGCTCATGCAGTTGTGATACCGGGTTCTGGGATAATTATGGGGTATTTCGTATTGACTTCTTGACAACTATATTAAATTTGAATTGAGTAACTTTTACTGGTAAAATTGAAAGAAAATCAGATTTTTCACAATTATATAAATGAGAATTTAATTAATTATTTTGGTTGGCTTGCCTGACAGCGGTGTCCGGTGCCATCACAACCCCTAGTGGATTTTGGTTCATGACAAAATGGTATCAGAGCACTAGGTTCCCTTAGGTCTCACGAGTCAGGATCGAGTCTAGTAGAGCCTTGCGGATGGGTACAAAGACGTATGTACTTATCTTCGAGAGGCTTCAGAGCTGTTAGGAGCACTTCCCTTCTTGATTCCTCATCGTGCGATTTGACTCCCTTTGAGGCTTATGCCTTCATTTCCTTTCCATTTAATCTTATTCAACACAAAGAGCTAGTCTTAAATCTGTGACAGATTAATGGTAATGGTACTACGAATATGGTGTGGGATGTTTCTCCTGCATAGTTGTTTGAGCTTTCGTCGCCACCTTGCAGAAGGATGTTATTCGGTTTCGGCTCAGTAGCTGTACTGTTGAGAGCTTCTATGTTATGGACAGGATTCAATGATGTTTACGAATGGTTATTGTGCAGTATTGATGAGAGGGTGGAATGCTTGCCTATGTGTCAGGGAAGTGAATGACTTGAGATTGGGTTTACTAAGTGTATGATTCACAGATCCATTATCTTATTTCCGGCAGAGGAAAGGCAATCGAACTATGAATGAGCAAGTTTGGATTGATAGGGTCTGAGGCTTGGTGTTTTCAAGTGTGGTGGAATTTTTATCTACAACGTGGTGTCTTCATCATCCACGGAATATACTAAGCACTGGTTTTAAGACCTTCAACAATTTGCCCTTTGGGCAGGATATTGTAAGATAGAATCAGAGAAGCGGTTGTCAGGGATTGTGGGATTCGATGGTGCAGGATTGAATCAATATTTCTAATGTTGACGACTTGTGGAAGACGATCTTCATAAAGTTAAAGTTAGTGACTATCTATTAGGTCAAATGTTTCAAAGATAGAGATTGAATTAGACTAACAACTTAGCAACAAAGGATGAGGAAGGACATGTGGAGACTGTCATGTGGTAGTTAAATTTCTACAAGGCTAGGTATTTGAAGCAAGGGTCGAGTAGCTGATTAAAAGATTGAGTTTCGCCAAAGTGGGAGAGTGTCAGACTTGTAAATGCTTTTATGGTAGGATGACTGCGCACCCTTGAGGAATGTTCGAATTGATTTGAAATACTAGTGGACAGTGATTGGATCTAGTGATTTAATTTGAATTATTATCTAGCATAATAGAAGAAGATCTGATATGTTGGAAAGGAGCTGCTTGATATGAAAAAGGATACAACAAACTTTGAAATGAAAGATATTGTCACACATTTAGTTAATGTCCATGATGAGTGAATGCACTTGTGCTGATTAGCACGGGATCAGGACGGGTTATTGATGTCATAGTAATTCTACCACGTACAAAAACGTTGGAAGATGTTGGCATGTAGTCTCCAAATTTGAGGATGTCTGCTATGAGCAGATCAGCGGTCGGGTGGTTGGCGGAGCTTCGACAAAGGATTCTGTTAACTATCCGATAAGAGGTCTAATATGTTAATATTTCTGGAGATTCAGAGTGATCATGAAATGATAAGAGAAGGATTTCGAGGAATTCAATGGTTTATTTGCCCAAGGTCATGTCCATGAGAGATAAAGAATCTTGGCGGATTCCAAAGTTGCCTAATAGTAGCTTCAAGCTAAGTGGGAGAGTCCCACAACCTACAATTGGGTTGTATGATTATCTTCTTGTGAGGTTTCGGGTAATCGCAGTATTGATAAGTTGTTTCGGCTAGGGGAAAAGAAAGTAAATGGTAAATCAAGAAAAGTAATCAATAAGAGTGTTCTATAGTTGGATAGATTGGGTCATATTAAAGCATCATGAAGACCCATGACTTGTGTTTTGTACGGAGGTGACTTACAAGGAAGTGATTCAGTCGGGTGCTTCATCGAGATGGATGTTCATATGATAGCGGAGCCTTGCAGTTGATTATATTCGGGACTATGTCATAGTGGGTGACTCTTAACAATGGTCCTAGTGGATTCAAGGATTTAAAAATCTGGTGCCTAACGATTTAAGCCCACGATATGGTTAAGAATCAAGCATTTGTAGCAAATTATTATAAGAGGCTCAGAATGATCTATAATGTTTTTTGACTGTAGTGTAGCATCAGAGGAAAGAGGGAAAAAGACTTCGGATTCATAGAGGGATTATCAAAATGGGTGCACCAGTTGAAGATGCAAATGTACATGCAAGGAGGGTATGGAGCGATTCATGGGTTTGGAGACAATGTGGTCTCAGAGAATGGGGTCACTCAAGATGAGTGCAGATTTAGGTTAGTAATTTAAGGAATGGAGCGAATATTATCTCTAAGGCAAGTTAAGGATGAATTAGAGAAATCTAGATTGGTCAGCCATGGTTGAATTGGCATAATGGTGGCGGTGCTCGCGAGGATCGATGACTGCCATAATTGATTGTATTCGGAAGTATTCAAGTATTATAGCTCGTTATGTGAAGGCGGATCCTGTAAGGGTTATGGTGGTTTAGACCACTACTTGAGGATTTTAATGTTTTACGGCTATGAGAAGTTACTTGCATGTTGCTATGGTCCTCTTGGAATGAGTTAAGTAAAAAGTTTCCAAGTGATGCAGCATTTACCATATTAGTGGTCCACGAGATAAGATGACAATCTTGTGCTATCGCATATTGGCATGTTGGGTGCAGTGAGTGATATGGAATTTGAAAGTGAGGATCAAGGTTGTGGTTCGGTGTTGACAAGGATGTCACGAGCTCAAAAGAGCAAGAAAGGATTTTGAATAATTAGAGTAAGCTGGCATTGTCTTCAGCGGCACCTGAGATTGGTGTTTTGTGAAAGAGGCTTTCCATACTGGTTATGAATTCTTGATCTCTTTATAGCATTAATTTAGTTGGTGGTATGGATGTTCAGACCTATTATCCATTACAGAAGGTCGTGGGAACGTGCCCCACGAGAAGGTTGTATATGTGTGTCATGTAGCCAATTGATTGATTGAAGCATTAAACCAACTATAAGGATTGTGGTGATATCATTAACTTGAGAGTTGATGCTTTAGGGCACTTGATTTATTGGGTTGTGTACTGTGGGGGATTACTCCTGTTATGATGGTTATTCTTGTGTGTTATGGGAAGAAAGGGGTTATTATGGACTTATGATAGATTATTGGAGTAGTTCGGTACAATCAAGATCGGCTTGAGGTCTGTGAATTTATTTAAATATGAATATAGGCTTTATATCGGGCCGGATATGTTAAGTTCAGCATAGCACTCCTTATGGAGGAGTATTCGAGCGTTGGATGTTATTTCATTGTCGACTATTTCATGAAATACTATATTGTGCCGTGTGAGTTGTGAATGGCTTGAAATTTTCATATGTGTTGAAGTTCTGCGTAGCGATGATGTTATGTGAGCAGGATGACTCTTTAATTTCAAAAAATATATCGCACCTTAGTTGTGCTTGAGTTTGTTAGCTTATGGCGCTATATGTCTCCCCAGGACGGAATTATGCACTTAGCGTGCTTGTGAACGATATTCGGTATTGTGTTGTAATGAGAAATTTAGCTCGATGTTTATCTCCTTATGTGAATTTTATGTGTGGATCGGCTGGAATGCCGCCATGGGCATGTTGGTTTGGATCATGTTGCACGCCACAACAGTGTGATGGTAATTATACTCCTTTCTATTCTATTATGTGTGCTTTGTTTCCCACTTTCTGAGGAAAGTTCATATAGGGTGCGTGATTTGAGTAGTCCCTTCTAGATTTTATTTTCCTTATGTATCCCACTCGAGTGGGTAGCCTATTGTCACGTTGTGGCATCTTATAAGACTTTTAGTCATGTTTGGGGTGGCTGGTTGCCTGAGCAGTTCGTACTGGGTGAGATGAGATTATAGGATATAGGATCAGTGCAGTCGGATTATATGAAGTATAGTAAAGAGAGAAGATCATTATTTGGTTCAGAATAAGGTAACGGTTCTTGTAAGGAGTATAGCTTCAATGGTTTATTGACTTGATAGTCGGCTATAATTTCTACGCCTCTTCTGTCATAGCGGTATTACGAGAGTCGGAACAAGATTTATAAATATCATGAGGTGAGTTGTGAGCATCAGATCCGGGAAATATTAGGTATTATGATCTGAGAATGTTATTGTGATCCAGTGGATGAGGTGGTGCACGGTGAGAATTCGGCAAAGGTATGCAGTCATGTTCTAATACATCATGTAGCGATTGATACGGTGTCCTTATATTAGAAGCAGGCCTCACAGAGAATTTCAGATGTTGAAACTGGGCTCTAAGGCTCGTTTGTTTGAATAAAAGAGAATATCAATAGATCTGCTCGAGCTAATATGTTCAACTAAGTTGCAATAGCACGGGTAGGTGCACAAGGCATTAAACAGTGATGTCGGACAACTCCGGCGAAGTTCTCAACGTTTGAGGAAAAATATATGTTTAAGTGGGAGAGAATGTGATGAACCAACCGGTCATTTGGATCTCTAGCGCGTCTTTCAGCAGTTTGAGGCAATGAGCAGCTTCATTTCATGTATTATGACTTGTACGCATGGTCGGGATTGAATTTTGAAAAATTCAGAGTTGATTTGGAAAGCAAATTTTTATTTCGGAAGCTTTAAGTTAAAAGAATTGACTATGAAGGATCATTGAGTAAACGATCTCGAAATTTGTATTAGAAGGTTCCGGCAAGTTTGTACGATGATTTTCGATTGGGCATATGCCCGGATCGGGTTTTGGGTGACCGAGGAGCGTTTTAGCGCCTTTTGTGGAAGTTAGCATTTTGGAATAATTTCATAAATTTGGGTGGAAGTGTATTTCAGTGATTATCAAGGACTATTTAGGCTTTCGAGATTAGGAATAGCTCTATATGGTGATTCTTGTATTGTGAGCGCAATCAGAAGTGAATTCGGAGGTCTGTAGGTCATTCTGGAGTCATTTGGCTAAAGACAGAAATTTGAAAGTTTTCGAGAAGTTTGACCAAAAGTAGACTTTTTGATATCGGGGTCGGATTCAAATTTCAGAAGTTGGAGTAGGTCTGTAATGTCGTATATGACTTCTGTTCAAAATTTGAGGTAAATCAGACGTGATTTGACAGGTTTTGACATCGAATGTAAAATTTTAAGTTCTAAAGATTATAAAGTTCGAATTGAGGTCTGACTCGTGATTTTAGCATTGTTTGATGTTATTTGAGGTCTCGAGCAGGTCCGCATTATGTTCTAGTACTAGTTGGCATCATTGGTTTGGGTACCCGGGGCCTTGGGTGAATTTTAGATGGTTAACGGATCAAATTTGGATGTTTGAAGAAGGGCATCAGCATCTGGTATATGGTGTAACAGCACCGCGAGGTTTTGGCCGCAGGTATGGAGCCGCAGAAGGGGCCAAAGGAGCACATATGCGGTTGAGAAGGGAAAATGTTGGGACTGCATATGCGGTCCAGTCGCCGCAGAAGCGGGATCGCACCTGCGGAAGGAGGAGCAACAAAGAGAAATTATGGGGCCTGGGAATGACCGCATATTAGGTGTATGGGGCCGCACCTGCGGAACTGCATAAGTGATCAGTTGACCGCCGGTGCGGAAAGGCTGGAGGGAGTGTGTTCTTTTAAAATCCGGAGATGGTCATTTTTCTCCTATTTTCATTTGGTGTAAGCTATTGGGGATAGCTTTAAGGGAAAATGTTCTTCAAGTATCTCAAGGTAAGTTGTTCCCCTTCATTATAAGTTAAATACACGATTTAGATATGGATTTGAACATGGAAATTTGTGGAAAACTTGTGGTTTGAGGGAAACTCTTGAAAATTCGTATCATTGGATTTGGACCACGATTTTGGGTATGAAATAGAGAGTAAATTATATATTTGAGTTTGTGAGGTTATGGGTAAACTTTTTCTTCCAAAAATTTCGGAATCGGTGTACGTGGGCTTGAGGGTGTTTCTGTCCTCTTCTTTATCAGGGTTAGGAATTATTATAAATCGGATTATTATGAGTATGATCATATGTTAATGGATTAACATAATTATTGGCTAGTTTTGGAGCATTGTGCATCAATTTGAGTCTTCGGAAGGGCGTGGAATGTCGGTTAAGGAACTTCAGAGTGAGGTGAGTCTCTTTCTACCCTTGTAAGAGGGAATTGTCCCCATAGGTGAGTTATGTGATTATATACTCCTATATGTGGGGGCTATGTACGCTTGAGGTGACGAGAGACTGTGCGTAGCTACTGTTATGCTTAAGTCCGGGTAGTTTAGGGCCCAAACGCATGCTTGCTTGTAATACTTGAAACCTTGTTGACAAACTTAAAAGATGCTTAAAACATATCGAACGTGTAAATGAATTTCTACGAGGCCAGATATCATTTCTTAACTTTTAATAGAAAACCTTGCCTTTTCCTGAATATTTGCTCCTTGATGGAATATTGATTCAACTATTTGAATGTATTTATCTATTTTGGAACGGGCCGAATGCCTCGGTAGATTAAATAGATGCATCTATAGTTCGCGCCGTTCGACCCTCTGGAAATGCACAATTTAAATGTTGTTGGATCGGGTCGTACGTCCTCGGCATGATTTGTCTATGCTTGTATTGCTCGCCAAAGGATTTATAGATGTTGGTATTTTGCTCTCTCTGACTTGAGATAAATGTATAAATGATGAAAAATGAATTTGGAAATCTTCTATTAATGAAAGAATTCTTACTTGCTTCGTGCAATTGAGTTACAGTCGTCTTTATGAAAATCCACGATTTACTATATTATTGGTATATTATTATTGGACCACTCGTAAGTGTCGAAGTTGACCTCTCGTCTCTACTTCTTCAAGATTATAGGGGATACTTACTGGGTACACATTGTTTTCGTACTCATACTACACTTGTTGTGGATTTTTGTTGCACAGATTCATGTGGGGCTAGTGGCTAGTTGCTTAGTGGCATAGCAGCATGGTTGATACAGAGACTTAGGTGAGCTGAATTTATCGAGATGACCTGCAACCAACAGAGTCTCCTTCAGAATATTGTGCTTTATTTTCATTTCTGTCCACTTTGTATTCCCGACAGTTACTGTAGTTTATTTCATTCCCTAATAAATACTCAAGCACTAGTGATATCGGGTTCTGGAATGATTATGGGGTTTTTGTATTGACTTTTTGACATTTGTATTTAATTTGAAATGAATATCTTTTACTAGTAAAATTGAAAGAAAAACAGAGTTTTCACAATTATTTGAATGAGAATTTAATTAAGTATTTTGGTTGGCTTGTTTGACAGCGGTATTCGGCGCCATCACGACCCTTAGTAGATTTTGGATCGTGGCATAGATAGTAAAACATATGATTCCCTAATATCTAAATTATAACTCTAAATAACATGCATATTTGTTCAAAAATTTAATGTAACCGATAAAACAAAAACTTTAAATTACCTTGAATTCTTCATAAATCAAATATGTACCAATTTAATGCTATTAATCTGGATGTATAAATTTTAATATGTTATCTTTATTTCACTAGTCTAATGTCACGACCCTAAATTCAAACCCAGTCGTGATGGTAGCTCTCGTGAAGACAAGACCAGCCGACACATTCTCATTTCAAGCTTAAGCAATAAAATAATAAGTATTAAGTCTTAAACATGATAAAATCTCAAAGACACTAGTCATAGGCATCTACTAAGGTCTGAATACAACAAGAGTATAAAATGTACTAGGTACAGTCCAATGAAATCGAGAGGGAGAAAAGCAGTATTGCAAATGTCAGGCAACTACCTTGCTAAACTCCGATGACTATACCTCTAAGAAACCAATAGTTTCTACCGGGTTCAAAAATACCTGAATATGCACACAAGGTGCAGGGAGTAAAGTGAATACTTCCAACTCAGTGAATAATAAAAATAAATGAAGATTGAACGATATAAAATCACGCTAAACACAACATTAAGCTATAAAGGCATAACAACAGTCAATAAATATAATTAAGTAGGGATATCTAATAAACACATTTAAGCAGTCAACAGTACATAGAAAAAGCAACTATAAAAGTAAACACATAAGAACTGCTCCTCGGTCACAGTAACATCAAAATCAGCACCTCGGGAAATATCACAGGACAATACAAGCTCCTCAGGCTATATCTCAAATCACAATAGGTACTCATGCTCATTGGGGATGTGCAGACTCATGGAGGGGCCTCTTACGTCTAAGGCGCAATATCAAGCCATATCGTGGCATCATAATATATATCAAGCCATATATATATGTATATATCAAGCCACCTCGTGGTGTACAATCTCAAACCCTCGACCCTATTATCATAATCACTATATCATTGTTGCCGCATATAGCCCGACCCAAAAGTATCCTCACAATACAAGTCTTTGGCCTTACTCAGTTAGAATCTCATAAGCCCCTCGCGCAATAGTAATAATATGCAGCTTAGCTCAAAATATCTTTCAAACATCATTTAAGGTTTCTAAAATAGATTAACATAGCTGAGTTTTGAAAACAGTGAAAGTATTGTGCATGACAGAGCACAAGTATGAAATCAAACAGTGAGAAAAATATCATTAACGATCCCCTAAGGGTTCAGACAGTTGGCATGATGCCCAAATATGACATTTAGCTCAAATAATAATAATATCAAATAATTAGCTACCAGATATATAGAAAAATAGTCATTCGGGATGGATTAAGTCATAATCCCCAATGGTGCATGACCCCACGCTCATCCTCTAGCTTGTGTGTCACCTCAACACATCTGAACGTTGTATAATCCAGGGTTTCAGACCCTCAAATCAACATTAAAATCATTACTCACATCGAACTAGCCCGAAAAGCTACTCTGCGGCACGCTTGCCGCTTAAACCAAGTTCCAAGTGCTCAAAATCTACCAAGTTCAGATTTTTATCATCAAATTAGGATAAACGAATGAAATCTAATTGAAAAATATCAATTTTAAGCAGAAAATCCAAAATCAGTCACAACTCGACCCTCGGGCTTGCATCCCAGAACTGGACAAAATTTATACCAAAATGTTGTTCATCATCTCACGAGTCCGTATATATAAAGAATTCAAAAATCAGATTTTATTTGATCCCTCAAATCATTCCTAGAAGGTCTCATAATCACAAGACTTAATTCCACCTTTTTTTCTACTAATTTTCATGAATTATTCACTGATATTTTATTCCTTAATCGCAAATAGTCGAGTTTTAGGGTCCAAAATCTTTACTTCAATGAAGAACAATGATTTTCTCTCTTCAAAATCGCCTCCCGTTCAAAAATGGTGTAAAGGAATTAAATGGTCGCGGGGGGTTTATTTCAATACTGTTTATGTGTTTTACTGTTCACCTGAGTACTGTCTACCCGAGTAACTATTCACCTGAGTATTTTTCACCCGAGTTACATTCACCCACATTACTGTTCACACGAGTTATTTTTCACACCGAGTTGTTGTTCATCCGAGTTACTATTCATGCTGCTTTTTAAAAAACGCAGCAGCTTTTCTTCTAATCTATATTGATCTGTCAACCTTTCGAAATCCACCCGAGGCCCTTGGAAATCTCAACAACTATGCCGACACGTAAAATCATTCGAACTTATTTGAGCATTCAAAACACCGAAAACAACATCAAAACACCAAAATCACAACAAATTCAAGCCTATGAACTTTGAAATTCCTAAATTCCACCAACGACCCGAAACTATCCAAGACATATCTGATTGACTTGAAATTTTGTACACATATCCAAAATGACATTAAAAACCTGTTTCAACTGTCAGAATTTCATTCCAACCTTGATAGCCTATTTTCCACTGCCAACCAGAAATTGCCAAAAAACTAACTTTCGCTAATTCAAGCCTAATTTTACACCAGACATCACAAAAATATTTCTGACACACTCCTAAGCCCCAAACCACCTACAATGCTATCTAAGCCATAAAATATGCATTCCGAGGTCATTTACCATTAAGTCAGAACTTGGTCAAACCTCTTAATTTCAAGCTTCAAAATGAGAACTGTTCTTCCAAATTCACTCCGATTACCCTGAAAACCAAAACCGAAAATTTACATAGGTATTAATTGTGACGAGCCAAAGAGTCGTCAAATATTTCTTTATTCATTCTATGTCTCGGAGGCCTTGAAAACCTCATTTAGGATTGCCTCGATTTGCGAGCATAGCCCTGTCGCATAGCCGGAAAGCTTAAATATGAACTCTGTAAGAAAAATGCTAAACTTTGATATTAAAATAATTAAATTTGACTTCGCTCAACATTTTAGGTAAACAGACCCGGACGTGTAATTTGACGGTCCCGGAGGGTCTGTAGGAAAATATGGGACTTGGGCGTATGCCCGGAATCGAATTCTGAAGTATCAAGCCCGAGAAATAAATTTTTGTGTAAAATTGTTTTGTGGAAATTGGAAATGAATTTTGATTCGAATGATATGGTATCAGGCCTGTATTTTGGTTCTGGCGCCTGGTACAAGTCTTATATATGATTTAAGCACTTTCTGTAGAGTTTGGTTGAAAAGTGACGTTGTTTAATGTTTCGGAATTAAAAATGGAACTTTGATGTTTATGAAAATTTGGAAGAAATCATGAGTTTTGAGGCTCGATCAGATGTATATGATGCTATTTTGGCAATTTGATAGCACAAGTAAGTCCATAAGATGTTTTTGAGGTTGGGTGTATGTTTGATTTGGAGCCTGAGAGCTCGAGTGAGTTTTGGATAGGTGTCGAGTTGCACTTTGGCCTTAGAGATCTAAGAAAGTGCTACTGTGATGAATAGGCCTGCAGGCTTTTCAATTGCGAAGGCTTGTTCGCAAATCCCAGCCCAGCCCAGCCTTGTCTCGCAAATGCGAGGACCTCCTTCACAATTGTGAAGTCTGCCTTGATGGCTGGAGGTCGCAAATGCGACTATTGGTTCGCAAATGCGAACAAGCCCAGTTTTCTAGAGTTCGCAAATGCGAACTTCCTTTTGCACTTCCCAAGTTAGCGGGGTCGGGGTTCGTAATTACGAACCCCAGTTCGTATTTCCCATATCTGAGACCTGCATTTTTCATGCTTAGTCGAATTTTTCTCCATTTTCTTCATTCTTTCAAAACCCAAACACACTTAGGCTATTTTCCAAGAACAAAATTTCTTCCAAATCATTTGTAAGTTGGTTTTAACTCATTTCTTTCAATCTTTAACATCATTTAACATGTTTTCAACTTAAAATCAATAATTTTCATTGGCGAAATTGGGGGTTTTGGGTAGAACTAAGGTTTTTCAAAAAATTGGGGATTTGGACCTCAATTAGAGGTACGATTTCAAAACAAATTACATATTTGGGTTAGTGGGGGAATGGGTAACCGGGTTTTGGTTCGAACCACAGGTTTTAACCACGTGGGCTCAAGGAGAGATTTTTGAATTTTTGGGAAAAACTTTGGAAAATTCATTTGTATGCATTCAAATTAATTCATTTAATGTTTATTAAAGAAATTAAGGAGGGGGATCGTAACGAGGAGGGGGATCGTTACATAGAGCTAGGGGAGTTGGGGCATTTAGAGCAACATAGAGACCTTGGGTACTGCATGCGCATTAGGGCGGAGGAGGTCATGGGGGCTTTGCGTAAGATGAGTAGGGGTCGAGCGACCGGGCCTGACGAGATCCCGGTGGAGTTCTGGAAGTGCATGGGTAGGTCAGGAGTGGAGTGGCTCTCCAGGTTGTTCAATGCGATCTTCAGGACCAAAAGGATGCCGGATGAGTGAAGGTGGAGTACAGTGGTTCTCTTGTACAAGAACAAATGGGATATCCAGTGCTGCAACAACTATAGGGGTATCAAATTAATAAGTCACACCTTGAAGGTCTGGGAGCGGGTGATCGAGGCGAGGGTGAGGGAGATGACATCTATATCGGCGAACCAGTTCGGTTTCATGTCGGGTCGCTCCACTACAGAAGCTATCCACCTTGTCAGGAGGCTGGTGGAGCAGTTCAGGGATAAGAAGAAGGACATGCACATGCTGCTTATCGACTTGGAGAAGGCGTATGACAAGGTCCCAAGGGAGGTGCTATGGAGGTGCTTGGAGGAGAAGAGCGTGCCGGAATCCTACATTAGAGTAATCAAGGACATGTATGATGGAGCTAAGACAAGGGTTAGGACGGTGGGTGGCGACTCAGACCACTTTCCATTGGTTATGGGGCTCCATCAAGGATCGGCGCTTAGCCCTCTCTTGTTTGCCTTGGTGATGGATGCTCTGACCCGACATATTCAAGGGAATGTGCCTTGGTGTATGCTATTTGCTGATGACATAGTCTTGATAGACGAGACGAGGGTCGGTGTTATTGAGAGGTTAGAGGTATGGAGACAGGCTCTCGAGTCTAAGGGTTTCAAAATAAGCAGATCTAAGACAGAATACCTGGAGTCTAAGATTAGCGCCGAGCCGAGCGAAGTAGACAGGGACGTGATGATTGGATCTTAGGTCATCACCAAGAGGGACAGTGTCAGATATCTTGGGTCGGTGATTAAGGCAGACGGAGAGATTTACGGGGACGTCACTCATCATATAGGAGCGGGGTTGTCAAAGTAGAGGCTTGCATCAGGAGTCCTGTGTGACAAGAAAGTTCCACAGAAACTCAAGGGGAAATTTTATAGAGCTGTGGTTAGACCTGCAATGTTGTATGGGGCGGAGTGCTGGCCAGTGAAGAACTCTCATGTTCAGAGAATGAAGGTTGCGGAGATGAGGATGCTCAGGTGGATGTGCGGGCTCACTAGGTTAGATAAGATTAAGAATGAAGTTATTCGAGAGAAGGTGGGGGTGGCCCGGTGGATGAGAAGATGCGAGAAACGAGGCTGAGGTGGTTCGGGCATGTGCGGAGGAGAAGTCCTGATGCCCCAGTGAGGAGTTGTGAACGGCTGACGATGGTCGGCATTCGGCGAGGCAGAGGGAGGCCAAAGAGGTATTGGGGAGAGGTGATTAGGCATGACATGGCTAGAATGCGAGTTTCCGAGGACATGACCCTTGATAGGAAAGTGTGGAGATATGGTATCAGGGTTGTAGTATACGGGTCCCTAGGTTTTTTCGTAGTACTCATCCGGGGTTGGGGAAGGCTTGGCAGGACTATCCATAGATGATTTGTGTTTTGGATTGTGTCTCCCTTATGGTAGTTATTTATGATAGTTATTGTATGATAATATTGCATGCTATTTTATTTATGATTCTTATGTTTAGCTAATTATTTATGCTATTTCTGCTGGACTTACTAATGCTCTTTTGTTTTTGTTTTTGTTTTTGTGTTTTTTCCTTTCCTTCACTGAGCCGAGGGTCGATTGGAAATAGCCTCTCTGCCCTTTCGGGTATGGTTAAGGCTCGTCTACATATTACCCTCCCCAGACCCCACTTTGTGACTATAGTGGGTATTTGTTGTTTAAATCAATTAAGTAATTTGTTGCTAGATTCGAGCGGATTGGAGGTGGAATCACGGGTAAAGCCATAGTTGAGGCTTGAGTTGAGTTCAAAGCATCGAGGTAAGTGTTTGGTTTAACCCTATCTTGAGGGAATATGAGTTGAGTCTTATTTTCTACTTGACTAATTGTCGAGTACGATATAAAGGCATGGTGACGAGTATCTATATATTGGTGTCTAGCATGGGCGTGAGTCCATATTTTGCGAATAGTTGGGATTTTGTTATGTCTTCCATGCTTACTTGATGACGCCTATATGTTATAAAGATCTTGTGAAAGAAATTGTGATCTTTGAACTTCGTGGAGCGTTGGCTCGAGTTGAAATACAAATTGTGAAGGTATATGAGATAAGTAAATATTTTGAGCATTGGCTCGAGTGATAATGCGAACTATGAGATGAAAGTGAAAAAAAGAGAAAGAGTTATTGATATATTCCCTTGTCGGGACGTTGTTGATTATTTAATATTTTCTCTTGTCGGGACGTTGAGATTATTGATGTTGTACCCTTTCCAGGTTTTAATTTTTTATTTGTGTTTCCTTGCCGGGATTTCCATTATTGTTTTATTATTCCCCTGCCCTTGTTTGTGATTGTTGATTGGGTGAGGAAGGGTGTTAAAGCACGAAAGGTGATGCCGTGCATTGTTTGTTTATTGTGAGGAAAGAGTGTAAAACACGAAGGGTGATACCATGCATTGTTTGTTTATTGTGAGGAAAGAGTACAAACGAAGGATAATGATGTGCATTGTTTGATTATTGTGAGGAAAGAGAGTAAAAGCACGAAGGGTGATGCCGTGCACCTATTGTCGTTTGTTATGATTTCTTATTGTTATCAGTTCAAGTGCATTAAATTGTCTTATTCCACTATGACTGTGATTCTTTGTGTTGACATCTCCCTTTATTGTGTTACTTGTTATTCTTGAATCAAGGTATCCTTGTGCAGCGTCATGTCTTGAATTTATACCATAATTCCTACATGATTATGTGACTTAATTGCTACTTGACATTCGGCACATTAAATACTAAATTTCCTAATTACTCCTTAAAGCTCATAATTAATTGCTACTTGTCATTATTTATTTTTCTTAGTGAATCATAATTAGTGTACTTGCTGTCTTATAAATTCATATTAATTGTTGCATTATTAGAGCAAATTTCATTTGGAAGAACTGTTGATATAATGAGATAGGAGCGGGTGGTACGCCTACCACGAGGTTTGATGAAATGGGAGCGGGTGGTATGCCTACCACGGAGACATTGGGAAACAGAATCGGGTTGCACGCCTGCAACAAGATGTGTACAGGGAGTGAAGTCGGCTTTTATTTTCCTTATCTGTGTTAGAGATAATTTATTGATGTTCCTTATTATTCTCGTGAATTTATGTATTATTTGTTATCCCCGAAGCATGTTCTTTTCCCATTTAAAATGGTTATTCTTATTATTTTAACTATATATATATATATATATACATATATATGTATATATGTATATATATATATATGTATATATATATATATATATATATATATATATATATATATATATACATATATATATATATACATATATATATACATATGTATATATATATATATACATATGTATATATATATATATATATATATATATATATATATATATATATATATATATATTACTGAACAGGTTTATATGGTAGTTTGATCTAGCCTCGTCACTACTTTGTCGGGGTTAGGCTAGGCACTTACCAGCACATGGGCTCGGTTGTGCTGATACTATTCTCTGAACTCTTTTGTGCAGACCCCAGTGTTGTAAGAATCGGACTGTAGTGAGATTGCTAGATCTTATTCATTAGGCAACCCGAGGTAGCACTACAGGCGTTCGTAGGCCCTGACGTCCCCTTTCATCTACATTCCTGTTTCTTTTATGCATTTCTGTAGACATTGTTGAGTTTTTTTTTTAGACCTTTATGTGTAGTATTCTTAGACAGTCTGTGAAACTATGACACCAGTCCTGGGTAGTCGAAATTCAAATAGTTGTGTTAGAAACTCATGTTCAGATATAAAAAAAAATTATTTTTTTTTTGCTTAATTATTCAAAGTTCCAATGTTTCTATGTTATTGGCTTGAATTTATTAAAAAAGAAGCTATGTGTTGATGAAGTAAGTAGCTAAGGATTGGCTTGCCAAGCTCTCATTAGTAGGCGCCATTACGACTTCCGAAGGTTGGAAATCCGGGTCGTGACAATAATAAATTACACGGGACAAGTCATGCTAGAGAACTAGCGTGCAAAGTGCAAAAACTCAAAATAATCGGTCGGGTCTCTACATCTAGTTGAATATGTGCTTAAAAATAAAAATAATTATATTATTTAATAAAGTTATAAATTATAACACAAGATGTAGCCTGTCATTTGTAAGCTCATTTACAGATATTATTTTACTCATAATTATCTATAGATATTTGTAGAACATATATCTTGAAAAATTATTGGCACTTAAATTATTGGTGTTGTTTATAATGTATGCTAAATTCAATATTTTAGACATAAAATTAGAATTTAGTCTATTTTTGCTTCGGTTAGCTTACTCATGCGGTTGTTGAAGCTTCTTGTTACTGTTTTTTTTTTTATCTTTTCCTTTAATGTATTTCTTTTACTATATTGTGATTATGCTTTTTTCTGAGTCGAAAGGTAGCGGTAAGATCAACATCACAAAATTCTCCCCATATTTGTGGATTAAAAACTGAATTTATTATTGTCGTTATTGACAAAGTTAAAACTTAATTTTTATTAGTAAATTTCAAAGAGACGTGTAAAATTTAAAGTATAAAGTATAAACGGTAATTTTTTTGCCTTTAATAATTTTTTTAAGTTGTTTGTTGTAAGTTGGATTGTAAATACGCTTTCATATATTCCCACTACAAGTGTACTGCAATAATTCTATCACTTTAGAATAAGAGCTCCTATCCCTAAAAAAAAGCTCTATAAGTGCACGAGATTTTATTTTAGAATTTTATATTTGTTATCTTTCAATTAATTTTTTATAATCTATAAAAAGATTTAAGAGTCATAAATCTAAAGAGTTCTACGTAGATGAGAGTTACGTACTTTAACTTTTTTGGGCGTTGCTCTTGTTTTACAAATATATTCTCTTACCTAGTTTAATCATGGAAGGATCCAATTTAAAAAATAGTTGATTTTGGTGTCCTTATATTGGAAAGATAATTAAATAACTATTCCTAAATTTTAGAGAAGAATAAAGGGGAATTACCAGCTATGTCCATTTATAAGTAGCTCATTACAAAAATTGATCAATTAATATAATATAACTAATATTAGCCAATTAGCTATTTGTAGATAAAAAATCAAATTTTTGCTTTGTTTTCAGTGGGTGTTACTAGAATAGATTGGGCACAACTTAAGGAGCTTGAATATCAGTTTTGGGATGATTTGGTAAAGTTTTGAGGTGGTTTGAATTGAAAATTCGAAGTAAAAGCTGAACATAAAAAAATGATATGTGTATCACACTGTGTATTATTTCTGTATCACACATGTATCAATTGCATATCATATATATATATATATATCCATGTATACTTTGATGGGGTGTTTTGACTAAGGAGAAAGCACAGGAGTTGGAGAGGAGGTTAGCTGAGGGCGGAGCTTGGAGAAGTTCTGGGGAAGCGGACGCTATGTGGCCAGAGACGGCAAACTTGGTTAGGGAGGTAGCACGAGATGTGCTCGGGGTAGCCAAGGGCTATTCAGGCAGACATCAGGGTGGCTGGTGGTGGAACGATGTTCTCGAAGGAAAAGTGGAGGTGAAGAAGGCGGGGTTTGCTAAGTTGGCAGGGAGCACAAGCGAGGAAGAACGGAGAGCGAACAGGGAGATCTACAAGGTGGCGAGGAAAGAAGCAAAGCTGGAGGTTACGGAAGTTAAAAACGGCATTTGATCGCATGTACGAGGAACTAGGGTAGAGAGGCGGGGACAAGAAATTATTTCGGTTAGCTAAAGCAATGGAAAGGAAGGCACCTGATCTTGACCAAGTTAGGTGCATCAAGGGCAAGGATGGTAGAGTTCTGATGGGGGAGTCTCAAGTCAAGCAGAGCTGGCAGGCGTACTTTCGAGACTTACTTAACGAGGAGTGGGATCGTAACATAGAGCTAGGGGAGTTGGGGCATCCTGAGCAACATAGAGACCTTGGGTACTGCAGGTGCATTAGGGTGGAGGAGGTCATGGGGGCTTTGCGTAGGATGAGTAGGGGTCGAGCGACCGGACCAGACGAGATCCCGGTGGAGTTCTAGAAGTGCATGGGTAGGTCAGGAGTGGAGTGGCTCTCCAGGTTGTTCAATGCGATCTTCAAGACCAAAAGGATGCCGGATGAGTGAAGGTGGAGTACAGTGGTGCCCTTGTATAAGAACAAAGGGGACATCCAGTGCTGCAACAACTATAGGGGTATCAAATTAATAAGTCACACTATGAAGGTCTGGGAGCGGGTGATCGAGGCGAGGGTGAGGGAGATGACATCTATATCTGGGAACCAGTTCGGTTTCATACCGGGTCGCTCCACTACAGAAGCTATCCACCTTGTCAGGCGGCTGGTGGAGCAGTTCAGGGATAAGAAGAAGGACCTGCACATGGTGCTTATCGATTTGGAGAAAGCGTATGACAAGGTCCCAAGGGAGGTGCTATGGAGGTGCTTGGAGGCGAAGAGCGAGCCGGAAGCCTACATCACAGTAATCAAGGGCATGTACGATGGAGCTAAGACTAGGGTTAGGACGGTGGGTGGTGACTCGGACCATTTTCCAGTGGTTATGCGGCTCCATCAAGGATCGGAGCTTACCCCTCTCTTGTTTGCCTTGGTGATGGATGCTCTAACCCGACATATTCAAGGGGATCTGCCTTGGTTTATGCTATTTGCTGATGACATAGCCTTGATAGATGAGACGAGGGTCGGTGTTATGGAGAGGTTAGAGGTATGGAGACAGATTCTCGAGTCTAATGGTTTCAAAATAAGCAGATCTAAGACAAAGTACCTGGAGTGCAAGTTTAGCGCCGAGCTTAGCGAAGTAGGCAGTGACGTGATGATTGGATTTCAAGTTATCGCCAAGAGGAACAGTGTCAGATATCTTGGGTCGGTGATTCAGGGGGACAGAGAGATTGACTGGGACGTCACTCATCATATAGGAGCGGGGTGGTCAAAGTGGAGGCTTGCATCAGGAGTCCTGTGTAACAAGAAAGTCCCATATAAACTCAAGGGAAAATTTTATAGAGCTGTGGTTAGACCTGCAATGTTGTATGGGGCAGAGTGCTGGCCCGTAAAGAACTCTCATGTTCATAGAATGACGGTTGCGGAGATGAGGATGCTCAGGTGGATGTGCGGGCTCACCGGGTTAGATAAGATTAACAATGAAGTTATTCGAGAGAAGGTGGGGGTGGCCCCGGTGGATGAGAAGATGCGAGAAGTGAGACTGAGGTGGTTCGGGCATGTGCGGAGGAGAAGTCCTGATGCCCCGGTAAGGAGTTGTGAGCGGCTGGCGTTTGTCGGCGGTCCGCGAGGCAGAGGGAGGCCTAAGAAGTATTGGGGAGAGGTGATTAGGCATGACATGGCTAGAATGCGAGTTTCCGAGGACATGACCCTTTAATAGAAAGTCTGGAGGTCTAGTATCGGGGTTGTAAGATAGAGGCTCCTAGAGCTTTTCGTACTCCTCACCCGGGGTTGGGAGACGCTGGGTAGGGCTATCCATAGATGATTTGTATTTTGGCTTGTGTCTTCCTTATTGTAGTTATTTATGGTAGTTCCTGTATGATATTATTGCATGCTATTTTATTTATGTTTCTTATGTTTAGATAATTCTTACGATATTTCTGCTGGAGTTACTAATGCTCTTTTGTTTTTGTTTTGGTTTTTGTTTTTGTTTTTCCTTTTCTTCACTGAGCCGAGGGGCGATTGGAAGCAACCTCTCTGCCCTTTCGGGTAGGGGTAAGGCTCGTCTACATATTACCCTCCCCAGACCCCACTTTTCGGGACTATACTAGGTAGTTGTTGTTGTTGTTGTTGTTGTATGTCCATGTATACTTATGTGTGAGATACATACCTGATACATGTTTGGTACATGTGTCGCAGAGGACTTTTTCGAACTCGATTCAATTACGAATTTTGATACAAAATTAGTCCAAATCACCTCCAATCTTCCTCAAATTTTAGATTGACTTATCTATATATTTTCAATGAATTCATCTATACCCATTGGAAAAATTCCCTTTTTTTTAGATTTTTGAAATATTGTATAGATTTTTGTATTTCATCAGCTTATTTGCTACTCCGTCTATGAAATTTCCTTTCCATCTTAAATCTAATGTTGCGAATCACGCTTAAAAATATGAAAGGTTATTTTTGCATGTGATTCTTTGATAGAAAGAACACTATTATTTAGTTTTTCCATTTTTTGTTGGCTAGTTTTGGTAAGTTTATGACTAATGGCTAGAGATTGGTAAGTTAAGATTTATTTGGGACATCTACGTAAGTTTTCCAACAATTAAATGACTATTTTATCTGGTTTAAAATATATTTTTAAAGGGTAAAAAATATTAAGGGCCTTCGTACTTTTAGTATAGTAGTAGTCTCTACGTTAGTACGATGCACGAAATATGTTATGTTAAATATTATGAAACACATACAAAAAAATAAACTTTCAATGACATAATATTCTAAAATTTATTACAACTGAATATGTACAATATTCAATATGTACAAAGTTTAATAATTTGGTTCCTTAGAACAAAAGAGATATGATATAAAAACCAAAAGAACAAATTATTAATGTTTTAGTGTAATGAAAGAAAAAAATATAACTAAATATTATGGAATTATAAAATTATTCAATTAAAATTAAAAAATTACTTAAAGAATACAACAATACTTATAATTATTTTTTTGATTCAATAATTCTTTTTTTGATTTTATTATGCCTTAATGATTCAGATACATGAGACTCATATTACTCAAGATACATTAGCCACAAAGAAACTAAAAATAGAAAGGTTATTTTGTCATTCTTGCCTTCTGTTGAAATTTTTTTGTGGCATGTTATCCTATGTCAATATTACAAAAGTCATATTTAATAAAATATAAATTCTTAACTATACAAATATTTTTAAAAAAAAATTATATGTTACCGCTATAAAATAATTTAACTCCAATCCTAATAAATTCAATCTCTAAATTCAGCTCCACTTCTGATTAATTCAATCTCTAGTTAAAAAGTATGTGAATTTTACATTCCGTCAGTTCCTAATTGAATAAATAAAAGGTGTCGAAGAACTTTCCAAATACCTTGAAAAAATACCTATTCAAGAAGGAATCGAGAGATTTTATTCAAAGGAAAAATTATTAGTATTTATAAAAAATTTCCCACGTAAATAAAAAGAAATCACTTTTCAAGATAAAAGAGTGAATGAAATTTTTATAAAGATCCTTACACAATAAAAAGGTAAAAAAGACTTCATAAAATTCCTAATACGAATTAGAAGAAAAAAAATTGCTCCCCAAGAAGGAATCTCCTATCCTCCCTCTAAAATTACGTACTTGTTGTAATTAGGAACAACACTTTATTTAAAAGAAAATTATGGTTATGCCTTTCTAATCTTAGTAGGATAAACTTTATAGTGTCAATATATGTGTAATTTAAACTGAAAAAGAATTTCATTATTTGATAATTTATAATTAGATCCTTGTTATAAATAGAAGATTCTTACACTTCTATTCAAGGTGAATGTCTTTAATGTATTTAATTAGAGAGATTTTAGAGTTCTATTAGTGGTAGCTAAATCTTCCTCTCCCCTATAAATAGAGGTGCCCCCTACCATTGTAAATCATCCCTTGAGACCCCTCTCAACTCAATAAGAAGAACTCTCTCTACTCTTCTCTCTATTGCTATTGTTCTTGTATTATTGTTCTTGTCTTTACTTTAGTTTATAACACGTTATCAGCACGAGCCTCTAACCAATTGAAATTTTCAATTGTCTTAACTTTTGTTTGTGTAGGGTTTTGCTTCAAAGAAAGAATGAAGAAAGAAAGAAAAAGAAAAAAAAAAGGGGAGGAACGAAATTAGGCAGAAAGCAAACGAAAGTTTGAATTGAAAAAAAGACAAACGAAAACAAGGAAAAGAAACGAAAAAGTTGAAAAGAAAAAGGAAAGAAAGAAAGGAAAGGAAGAAAGGAAGAAAATATATTTGGTATACCTTAAAGGTAAGTAATTTACTTTTCCTTTTCAAATTCTTGGAATTCTATAAATTTTATATACAAAGTTTGATTATAACTCTAATGGAGTTTGTGAGAAATTATAACCACACGAAATGGTAAAATCTCTATGTCCTTCCATGATTAAATTCATGTATGATTGTGGACGTGACAAAGAATTCCGTCCCATTGAATTTGCTCCATTCCCTTTAGAGAATGTGGAAGCAGTATATGATAAGTCTGAAAAAAGACTAATTACCATGAAGGTATCAATGAATGTGGACATGACAAAGAATTCCGTCCAATTGAATTCGCTCCATTCCATTTAGAGAATGTGGTAGCAGCTTGTGTAAAGCACATGATTTTGATCCATTCCCTGAAGTGAATGTGATAATTGTAATAGAGCCCGTAAGCATGAACACGCTCTTGATGCAATTGTGTCATATGTATGACAATATGAAAAGAAAGTTCGTTGCCCTTGAAATTTCGGGCAAGAACTATATGACATGGGTGTTGGATGTTGAAATCCACTTGGATGCTATGGGTCTCGGAGACGCCATTAAAGATAGAAATAGTGCATCCACCCAAAACTATGCTAAGGCCTTGATTTTCTTGCGCCATCACCTTAATGAAGGTTTGAAACTGTACGAAGGCCTTGATTTACTTGCGCCATCACCTTGATGAAAGTTTTAAGATTGAATATCTCAACATCAAGGATTCACCCATCTTGTGGAAAGGCTTAAAGAAGAGAGATGACAACATGAAATTGGTCACTCTGCCACAAGCACGATACGATAAGAATCCAAAAGCAAATAGTTTATAAACTATATATTATCGTTGCGGTGAAAACGGGCACTGGTCTAAGTCTTGCCGTATACCATAAAATTTGGTTGACCTTTATCAAGCATCTCGAAAGAGAAAACGCCCTGAAACAAATTTTGTCTCTGACGACAACTTTGACTTCACCCACCTGGATGTGGCAGACTTCTTTGAGCAACCCGAGGGAAAGATAGACCACCTAATCGGTGATGGGTCCGTGATGAAAGAAGATGGAGCTATTTGATTTTATTCCACTTATTTGTATTAGTCAATGAATAAATCAATAGTCATTAGTATTAGCTCGTATTAGCTAGTTCATGATATGATATTTGTATTAGTTCTTTAGAACATCTCAATATGCTCAAATATCAATAATATTTTTACTTTCCAGTAGAGGTAATCGACTAGCCTGAAAAACTAGTCGGTTATCTCACATCTCGCATAAAACTGCAAAACAATCGATTGTCAATGATCAACAATCGATTGTCATTAAAACAGTGGTCTGGAATTTTTCAAAAGTGATCAACAATCGATTGTCTATATTTGACAATCGATTGTCTTATACAGTGAGGTCTGGAATTTTTCAAAAATGACCAACAATCGATTGTCTATATCTAACAATCGATTGTCTTATACAGTGTGATCCGAAGTTTTTCAAAAATAACAAATAATCGATTGTGTGTGTTTAACAATCGATTGTCTATGTTCAAACAATCGATTGTGTGTGTTTAACAATCGATTGTCTTATGAAAAACGCTGAAATTTTCAAACTGCAAAGTAATTGATTATGGACAACATATCTGATTTTTTTAGTCAACTGTTAGTAGCAGATCTTGAAAATATTATGTGACACAAAAGAATTGAACTTGTTTATTCTTATGTTCATGTATTCCTTTTGTATGTCATACCATGGGAAGTAAATTGATTGAAAGGCTCCGGAAGAGCAAATGTAACTCTGCCCAAAGGCATGACGTTTATCTTAGAGAATGCAATATTCTCCTCCAAGTCTAAGAAGAAACTTGTTGAGTTTTAAAGATGTACGCCGGAATGGCTACAATATTGAGACAATGGATGAAGATAATCTTGAATATCTCGTCCTCACTTCAAAGAATGTCTCCGGCCAAAAGAGGGTTATTGAGAAATTCCCGTCTTTATCTTGTGGCCTGTATTGGACAAGAATTAGTGCAATTGAGGCACATTCAACAGTAAATCTAAAGAATACTGAGTCCAATACATTTGTACTTTGGCATGATCGACTGGGTCACCCAGGATCAACCATGATGAGACGGATTATAGAAAGCTCATATGGGCATCCGTTAAAGAATTTCAAAATCCTTTCAAGTAATGAATATCCTTGCACTTCGTGTTATCAAGGCAAGCTGATTATCAAACCATCCCCCACAAAGGTTGGGACTGAGTCACCCCCGTTTCTGGAACGTATACAAGGGGACATTTCTGGACCTATTCACCCACCTAGTGGGTAGTTTAGGTATTTCATGGTCTTGATAGACGCATCCTGTAGATGGTCTAATGTGTGCTTGTTGCCATCACGCAACCTTGCGTTTGCAAAGTTAATGGATAATAGATGAGAATAATCTTGAATTCTTCATGAAAACGAGGCTGCCCATTTCGGTTAGGGTTCACGCCATTTTGCATGCAGCAATGCTACTTTGTCGGCTGTCCGCTTCGGCTTAGGGTCACGCCATTTCGCATGCAGCAATGCTAGTTCGTCTCTGACTGACGAATTATCACAAATATTCCCTATTGCAATTGGTTTTGGGTCATGAACCCAATATATCCCATTTAAGAAGCTTCGGATGCGCAGTATAGGTGCCTGTAGCACCGCCATCCCGCACCAAAATGGGTTTGCAAAGAAGGTTAGGAATATATGTTGAGTATGAATCGTCCTCCATTATTTGCTACCTCGAAACATTGACATGAGATTTGTTCACTGCACTATTTGCAGACTGTCAATTTGATGAGACACTTTTCCCAAAATTAGGGGGAGAAGTCGGTGAAACCAAATGGGAAATTTTGTGGAAAAATGTATCATTATCTCATCTTGATCCACATACCTCTATTTGAAAGAAAGAGGTACAAAAGATTATCCATTTGCAAAGAATAGCAAATCAAATGCCTGACGAATTTACGGACTTGAAGAGGATAACGAAATCCCACATTCACGCGGAAAATGTTCCGATCCGTATTGAAGTCCCTATTGGACAAATATCTAGTGTCATATCCAATGAGTCAAATGCACGCCAGAAGCGTGGCAGACCATTAGGTTCCAAAGATTGAAATCCTAGAAAGAGGAAAAAGAACGATCTAAATGACACTATGAAAGAATCACATGAGGACGCTCATGATTTGATTAATTCCGAGATTCACGAAGAATCTATTGAGCCTGAGACTCTTGAAAATACGGAATGCAAGAATGTGAGGATCTCGAACCTCAGTCTGTGGTAGTACAATATTAATTGAGAGCTCTCGAAGAGCCAATTATTACTATGTTGGAGAAACACAATTGAGTATTGTGCTGTAGTAAGTCTCAAAGAAACTTATTCAGTTTCCAAAGTACACGCGAAAGCGATTGATTATATTGAGACTATAAATAAAGGAAGGCTTTGATTCTCCTATTACTACAACTTGTAGCGGGGTAATTTGTATATGAAAAGCTACCCGCTTTGTTCTCCAGTTTGTACTACACAAACGAAAGAATGCCACAATAAAGTGGATATCTATTGGTATAAAACCCATGTCATAATAAACCCGAAGTTTATTGATAAGTGCACATGTCATGGTGTAAATTTGAAGTTTACCAATATTGATAATTTATTCAGTTGGCATTCATGTTAGCCATCTCATTTTAAGTATGATGTGCAAATTCACATAGGTGAATATTAAAGAACTAGAAAGTTCTTTACGAATACTCTTGTATCACTTGTTCTCATTAATGAACTGACCAACTAAAGAGTTCGGGTTGAAGCCCATAAATTCTGGAAATATGAAAGGTGAGTATGGGCCCATTCACCTGCCATGTATACCAAATATGATGCATCTATGGAATGGTTACATGCGCAATTGTTATTGACCCGCAGCCTGGCCGGTGCTTGCGGGGTAAATCGCTCAGTAATCTAACTTCGAGCATAGTTTCAGATTCTCTACTCAAGACAGTTCATCTTGATAAGTTGGTTTATATCAAAGTTGGTTTAGCAAGATAATTATTGAGTGCTTCCACTTAATAGCTAAACTGTTCCTTATGAGAACGAAGTTGTATATATCAGTTTGATATAAGTTGTATACAAGAGTATATTCTCCCCTCACAAGTGGTTCAGGGTCAGGAACCAAATAATTTCATCTTATTATTAAGGTGCTGTGTATATTGACATAATGCACAAAGATGATTTTCCAAAGTTGAGGAAACATGTTAGCTTTACTAACATGAGGGGGAGACATGATAAACACTTGAGAAAGTGTTACATGGGATGAATTTTCATTTGTATATGTATATCCCCGAATATCATGATATGAACCTGTAGTTCATAAAAAGGGAAATGCAATTGCAACATATTGCAAAGCATGCTATACGCATTTGCTGACTCAAAGAAAGTAACTAAATGGAAGAGATACAATTCAAGAAGAATTGATTCCATATGAAAGACATGTAGCTTTGAACCTGTAGTTCATATGCTTGAAACTATAAAGTCAAAGGTATGTATAATCAATTTCCGATACCTTATTTGTTTAGCATGACATGAAACTTTGATATGCAGCTAAAGTCTATTATGTGACTTACATGACTTAACTTGAAAGATTTAAGTTGCTTGAAGCATATGCAATTCTTGGTCCTGAAGTACCACATCCTAAGTACAATTTGTGTACATATGTATCTTGCTATAACTATAAGCATGATGGCATTGAGAATGCATCTATGGAGATATTGAAGAGCTATTCCACGACATTATATGAAGATGTTTATATCTATCAAGAATGATGATTTCAAGGTGCGGAATATTTATTCAAGTTAATATGGTTGATTTATTCATCAAGCATCTACCAAAGATCGTTTTGAAGATGATGCACAAGATTGGAATGCAAATGCTCAAGGATATAAATTGATGTACTCATTAGGGGGAGTCAATGCGCGTTGCACTCTTTTTCCCTTACAAGGTTTTGTCCCACTGGGTTTTCCTTGCAAGGTTTTTAACGAGGCAACCAATAGGCGCATATTCAAACATGTGTACTCTTTTTCCTTACTTTAATTTTTCCCATTGGGTTTTGGTTTTAAGGTTTTATGAGGCACATCATTGAATAGACATTCAAGGGGGAGTGTTATAAATAGAAGATTCTTACACTTCTATTCAAGGTGAATGTCTTTAATGTATTTAATTAGAGAGATTTTAGAGTTCTATTAGTGGTAGCTAAATCTTCCTCTCCCCTATAAATAGAGGTGCCCCCTACCATTGTAAATCATCCCTTGAGACCCCTCTCAACTCAATAAGAAGAACTCTCTCTACTCTTCTCTCTATTGCTATTGTTCTTGCATTATTGTTCTTGTCTTTACTTTAGTTTATAACAATCCTTAACTTGTACAAATACTTCAGGCCAAAAATGCCGATCAATATTTTAGGGATATTTTAATTATTTCAATAATTAGCATAATTATTCGTGCTTTTATAATAATAAATAGATATATAGATTATCTTGCTATACTGGGTACCTCTAAAGTTGAATTCGAATCACATTTGGTCCTATTTAAGATTCTCTTCAAACAAAATGTCATATTCCAAGTTTTTGGATCTATGTGTGTCACGACTCTAATTCCATTATAGATTGTGAAAGCGCACAACACCACTATTAGACAAGCCTATACTGATTAACTAGTGAACTTTTATTTTTGTTAGATAATACGCTTAACGCTGGAGGGGGGGTGAATAGCGTTATAATAAAAATTAGCGTAAACTTGCGGAATTTAAAAATTGCAGGAAATAAATAAGTGCAATAAGTAAATAAATAGGAACGAAATCCTGGTTCACCACAACCCGTGGCTAGTCCAGTCCCCGAGAGACTCTCTCGAGATTTCCACTATCTTCGTCAAGCTTGCGGGTGCTTAACAAACCGTTACAGTTGCTCAAGGATACCACACCTTAAGACTTCACTTGCTTGAGGATACCTCACCCCAAGACTTCAACCACTAAGACTTTGGGTACTTAGAAAACCCGACAAATGAGAAGATATATTCTTCTCAAACAACTCTCTTTTACAACAAATACTCTCTCAATAGAGTAGATAAAGAGAAACAAAATAAGCTCTATGAACAACACAAAGTTGTCTATCAAATGGCTCAACAAAAGCTCTAAAATGATGCTTGAAAATGATCAATATGTATATCAATATATGCAGGAGTTGTGTGTTTAAAATCAGCTCAAAAGACCTCTTTTTATAGGTGAAAAAGTGGTGCTGACCGTTGCTTAATTGATAAATAAAATCCCTGATTCTGTGCTCAGACAATCGATTGTTTGGAGTAGACAATCGATTGTTTGACCAACGTTCAAAAAACAGATTCCTGATTTTAGGCTAAACAATCGATTGTATGGACTAAATAATCGATTATTTTCAACGTTCAAAAATCAATTTAGGATTCTGTGGGAACGGTCAAAATATAATCGATTGTATGAAAATGACAATCGATTGTTTATGAATATAATCGATTGTATGACAAAAATAATCGATTGTTTAGATGTTTAAAAACTCTGGTTGCACACTGTCTCAACATAATCGATTGTTAAAAGTGGACAATCGATTGTTTGCTAATTTGAAAAACTTCAGATCACACTGTCTTAATACAATCGATTGTTAAAACTGTATAATCGGTTGTTTGCTATTTTGAAAAACACAATCAATTGTAAGGAGTATATAATCGATTGTTTAGGTCCAGATTTAAAAGACATTTTTAAAAACCATTTTGACTAAAGTACAAATCATTTTGGTTTAACACAAAGATGCATGATTATGGTAAATAAGATTTAATAAAGTATTTTATGCATGTTTATTATGACCTAATGTTGAGCCAAAGGATAAGATAACATAAATGTTGTCCTTACATTGGTTCTATCAAACGACCTACGATTTGGGTCTTCGGTCTTGAACTCTTTGGCTCGTTCATGCAATTCCGTCATCAGTATGCTTCTCGCCATTTGATTGATTGTCATATTATATCGTTGTTTGACACTTGACTTCATTGTTTGTCATTCATCAAAACCTATACCTGAAAATCATGCTCATACAACCAAAGCGCACATATCATAGATATACATGATTTCCAACAATTTCCCCCTTTTTGATAATGACAAACAACGGAAGATATGCATAATGAATTCCCCCTAAATAGGTGCTATATCTCAACTGTTGGAAACACGTTCTCAAGGCTTTATACTAAAACGTGTGTTCTTATGTGTAGGTTTTGATGAATGACAAACGAAGCGCAAAGTGATATATGACGAAGTTCAAGTACAAGCGCATAATTGGTGGATAACGAGATTCAAGCAGAAGACAAAGTTTTATAGTTTAAATGAGTCGTTCTTAATTGTGATCTTGATTCGACAACTTGACTCATGACATGGCTTCTCTCGTAAAATTATTTTTACAAAATCATGCATATTTAATTTAATGCTAAATGATTTTAAATCATGCATATTTACTTCAGTCAAAATGATTTTTAAACAAGCCTCTAAAATCTGGACTAAGATAATCGATTATGTACTTATGATAATCGATTATGTTAAGCCAAGACTGCATGACAATCGATTGTGAACTAATGACAATCGATTGTGTTAAGGCAGTGAGGATCAGGTTTTTCAAACCTGCATGACAATCGATTGTGAACCTTATGACAATCGATTGTGATGAGGCAGTGTCCATCAAAGTTTTTCAAAACTCAGAATAATCGATTGTGAAGCTAATGACAATCGATTGTGAAGAGACAGTGTCCTTCAGATTTTTCAAAGTCACAAAATAATCGATTGTGAACTTATGAAAATCGATTGTGTTGAGGCAGTGACTTCCAGACTTTTTCAAATTTATTAAATAATCGATTGTGAGTATATAACAATCGATTGTCACGAGGCAGTGTCTAAAATGATTTTCGAAGTCTGATAAATAATCGATTGTTAACATTGCACAATCGATTGTGAAGCTGACCGTTGTCGTAAAATTTTCAAATACCGTCAGGTAATCGATTGTTGATTTTGTACAATCGATTGTTGATATTGAAATCTGAAAAAGATTTTTTGAACGTTGCTGAATAATCGATTATTGATTTGGTATAATTGATTGTTTTACGTAAAATCTGGAAATGATTTTTTGAACGTTGCCAATAATTGATTGTTGATCTTGGACAATTGATTGTTAAGCGTAAAATATGGGATTGATTTTTGGTAAGATTGGCAAACAATCGATTGTGGCTTCCTGACAATCGATTGTCACAGAGTAAAATAAGCAACTCTTAATTGGCAATTAGGCAACGGTAATGCCAAGTTTTTCAACTATAAAAACAGCTTCATTTCAGTGTTTTAAACACAACAACACACAACAACTGATCATTCTATTGCTATAAGCTTGCATATTATTGTTTATCATTTTATATTCATTTCATAAAGCTTTTGAGAGCCAAAGTCTTGTCCATAGTTGTTGTAATCTTGAGCCTACTTCTTTTACTCATATCTACTCATTAAGGAGTGTTTTGTTTGAGTGCTTAGTGTTTTGTACACTTGTAAGAGAATTGTGATTCTCTTGTTGTAAGGAACTTGTATTTTCTTGGTTGAAGTCTTGGAGTGTTGTATCTCCGAGCAAAGGTGTTAAGGCTTGTGTCCTTAAGTTGTAAAGGTTTGTTGAGCACCCGTAAGCTTGACAAGTTAGTCGAAAATCTCGAGAGAGTCTCTCGGGGACTGGACTAGCCACGTGTTGTGGTGAACCAGAATACATCGGTGCGTTCTTTCCTTTTGTTTATTTAACGCACTTAATTATTTCCTGCAAATTTTAATTTCCGCAAGTTTACGCTAAATTTTATTATAACGCTATTCACCCCCCCTAGCGTTAAGCGTATTATCTAACAATTGGTATCAGAGCCCAACTCTCTGAAGACTTAACAGTTTGAGAGAACCATCCAAGGCTTCTACTCGTGACTCTTTTGCAGGAATTGATGAAGGACAATGCTCCACACGACCACCTCTATTCAACGGTACAAACTACACGTACTGGAAGGAGAGGATGAAAATTTTCGTTCAAGCAAACAACTTTCATCTCTGGAAGGTGATAACGAAGGGAAATCAAATTCCAACCAACTTATGAATTATTTCACATGAAGGAAGGTGAAAAGGTGGATGAAATGTTCGAACGATTTTCAATAATCGTAAATAACCTACATGCCCTCAAGAAGACATTCACGGACAGAGAACTGGTTCGAAAAATTCTTAGAAGTCTCACTCCGGCATGGCGATCAAAGGCCGACGCAATTCAAGAATCCATTGGCGTCTCAAATGTCACAATCGACGCATTAAGAGGTAACCTTAAGACTTATGAATCTACAATACTTAACCCTCTTGTTGATGAACAAAGGAGGCAAAGAATAGTGCTTAAGGCAAGCACAAGCCAACCTCAAGTTGATGAGGACGGAGACAACGAGTTTGGAGTCGTTATCAAAAGATTTCAAAAGTTCATGCGAAAGGAGTATGAACGAAAGGGCAAAAAGCAAGGCGAGCAAATAAAGTGCTATGAATGCGGTGAAACCGGGCACATCAAATCAAATTGCCCAAACATCAAAAAGGAGAAGAAATCTTTTAAGAAGCAACGTGCATACATTTCTTGGGGAGGAGACTCCGGAGATAAGTCAAGCGAAGAAGAAGAAGAGGAAGCCGCAAACCTTTGTCTTATGGCGCAAGAAGACAAGCAAGATGAGGTATGTCAAATCTCTTCTAAAAACTTCTTTACTCTTGAAGAAATGCGAACTGCTTTTGATGAGCTATATATTGAATTTATTAAAGCTTCAAAAACTGTCAAGAGCATAAAAGAAAATGCTTCTCTAAAAGAAAAAGATTTTCAAAAACAGCTTTCTTTAAAAGAAAAGGATTTAGAAAAACTGGTTTTAGAAAATGAGAAGCTGAAAGAGGAAAACAAGTTTTTCAGAAAAAGAAGCGCTGACAAGCCCGAAAGTTCTATTAAAAATTGCTCTTCTTGCATGCATCTTGAAAATGAGGTAGATAGACTTAAAGGTACCTTAGATAAGTTTAATTCTTCTCACAAAAACTTGAATGAGGTCCTTGTTAATTTGAAGTCAACCAAGCATGGCATAGGTTTTAAGAATGAGCCTAAAGAAAAGGTTGAAGCCAAAGCCCAACCACCTAAGGCTCAACCTAGGATTAATAAAACAAATGCTTATCCTAGAAAGAGGAATCCTAGAACAAATATGCATGTTAGACCAAATGTTGAACATTTTAGAAGACCTAGAAATGACTTACCACCTAGAAATGACTACCCTAGAAATGATGCATATTTTAGGCCAAACAATAGAAGGAGTTTTGAACCTCCTAGAACATCTAGACATGACCATTACTGTAGAAACGCTGCTCATTTTAGAACTAATAGTAGGAGAAATGGTTCTCATGAAAGGTGCAATAGTCATAATGAAAACAGAGTAATTCATTTTCTTCCATCAAGTTACTATGAACCTAGAAGAATGCATAACCCCAATGTGACTTGTCATTATTGTAGACGCATTGGTCATATTGCCCCTGCATGCTTTACACGACATAGACATATCACTCAATCGCATCATTATAATATGCCTAACCCTCAAGGACCCAAAATGGCATGGGTACCTAAAACGCATTAACTTGTTTTGTAGGTATGTTTGAAGGGATCAAGTGTACTATGGTACCTTGATAGTGGATGCTCCAAACATATGACGGGAGACGAATCCAAATTCCTTCAACTAGAACACAAAGAAGGAGGAAGTGTGATTTTTGGAGATAACAATAAAGGAAAGATCATTGGCATCGGATCGGTCGGTAAGGATGAAAATTCCTCTATTAAGCATATATTACTTGTGAAAGGCTTAAAGCATAATCTCTTGAGCATAAGTCAATTATGTGACAAGGGAAATCTTGCCCTATTTGATTCGGATGAATGCTTAGTGTTTAGACGTAGTGATTTTAAAATTATCCTTCGTGGTTTTAGAGTGGATAATATTTATATGGTTGACCTTGATAATTCCTCACCCGAATATGTGGATTGCCTTATGAGCAAAGAGGATGATACTTGGCTATGGCATCGTAGAGTTGCTCATATAAACATGCATCTTTTGAACAAATTGATTTCTCAAAACTTAGTGATTGGCCTTCCCAATTTGAACTTTTAAAATGACTCTATCTGTGATTCTTGTCAAAAAGGGAAGCAAACAAAAGCATCTTTCAAATCCAAAAATATTGTTTCAACTTCTAGACCATTGCAATTGCTTCACATGGATTTATTTGGACCATCTCGCATTGAAAGTCTAGGAAGAAATCGTTATGCTTTTGTGATTGTTGATGATTATTCTAGATTTACTTGGACTTTATTTCTTGCCAATAAAAGTGATGCTTTTCAGAATTTTAAATATTTTCTTAAGCGTGTTCAAAACGAGAAGGAAACAACCGTCACTTCAATTAGAAGTGATCATGGGGGAGAGTTTGATCACAATCTCTTTGCGGACTTTTGTGACGAACTCGCTATCGAGCATACCTTTTCCGCTCCACGTACACCACAACAAAATGGGGTGGTGGAAAGGAAAAATAGGTGTCTCGAAGAGAAGGCTAGAACCATGCTCGAAGAGGCTAAGATTCCCAAACATTTTTGGGCGGATGCCGTGAGTACCGCATGCTACATCTTAAATAGAGTTGTCATAAGGCCAATACTCATGAAGACCCCTTATGAACTCTACAAGGGAAGGAAACCAAATATCTCCCATTTTAGAGTATTCGGTTGTAAATGTTTTATTCATAACAATGGCAAAGATCAATTGGGAAAGTTTGATGCTAAGTCCGATGAGGGAATTTTCATTTGTTATTCCTCACGTAGCAAAGCATATAGGGTTTTTAATAAAAGAACCGAAACTGTGCAGGAATCCCCTTATGTTGTATTTGCCGAAAATAATGCTCGCTTGGCGAGAAAGGATTCCGGTTTTGATCTTGCAGTTGTAGATAGCTTGAAAGACAAAATACAAGAGGAAACGCCTAAAGAAAATCAAGACAAAATTTTGAAAAAACCAACGGAGGAAGCGCCACAATTGGAGAATGAAACGAAAATGCCTAACGAGTGGAGGACAATTGATGATCACCCTCTCGAACAGGTAATTGGCGACGTCGGAGAAAAGGTAAGTACCCGAAACTCCCTTAAGAACACCTTAGGACATACTGCTTTTGTGTCTCAAATTGAACCAACAACCTCCGAAGCAATTGGGGATGAATTTTGGACCTTGGCAATGCAAGAGGAGCTTAACCAATTCAAACGAAATGACGTTTGGGATTTGGTGCCAAGACCCGAAAATCATACCATAATTGGTACGAAATGGGTTTTTCGAAACAAACTAAATGAAAATGGTGTAATCACTAGAAACAAAGCTAGGCTTGTAGCAAAAGGCTATAATCAAGAAGAGGGTATTGACTATGAAGAAACATATGCTCCCGTAGCTAGATTAGAAGCTATTCGTCTATTGCTCGCGTTTGCCTCTTCTATGAATTTCAATTTATATCAAATGGATGTGAAAAGTGCTTTTCTAAATGGTGTTATACAAGAAGAAGTTTATGTTGAACAACCCCCCGGTTTTGAAGATTTTAAATCTCCCGATCATGTTTTCAAACTCAAAAAGGCTCTCTATGGTTTAAAACAAGCTCCCCGAGCTTGGTATGAAAGATTAAGTAAATATCTATTGGAAAATGATTTCACTAGGGGGAAAGTTGACACCACCCTTTTTGTTAAGCATAAAAACAATGATATTTTATTAGTTCAAATATATGTGGATGATATCATATTTGGTGCTACTAACAATGTCTTATGCAAGGAATTTACTGACTTAATGACAAGCGAATTTGAGATGTCTATGATGGGTGAGTTAACATTCTTTTTGGGATTACAAGTAAAGCAAATGAAAGAAGGTACGTTCATTTGCCAAGCCAAATATTGCAAAGAATTGCTGAAACGATTTGAAATGAACAATGCAAAAGCAATGGCGACTCCCATGAGCACATCCGATCATCTAGACAAAGATGAGAAAGGTAAGGAAGTCGACACTAAGAAGGAACGAGGTATGATTGGCTCTCTTCTCTATCTTACTACTAGTCGTTCGGACATCATGTTTAGCGTGTGTTTATGCGCCCGTTATCAATCGTGTCCGAAGGAGTCTCACCTTATTGCGGTAAAACGGATTTTGAAGTACCTTGTTGATACTACAAATGTGGGTCTATGGTACCCCAAAGGTTCTTCATGCCAACTCGTTGGCTATTCCGACTCCGATTTTGCTGGATGCAAATTGGACCGCAAGAGCACTAGTGGCACTTGCCATTTGCTCGGTAGCTCTCTCGTTTCTTGGTTTAGCAAGAAACAAGTAAGTGTTGCATTGTCCATAACCAAGGCTGAATATGTAGCCGCGGGGAGTTGTTGCGCTCAAATCCTATGGATGAAACAACAACTCTTGGACTATGGCCTAAGTCTTGATCATATCCCGCTTAGATGTGATAATACTAGTGCCATATGCTTGACGAAGAACCCCGTTCTTCATTCGCGAACAAAACACATTGAAATTAGACATCATATTATAAGAGATCACGTTCTCAAGGGCGATGTCGAAATCGAATTTGTTGAAACCAAAGACCAATTGGCCGACATCTTTACTAAACCCTTAGAGAAAGAGTCCTTCTTCCGAATTCGTAGTGAACTCGGGATTCTTGACTCCACGTTGATCTAAGTCATGCATTGCATCTTTTTATCTTACATGATTTCTAACTTGAGCGTCGGAGACGTCTAACAAATTTTTGCAGGTATCGCCCTAAAGGTAGGGGGAATTATAAAACATGACGTGCAATAATCAAGTCTTCTTCAGAAAATTCGGTCTCTGTCGTCTAAATAATCGATTATCTCGTATCAATAATCGATTGTTCTGCTATTACTTGAGTTATTGTACTCTCTTTAAGTAATCACGTTTTCTTTCCAATAAAAAAAACAAGTTTTATTTACATTTTTGGCATCTTCTTATATTATTTTTGCTAATGACAAAAGGGGGAAGATAACGGGTATGCACTCTCAATATTTATAAGCTTAAATTGAGGGGGAATTCATATATTGAGGGGGAACTAATCGCATACTTATTGCATATCTTTACGTGTCTTGAATCGTCATTATAAATTGTTTAAGTTGCATATCCCGCTTAAAGTTTGCCATTATCAAAAAGGGGGAAATTGTTGGAAACACGTTCTCAAGGCTTTATACTAAAACGTGTGTTCTTATGTGTAGGTTTTGATGAATGACAAACGAAGCGCAAAGTGATATATGACGAAGTTCAAGTACAAGCGCATAATTGGTGGATAACGAGATTCAAGCACAAGACAAAGTTTTATAGTTTAAATGAGTCGTTCTTAATTGTGATCTTGATCCGACAACTTGACTCATGACATGGCTTCTCTCGTAAAATTATTTTTATAAAATCATGCATATTTAATTTAATGCTAAATGATTTTAAATCGTGCATATTTACTTCCGTCAAAATGATTTTTAAACATGCCTCTAAAATCTGGACTAAGATAATCGATTATGTACTTATGATAATCGATTATGTTAAGCCAAGACTGCATGACAATCGATTGTGAACTAATGACAATCGATTGTGTTAAGGCAGTGAGGATCAGGTTTTCAAACCTGCATGACAATTGATTGTGAACCTTATGACAATCGATTGTGATGAGGCAGTGTCCATCAAAGTTTTTTAAAACTCAGAATAATCGATTGTGAAGCTAATGATAATCGATTGTGAAGAGACAGTGTCCTTCAGATTTTTCAAAGTCACAAAATAATCGATTGTGAACTTATGACAATCGATTGTGTTGAGGCAGTGTCTTCCACACTTTTTCAAAATTATTAAATAATCGATTGTGAGTATATAGCAATCGATTGTCACGAGGCAGTGTCTAAAATGATTTTCAAAGTCTGATAAATAATTGATTGTTAACATTGCACAATCGATTGTACAGCTGACCGTTGTCGTAAAATTTTCAAATACCATCAGGTAATCGATTGTTGATTTTGTACAATCGATTGTTGATATTGAAATCTGAAAAAGATTTTTTGAATGTTGCTGAATAATCGATTATTGATTTGGTATAATCGATTGTTTTACGTAAAATCTGGAAATGATTTTTTGAACGTTGCCAATAATCGATTGTTGATCTTGGACAATCGATTGTTAAGCGTAAAATCTGGGATTGATTTTTGGTACGATTCGCAAACAATCGATTGTGGCTTCCTGACAATCGATTGTCAAATAGTAAAATCAGCAACTCTTAATTGGCAATTAGACAACGGTAATGCCAAATTTTTCAACTATAAATACAGCTTCATTTCAGTGTTTTAAACACAACAACACATAACAACTGATCATTCTATTGCTATAAGCTTGCATATTATTGTTTTTCATTTTATATTTATTTCATAAAGCTTTTGAGAGCCAAAGTCTTGTCCATAGTTGTTGTAATCTTGAGCCTACTTCTTTTACTCATCTCTACTCATTAAGGAGTGTTTTGTTTGAGTGCTTAGTGTTTTGTACACTTGTAAGAGAATTGTGATTCTCTTGTTGTAAGGAACTTGTGTTTCCTTGGTTGAAGTCTTGGAGTGTTGTATCTCCGAGCAAAGGTGTTAAGGCTTGTGTCCTTAAGTTGTAAAGGTTTGTTGAGCACCCGTAAGCTTGACAAGTTAGTGGAAAATCTCGAGAGAGTCTCTCGGGGACTGGACTAGCCACGTGTTGTGGTGAACCAGAATACATCGGTGCATTCTTTCCTTTTGTTTATTTAACGCACTTAATTATTTCCTGCAAATTTTAATTTCCGCAAGTTTACGCTAAATTTTATTATAACACTATTCACCCTCCCCCCCTCTAGCGTTAAGCGTATTATCTAACATCAACAAACAGTTTATGCAACCAATTCAATTCAATATAATTCCCCCTTAATTGAATATTCCCCCTCAATTAAAGCATGCATATCGCCCATATTCTTCCCCCTTTTGGCATTAGCAAAAAGGGTATACTAAAAATTATTTAAACCATTGACGATACCAATCGTTATATATAAGATCATATAAAAAGTTAGTAAGTGGCATACTAATAATAACGATTATTTTTCTCAACTATGCCAATTGTTATTTGAACTAACAATATTCATCAAAACATGAATCAATCGTTTATTATAAAACCAATTGATACTATTTGTTATTCAAAAATAAAACTTGTTGAAGCATGTATCAACCAAAACTGATATAGATTATTTGCACATATCAACTTATTGCGTTTTTATTCAAAATACGATAACTAACCGACGTTCCCCCCATTAAGGTTTCGTGCTTGGTGCATCCACTACAATATTGTAGTCTTCAAGCACACCTGCAAAAAGAACCTAAAAATAGGTTTTTGGTACCCAACTTCTTTTGGGTCCTTGGGGGTTAGGATAACAATAGTCATAATCAACACATAAATCTCTATGTTAAGCAAAGCAAACGGGTGCAATGTGTCCTACCCGATTACAATAGTGACATATAACATTAGGATTGTGCATATGTCTAGGTTGAGCCAAATGCGTTCTAGGTGATCGAAAGTTGTTCCCCCTAGAAGCGTTGAATTTCCTA
This sequence comes from Nicotiana benthamiana, assembly GCA_034376525.1. Taxonomy (NCBI): domain Eukaryota; kingdom Viridiplantae; phylum Streptophyta; class Magnoliopsida; order Solanales; family Solanaceae; genus Nicotiana; species Nicotiana benthamiana. The sequence continues at coordinate 27,012,388 of CM067341.1, forward strand.
GTGTCTTGTCTAGGTGGTCTAAAATTATTCATTCTAGACTCATTTATAAAAATCCTAGAGTTGTTTCTAGGTGGTCTAAAACAGTTAATCTTAGACTCATTAGTGAGGTTCCTAGAATTCTTTCTAGATGGTCCGACCTCATTACTTACAACCTTTTTAATATCTTCAATTTTAGGACTATCAACACTACGTGTTTCTAGTGCTTTCCTAAGTTCTGTATTCTCTAGTTTTAAGGAACTACAAGAAGAACAATTGGAACATTTATCAATAGAAGAGGTTTCATTCAATTCCTTGATTTTATTTTTAAAATCAGCAATGTCATTTTTCAAAAAATTATTTTCTTTTTCCAAAACCTCAATTTTATTTTTAAGAACGACATTTTCATTAGTCTATTTTTCAAAATCTATTTCTTTCAAAGAAGAGGATTTTTCAAACTCTTTTTCTTGTAAAGAAAGTGTTTTCTGAAAATATGTTTCTTGCAAAGAAAGTGTTTTCTGCAAAGAAAGTGTTTTCTTCAAATCTTTTATCATTTTGGAAGCATTAGCAAATTCACCATACAATTCATCATAGGCATTTTGTAGTTCTTCAAACGAGTGAGAGTTAGAAGTACTTACCTCTTCTTCTTTGTCGGCCATGAAGCATAATGCGGCAGGTTCGTCGCCCGAGCTGTCCGAATCCCGTGATACGCGCCTATGGTGTTTCTTCTTTTTCTTTTCCTTCTTCATAGACTTACAAGACTTTTCAATTATATCATTTGAAATATTATCATCATCCCTTTCCGAATCACTTACCTCTTCTCGTTTAGAGGATGAGGCTTTGAAGGCAAAATTTGAATTGCTTCTAAGATAAGGATTAAGAATTGTGCTATCATAAGTTTCGAGGTTACCTCTTAGTCCATCAATTGTGATATCTGTGAATTCCATCGACTCTTGGATGGCATTGGCTTTGGAGCGCCATTCGGGAGTGAGACTCCGTAGGATTTTTCGAACAAGATCCTTGTTCGTGTAAACTTTCCCGAGAGCATGGAGATCGTTGACGATTCTTAAAAATCGTTCAAACATAACACCAATGGGTTCCTTCTCCATTTTAAAGATTTCATATTTATGTGTTAGAAAATCAATTTTGGCTTCTCGGACTTGAGGCGTACCTTCATAAATGATCTCGAGCTTATCCCACATCTCCTTGGCGGTTGTGCAGCAAGAGATTTTTCGATAATCATCTGGATTCACCACACAATATAATACATGGATGGCCCTTGCATTATTTTCAACTTTCTTGATGTCCTCAGCATCATATTCATCTTCCTTCTTTGGAACCACGGTTTCTCCAACTTTCTTTGTCGGCATTGGTTCACCGTTTTTGATGATTTGCCACAAACGAAAACTGTTTGCTTTGAGAAAGATTATCATTCGCTCCTTCCAATATGAGTAATTCGTTCCATCGAAAAATGGAGGGCAAGTGGTGGATTGACCTTCATTCATCGTTCCTGCGTTCAATAATCTCAAAATAAAAATATATTTCTCTCAACCGGTTAAGGCTTTTAGAGAGTTAGGCTCTGATACCAATTGTTAGATAATACGCTTAACGCTAGAGGGGGGTGAATAGCGTTATAATAAAAATTAGCGTAAACTTGCGGAATTAAAAATTGCAGGAAATAAATAAGTGCAATAAGTAAATAAATAGGAACGAACGCACCGATGTATCCTGGTTCACCACAACCCGTGGCTACTCCAGTCCCCGAGAGACTCTCTCGAGATTTCCACTATCTTCGTCAAGCTTACGGGTGCTTAACAAACCGTTACAGTTGCTCAAGGATACCACACCTTAAGACTTCACTTGCTTGAGGATACCTCACCCCAAGACTTCAACCACTAAGACTTTGGGTACTTAGCAAACCCGACAAATGAGAAGATATGTTCTTCTCAAACAACTCTCTTTTACAACAAATACTCTCTCAATAGAGTGGATAAAGAGAAACAAAATAAGCTCTATGAACAACACAAAGTTGTCTATCAAATGGCTCAACAAAAACTCTAAAATGATGCTTGAAAATGACCAATATGTATATCAATATATGCAGGAGTTCTGTGTTTAAAATCAGCTCAAAAGACCTCTTTTTATAGGTGAAAAAGTGGTGCTTACCGTTGCTTAATTGATAAATAAAATCCCTGATTCTGTGCTCAGACAATCGATTGTTTGGAGTAGACAATCGATTGTTTGACCAACGTTCAAAAAACAGATTCCTGATTTTAGGCTAAACAATCGATTGTATAGACTAAATAATCGATTGTTTTCAACGTTCAAAAATCAATTTTGGATTCTGTGGGAACGGTCAAAATATAATCGATTGTATGAAAATGACAATCGATTGTTTATGAATATAAACGATTGTATGACAAAAATAATCGATTGTTTAGATGTTTAAAAACTCTTGTTGCACGCTGTCTCAACATAATCGATTGTTAAAAGTAGACAATCGATTGTTTGCTATTTTGAAAAACTTCAGATCACACTGTCTTAATACAATCGATTGTTAAAACTGTATAATCGATTGTTTGCTATTTTGAAAAACACAATCAATTGTAAGGAGTATATAATCGATTGTTTAGGTCCAGATTTAAAAGACATGTTTAAAAACCATTTTGACTAAAGTACAAACCATTTTGGTTTAACACAAAGATGCATGATTATGGTAAATAAGATTTAATAAAATATTTTATGCATGTTTATGATGACCTAATATTGAGCCAAAGGATAAGATAACATAAATGTTGTCCTTACATTGGTTCTACCAAACGACCTACGATTTGGGTCTTCGGTCTTGAACTCTTTGGCTCGTTCATGCAATTCCGTCATCAGTATGCTTCTCGCCATTTGATTGATTGTCATATTATATCGTTTTTTGACACTTGACTTCATTGTTTGTCATTCATCAAAACCTATGCCTGAAAATCATGCTCATACAACCAAAGCGCACATATCATAGATATACATGATTTCCAAAAATTTTTACTAAACAATTTCTACATCTAACTTTACTTAAATTAAAAGCATTTGATAAATAATGGATTTTTCGGGTAAGCAAAACGAAAACCACTAGAAGAAATCATAACCATAGAAATATAACCCAAAAATCAAACCTACAAATATGTGCCAAGATCTAGTTTCACAACTGTGTGGGCAACTAGCAGAATATACAAAATATGACTATCCTATTGTCTGAAATAGATAGACAGGCATAAACAAAAGAGAAACTATGGCATGCTCCTGAACGGTTCGAAGGCGGTAGCTCGTCGTGATGTCTTAGTCAAAGCTCAAGTATGTGCACCAGGAGGTAACTAGATGCACCTGCCTCAGATCATGTACAATTAAGTACAGAGATGTAGTATGAGTACATAAATAGTATGTACCCAGTAAGTATGCAGTCTAACCTCGAATAAGTAGTGACGAGGGGTCGACTTGACACTTACTAGAGCCAACAATAATATAGTTAAAGTGTTAAGAATGAATAACATGAATAACAATGACAGTCTAATAATAAGAAGAGATAAGGTATTCTTTGATAAATAAGATGTCAATTTCAGTCATATCATGCAATAACGTATATTCTAGAACTACGTACAATGAGTATTCTAGAGACCAGTAGGGTCTTGTTCACTACCTTTCGGTTTTGGGGAGCTCCCTTTACTTGGTGGGAGGCTGATGAGAGGCGTAAGCCTGTTGGTCTAGTGCCTCTTACCTGGCAACAGTTCTCCGTTCTCTTTCTAGAGAAATATGTGCCACAGTCCTGCAAAGAGGAGCTGCATAGGCAGTTCGAGCAGTTACGTCAGGATTATATGACTATGATGCACTATGAGATAAGGTTCTCTGAGTTAGCACGTTACGCTATCTGGTTGGTTCCCACAGACAGGGAGAGGATCAGGAGGTTTATTGATGGTCTCACATATAAGCTACAGTTTCTTATGACTAGGGAGAGGGTGTCTTATGGTTCTTTTGAGGAGGTTTTTAACATTTCTCAGGACATAAAGTCAATTTACCGTTAGGAGCGAGTGAAGAGGGAGGCCAAAAGTCCTCGTGGACCAGTAGTTTGGTGGTGTTCCTCATGGAGGTCTGTTCCAGCACAGTAGAGGTCATCCCTTCATACATGCTTAGTCACCTCGCCCAGTTCACAATTATCGGGCCATGGTTCTCAGAGTTCTCATCAGATCCATTCATTATTTAGTGACCTCCAGGCCTAGAGTCCATCCCGTGCTCCATCAGTTCAGGGCTCCTTCATGCCAGGTTCGTCTACCAGTTATCCCGGTGATAGGGGTTCCCCTCAATACCCGTCACCTGCACTAGGGGATTGTTTTGAATGTAGAGTTAGGGCATATGTGGAGATAGTGTCCTCGTCGTCATGAGGGTCCGCCTCACTAGAGAAGCTAGCCATTGACTTCGGACCAGTTACTTCACCACCCGCCCATTCACCTAGGGGTTGAGGACACTTAGCTAGGGGTCGCCCTAGAGGGGGAGGTCGATCAAGTGGTGGTCAAGCCTGTTTCTATGCACTCCCAGCCAGACTGGATGTTATTGCTTCAGGTGTTGTGAACATAGGTATTGTCTCAATTTTCCACAGGGATGCCTCTGTATCTCTTGATTCCTCTATCCATGTATCAACTCCTATGGGCGATATGATTGTTGTGGATCGTGTATATAATTCTTGCGTGGTGACAATCGGAGGTTTGGAGACAAGAGTAGACCATGACTATTGGAGGTTTGGAGACAAGAGTAGACCTACTGTTTCTTAGTATAATTTATTTTAGTGTGATATTGGGAATTGGTTGATTATCTCCGGGTCATGCTATATTGGAAAAATATTTAACCTTGACTAACTGGGAGAAAAGAGTGAGTTTATTTAGGATAGGGACTTTAACATCTTGGAGGAAATGGTTAAGTGGCTGGTAGTTGATGACTAACCTGAGTTTTCCTCTTGTCTGTTCAGCTCTTTTGTTGACATAAATTGCTCCGCATGCCCATTGTGAATCTTAGGTCAACCTGTTGTAGTTCAACTTTCTTTACTAGATACTAGATACTTGGAGTAACAACATGCAAATTGGGTACTGCCGGAGTTACCCTAAATGCCGGAACAGTCTTCATAACTATCTTTCCAAATTTTAACATGTCCTTTTGTGACCCGTACCTAACCGAAGCCCTAAAAATAAAAGTCAAAATCTATGGAGCCCACTATCAAGCTAAGACGGTGACATTGGCTATACCAAGGATGCCACAGATTGAGTGGCTAGGTTCGTCGAATTATGTTCTCAGTAGAGTGATTTCATTTTTTAAGGCGCAACGGATAGTTGGGAAGGGTTGTATTTCTTATTTGACCTTTATGATGGATGTTAGTGTAGAGAATCATATCATTGATTCAGTTACGGTGGCGAGGAGTTTTCTGGATATGTTTCCTACAGACCTGCTGGGCATACTGCTGGACAGGGATATTGACTTCGGTATTAATTTGGTGTCGGGCACTCTCCCCATTTCTATTTTTCCATATTATATGGCACCGACGAAGTTAAAGGAATTAAGGGAGCAGCTTATGGAACTTCTTGATAGTGGGTTTATTCAGCCTAGTATGTGACCTTGGGGTGTGCCTGTTCTAGTTGTAAAGAAGAAGGATGGCACTATGAAAATGTGCATTGATTACAAATAGTTGAACAAAGTCACAAGCAATAACAAGTATCTTTTGTCTCATATTGATGATTTATTTGACCAGCTTTAGGGAGCAAGGGTATTCTCCAAGATTGGTCATGAGTCAGGGTATCACCAGTTAAAGTTCAGGGACTCAAACATTCTTAAGATAACTTTCAGGACCCGATATGGTCATTGTGAGTCCCTTGTGATGTCTTTTAGGCTGACCAATGCCCCAACAATGTTCATGCATTTGATGAATAGCGTGTTTCGGCCTTATCTCGACTCATTTTTTATTGTATTCATTGATGATATCCTGGTGTACTCTCATAGCGAGAAGGAGCACGCAGAGCATTCGAGAGTTGTATTACAGCAGTTGAGGGAGAAGAAACTTTATGCAATGTTCTCCAAGTCTTAGTTTTGGCTTATTTCGGTGGCTTTCTTGGGGCACGTGGTGTCCAGTAAGGGTATTCATGTTGATCTGAAGAAGATAGAGGCGGTTCAGAGTTGGCCCAGACCATCCTCAGACATAGAAATATAAAGCTTTTCTTGTTTTGAGGGTTATTACACTCGGTTCCTTTAGGGATTTTAATCTATTCTGTTACCCTTCACAATATTGACTCAAACGAGTGCTCCTTTCTAGTGGTTGGATGAGTTCGAGAAGACTGCTTTGACCACAACTACAGTGTTAGTTTTGCCATTGGCTTCAGGTTCTTATAAGGTATATTATGATACTTCTCAAGTTGGTATTGGTTTTGTGCTGATGTAGTATGTTAGAGTTATTGCTTATTCTTTTTGTCAGTTGTAACACTATGAGAAGAACTACCCTTTTCACGATTTGGAGTTGCCTGCCATTGTTCACGCATTGAAGATGTGGAAATGTTATCTCTATAATGTGTCTTGTGAAGAGTTCTTTGATCATCGTAGTCTGCAGCATATGTTCAAGTAAAACGATCTCAATTTGAGACAGTGGAGATTGTTGGAGATGTTAAAAGACTATGACATTACTATCTTGTACCATCCGGGAAAGGCTAGTGTAGTGGTGATACCTTGAGTAGGAAGACAGTGAGTATGGGCAGTTTGGCATATATTCTTATTGGGGAGAGACCTCTCGCAGTTGATGTTCATGCCTTAGCCAATCGATTTGTGAGGTTGGATATTTTGGAGCCCGGTCGGATCTTAGCTTGTATGGTTTCTCGATCTTTCTTGTTTGATCATACCAAAGAGCACCAGTACGATGATCCTCATTTCCTTGTCCTTAGGGACATAGTTCAGCACGGCGATACCAGTGATGTGACTATTGGTGATGATAGGGTATTAAGGATGCAAGGTGTGATATTGTGCCCAATGTAGATGGGCTTTGGGAGTTGATTTTTTAGAAGGCCCACAGCAAGCGGTACTCCATCCATCTAGGTGCCGCAAAGATGTATCAGGATTTGAGACAACACTGCTAGTGGAGAAGAATGAAGAAAGATATAGTGGGGTATGTGGCTCGATTCCTCAATTTTTAGTAGGTTAAATATGAGCATTAAAGACCGGGTGTCTTGCTTGAGCAAATAGATATTTCCAGAGTAGAAGTGGGAGCGGATCACCATGGATTTCGTAGTTTGACTCCCATGGATTTAGAGGAAGCTCAATGCTATTTGGGTGATTGTGGATCAGCTGACCAAGTCCTCTTGCTTCATTCCAGTGTGTACTACCTATTCTTCATAGCGGTTAGCTGAGATTTACATCGATGATATTGTTCGCCTGCATGGTGTGCTAGTTTCCATCATTTCAGATAGAGTTACTCAGTTCACATTGCAATTTTGGAGGGTCGTGCAGCCAAAGTTGGCTACTCAGGTTGAGTTAAGCATAGATTTCCACCCTTATACAAAAAAACAGTCCGAGCGCACTATTCATATATTGGAGGACATGTTGCGCGCTTGTGTTATTGGTTTTAGGGGTTTATGGGATCAGTTTTTACCGCGTAGAGTTTGAATATAACAATAAGTATCAGTCGAGTATTCATATGGCTCCATATGCGGCTTTATATGGGAGACAGTGTAGATCTCCAATAGGTTGGTTTGAGCCGGGCGAGGCCAGGCTTTTGGGTACAGACTTGGTGCAAGATGCTTTGGACAAGGTGAGTGATTCAGGAACGGCTTCGTGCAGCGCAATCGAGAAAGAGTTATGGTGATAGGAAGGTGCGTGAAATGTCTTACATGCTTGGGAAAAGTTCTACTGAAGGTTTCACCCATGTAGGGTGCTATGAGATTTGGGAAGAACCGTAAATTGAGTCCTCGGGTCATTGAGCCTTTTCATGTGCTATGGAGGATTAAGGAGGTGGCTTATGAGCTTACTTTTCCACCTATCCTATTGAGTGTGCATCCAGTATTTCATATTTATATGCTACGGAAGTATATTGGTGATCCGTCTTATGTTTGGATTTCAGTACATTTTAGTTAGACCGTGATTTGACTTATGACATTGAGCCAGGAGCTATTTTGGAGCGACGTGTCCAAAATTGAGATTAAAGGAGATAGCTTCAGTGAAAGTGTAGTGGAGGGTCAGCCTATGGAAGAGGCTACTTGGGATATTGAGCGGGAGATGCGAAGCAAAAATCCACACATGTTTAAGGATTCAGGTATGTTTCTTGACTCGTTCGAGGACGAACGCTTGTTTAAGAGAGGAGGATGTAACGATCCGGACGGTTGTTTCATGAGTTACATCCCTGCTTCCCCCATTTCTGCTTCTTTATGTGTTGTTCAACTATATTTCATAAGTTACATCATGTTTCTATGCACTCCCAGCCATAGTGGATGTTATTGCTTCAGATGTTGGTAACATAGGTATTGTCTCAGTTTGCCACAGGGATACCTCTGTATTATTTGATCCTGGTTCCACTTTTTCACATATGTTGTCATATTTTGCTCATTATTTGGATACACCCAACGCGTCTCTTGATTCGTTTATCCATGTATCTATTTCTATGGGCGATATTATTTTTGTGGGTCGTGTATATCATTCTTGTGTGGTGTCTATTGGGGTTTGGAGATAAGCGTAGACCTAATGTTGCTTTGTATAATTGATTTTAATGTGATATTGGGCATGGATTGATTATCTTTGGGTCATGTTATTCTGGACTATCAGGCTAAGATGGTAACGTAAACTATACCAGGGAAACCAAGGATTGAGTGGCTAGGGTTGTCGGATTATGTTCTCAATAGAGTGATTTTATTTTTAGGGCGCAGCGGATGGTTGGGAAGGGTTGTATTTCATATTTGACCTTTGTGATGGATGTTATTGTAGAGACTCCTACCATTGATTCTATTCCGGTGGTGTGGGGTTTTCCGGATATGTTTCCTACAGACCTGCTGGGCATCCTGCCGGACAGGGATATTGACTTCGGCATTAATTTGGTGTCGCGCACTCTGCCATTTCTATTCCACCGTATCGTATGGAACTGATGGAGAAAAAAAATTGAAGGAGCAGCTTTAGAAACTTCTTGATAATGGGTTTATTCAGCCTAGTGTGTCACCCTAGTGTGCACCTGTTCTATTTGTGAAGAAGAATGCTGGCCCTATGAGAATGTGAATTAATCATAGACAGTTGAAAAACGTCACAATCAAGAACAAGTATCCTTTTCCTCGTATTGATGATTTATTTGGAAAGTTTCATGGAGTGAGGATGTTCTCCATGATTGATCTTAAGTCAGGGTATCACCAGTTGAAGTTCAAGGACTGGGACATTCCTATGACAACTTTCAAGACCCGATATGGTCATTGTGAGTTCCTTATGATGTCTTTTAGACTGACCAATGGCCCAACAACGTTCATGAATTTGATGAATAGCGTGTTTCGGCCTTATCTCAACCCATTTTTATTGTATTCATTGATGATATTATGTTGTACTCTCGTAGGCACGAGGAGCATGCGAAGCATTTAAGAGTTGTATTACAACGGTTGAGATAGGAGAACTTTATGCAAAGTTCTCCAAATCTGAGTTTTGGCTTAGTTTAGTGGATTTCTTGGGGCACGTGATATCTACTGAGGGTTTTCATGTTGATCTAAAAAAGATAGAGGCAGTTCAGAGTTGGCCCAGACCATCCTCAGCGACAAAGATTTGTAGCTTTCTTGTTTGGAGGGTTATTACCATCGGTTCGTCTAGGTATTTTCATCTATTGTGGCACCCTTGACCAAATTTACTCAAAAACGTGCTCCTTTCAGGTGGTCGGATGAGTTCTAGAAGCTTAAGACTGCATTGACCATAACTCCAGTGTTACTTTAGCCATCAGCTTCAAGTTCTTATATGTATATTATGATACTTCTCAAGTTGGTATTGGGTGTATGTTGATGCAAGATGGTAGAGTGATTACTTATGCTTCTCATCAGTTGAAACCATATGAGAAGAACTACTCTTTCCACGATTTGGAGTTGGCTGCCATTGTTCACGCCTTGAAGATTTGGAAGCCTTAACTCTATGGTGTGTCTTGTGAGGTGTTTACTGATCATCGTAATCTCCAGAACTTGTTCAAGAAAAAACATCTTAATTTGAGGCAGTGGAGATGGTTGGAGCTTCTAAAGAACTATGATATTACTATCTTGTCACATCCATGGAAGGCCAATATAGTGGTCGATACATTAAGTAGGAAGACGGTGAGTATGGGTAGTATGGCATATATTCTTGTTGGGGAGAAACCTCTCGCAGTTTATCTTTAGGAATTAGCCAATTGTTCTGTGAGGTTGGATATTTTGGAGCCCGGTCGGATCTTAGCCTGTATGGTTTCTCATTTTTCCTTGTTTGATCACATAAAAGAGCGCTAGTATGATGATCCTCATTTGCTTTTCCTTAAGGACAGAGTTCAGCACAACGATACTGGTGATGTGACTATTGGTGATGATGGGGTATTGAGGATGCAGAGCCGGATATGTGTGTCTAATGTTGATGGGATTTTGGTGTTGATTCTGGAGGAGGCCCATAGCTTGCGGTATTCCATCCATACCGTTGCTGCAAAGATGTATCAGGATTTCAGACAAGACTACTGGTGGAGAAGAATGAAGAAAGATATACTGGGGTATGTGTCCTGATGCCTAATTTGTTAGCAGGTAAATATGAGTACCAAAGACCGGGTGTCTTGCTTCAACAGATAGATATTCCATTGGAAAAGTGGGAGAAGATCACAACGGATTTCGTAGTTGGACTCCCACGGACTTTGAGGAAGTTCGATGCTTTTTGGGTGATTGAGGATCGGCTGACCAAGTCCGCGTACTTCATTCCGGTGTGTATTTACTATTCTTCAAAGTGGTTAGCTGAGATTTACATTTAAGAGATTGTTCGCATCCATGGTGTCCCAGTTTCCATCATTTAATTTAGAGGTACTCAGTTCACATTGCAATTTTGGAGGGTCGTGCAGCAAGAGTTGGGTACTCAGGTTGAGTTAAGCACATATTTTCACCCTCGGACGGATGGACAGTCCGAGCGCACTATTCATATATGTTGGAAACACGTTCTCAAGGCATTATACTAAACGTGTGTTCATATTTGTAGGTTTTGATGAATGACAAACCAAGCGCAAAATTGATATATAACGAGATTCAAGCACAAGACAAAGATCGAGATTAAGTTTTATATGAGTCGGTATTTAATTGTGATCTTGATCCGACAACTTAAACTCAAGACTTGGCTTCTCTCGTAAAAATATTTTTAATAAATCATGCATATTTAATTTAGAGCAACATAATTTTAAATAATGCATATTTACTTTAGTCAAAATGATTTTTAAACATGCCTCTAAAATCTGGACTAAGATAATCGATTATGTTTAAGTTAGCTGCTTTACAATCGATTGTGTTAAGGCAGTGAGCATCAGATTTCTCAAATCTGCATGACAATCGATTGTGAACCTTATGACAATCGATTGTGATGAGCCAGTGTCCATCAAAGTTTTTCAAAGCTCAAAATAATCGATTGTGAAGCTAATGACAATCGATTGTCAAGAGACAGTGTCCATCAGATTTTTCAAAGTCACAAAATAATCGATTGTGAACTTATGACAATCGATTGTGTTGAGGCAGTGTCTTCCAAACTTTTTCAAAGTTATTAAATAATCGATTGTGAACTTATGACAATCGATTGTCAAGAGGCAATGTCTAAATTGATTTTCAAGACTGATATATAATCGATTGTTAACTCAGTATAATCGATTGTATACCTGACCGTTGCCAAAATGTTTTCAAATACCGTCAGGTAATCGATTATTGATTTCTTATAATCGATTATTTTAAGTAAAATCCGGAAATGATTTTTTGAACGTTGCCAAGTAATCGATTGTAGATTTCTGACAATCGATTGTTTTATGTAAAATCTGGAAATGATTTTTTGAATGTTGCCAGTAATCGATTATTGATCTTGGATAATCAATTGTTATGCATTAAATATGGGATTGATTTTTGGAACGATTGGCAAACAATCGATTGTGGTAATTTGACAATCGATTGTCACAGAGTAAAATCAGCAATTCTTAATTGGCAATTAGGCAACGGTAATACAAGGTTTTTCAACTATAAATACAGCTTCAATTCAGTCTTTTAAGAATAAAAACACACAACAATTGATCATACAATTGCTAAAGCTTGCATACTTTATTGCTTATCATTTTATATTCATTACATAAGCTTTTGAGAGCCAAATTCTTGTCGAAAGTTGTTGCGATCTTGAGCGTATTCTTTTTACTCATATCTACTCTTACAGGAGTGTCTTGTTTGAGTGCTAAGTGTTTTGTACACTTGAAGGGAAGTGTTAGTCCCTTGTGTTGTAAGAAGGAACTTGTGTTTCCTTGGTTGAAGTCTTGGAGTGTTGTATCTCCGAGCAAAGGTTGTTGAGGCTTGTGTCCTCAAGTTGTAACGGTTTGTTGAGCACCCGTAAGCTTACCAAGTTAGTGGAAATCTCGAGAGAGTCTCTCGGGGACTGGACTAGCCACGAGTTGTGGTGAACCAGGATATATCGGTGCGTTTGTTCTAATTTATTTACTTATCGCACTTATTTATTTCCTGCAATTTTTAAATTCCGCAAGTTTATGCGAATTTTTATTATAACGCTATTCACCCCCCCCCCCTCTAGCGTTAAGCGTATTATCTAACAATTGGTATCAGAGCCCAACTCTCTGAAGACTTAACCGTTTGAGAGAAACATCCATGGCTTCTACTCGTGATTCTTTTGCAGGAATAGGCGAAGGACAATGCTCCACCCGACCACCGCTATTCGACGGTACAAATTATACATACTGGAAGGAGAGGATGAGAATATTTGTACAATCAAATAGTTTTCATCTTTGGAAGGTTATAATGAATGGAGAACAAATTCCAACCAAGAAGGTTGAAAATGAATGGGTCCCAAAGTCCGAAGATGAATACGATGCGGATGATATCCGAAAGGTGCAAAATAATGCTAAAGCTATTAATTTATTATATTGTGCTGTAAATGCTGATGATTACAGGAAGATATCTTGTTGCACAACGGCGAAGCAAATGTGGGACAAGCTGGAAATTACGTACGAAGGTACGGACCAGGTAAGGGAAGCCAAAATTGATTTCCTAACCCATGCATATGAATTGTTTCACATGAAGGAAGGCGAAAAGGTCGATGAGATGTTTGAACGATTTTCAAAAATCGTAAATGATTTACATGCTCTTAAGAAGACCTTCACGGATAAGGAACTTGTCCGAAAAACTCTCCGAAGTCTCACTCCGGAATGGCGATCCAAGGCCGACGCGATTCAAGAATCCATTGGCATTTCAAATGTCACCATCGACGCATTAAGAGGTAATCTTAAAACTTATGAATCTACTATACTTAACCCTCTTGTTGATGATCAAAGGAAGCAAAGAATTGCTCTCAAGGCAAGCACAAGCCAACCTCAAAATGATGAGGACGGAGACAACGAGTTCGGACTCGTTATCAAGAGATTTCAAAAGTTCATGCGAAAAGAGTATGAACGAAAGGGCAAAAAGCAAGGAGATCAAATAAAGTGCTATGAGTGGGGAGAAACCGGGCACATCAAATCAAATTGCCCAAATGCTAAAAAGGAGAAGAAACCCTTCAAGAAGCAACGAGCATACATATCTTGGGGAGGCGACTCCGGTGACGAGTCAAGTGAGGAAGAAGAAGACGAAGCCGCAAATCATTGTCTTATGGCACAAGAAGACAACAAAGAAGAGGTATGTCAAATTTCTTCCAAAAATTTCTTTTCCCTTGAAGGAATGCAAAATGCTTTTGATGAGTTGTATAGCGAATTTATTAAAGCTTCAAAAACTGTTAAGAGTATAAAAGAAAATGCTTCTTTAAAAGAAAAAGATTTTCAAAAACAACTCTCTTTTAAAGAAAAGGAATTGGAAAAACTGATTTTAGAAAATGAGAAGTTGAAAGAGGAAAACAAATTTTTTGGCAAGAGAAGCGCCGACAAGCCCGAGAGTTCTAGAAATTGTACTTCTTGCATGCATCTCAAAAATGAAGTAGAAAGGCTTAAGGGCACCTTAGATAAGTTTAACTCTTCTCATAAAAATTTGAATGAAGTGCTTGTTAACTTGAAGTCGACCAAGCATGGCATAGGTTTTAAAAACGAGCCTAAAGAGAAAGTTGAAGCCAACCCCCAACCACCTAAGGCTCAACCTAGGATAAATAAAACAAATGTTCATCCTAGATACAACAAACCTAGAAATGGTTTTCATCAATCGCAACCTAGAAATAATCATGCTAGAAATAATGTTCATTCTAGGCCAAACACTAGAAGGAATTTTGAACCTTTTAGAACACCTAGAAATGACTTCCAACCTAGAAACAACTATTCTAGAAATGATGCATATCCTAGAACAAATGGTAGGAGAAACGATTTTCATGATTTGCGCAATAGTTATATTGTCAAGAATAGAGTAAATGAATTTCGTCCGTCCAATTACTATCAACCTAGAAGGATGCATAACCCTAACGTGACTTGTCATTATTGTAGACGAATTGGACATATTGCTCCTGCTTGTTTTACACGACATAGACATAACACTCAATCACATCACTATGATTTGCCTAACCCCCAAGGACCCAAAATGGCAAGGGCACCTAAAACTCATTAATCTGTTTTGTAGGTATGTTTGAAGGGATCAAGTGTACAATGGTACCTTGATAGTGGATGCTCCAAGCACATGACGGGAGACGAATCCAAATTCCTTCAACTAGAACACAAGGAAGGGGGAAGTGTTATTTTAGGTGATAACAACAAAGGAAAGATTATCGGCATCGGATCGGTCGGTAAGGATGAAATTTCTTCCATTAAGCATATATTACTTGTGAAAGGTTTAAAACATAATCTCTTGAGCATAAGTCAATTATGTGACAAGGGAAATCTTGTTTTATTTGATTCGGATGAATGCTTAGTTTTTAGACGTAGCGATTTTAAAATTATCCTTCGTGGTTTTAGAATGGATAACATTTATATGGTTGATCTTGCAAATTCTTCACCCGAATATGTGAATTGTTTAATGAGCAAAGAGGATGACTCTTGGTTATGGCATCGTAGAGTAGCTCACATCAACATGCATCTTTTGAACAAATTGGTTTCACAAAATTTAGTTGTTGGTCTTCCAAATTTGAATTTTGAAAATGACTCTATTTGTGATTCGTGTCAAAAAGGGAAGCAAACAAAAGCATCTTTTAAATCGAAAAATATTGTTTCAACTACTAGACCATTGCAATTGCTTCACATGGATTTGTTTGGACCATCTCGCATTGAAAGTCTTGGTAGAAATCGCTATGCTTTTGTTATTGTTGATGATTATTCCAGATTTACTTGGACTTTATTTCTTGCCCATAAAAGTGATGCTTTTCAGAATTTTAGATATTTTCTTAAACATGTTCAAAACGAAAAGGAAACAACCGTCACTTCAATTAGAAGTGATCATGGGGGAGAGTTTGATCACAATCTCTTTGCGGACTTTTGTGACGAACTCGGTATCGAGCATACCTTTTCCGCTCCACGAACACCACAACAAAATGGGGTGGTGGAAAGGAAAAATAGGTGTCTCGAAGAGATGGCTAGAACCATGCTCGAAGAGGCTAAGATTCCCAAACATTTTTGGGCGGATGCCGTGAGTACCGCATGCTACGTTTTAAATAGAGTAGAATACTCATGAAAACCCCTTATGAACTCTACAAGGGAAGGAAACCAAATATCTCCCATTTTAGAGTATTCGGTTGTAAAGTTTTTATTCATAACAATGGAAAAGATCAATTGGGAAAATTTGTTGCCAAATCCGATGAAGGAATTTTTATTGGGTATTCTTCACGTAGCAAAGCATATAGGGTATTCAATAATAGAACCCAAACTGTGGAGGAATCCCCTCATATTGTGTTTTCCGAAAATAATGCTCGCTTGGCGAGAAAGGATTCTTGTTCTGATCTTGCAGGTATTCTAAATAGTTTAAAAGACAAAGTACAAGAGGAAACTCCTAAGGAAATTCAAGATGAAATCTTGGAACAATCAACGGAGGAAACGCCACAATTGGAGAAAGAAACGAAAATGCCTAACGAGTGGAGGACAATCAAAGATCACCCTCTCGAACAGGTAATTGGGGATGTCGGAGAAAAGGTAAGTACCTGAAACTCTCTTAAGAACACCTTAGGACACACTTCTTAAGAGATCACGTTCCCATTGCATTATTTCGTTACAAATTACTAACTTGAGCGTCGGAGACGTCTAATTTTCTTTTGCAGGTATCGCCCTAAAGGCAGGGGGAATTATAAAGAAATGGCATAGAACAATCGATTGTTACAGCAAATAATCGATTATTTTACTGTGCGGACAATCGATTAGCAAGTATCACTAATCGATTATTTATGTTTGATGCTTATTATGCATTTGTGTTTAATAATCGATTTTTTAACTGCATAATCGATTACCGTCTCAGTCATTCAGTACTGCTTTCCTAAAACAATCGATTGTTTCATAAATATAATCGATTATTTTCCGAGTCATAAAATCACCGTGCTCACTGTATCACAACAATCGATTATCATAATCCAACAATCGATTACTTTTTGTCAGAAATTCAAATATTTGTTACCGTTTGGGTCCTGCAATCGATTTTGTGTCAGTTCCGAGTTCAAATCAAAATCTGCTCAACAATCGATTATTTCGTTTCAACAATCGATTGTCTAACGGTCAGTGCAACTTATTTTTACCGTTTCTGACTGTTTTTGGCTCATAAATTTCTACAGATTTTCATCATAAATAAAATGCCATTCTTCCCATTATAAATAGGCATCATAAGTCTTCAATTTTAAGCACTCATGCATCAATCTTTGCTCCCAAACCTTCAAAAATCTTCCAAGTTTCTTACAAAGTTCATTACAACTTTTTGAAAATGTCGGGCAGACACTCTAAACGTTCCCGTTCAGGTAGACAAGGTGCATCTTCTTCTGCTCCTCCACCTCCAAATTTCCCTTATCAAGATGGGTCTATTTTACAATTCAATACTGAAACCGAGCTTACTAGATTTTTGACAAAATTCGAAAAGCGTGACATTCTTCCTCCTCGCTTCTCAACAAGCAAGTATCTTGAATCACATGCCCCCGCTGCAAACATGCTTAAGGAATGTCAACTTCTTGACTTCTTATATCTTAACTATCCTTATATTAATCCTCCATTGATTCAAGCGTTTTACTCAAACCTTCATGAGGATGACGATGGTGAGCTTGTGTCAAATATTAATGGTGTTCAAATTCTTTTGTCCAATGAAAACTTGCATTCCATTGCCCATCTTCCTCGAAATGGCGAAAACATTACTCGCTACATTAGAGAGGCCAGCGCCTTATTTGATGAGAAAACTCTCCTAAACCAAATAGGACTTGGAGCTTATGATCCTAATCTATCTACTCGACGTCCTACCATTACGGGAATGCTCCCCGAATATCGTTTGAATTTTTATTTCATCACCCGAGTCCTCAAGCCCCGGAAACATAATCATACCACTCTTTCCCAAGAGGACGCTAAGCTCATGCATGCCATTATAACCGGAGCTCACATTAATCGGTGTAAGTTCGTCAAAATTCACATGCGTGATGCCATCGGAGATGATAGACCTCTTCCCTATGCCCTCCTTATTATGAATTTGCTTGAAGCTTCCGGGTTCAACACTTCCATTGGTCCTCTCAAAAAGAGCACCAAGAAGTGGGAAATTTCCGAATCCTCCTTTCCCCATGACGGCGATCATGTAGCTCCTGCTCCTCCTCCAACTCGTCGATCGCGTCAGCCTCAAGAACCTACTCTTCAATCCATTTCCGGCCAAATTGCTTCATTGACCACCTCTGTCGGTCAATTGACACATGAGATCCATGGATATTTTGACCATGTTCATTATCCATATGCCGGTCTTGTTCCCTATGAAGCAGTGCCGGATGATGAGGTGGGAAATGATGATGAATAATTTCTTTATTTGTTTTTCTATTTTATTGTTCTATGTTTTATTGTTCCCGTTATGTAACCGTTTTTTAATAAATAAACAAGTTTTTTAATTATTCTATATTTTTTTGCTAACGGCAAAAGGGGGAAGATAACGGGTATGCACTCTCAATACTTATCGGCATAAATTGAGGGGGAATTCATATATTGAGGGGGAATAAATTGCATATCTATATACTTGTTGCATATCTTTACTTGTCTTGAATCGTCATTATGAATTGCCTAATATGCATATCCCGCTTAAAGTTTGCCATTATCAAAAAGGGAGAAATTGTTGGAAACACGTTCTCAAGGCATTATACTAAACGTGTGTTCATATTTGTAGGTTTCGATGAATGACAAACCAAGCGCAAAATTGATATATAACGAGATTCAAGCACAAGACAAAGATCGAGATTAAGTTTTATATGAGTCGGTATTTAATTGTGATCTTGATCCGACAACTTAAACTCAAGACTTGGCTTCTCTCGTAAAAATATTTTTAATAAATCATGCATATTTAATTAAGAGCAAAATAAATTTAAATAATGCATATTTACTTTAGTCAAAATGATTTTTAAACATGCCTCTGGACTAAGATAATTGATTATGTACTTATGATAATCGATTATGTTTAAGTCAGTTGCTTGACAATCGATTGTGAACTTATGACAATCGATTGTGTTAAGGCAGTGAGCATCAGATTTCTCAAATCTGCATGACAATCGATTGTGAACCTTATGACAATCGATTGTGATGAGGCAGTGTCCATCAAAGTTTTTCAAAGCTCAAAATAATCGATTGTGAAGCTAATGACAATCGATTGTGAAGAGACAGTGTCCATCAGATTTTTCAAAGTCACAAAATAATCGATTGTGAACTTATGACAATCGATTGTGTTGAGGCAGTGTCTTCCAAACTTTTTCAAAGTTATTAAATAATCGAATGTGAACTTATGACAATCGATTGTCAAGAGGCAGTGTCTAAATTGATTTTTCAAGACTGATATATAATCGATTGTTAACTCAGTATAATCGATTGTATAACTGACCGTTGCCAAAATGTTTTCAAATACCGTCAGGTAATCGATTATTGATTTCTTATAATCGATTGTTTTAAGTAAAATCCGGAAATGATTTTTTGGACGTTGCCAAGTAATCGATTGTAGATTTCTGACAATCGATTGTTTTACGTAAAATCTGGAAATGATTTTTTGAACGTTGCAAGTAATCGATTATTGATCTTTGATAATCGATTGTTATGCGTAAAATCTGGGATTGATTTTTGGAACGATAGGCAAACAATCGATTGTCACAGAGTAAAATCAGCAATTCTTAATTGGCAATTAGGCAACGGTAATACAAGGTTTTTCAACTATAAATACAGCTTCAGTTCAGTCTTTTAAGAATAACAACACACAACAACTGATCATACAATTGCTAAAGCTTGCATACTTTATTGCTTATCATTTTATATTCATTACATAAGCTTTTGAGAGCCAAATTCTTGTCGAAAGTTGTTGCGATCTTGAGCGTATTCTTTTTACTCATATCTACTCTTACAGGAGTGTCTTGTTTGAGTGCTAAGTGTTTTGTACACTTGAAGGGAAGTGTTAGTCCCTTGTGTTGTAAGAAGGAACTTGTGTTTCCTTGGTTGAAGTCTTGGAGTGTTGTATCTCCGAGCAAAGGTTGTTGAGGCTTGTGTCCTCAAGTTGTAACGGTTTGTTGAGCACCCGTAAGCTTAACAAGTTAGTGGAAATCTCGAGAGAGTCTCTCGGGGACTAGACTAGCAACGAGTTGTGGTGAACCAGGATATATCGGTGCGTTTGTTCTAATTTATCTACTTATCGCACTTATTTATTTCCTGCAATTTTTAAATTCCGCAAGTTTACGCTAATTTTTATTATAACGCTATTCACCCCCTCCCCCCTCTAGCGTTAAGCGCATTATCTAACAATATATTATAGGACATGTTGCGTGCTTCTGTAAATGATTTTGGGGGTCCACGGGATCAGTTTCTACCGCTCGTAGAGTTTGCATATAACAACAGTTATCAGTCTAGTATTAAGATGACTCCATATGAGGCTTTATATGAGAGACGGTGTGGATCTCCAATAGGTTGGTTTGAGCCGGGAAAGGCTAGGCTTTTGGGTACAGACTTTGTGCAAGATGCTTTGGACAAGGTGAAGGTAATTCAGGAGCGGCTTCGTACAGCACAATCGCGATAAAAGAGTTATAGTTACAAGAAGGTGCGTGATATGTCTTGCTTGCTTGGGGAAGGTTCTACTGAAGGTTTCACGCATGAAGGGTGTTGCGAGATTTTGGGAATAAGGGTAAGTTGAGCTTGTGGCTCATTGGGCTTTTTCAGGTGCTTCGGAGGATTAGGGAGGTGGCTTATGAGCTTGCTTTGGCACCTAGCTTGTTCAGTGTGCATCTTGTATTTCATCTTTATATTCTCCAGAAATATATTGGTGATCCGTCTTATGTTCTGGATTTCAGTACAGTTCGGTTATACGGTGATTTGACTTATGACGTAGAGCGAGGGGCTATTTTGGAATGATAGGTCCAAAATTAAGATCAAAGGAGATAGCTTCAGTGAAAGTGCAGTGGAGGTTCGGTCTGTGGAAGAGGTTAATTGGGAGATTGATCGGGAGATACAAAGCAGATATCTATAAATGTTTGAGGCTTCAAGTATGTTTCTTGACTTGTTCAAGGATGAACTTTTGTTTAAGAGAGGAGGATGTAACGACCCGGCTGGTCATTTGATGAGTTACAACCCTGTTTCTCCCATTTCTACTTCTTTACATGTTGTTCAACTATATTTAATCATATTGTGTTGGTTTTTATGTGTTCAGAGTGGATTTGGGGTAGAATGAGACACTTAGTCTATAATTTTGAAGCTTAAGTTGGAAAATGTCAACAGGATGTTGAATTATGTTTAGAAGATATCGAATGTGAATTTTGATGGTTCAAATAGATCCGTTTAGTGATTTTGCTCTTAGGAGCATGGTCCGAATGTAATTTGGAGGTCTGTGATGGATTTAGTCTTGAATTAGAGAAACTGGAAATTTGACGTTTTCTTGTAGGCAGCGAAAATCTTGATATCAGGGTTGGAATGGAATTTCGAAAATTAGAGTTCGTTCGTTGTGTTATTTGTGATGTGTGTGCAAAATTTCAGGATATTCAGATGAGGTTTCATATGTTTTGGCATTTTTTGCGGAATTCAAAATTTTGGAAATCCTTAGGAGTGAATCCAAGGGTGATTTGGTGTCTTGATGTTGTTTTGAGTGTTGCGAAGGTTGGAATAACTTTGAATGGTGATATGTGACTTGTTGGTATGTTTGGTTGCAGTCCCGAGGGCTTCGGGATGGATTTGGGTGGTTGACGGAAAGTTTGGCTTTGAGTTGTTGTTGCAGATTTTGCTGCTTTTGTCATTTCTGCACCTGTGGATTGGGGACCACAGGTGCGAGGACTCAGATGTGTAAGGCTATCGTAGGTACGTGTTTGGGCCATCAGGAGAAAAACATCAGATGTAGTTAATTGGATGCATCTGCGGCACTGCAGGTGTCGGTGACTGGGCGCAGATGCGGTCCTGGTCCTTTAAGTGATTTTCACAGGTGCTAACCTGGGACCGCAGGTGCGAGTCTGCAGGTTCGTGAAATTGTCCGCAAGTGCAGAATCCCTAGGGAAGAATGTATACATGTTCTCCCTCGCAATTTTCAGCTTATTTCTCACCATTTTTGGATGATACTGAAGTTTTGAGGGCGATTGTAAGAAGGGATTCAAGGGTTAACAGCAAGGTGAGTGACTTCAGCCCTAATGCGTATATGTGTGATGATTTCCGGTTGTTTAATCATAGAATTTGTGGAAACATTAGGGATGAAACTAGGGAATTAGGGCTTGAAATTGGAAAGTATTGGGGGTTTGAGGGACCATTTGAAGTCCGATTTTGTGATTTTGGTATGTATAGACTCGAGAGAGAAAGGACTTTCTAATTTATTTAATTTTTGTTGGATTCTGAGACGTGGGACTAGGAATCAGGTTTGGCCAATTTCGGGATTTTTTATTTAATTGATAATTTTCGCATGGGCTTTGTTCCTTTAGCGTATATTAATAATGTAATACTAATTTTGGTTAGATTCGAAGCATTTGGAGGCCGAGTCGAGAGGCAAAGACATCGCAGGTTAGAGTTTGGTTCGATTTTAGGTAAGTAATGATTGTAAATGTTGTCCTGAGGTTATGAATTCTCAAAATTCACATTGTTTCACTATTTTGAGGTGACGTACAAGCTAGATGACGAGTGTGCGGGCATGCACCACTGGGGATTGTAACTTGGTCCATCATGTTGCGACTATTAAGTTGGGTATTTGACTAAAAACTTATTTGATACTATTGTTTTTCGGAAAGTATTACTATATTTTGGCTTGAATGTCATATTCGGGCCTCATGCCAAACTGTTTGGACCCTTAGGGGCTTTTTACTACTATTCCTTACTGTTTTGATTCAATATTTGCACTAATTCATGCTATATTTTACTGATTTCATAACCCAGCCTTATCTACTCCATTTTGATGCTATAAATGATATTTTAGGCTAAGCACCCTATTTTACTTTTAGTCCGAGTAACTTGAGAGGTTTCTGACAGAGTAAGGCCGAGGGCCTGTGTTGTCAGGGCTGCGTGCTGCAACATGTTGTACTGTTTTGTTATATATTAGAGGCCGGGGGCCTGATTTATCATGCCACGAGTTGGCTTGTTATAGCGCTTGGGCTGTATGAGCCCCTCCGGAGTTTGTACACCCCCAGTGAGTGCGAGTATCCAGGGTGAGTGATATAATGTTGCTTCATTGGCAGTTCTAGGTTCATGTTATGCCCAATGGGCTGATTGTGAGTTATTGAGGTTGGCCAAGGGGCTCGTTCTTATTGTTGTTATGCCCGATGGGCGGTTTATTAAATATGTCTTGCTCGAGAGGCTGTGTATGATTTTATAAATTTTCTCTAAACTTTATTACATCTCTATTGAAACTGTTAGAAAGGCAATTTTCAAAGGATTTTACAGAAATTTGATTTTAACGAGATAATTGATTTTTATACTATTTTGAAAACGTATGGTAATTTACTGTGGTTCTACGACGTGGATTTATGTGATTTCTTACTCCTAAGTCTTTATTGACTTTTATTACTTACTGATTTGGCGTACTCACATACTCTCAACGCCTTGTGTGCTGATCCAGGAGTTTCAGAACATGACAGCAAGCGATGATCCATCTTCTATTGCAGATACCCGGAGTTAGCAAGGTAGATGCATGGGCGAGCGCAACCTTTCTCTTCTCCCTCTTATCTCCCTTAAACTATTTTAGTATTTTCTTCTAGAATGTGATATTCTTCGTTGTATTTAGACAGACCTTAGTAGATGTTTGTGACTTATGACACCCCGATGTCGGGCTTGTGTTGTTTTCTGAACTAGTTATTTAGGCTTATGTTATGGAGTTTGTTAATTAATATCTTAAAAGGTCTTTTTATGAAATACTAGTTTGATTTGAGATTTTTGTTGGTTGGCCTAGTTTCCTGATTGGAGTTATCACAACCGCGTCGATTTTAGGATCGTGACATAGTGGCTATTTTGGATTGGCAGGTCCAAAAATTAATGTCAAAAGACATAGCTTCAGTGAAAGTGCAATGGAGAGGTTGTCCCGTGGAAGAGGCTACTTCGGAGACTAAGGGGGAGATGCGGAGCAGATATCCACACCTATTTAAGGCTTTAGGTATGTTTCTAGACTCGTTCGAGGATGAGCGTTTGTTTATGAGGGGGAAGAAGTAATGACCCGACCAGTCATTTCGTGAGTTATAACCCTATTTTCACCATTTCTACTTTCTTATGCATTCCTCAACTGTATTTAATCGTCTCGTGTTACCAGAACTGGGTTCAAAATAGATGATTTGATTCAACCCTAATTTAAAAAGCATGTTGTATATTATTGAGATTTCATGATATGAACTTTGAATGTTTTATTGCTCGTCACTACTTCTCAGCCTTTATTTAATTTGGTTACTTACTGAGTTGGCATACTCATGTTACTCCATGCGCCTTATGAGTAGATCCAGGCATATCAGGATCAGGTAGCGGTTGTGGGCTATTCTAGTTGTAGATCTTCTCGAAGTTAGCAAGGTAGTTGTTAGCGATCGCAGCCCTGCTCTTCTCCCTCATATCTTCCAATAGTTTTTGAACTTATATTTTTAAACTGTGTTAGTCTCAGTATTTTTGGATAGATTGTAGTCGATTCTCATGAATAGTAATACCCTTATGTCGGGCTTTTCTTTCCGCACTATCGTTATTTAGAATTTCTCTATGGAGTGTTATTATTGATTAGCATGAAGATATCTTTAAATTGAAACATCATGTTATTTTTGGTAAAGAATCGACTTGCCTATTACCACGGTAGGAGCCATCACGCATGGTAGCTTGGGTCATAACAACATATAATCATTTATTTTCAAGAAACATAAATTTCTCATTTGTAGTCAAGTCTTTCATGCAAACCTTCAAGTATGTGAGTTGAACTATAGTTGTCAAACGGGCCTACCGGGCCGGTTCCGGGTCAAAAAAATTTGACCCGTCCGGTTTCCGGTCCGGGCTCAACAGTACCGGTTTGCTACCGGGCTGGGTAGTTCCGGGTTAGTATTGAACCGTATGGGTTACGGGTTGTGGCGGGTCGGGGCCTGGCCGGGTTTATTTTTTTGGAATTAAGTTTTATTAATACTTTGTAATAATTGAATGAATACGAGAATGATGGGAAAAATGAGCACTTGATTACGCAATTCCGGTGTTACCATTAATTGGTATATTTATGGTATATCTACGGTATGTTCATGGCCGAGTTGTATATATTTTCAGTTTTTTTGGAATTATGTATAACTATTGAGTTATATTAATACTTTGTAATAATTGAATGAATACAAGTAAGATGGGAAAAATGAGCACTTGATTACGCAATTCCGATGTTACCATTAATTGGTATATTTATGGTATCTAATACGTTAAAAACTTAAAATGCAGCAGCCTCTAGTCAAAATAATGAACTGGCAGCATTCAAAATCTGCTTGGAAATTGGAATCAAGTACCAACATATGTGTTGGGGAGCTCACACAATCAACAGCATTTTCTAAATAATTGTCTCGCATGCTGAGTATAAGCGTGCGAATGAATTCTTGCGAACTACCAGAATTATCAACTATTTAATGCGCTGTATTCAAGTAATCTTGCACACCTCTCCAGTCTCAAGACTAATGTCTATTAATCTCGGCATTTTGGAAATGGGAATACCGGTATATTATGGTATATTCATGGTATTTTCATGGTATATTTATGGTATATTATGGTATATTCATGATATATTATGGTGAATTTACCATTGAACTGGGCTGGTCCAGTCCGGGCCTACCGGTTCACGGTACTATTCACTCTAACCGAGCCGGTCCGGTCCGGTTCCCACCCAAAAAATCCTAACTGGACTAACCCGCTCCCCCACCCCAACCCAGCCCACCCGGCCCCTATCATCCGGGCCGGTCCGGTCCCGGTTTGTACCCGTCCGGGCCGGTCCGGGCCCGGTTTGTACCCGTCCGGGCCGGTCCGATCCCGGGTCAACCCGGCCCGGTTGACAGGCTTAGTTGAACCTCATACAATTCCTTTATAAATTTCTAACATGGTTTAAATGATTATTTTAGAAAGTAAGGGCACAACATTCCAATAGCAGCATGATACGATCGTAAACTACCCAAACAATAGTATATTAATAGCTATGTACGGACTCTCGTCACCTCGTACGTGTATCGCCCCCACAAAGAGGTTCAAACATGTATTTAATTCACTTATGAGGTTACGTCCCTCTTACAAGATTAGAAAGGAGACTTACCTCGTCTAAAGCATACTTCCCAACTCAAGAACACACCCAAATCTTCGAATTTGATGTCGAACGACTCAGAACTAGTCAAACGCTACATAAACTAATCAATCTATACTCAAATGTTTACTATTCAACCATCTAAGTGATTACCCAACCTAAATTGAAAGATTTCTAATATTCATCCCCGGGCTCACATGCTCATATTCCGAAAATTTTTAAAGGAAGTTGTTACTTATAACCTTAGGAACATAAATTCTAGATTTCTACTAAATTTCCTAAAGAATTTCGTGGTTAAATCTCATTTTTAGCAAAACCTTATGTTTCCACCTAAACCCATAATTTTTACTAATTTACATGTTATAATCTATCCATGAACTGTATGTAACTCACATTGTGTAGAATTTGCTGACCTCAAGATGCTAAGTGGAAATCCCCTCTTGGGAGATCCCCAATCGCCCAAATGTGTAAAGAATGGGGAAAAAATGTCTAACTCACATATTTAATAAAGTGCAATGCCCCAGCGATTTTTGCACCTGCGGTCCCGCTTCTGCGGAGTTAAGCTACGCCGGCTAGGGCACCACCTACCAATGAATACCCGCTTGTGTCAAAAAAGAGTCGCATCTACACAACTTGGGCTCCCCTTCGTGGGCTGTATCTTCAAGGCTCCAACCGCACATGCGAGCTCACACTTGCGGCTAACCAACCGAAGGTGTTCTTATGATAGCAACTGGAGCTTCAACTCCTTGCTCAAATTTTTAACTTTGTCTGAGCCTCGTTCAGCTGAAACTTGGGTCTCTCGGGGCCCTGCCCGAACATACCAACAAGTTTGAAATCATAAAATGGACTCGCTCGAACTCTTGAAATGCCCAAACAAATATTTAAACTAATAATCACACCATAAAACCAATTGAATCAAACTTGTGAACGTCAAGTTCTTCAATCTAGTTCCAATGTGTCGAAACGTACTTATACTACTCTGAATGACACCAAATTTTACGTGCAAGTCTTAAATGACACTACGAGACTATTTTTATCTCGAAATTTTATTAAGGCCTCGATATCACAAAAACCTAGAGCAAACCAAATTTAAAAAACTTCTAAAAACCTTCAAGAACCAGCTTTTTACTATTAGGCGCGAAAATACTCCCGGGTCTCCCAAAACTCGATCCAAGCATATGCCCAAGTCTAAAATCATTATATGGACGTGTTGGAACCTTCAAATCCCAATTCCAATGGCGTTTACTCAAATATTGAGCGAAGTCAAACCTGACCTTTTAAGCCAACCTTAAAGAACCAAGTGGTTCGATTTCTATCCGAACTCTTCAAAATCCCGAACCAATCATCCCCATAAGTCATAAATCAATAAAAGCAAGTACGAGAAGTCTTATTTAGGGGAACAGCGTTCTAAAAAGTAAAATGACCAGTCAGGTTGTTACAATTTGTAGATTGAAAATTTTTTGTCACTTGCTCGCGCTTGCGCGATCATAAAAAAATTAAAATAAATTTAAACATGCCATCTTTGTAAAAGAAAATCACACTCTGTAATGATCAATTTATTTTTCAATTACATACAAATAATATTTATTTATCTCTTGATATAACTTGATCAATAACGGGTAAGCAGCTTAAAACTGAAAAACACTAAATAAATCATGGTCCTCATAGAGCTCATGCAACAAATTCCAAAGAGATATTCTTGTGACTGCAATTTTAAAATAAAATCCACACTTCATCCATGGTACTCAAAGGACAAACTGATAGTAAATGCAACGTGAAATATTTGCACAAAAAAAAAACATTATAGTGAAAGGAAGAAATGGCGAAAAAGAAAATATGGAACGTCTCTAGCATCAAATATCTCTTTCCATAATGTTTATTCCACCACCATCTTCCCATAACATTTTTACGATCTAATCTATATTATATTATAAGGAGAGTAAATTTGCAATGTGGTTAAGCCAAGTGGCAAACTACAATGATGTCACTTAGCAATTTTAAGTTAACATAAAAAATCTAAATTATAAATAGAAACATAATTAATGTAAGTAGTTTAATAAATCTTATACTTAACTTAAATAAATCTTAGAAAAATCTAATCAATATATCTACACTTAAATTTATATGTATATGTATATTTATAGTTATATCTTTATTTATATTTGTATTGATCTGCCCAAAGATATTTTTCTATATTAGTTAGAAATATGGAGATAAAAAATTAATTAAAATTTATAATAATATAAAATAATAGAAAGACGTAGATTTAGTTAACCTATGACTATTTATACTTTGGAGTACGTTAAAATAAAATTAAAATTTACGTAATATATTAAAATTTTAACTATTTGTCTATGTTATATTAAAAGGAGAGTAGGAAAACAAGAGGTTTAGCCAAGTGGAAAGCTAAAAAAAAGTCATTGATAATTTTAAAACAACACTAAAAATTTGAATTGCAAAGTAAAATATAATTAATGAAAGTAGTAGTTCATCTATATTATATTAAAAGTATAGTAGTTAGCAATGTGGTTAAGCCAAGTGGCAAGCTAAAATGGAGCCACTTGGAAATTTTAATATAACATAAAAAATTTGAATTATTAATAGAAACATAATTATTGTAAGTATTTTAATAAGTCTTATACTTAGCTTAAGTAAATCTTAGACTAATCTAATCAATATATCCATATTTAAATTTATATTTATATGTATATTTGTAGCTATATCTTTATTTATATCTGTATTGATTTGCCCAAAGATATCTTTCTATATTAGTTAGAAATATGGAGATAAAAAATAAATTAAAATTTATAATAAAAAAGAAAAAAATAGAAAGACGTAGATTTAGATAACCTATGACTATTTATACTTTGGAGTAAGTTAAAATAAAGTTAAAATTTACTTAATATATTAAAAATTTATCTATCTGTATATGTTATATTAAAAGGAGAGTAGGAAAGCAAGAGGTTTAGCTAAGTGGAAAGCTAAAAAAAAGTCATTTGACAATTTTAAGACAACATTAAAAAGTTGAATTGCAAAGTGAAACATAATTGATGAAAGTAGTAGTTCATCTATATTATATTAAAAGGAGAGTAGTTTGCAATGTGGTTAAGCCAAGCGGCAAGCTAAAATGAAGCCACTTATAAATTTTAAGACAACATAAAAAATTTAAATTATAAATAGAAACACAATTAATGTAAGTAGTTTAATAAATCTTATACTTAATTTAAGTAAATCTTAGACAATTCTAATCAATATATCTACATTTAATTTTATATTTATATGTATATTTGTAGCTATATCTTTATTTATTTCTATATTGATCTACCCAAAGATATTTTTCTATATTAGTTAGAAATATGGAGATAAAAAATTAATTAAAATTTATATAAAAAAGAAACAATAAAAAGACGTAGATTTAGATAACCTATGACTATTTATACTTTGTAGTAAGTTAAAATAAAATTAAAATTTACTTAATATATTAAAATTTTATCTATCTGTCTATGTTATATTAAAAGGAGAGTAGGAAATAAGAGGTTTAGCCAAGTGGAAAGCTAAAAAGAAGCCATTTGACAATTTTAAGACAACATTAAAAATTTGAATTGCAAAGTGAAATATATTAATGAAAGTAGTAGTTCATTCAAATTATATTGAAAGGAGAGTAGTTTGAAATGTGGTTAAGCCAAGTGGCAAATTAAAATGAAGCCACTTTGCAATTTTAAGACGACATAAAAATTTGAATTATTAATAGAAACATAATTAATGTAAGTAGTTCAACAAATCTTATACTTAACTTAAATAAATCTTAAAAAATCTAATCAATATATCTACATTTAAATTTATATTTATATGTATATTTGTAGATATATCTCTATTTATATCTGTATTGATCTGCCCAAAGATATTTTTCTATATTAGTTAGAAATATGGAGATAAAAAATTAATTAAAACTTATAATAAAATAATAGAAAGACGTAGATTTAGATAACCTATGGCTATTTATAATTTCGAGTAAGTTAAAATAAAATTAAAATATACATAATACATTAAAAGTTTATCTATTTGTCTATGTTATATTAAAAGGAGAGTGGAAAAACAAGAGGTTTACCCAAGTGGAAAGCCAAAAAATTTCATTTGATAATTTTAAAACAACATTAAAAATTTGAATTGCAAAGTAAAATAAAATTAATGAAAGTAGTAGTTCATTTATAAAAGGGAGTAATTTGCAATGTGGTTAAGCCAAGTGGCAAGCTAAAATGAAGCCACTTAACAATTTTAAGATAACAAAAAAAATATGAGTTATAAATAGAAACATAATTAATATAAGTAGTTTAATAAATCTTACACTTAACTTAAGTAAATCTTAGACAAATCTAATCAATATATCTACATTTAAATTTATATTCATATGTATATTTGTTGCTATATCTTTATTTATATCTCTATTGATCTGCCCAAAGATATCTTTCTATATTAGTCAGAAATATGAAGATAAAAAGTTAATTAAAATTTATAATAAAACAATAGAAAGACGTAGATTTAGATAACCTATGACTATTTATACTTTGGAGTAAGATAAAATAAAATTAAAATTTACTTAATATATTAAAAATTTATCTATCTGTGTGTGTTATATTAAAAGGAGAGTAGGACAACAAGAGGTTTAGCTAAGTGGAAAGCTAAAAAAAGTCATTTGACAATTTTAAGACAACATTAAAAATTTGAATTGCAAAGTGAAACATAATTGATGAAAGTAGTAGTTCATCTATATTATATTAAAAGGAGAGTAGTTTGCAATGTGGTTAAGCCATGTAGCAAGCTAAAATGAAGCCACTTGGCAATTTTAAACAACATAAAAAATTTAAATTATAAATAGAAACATAGTTAATGTAAGTAGTTTAATAAATCTTATTCTTAACTTAAATAAATCTTTGACAAATCTAATCAATATATCTACATTTAAATTTATATTTATATGTATATTTGTAGCGCTAACTCTCTATTTATATCTGAATTGATCTGTCAAAAGATATTTTTCTATATTAGTTAGAAATACGGAGATAAAAAATTAATTAGAATTTATAATAAAAAGAAAAAAAATAGAAAGACGTAGATTTAGATAATCTATGACTATTTATACTTTGGAGTAAGTTAAAACAAAATTAAAATTTACTTAATATATTAAATATTTATCTATCTATCTATATTATATTAAAAAAAAGAGTAGGAAAGCAAGAGGTTTAGCCAAGTGAAAAGCTAGAAAAATGCCATTTGACAATTTTAAGACAATATTAAAAATTTGAATTGCAAAGTGAAACATAATTAATGAAAGTAGTAGGTCAACAAGAATTAAATTTTAATTGTTATAAAAATCTCTATTTAATTTAGTTAAGAAATTTTGTGTAATAATGATTAGTACAATCTATGTCTATATTATATTAAAAGGAGAGTAGTGAAGCATGTGACTAAGCCAAGTGGCAAGTTTAATAGAAGCCACTTCACAATTTTAAGACAATATTAAAAATTTAAATTATAAATTAAAACATATTTAATATAAGTAGTTTAGTAGGTTATTAACTAAAATAAAAGTTTATATTTTGAATCTAAAACTAATCATACTTATTTGCAATTAGTTTTGTAGGACTTTAAACATTAGCAATACCGTAATTATTGGGCAATTCAAAGTTCAAACACAATGATATAATTTTTTTTAAAAATTATTTCTTAACCGTTTGCTTAAATTAGAATGAAAAAATAATTATCATTTAAAATTTATACATAACTATATATCGATATATGGGTCTAATATTATCATAAAGAAATAACATTATATGACAAAGTATATTCATATAGTATTATTCCTTATATGAAAATTAGAATATTTCAATTCAAATATATTACCACATAAAAGATAATATTTTATGCTAAATAATATTCATGGTTTTATCATATTTCATCAATTGATATATTCATTTATTAACAGGAAAATAAAGTTTAAATTTTGATTGAAAAGCTAATTATATTTATCCATATTTAGAACTCGTTATGCTTTTAAACCTTACCAATAGTGTAATTAAAGGGCCATTCAAACTCAATAATATAATTTTTTAACTAATTCTTTCTTAACCAATTATTATTGTTTAAATTAAAATTGAAAGAAAGAAAGTCAAATTCGATTGGGAATGTAAATTTCATTCAAAACTTATTATGTGAAATATATAGATATATGAGTCTAAATTTTGATTGAGATAATCTGGTTGTACATGTATAATATTTTAGTAAATTATTTGAATTCAAAGGTAACATTTTTGAAAAATTTATATCTGAAGAGGTGGAAACGCTTTCTCTCTCTAAAAGCTCTCGGCGCATGTTAGCAGGTCGCTAACCTACGCTTCCAGCAATGGCGAGGGGAAGGAAGAAGATTCCGGTGAAACAGGTGTCATCGGAGATGGCGAAGGAGGAAACACCAGCTGTGAACAAACATTCTCAGTGGCTAACTGGAATGGGATCGGCACCGACAGTTTTCCAGAACCCTAGCGAAAATGGAAGGTCCGGGACGGAGATAATGCCGGAAATTGGTGTCCAGCAGAGGGTACCCGTAACATTTGGCAGCTTCTTACCGTTGAAATTCCAGCCTATCAGAGAGGAAATTGTTGAAGGTGATGGGGATTTCCAGGACCAGGAACGAGTCGATTCAATTCATCGTCGGCTCCATTTCTCTGCACAAGCAAAGATTGCTCCGATTGCTGGAGTTCCTGTGACTGAAAATGGCATTACAGACACCATGCAACATAATAGAAGCCCTCAAAAAGGGAAATCACTAAGCTATGTACCACCTGCACTGCGAGATGGTACGTTTGTGGTACAAATTGATGATGAGGATACTAAGGAACATGAGTACTACTGGAGGAATGCTTTGATAAGGTTTGTACTAGGAGAAGACCCGTATAAGCGAGCTATGGAGAATTTCATTACAAACGTTTGGGATTTTGTTCCGAAACCTCAAATTCTGCATCATGATGAATAGTACTATATTTTCAGATTTGATACTGATGAAGAAAGAGATCGTGTTCTCCAGGATGGCCCTTACACCTTCCATAATAAACCTTTGGTGCTACAACAATGGAGTATGGATTTCAAATACGAACCTGGTAATGTGAGAGTAGTTCCTCTATGGGTCACCTTCCCTGGACTACCTTTAGGATATTGGTCCACTGAAGCTCTTGGGAAGCTGTCAAGTGTAGTGGGGAAGCCTATGTACACTTATAAAATCACGGCTGAACTGGAGAGGATTTAATTTGCTAGAGTGTTGGTGGAAACAGATATTTCCCAACCTCTGCCTGAGACAATGGAATTACATACTAAGAGGGGGGTTCTTGTACAACAGATTGAGTACGAATTGATGCCAAAATTTTGTAGTGATTGTGTTAGGTTTGGTCACTGTACTGAGGACTGCTGGTATAAGAAGAGACACGGAAATGAGGAGGTAGCAAAGATCCAACACAAGGCTGCTGGGGTAAAACAGAAAGCACAGACTGATATATGGCAATGGGTACCAAAAACAAGGCAGGACAATGCGAAGGCTACAACTGACTGTACCACAGAGGAGGATGGAAAACAGAATGAACATGCTAACAACAGGATGAACAGAGGCTCATTAAAAGGCACGTCTGTACAGCAATGTGAGGGTGCTTCAGTGAATACAACCAACAGTTTCTCTTTACTGCAGAGAGGTGATGATCCAGGGGATGCTGGCCCTTCCATCTTTACCCAATCATGATTGTCTGCACATGGAACATTAGGGGCCTAAATAAGGCCCACAAACAGAAGGAGTTGAGGCTTTTTCTGAATAAACATAATGTAGATTGTATAGGCTGCGTAGAAACAAAAGTAAAGGAATCTAGGGCAAATCAGATTGTCACAAAACTTGGTAATGATTGGAGACATACTGGAAATTATAGTGAGCATGCCAATGGGAAAATCTGGATACTATGGAAGTCAAATGTGGAGATGCAGGTTTTGAAGGTTGATGAGCAATTCATTCACTGTGAGGTTAAAGAGAGGGGTGCTACTTTCATAACAATGCTAACAGTGGTATATGCTAATAATAAACTGAGTAAGAGGCAGCAATTGTGGGCAAAACTGGTGGCTTTAGGGGCTATTGTCCAAGGCAGCTGGCTTATAAGTGGAGACTTCAATAATGTACTTCACTCGGATGACAGAATAGGTGCCCCAGTTGTTCAACAGGAGATACAGGGATTCCAGGACACTCTCAATGCTCTTCAACTCTCTCAGTTGAAAACTATGGGATGTTTCTATACTTGGTGTAAGAAGCAGAAGTCTGAGACAAGAGTTTATAGCAGAATTGATTGCGCCTTTGGAAATGTACATTGGATGCAGGAGTACAGTCACATTGAAGCAGATGTATTGAACCCCAGAGTGTCTGATCACTCCCCTATCCTATTGCAATGTAACATTGTGCAACAGAGAAAAAACAATCACCCAAAACCTTTCAAACTTTATGCTTCTGTTATGGACCATGCTGATTTTTCTGACATTGTGGAAAAAGCTTGGAATCAAAATCAACAGGGAGGGCTAATGCACAGAATATGGAGTAAACTGAAGACCCTAAAACTGGACTTAAAGGAGCTGAATTCTTATATGGCTAAGTATAGAGTACATCTTAATGAGGCAAGGCAGAATCTAGAAACCATCCAGTTCCAACTGCAATCAAATTATCTGGACAAATGGTTGACTGATCAGGAGAAGCTGCTACT
The DNA here is from genome assembly GCA_034376525.1 of Nicotiana benthamiana. NCBI lineage: Eukaryota > Viridiplantae > Streptophyta > Magnoliopsida > Solanales > Solanaceae > Nicotiana > Nicotiana benthamiana. Next base: position 27,047,201 of record CM067341.1, read on the forward strand.
TATGGAGGTGGAGAAGTGAAGCAATATAGAGGAGCAGATCCTACATCAGAAATCCAGGGCTCACTGGATAACCTGTGGTTATGCCAACACAAAATACTTTCATGCTCAACTAAAGATGAGGACCAGTTTTAACACAATCAATTATATATATACTGAAGACGGGATTAAACTAACAGATCCCAGGATGGTGGAAGCAGAGTTTGTTGAGTGTTTCAAGTCACTACTGGGGGGGGGGGGGGGAACAATAGCATCATCAAATGTCCAAACACTGAAACCATACATCAGGGGCCCTGTCTCACTTTACAACAGAAGGATGATCTTGTCCAACCAGTAACAAGGGAGGAAATAATGCAGGCAATAAAGGACATGCCACATGACAAGGCACCTGGGGTGGATGGCTTCCCAGTGGAGTTTTTCATCAGGCAGTGGCATATTGTAGGGGATGATATTTGTAAAGCTGTGACAGATTTCTTTACAACTGAAAAACTACATGCTGGAGTTAGTAGCACTGCACTGACCCTCATTCCAAAGGTACAGAATCCAACCAAAGTCAAGGATTACAGGCCAATTGCGTGCTGCACAACTGTATACAAGATCCTCAAAAAATTATTACAGCTAGGTTGAAAGGGGTTATTGATTCTCTAGTGGGCAGGTCACAGTCAGCCTTCATCGAGGGTCGCAGCATTATTGATAACATATTGTTCACACAAGAATTGTTCAAGGGCTATTCTAGGAAGGGCCTCTCTCCTAGGTGTGTGCTAAAGGTGGACCTAAAGAAAGCGTACGACTCAGTTGAATGGGCTTTTCTGAGTAGATTGTTGCAGGGGCTGGGGTGTCCTTCTAAATTAATTGGTTGGATAATGGAATGTATTTCATCTGTATCTTATTCTCTCAACTTCAATGGAGGTCTCACTGCTCCATTTAAAGGGAAAAGAGGGATGCGATAGGGTGACCCGATGTCACCATACCTCTTTGTTCTGGCAATGGAGTATCTACATACACAACTTATGCAAGTGATGCTGAGAAAAGACTTCAAGTTCCATCCTAAATGAAAAAAGTTGGGTGTAGCACATGTTTGTTTTGCAGATGACCTCCTCTTATTCTGCAAGGCTGATGTTCAATCAGTTAGCCTGCTTAAACAGGTTTTTCAGGAATTCTCTAAGGTTTCTGGTCTTCACGCAAATATGGACAAGAGTGCTGTGTATTTAGCTGGGGTGAATAACTGGCAGAAACAGCAGATACTTGAGATGTTGGGATTTCCAGAAGGTACTCTCCCATTCAAGTATTTGGGGATGCCTCTGGACTCCAAGAAGTTGTCTGTTGCACAATGTTGGCCACTGGTGGAGAAAATTATACAGAAAGTTAACTGCTGGTCATCAAGGCTCCTATCTTATGGTGGTCGGCTTCAATTGATAAATCTGTCTTATTTGGTATTCAAGCCTACTGGTCCCAGATCTTCTTATTGCCCAAAAAGATTTTGAAGATGATAGAGGCTATATGTAGATCCTATATGTGGACTGGCGCTGCCACAGTATCAAGAAAGGCCCTGATTGCTTGGGACACTATGTGCTTATACTGCAGGGGGTTTGAATGTCTTAGATCTTGCTAAATGGACAAAGCTGCTGTGGTCAAGCATTTGTGGGCTTTAACAAAGAAGAAGGATAGTTTATGAATAAAGCGGGTTCATACTTTCTATATCAAGAACCAATGTTTTGATGACATGATGGTACCACGGACAGCTGCCTGGGCGATCAGGAAAATCTTTGAATCAGGAAATCAGATTAATGGGTTAGCAACACTAACTGGAAATCTAGATAACAGGCTGCGGCAGGTGCAACATGGTGAGGTTTTCAGCATAAACAAGTTGTACAGACAACTGCTTCCTCAATGCAACAAAGTTCAATAGAAATCAATCATATTGCAACCTCAACTTCATCCCAGGTATAAGTTTATGCTATGGCTGGCTTTACATAAACGACTTGCAACTGTGGATCGACTCCAAATGTTAAATATTGTGGTTCCGTAAGAGTGTATTTTCTGTGGTGTATATCAAGAGACTTTTGAACATTTGTATTTTGATTTTTTGAAAACCAAAGAGCTCTGGTATCGTCTCCTCAACTGGTTGGGCCATAAGCGTATCATTGCTGACTGGCAGGAGGAGTGTGCGTGGATTAGTAAGCTGGCGAAAAGGAGAAATAGTTTAGCAGAAATTACAGCATGCCTATTTGGGATTCTGGTGCCGACGATATGGAAAGAGCGGAATAAATTGAGATTCCAAGGAGGCAGTCTGATGAGGGATACCGTATGCAAGGAAATCGTGGTCCATCTTCACTGTAGAGGGGCCTCAAGGCATAAATGGAGGGCGGTTCTACATAGCTTAGATAATTTTCCCTAGGTAAATGAGATAGCATTCAATCACGATACTGTATCTCACGTATTATCATAGTGTGTTCTGTTTTCTATTCCTAAATAGATAATAGGGTAGTGTTTGTGTATAGCATACGACAATAGATGGTCAGCATCTATGCTTTGTAAGTATTATTTTGACGAAATGAAATGAAAACTGTTTACAAAAAAAAGTAATATTTTAGTATATTCACATTGAAATTAAAAAAATATAATAAGTATTTCTACATAAAAAACAATTAAGAATATGTGTGCCTTAGATCAAGGTAACTAAATCTGCATATTTACTTCAATTATTACTTTAATTTGTTCACATTTTGAAGACAAATATTTATATGGAAAAATAAATTCATATTTTAATACATGGAAGTGAATAACTAATTGACAATCAAATGATATATATGGTAAAATAATATTGTGATTAAGGTTCACTCAACATAAGCCAACGTAGAATATTATATATTCAGATTCTAGTCATATAATACTGTACGTAAACTTCATTTTAGTTTCTCAATTTTATTTCTAGTCTGAATATCTATATTCATATTATATTAAAAGGAGAGTAGTGAAGCATGTGATTAAGACAAGCGGCAAGCTAAAAAGAAGCCACTTGACAATTTTAAAACAACATTAAAAATTTGAATTATAAATAGAAACATAATTAATGTAAGTAGTTTAATAAATCTTATAATTCACTTATGTAAATCTTAGATAAATCTAATTAATATATCTACATTTAAATTTATATTTATATGTATATTTGTAGTTATATCTTTATTTATATTTGTATTGATCTGCCCAAAGATATTTTCTATATTAGTTAGAAATATGAGATAAAAAATTAATTAAAATTTATAATAAAAAATAAAAAAAATAAAGACATAGATTTAGATAACCTATGACTATTTATACTTTGGAGTAAGTTAAAATAAAATTAAAATTTACTTAATATATTAAAAATTTATCAATCTGTCTATGTTATATTAAAAGAAGAGTAGGAAAGCAAGAGGTTTGCCCAAGTGGAAAGCTAAAAAAAGCCATTTGACAATTTTAAGATAACATTAAAAATTTGAATTGCAAAGTGAAATGTAATTAATGAAAGTAGTATTTCATCTATATTATATTAAAAGGAGAGTAGTTTGCAATGTGGTTAAGCCAAGTGTCAAGCTAAAATCAAGCCATTTGGCAATTTTAAGACAGCACAAAAATTTTGAATTATAAATAGAAACATAATTAATGTAAGTAGTTAAATAAATCTTAAACATAAATAAATCACAGCCAAATCTAATCAATATATCTACATCTAAACTTATATTTATATGTATATTTGTAGCTATATCTTTATTTATATCTATATGATCTTCCCAAAGATATTTTTCTATATTAGTAAGAAATATGGAGATAAAAAATTAATTAAAATTGATAATAAAAAAGAAAAAAATAGAAAGACGTAGATTTAGATAACCTATGATTATTTATACTTTGGAGTAAGTTAAAATAAAATTAAAATTTACTTAATATATTCAAATTTTATCTATCTGTCTATGTTATATTAAAAGGAGAGTAGGAAAACAAGAGGTTTAGCCAAGTGGAAAGCTAAAAAGAAGCCATTTGACAATTTTAAGACAACATTAAAAATTTGAATTGCAAAGTGAAATATAATTAATGAATGTAGTAATTCATCCAAATTATATTAATAGGAGAGTAGTTTGCAATGTGGTTAAGCCAAGTGGCTAGCTAAAATGAAGCCACTTGGCAATTTTAAGACAACATAAAAAATTTAAATTATAAATAGAAACATAATTAATGTAAGTAGTTCAACAAATCTTATACTTAACTTAACTAAATCTTAGACAAATCTAATCAATATATCGACATTTAAATTTATATGTATATGTATATTTGTAGTTATATCTCTATTTATGTCTGTATTAATCTGCCCAAAGATATTTTTCTATATTAGTTAGAAATATGGAGATAAGAAATTAATAAAAATTTATAATAAAAAAATAGAAAGACGTAGATTTAGATAACCTATGACTATTTATAATTTGGAGTAAGTTAAAATAAAATTAAAAATTTACTTAATATATTAAAAATCTATTTGTCTATGTTATATTAAAAGGAGAGTAGGAAAACTAGAGGTTTGGCCAAGTGGAAAGCTAAAAAAAAGGTCATTTGATAATTTTAAAACAACATTAAAACTTTGAATTGCAAAGTAAAATATAATTAATGAAAGTAGTAGTTCATCTATATTATATTAAAAGGAGAGTAGTTTCCAATGTGATTAAGCCAAGTGGCAAGCTAAAATAAAGCCACTTGACAATTTTAAGATAACATAAAAAGTTTGAATTATAAATAGAAACATAATTAATGTAAGTAGTTTAATAAATTTTATACTTAACTTAAATAAATCTTAGACAAATCTAATCAGTATATCTACATTTAAATTTAAATTTATTTTTATATTTGTAGCTATATCTCTATTTATATCTGATTTGATCTGTCAAAAGATATTTTTCTATATATGTTAGCAATATGGAGATAAAAAATTAATTAGAATTTATAATAAAAAAGAAAAAAAATAGAAAGACGTAGACTTAGATAACCTATGACTATTTATACTTTGGAGTAAGTTAAAATAAAATTAAAATTTACTTAATATATTAAATATTTATCAATATATATATATATATATATATATATATATATATATATATATATATATTATATTATATTAAAAGGAGAGTAGGAAAGCAAGAGGTATAGCCAAGTGGAAAGCTAGAGAATAGCCATTTGACAATTTAAGACAATATTAAAAATTTAAATTGCAAAGTGAAACATAATTAATGAAAGTAGTAGCTCAATAAGAATTAAGTTTTAATTCTTATAAAAATCTCTATTTAATTTAGTTAACATTTGTTTGTGTAATAATGATTAGTACCATCTATATCTATAATAAAAGGAGAATAGTGAAGCATGTGACTAAGTTAAGTGGCAAGTTTAAAAGAAGCCACTTGACAATTTTAAGACAATATTAAAAATTTAAATTATAATAAAAACATAATTAATATAAGTAGTTTAGTAGATTATTAACTAAAATTAAAGTTTATATTTTGAATGTAAAACTAATCATGCTTATTTGCAATTAGTTTAGTAGGACTTTAAACATTAGCAATACCGTAATTATTGGGCAATTCAAAGTTCAAACACAATGATATAAGTTTTTACAAATTTATTTCATAACCGTTTGCTTAAATTAGAATGAAAAAAATAAATATCATTTAAAATTTATACATAACTATATATTGATATATGGGTCTAAAATTATCATAAAGAAATAATATTATATGACAAAGTATATTCATATAGTATTATTACTTATATGAAAATTAGAATATTTAAATTCAAATATATTACCACATAAAAGATAATATTTTATGCTAAATAATATTCATGGTTTTATCATATTTCATCAATTGATATATTCATTTATTAACAGGAAAATAAAGTTTAAATTTTGATTGAAAAGCTAATTATATTTATCCATATTTAGAACTCATTATGCTTTTAAACCTTACCAATAGTGTAATTAAAGGGCCATTCAAACTCAATAATATAATTTTTTAACTGATTCTTTCTTATCCAATTATTATTGTTTAAATTAAAATTGAAAGAAAGAAAGTCAAATTCGATTGGGAATGTAAATTTCATTCAAAACTTATTATGTGAAATATATAGATATATGAGTCTAAATTTTGATTGAGATAATCTGGTTGTACATGTATAATATTTTAGTAAATTATTTGAATTCAAAGGTAACATTTTATTATATTCACATTGAAATTTAAAAAATATAATAAGTATTTCTACATAAAAAAAACAATTAAGAATATGTGTGCCTTAGATCAAGGTAACTAAATCTGCATATTTACTTCATTTATTACTTTTAATTTGTTTACATTTTGAAGGCAAATATTTATATGGAAAAATTAATTCATATTTTAATACATGGAAGTGAATAACTAATTGACAATCAAACGATATATATGGTAAAATAATATTGTGATTAAGATTCACTTAACATAAGCCAACGTAGAATATTATATATTCAGATTCTAATCATGCAATACTGTACGTAACCTTCATTTTAGTCTCTCAATTTTTTTTCTAGTCTGAATATCTATATTTATATTATATTAAAAGGAGAGTAGTGAAGCATGTGATTAAGACAAGCGGCAAGCTAAAAAGAAGCCACTTGACAATTTTAAAACAACATTAAAAATTTGAATTATAAATAGAAACATAATTAATGTAAGTAGTTTAATAAGTCTTATAGCTAATTTAAGTAAATCTTAGACAAATCTAATCAATATATCTACATTTAAATTTATATTTATATGCATATTTGTAGATATATCTCTATTAATATCTGTATTGATCTCCCCAAAGATATTTTTTCTGTATTAGTTAGAAATATGGAGATAAAAAATTAATTAAAATTTATAATTAAAAAGAATAAAAAATATAGAAAGACATAGATTTGGATAACCTGTGACTATATATACTTAGAAGTAAATTAAAATAAAATTAAAATTTACTTAATATATTAAAGATTTATCTATCTATCTATATTATATTAAAAGGAGAGTAGAAAAGAATGAGGTTAAGCCAAGTGGAAAGCTAAAAAACAGTCACTTGGTAATTTTAAGACAACGTTAAAAATTTGAGTTGTAAATTGAAACATAATTAATGGAAGTAGTAGTTATTTTTTAATTGTGATAAACACATCTATTTAATTTAGTTAATACTTTCTTGTATAATTATGGTAGGGACGGATTTAATTAATTGACCAAGCTTCGTATCTGGCCTTATTTTTGTATAATATTCATTACTGTAGGTATCTGTAATTAAAATTCTATGTATAATTCAATTATGATAGGTATCATTTTTTTTAGAAAGAAACAATTAAAGTTTCCTTTTGTATCTTACAAATTAATTTTAAATAGAAACAATAATTTGGTTATTTAGTATAAGCTTTGTATCTGGCCTTATTTGGATGCAGCATACATTAGTGTAGGTATCTTTAATTAAAATTATATGTATAATTCAGTTATGGTAGGTATCCTTTTTTGAGAAAGAATTAATTAAATTTCTATTTTGTATCCTACATATTAATTTTAAGTTAAACTATAAATTTTTATTTAGTACAATCTTTGTATTTGACCTTATTTGTGAATAATATACATTACTACAAGTATTTTTAATTAAATTTTGTGTATAATTTAATTATGGTAGAATATATATATATATATATATATATATATATATATATATATATATATATATATAAAAGAATAATGAGGTTATATTAGTGCTAACAATTCAAACAAATAAATATTTTCTACATAAATAAATATTTCTTAAAATAATAGTGAAAATTTGTTGTAACAATTAGAGTTTTTTAAGATTAATATTTACATTGAATATTGCTAGGATAAGCTTGAAACTATAATATGATTTTTAAAAATGTAGTCAAATGGAGAAAATAGAAGAATAAAATATATTTGAATTTGAGATGGGACTTTTTTAAATATGATAAGAAAAATTATATTTAAGAATATGAGCAATAGAGTCAAAGTTACTATTGAAATAATTTTTATTTATTATTTGTATTATATTAAAATGAATGTGATAAAAGTGGATATTAAATTAAAGTAAACTAATAAAAGAAAAGTATCTTCAGAAAAGAAGAGTGCTCTCGGCGCAAGATAAGCAAGGAGAGCTAACTTGCGCCTTCAGCCATGGCGAGACGAGGACGAAAGCCACCACCGACAAATGTGATACTCGAGGAGGATAGTATGAAGATACCTGCTGTTGACAAGCCTGCTCGCTGGTTAACAGGGATGGGTTCGGCGCCTACAATTTTTGACAACCCTAGCAGGAACGGAAGTACCAGAATGCAAATAACGCCAAAAAATGGAGTACAACAGCGTTTACAATCAATTACGTTTGGAAGTTCTTTACCACTGAAATTCCAACCTATTAGTGAGGGAATCGACGAAAGCGAGAGTGAAAATCTAGGGACAGACAATGCCGATACACAACAAGTACATCGACGACTCCAATTTTGTGCACAAGCAAAGCAAGATCAGATATGTCAGACTTCTGGAGATTCTAAGGCAGTAAAAGGTAAAAGGGACACCATGCAACAGAATCGAAGCCTTCAAAAAGGAAATGTACCATCTGCTATGCGTGATGGTGCATTTGTGGTACAAAGTCAAGACGAGGATACAAAGGAACAAGAGGCATACTGGAGCAGTGCATTGATTGGGTTTGTGCTTGGAGAAGACCCGTACGAGCGAGCAATGGAGAAATACATCACAAATGTTTGGGATTTTGTTACAAAACCTCAAGTGCTGCATCATGAGGAAGGTTACTATATATTTAGATTTGATAATAGTGAAGACATGGATCTTGTTCTTCAGGCAGGTCCCTACACTTTCCATAACAAGCCATTTGTGTTACAACAGTGGAGAATGGACTTCAAGTATGAACCAGGCAGTGTGAGTGTAATTCCTTTGTGGATTACCTTCCCTGGCTTGCCATTGGGGTTTTGGTCCACCGAAGCCCTTAGTAAACTAGCTAGTGTGGTTGGGAAGCCTATGTACACTGATAGAATCACTACTGAATTGGAGAAGATATCATATGCAAAAGTACCGGTGGAAACAGACATATCTCAACCATTTCCAGATATTTTAAGTTACATACTAAGAGGAGAGTTATCACTCAACAGATTGAGTATGAATGGAGGCCAAAATACTGCAGTGACTGTGTAAGATTTGGCCATAGCTCTGATGATTGTTGGTATAAAAAGAAGCAGGGAAGTTAAGAGGTATCACAGAACCATTTCAAGGTAGCAGGGGAAAAGAAGCAAGTGCAAAGTGAGAACTGGAAATGGATACCAAAAACCAAGCAGAATGGTGAGGTTGTTAAAACTGCTAGGATAGTGGAGGAAAACAAGCAAACTGACATTGCTGGAAGCAGGGTGATAGATAAGGGGTTGGCAAAAAGGAAAAATGTACAACATTCTGGTGAATCCTCAGTGAACATGACCAACAGTTTCTCTTTGCTATAGATAAGTGATAACCTTGGGGACGCTGGCCCATCCAGCTTCACCACAAAATGATTTTCAGCACATGGAATATTAGGGGCCTTAACAAGGCCCATAAAGAGAAGGAAAACATTTTCTGATGAAGCATAAAGTAGACTGTATGGGATGCATAGAAACTAGAGTGAAGGAAGCTAAGGTACAAAGGATTATCACAAAACTGGGAAATGATTGGAGATATAGTGGGAATTATTATGAGCATCCAAATGGGAGAATCTGGCTAATGTGGAATTTAAATGTTGAGATGCAGATATTGAATACTGATGAACAATTTATACATTGTGAGGTTAAAGAAAGAAGTATAAATTTTAGAACACTGATAACAGTAGTGTATGCAAATAATGAGATGAACAAGAGACAGCAACTATGGGCCAAACTGTTGACCTTAGGTGCAACTATTCAGGAGAGCTGGCTACTTAGTGGAGATTTCAACAATATTCTTCCCAATGATGATAGGATAGGTGCTCCAGTTATCAACAGGAGATTCAAGGTTTCCAAGACACACTCATTGCTCTTCAACTCACTCAGTTGAAGAGCTTGGGATGTTTTTATACATGGTGTAATAAACAAAAACAGAGACAAGAGTCTATAGCAGGATTGATTGGGCTTTTAGAAATGTGAAATGGATGCAGGAGTACAGTCATATTGAAGCTGATATGTTGCCCGGGAGTATCAGACCATTCCCCTATCCTTTTACTGCGCAATGCTGAGGAACAAACAAGGAACTTTAATCCTAAGCCATTCAAACTGTATACTTCTGTGATGGATCATGCTGATTTCCCTAGCATTGTGGAAAGGGTATGGCGCCAGCATGGTGGGAAAATGCATAGAGTATGGAATAAACTAAAGGCCCTAAAAGTGGGGTTAAAGGAATTGATTACCTATATGGCAAAGTGTAGGATACACCTCAGTGAGGAAAGGCAGAAACTGGAAGCTATACAAAATCAGCTACAGATCAATTGTATGGACCAAGGTCTGATTGATCAAGAATGGATGGTGCTTATGGAAGTAGAGAAATGGAGAAACATAGAGGAGCATATTTTACTCCAGAAATCTAGAGCACACTAGATTTCTTGTGGAGATTCAAACACTAAATATTTTCATGCTCAACTGAAGATGACGACAAACTTTAATACTATAAACTCTATATATACTGAAGAGGGAGTAAAATTGTCTGATCCCAGGATGGTGGAAGAAGAGTTTATTACTTTCTTCAAGAGCTTATTAGGGGGAAAAATAACACCTGCGAATGTCCAAACACTGCAGTAATCCATCAGGGTCCTTGTCTCAATTTGCAACAGAAAGATGAACTAGTAAAGCCAGTCAGAAGTGAGGAAATACTAATGGAAATAAAGGATATGACTCATGATAAGGCACCAGATGTGGATGGTTTCCCAATTGAATTTTTTATAAGGCATTGGCATGTAGTGGGGAAGACATCTGTGAAGCTATGATGTAATTCTTTCTCACTGGGAAGTTGCATCAGGGAGTTAGTAGCACTTCTCTAACACTAATTCCTAAAGTGCAAAATCCAAGCAAAGTGAAGGATTATAGACTTATTGCATGTTGTACAGCTCTGTACAAAATCATCACTAAGATCCTTACAGCTAGGCTGAAAGGAATTATTGGCTATCTGGTTGGAAGATCACAGTCAACATTCATTGAGGGTCATAGCATCACAGATAACATTCTATTTACACAAGAACTGTTCAAAGGCTACTCCAGGAAGGGCATTTCACCTAGAGGTGTTCTTAAAGTAGATTTAAAGAAAGCTTATGACACAGTTGAGTGGTGCTTCCTTGAAAGACTGATGCAGTGTTAGATAATACGCTTAACGCTAGAGGGGGGGGGGGGGTGAATAGCGTTATAATAAAATTTAGCGTAAACTTTCGGAATTTGAAATTTGCAAGAAATAAATAAGTGCGTTAAGTAAACAAAAAGGAAAGAACGCATCGATGTATTCTGGTTCACCATAACAAGTGGCTAGTCCAGTCCCCGAGAGACTCTCTCGAGATTTTCCACTAACTTGTCAAGCATACGGGTGCTTAACAAACCTTTACAACTTAAGGACACAAGCCTTAACACCTTTGCTCGGAGATACAACACTCCAAGACTTCACTGTTTGCTTACGGGTGCCTAACCAACCTTTACAACTTAAGGACACAAGCCTTAACACCTTTGCTCGGAGATACAACACTCCAAGACTTCACTGTTAAGCTTACGGGTGCCTAACCAACCTTTACAATCTGAGGACACAAGCCTCAACAATCTTGCTCGGAGATACAACACTCCAAGACTTCGACCAAGGAAACACAAGTTCCTTACAACAAGGGAATCACAATTCTCTTCAAGTGTACAAAACACTAAACACTCAAACAATACACTCCTTTATGAGTAGATATGAGTAAAAGAAGTAAGCTCAAGATCACAACAACTTTGAACAATAATATGGCTCTCAAAATTTATGTAATGAATATAAAATGATAAGCAATAGAGAATGAAAGCTTATAGCAATTGTATGATCAGTTGTTGTATGTTGTTGTGTTTAAAACACTGAAATGAAGCTGTATTTATAGTTGAAAAACTTGGCATTACCGTTGCCTAATTGCCAATTAAGAGTTGCTGATTTTACTGAGTGACAATCGATTGTCAAAGGGCCACAATCGATTGTCTGCCAGTCATTCAAAAATTCAATCCCAGATTTTACGCTTGACAGTTGATTATTTAGAATCCATAATCGTTTACTGGCAACGTTCAAAAAATCCTTTCCAGATTTTACCAAAAACAATCGATTGTCCAGAATCAACAATCGATTACTCAGCAACGTTCAAAAAATCTTTTCAAGATTTTAATTAAAACAATCGATTATACAAAATCAATAATCGATTACCTGATGGTATTTGAAACTTTACGACAACGGTCAGCTTCACAATCGATTGTACAAAGTTAACAATCGATTATTTAGTAGTTTTTGAAAAACATTTTAGACACTGCCTCTTGACAATCGATTGTATAATGATAACAATCGATTATTTGATAACTTTGAAAAGTCTGGAAGACACTGTCTCAAAACAATCGATTATCATATGTTCACAATCGATTATTTTGTGACTTTGAAAAATCTGAAGGACACTGTCTCTTCACAATCGATCGTCATTAGCTTCACAATCGATTATTCTGAGTTTTGAAAAACTTTGATGGATACTGCCTCATCACAATCGATTGTCATTAGCTTCACAATCGATTATTCTGAGTTTTGAAAAACTTTGATGGACACTGCCTCATCACAATCGATTGTCATAAGGTTCACAATCGATTGTCATGCAGGTTTGAAAAACCTGATGCTCACTGCCTTAACACAATCGATTGTCATTAGTTCACAATCGATTGTCATGCAGTCTTGGCTTAACACAATCGATTATCATAAGTACATAATCAATTATCTTAGTCCAGTTTTTAGAGGCATGTTTAAAAATCATTTTGACTAATGAAAATATGCATGATTTAAAATCATTTAGCATTAAATTAAATATGCATGACTTTGGAAAACATAGTTTTACGAGAGAAGCCATATCATGAGTCAAGTTGTAGAATCAAGAACACAATTTAGAACGACTCATTTAAACTATAAAACTTTGTCTTGTGCTTGAATCTCGTTATGCATCAATTACGCGCTTGTACTTGAACTTCATCATATATCAATTTGCGCTTCGTTTGTCATTCATCAAAACCTACACATAAGAGCACACGTTTTAGTATAAAGCCTTGAGAACGTGTTTCCAACAATTTCCCCCTTTTTGATAATGGCAAACTTTAAGCGAGATATGCATCTTAAACAATTTATGACAATTCAAGACAAGTAAGGATATGCAATAAGTATGCGATTAGTTCACCCTCAATATATGAATTCCCCCTCAATTTAAGCTTATAAATATTGAGAGTGCATACCCGTTATCTTCCCCCTTTTTCCATTAGCAAAAATAATATAAGAAGATGCCAAAGATGTAAATAAAACTTGTTTATTTATTGGAAAGGGAAAACGTGATTACTTAAAGAGAGTACAATAAAACATATCACAATAGAACCAGAGAAATCATTCATCATCATTTCCCGCCTCATCATCCGGCACTGCTTCGAAGGGAACAAGACCCGCATATGGATAATGAACATGATCAAAATATCCATGGATCTCGTGAGTCAATTGACCAACAGAGGTGGTCAAGGAAGCAATTTGGTCGGAAATGGATTGGAGGGTGGGCTCTTGAGGCGGACGAGTTCGACGGGTTGGAGGAGGAGCAGGCGCTGCATGATCACCGTCATGATGAAAGGAGGATTCTGAAATTTCCCACTTCTTGGTACTCTTTTTGAGAGGACCGTTGGAAGTGATGAATCCGGAGGCTTCAAGAAAATTCATTATGAGGAGAGCATAAGGAAGAGGCCTATCATCTCCGATAGCGTCACGCATGTGAATCTTGACGAACCGACACCAATTGATGTTAGCTCCGATTATTATGGCATGCATGAGCTTGGTGTCCTCTTGGGAAATGGTGGTATGGTTATGCTTACGAGGCTTGAGGACTCGAGTGATGAAATAAAAAATCAACCGATAATTGGGATCCATTCCCGTAATTGTAGGACGACGGGAAGAAAGATTTGGATCATAAGAAGTAAGTCCGGTTTGATGTAGGAGGACCGTTTCATCAAAAAGGGCTCCGACCTCTCCGATGTACCGAAAAATGTCTTCACCATTATGAGGAAGACGAGCAATGGTATGAAGGTTTTCATCGGAAAGAAGAATTTGAACACCATTTATATTTGTCACAAGCTCACCGTCATCATCCTCATGAAGGTTGGAGTAAAATGCTTGAATCAATGTAGTATTGATGTAAGGATGGGTAAGAAGTAAGAAGTCAAGAAGTTGACAATTTTTGAGCATATTTGCAGCAGGGCCATAAGATTCAAGATACTTGTTGGTTGAAAAGCGGGGAGGAAGAATGTCGCGCTTTTCAAATTTTGTTAAAAATCGAGTAAGCTCGATGTTAGAATTAAAATATAGATCGGAACCATCTTGATAAGGATAGTTTGGAGCAGCAGAGGAGGATGCACCATGCCTAGCAGAACGGGAACGTTTGGAGTGACGGCCCGACATTTTCACTTAGTATTGCTGGAATTTGCAAGAGACTTGAAAGAATTTTGATAGTTTAAGAGCTAAAGTTGATGCTTGAGTGAATAAAAATGAACATATATGGAGCCTATTTATAGAGGGGAGAAAGGCATTTCATTAATGGAAGAAATCTGCAGAAACTTGAGAGCTGAAACAGTCAGAAACGGTAAAAAGAAATCTTACTGACCGTTAGACAATCGATTGTTGGAATGAGATAATCGATTGTCATTAAGATTTGACTGAATCTCGGAACTGACACAAATCGATTGCAGAACCAAACGGAAAAAAATTTTGAATAACTGACATGAAATAATCGATTGTCAAAATATGGTAATCGATTGTTATGTTACAGTGAGCACAGAAATTTTCTGATTTTGAGAATAATCGATTATATTTTGAAACAATCGATTGTTTTGGAAAAGCATTGCTGAATGGCTGAGACAGAAATCGATTTTGCAGTTAAAGAATCAATTATTTAACAGAACTGCATAATAAACATAAACCATAAACAATCGATTAGTGATACTGCTAATCGATTTTCTGCACAGTAAGATAATCAATTATTTGCTTGGAACAATCGATTGTTCTGTGCCAAAACTTAATAATTCCCCTTACCTTTAAGGTGATACCTGCAAAATAGAATTAAACGTCTCTGACGCTCAAGTCAGTAATTAAAATATAAATGCAACCTAAAATGTATGCATTTCGATCAACGTTTACCCGCATTCAATACTTTATTTGGACATGATTTATATTTAGCACAACATTAAACGCTAAATATTTTATCAAGTCTACTAGCAATAAGGTAAAGTGAGGAATGATCATACCTGCGTAGTTCTTGGTATTGCTCGTCTTACCTTTCACATTTCTGTCAAGATGGTCATCTAAATTCATTGGAGTGACCATTGGTTTGGTGTTGCTCTTTTCGAATTGATTTGGCAACTCATTGCGACATTTAGATGGACAAATGAAAGTTCCCTCTTTCATTTGCTTAATTTGCAGCTCCAAGAAGAAATTAAGCTTGTCTATCAATGATATCTCATGCAATTTACAGATTCCTTGCATGACACTTATTAGTTGCTCCAAAGTAATACAAATATTTTCTAAGATATCATTTTCCACAAGATTTGGAATGCAAGATATTAGTGGCATGAGAGTTTAAAGAAAATAGCATTGCCAATATAGAGAGTTGTTTTGAAATTCTGTCATCAAAAAGATAGTAAACTTCATGCAATCTATTTCCCCTTAATCAGAAATTTATCAAGACATACCAACAAGACATAGATATACCAATTGTTATAAAACAATGATAAACCCATTTGTTGGATGACATAACAAGTGTACCAAAAGTTATTTTATTAACAGTGATACAAATTGTTATTTTTAGTAAAGCATATTACAAACGAGTGTTGACTGTTAACAGATCAACCATACATCGAATTTTGAAGAACATACCAACCATTATCCAGACCAA
This sequence comes from Nicotiana benthamiana, assembly GCA_034376525.1. Classification (NCBI taxonomy): domain Eukaryota; kingdom Viridiplantae; phylum Streptophyta; class Magnoliopsida; order Solanales; family Solanaceae; genus Nicotiana; species Nicotiana benthamiana. The sequence continues at coordinate 27,063,416 of CM067341.1, forward strand.
AGGATGTGTTCATCAAGAGACGAATTTTAACAGAAGGATTTTTGTCAATTGTTAGAAACATGAGACATCTCAATTATTTTTCAAAGCTGAGGATAGCATTCATCAAAAACGTGAGTGAAAACTTTTTGAAGAATATGCTAATAGATAATACACACCACACAGTATACTAACAGTTATTTAAACCACAGATAGCAATTATCGAATCATGAATGAAATGATTTTATCAAGCTAACTGTTAATACATATCAACAGTTTTGATCTTTCAAAAGCAGATAACTAACAAGTAAACTAATTGGCACCAATTGTCATTTAACAACACATTTTCAACATATGAATCAACAAAGCTAATTGATATTGATTTTTGACAAGGATATCTCGCACATCAACTATTACGACTAAGCTTATCAAAGATTCAACAATAAGGGAACCAAATTAACAACAAATAAGTTAATATTGGTTGCTAGCACATATCAACAATTCGGTTTTTGTCAAGAAGGATAGCTAACCGAAATTTCCTCTTGATGCAATGAGGTGTCGTGCTCGGTGCATCTACTACAATACTGTAGCCTTTCAAGCACACCTGCAAAACAGATTAATGATCTTTTGGTACCCATGCCATTTTGGGTCCTTGGGGGTTAGGCATATCATAATGATGCGATTGAGTGATATGTCTATGTCGTGTAAAACATGCAGGAGCAATATGACCAATACGTCTACAATAATGACAAGTCACGTTGGGGTTATGCATCCTTCTAGGTTCATAGTAACTTGACGGACGAAAATGGTTTACTCTATTTTCAGCATTATGACTGTTCCGCGCTTTATGAACATCATTTCTCCTACTATGAGCAGCATTTCTAGAATAATTATTTCTACGTTGGAAATCATTTCTAGATGCTCTAAAGGGTTCAAAATTCCTTCTAGTATTTGGCCAATAATATGCATCATTTCTAGGGTAGTTATTTCTAGGTGGTAAGTCATTGCTAGGTCTTCTAAAATGTTCAACATTTAGTCTAGCATGCATATTGGTTCTAGGATTGCTATTTCTAGGATAAGCATTTTTATTATTAGTCCAAGGTTGAGCCTTAGGTTGTTGGGGTTTAGCTTCAACCTTTTCTTTAGGCTCATTCGTAAACCCTATGCCATGCTTGGTTGACTTCAAATTATCAAGAACGTCATTCAAATTTTTGTGCGAAGAATTAAACTTATCTAATGTGCCTTTAAGCCTTTTTACTTCATTTTTGAGATGCAAGCAGGAAGTACACTTTCTAATAGAGCTTTCGGGCTTATCGGCGCTTCTTTTTCCGAAAAACTTATTTTCCTCTTTCAACTTCTCATTTTCTAAAACTAGTTTTTCAAAATCTTTTTCTTTTAGAGAGAGTTGTTTTTGAAAATCTTTTTCTTGCAACGACAAAGTTTTCTGCAAATCTTTAATAGTCTTGGAAGCATCAACAAACTCACTATGTAATTTATTATAAGCATTTTGCATTTCTTCAAGCGAGTGAGAGTTGGACGTACTTACCTCTTCTTCTTCGTTTGCCATGAGACATTGGCCAGTTGATTCATCATATGAGCTTTCCGCTTTTTGAGGCATGATTTCATACATTTCCTCCAGCTTATCCCACAACTCTTTGGCGGTTTTGTAGTGGGAAATTTTCTGATAGTCTTCCTGATTCAAGGCGCTATACAACATATTTATTGCATTAGTGTTGTATTCACTTACCTTGGCTTTCCCAACTTTTGTTGTCATTTGATCACCATGCTTGATGATTTGCCATAGATAAAAGTTGTTGGCTGTGATGAAAATTCTCATCCTATCTTTCCAATATAAGTAATTATTTCCATCAAATATTGGGGGCAACATGTTAAAATCACCTTCACCTATTCCTGCAAAAGAGTCACGAGTAGAAGCCATGGATGGTTCTCTCAAACTGTTAAGTCTTCAGAGAGTTGGGCTCTGATACCAATTTTTAGATAATACGCTTAACGCTAGAGGGGGGGTGAATAGCGTTATAATAAAATTTAGCGTAAACTTGCGGAATTTGAAATTTGCAGGAAATAAATAAGTGCGTTAAGTAAATAAAAAGGAAAGAACGCACCGATGTATTCTGGTTCACCACAACAAGTGGCTAGTCCAGTCCCCGAGAGACTCTCTCGAGATTTTTCACTAACTTGTCAAGCTTACGGGTGCTTAACAAACCTTTACAACTTAAGGACACAAGCCTTAACACCTTTGCTCGGAGATACAACACTCCAAGACTTCACTGTTAAGCTTACGGGTGCCTAACCAACCTTTACAACTTAAGGACACAAGCCTTAACACCTTTGCTCGGAGATACAACACTCCAAGACTTCACTGTTAAGCTTACGGGTGCCTAACCAACCTTTACAATCTGAAGACACAAGCCTCAACAATCTTGCTCGGAGATACAACAATCCAAGACTTCGACCAAGGAAACACAAGTTCCTTACAACAAGAAAATCACAATTCTCTTCAAGTGTACAAAACACTAAACACTCAAACAATACACTCCTTTATGAGTAGATATGAGTAAAAGAAGTAAGCTCAAGATCACAACAACTTTGAACAATAATATGGCTCTCAAAATTTATGTAATGAATATAAAATGATAAGCAATAGAGAATGCAAGCTCATAGCAATTGTATGATCAGTTGTTGTATGTTGTTGTGTTTAAAACACTGAAATGAAGCTGTATTTATAGTTGAAAAACTTGGCATTACCGTTGCCTAATTGCCAATTAAGAGTTGCTGATTTTACTGAGTGACAATCGATTGTCAAAGGGCCACAATCGATTGTCTGCCAGTCATTCCAAAATTGAATCCCAGATTTTACGCTTGACAATCGATTATTTAGAATCAATAATCGATTACTGGCAACGTTCAAAAAATCCTTTCCAGATTTTACATAAAACAATCGATTGTCCAGAATCAACAATCGACTACTCAGCAACGTTCAAAAAATCTTTTCAAGATTTTAATTAAAACAATCGATTATACAAAATCAATAATCGATTACCTGACGGTATTTGAAAACTTTACGACAACGGTCAGCTTCACAATCGATTGTACAAAGTTAACAATCGATTATTTATTAGTTTTTGAAAAACAATTTAGACACTGCCTCTTGACAATCGATTGTATAATGATAACAATCGATTATTTGATAACTTTGAAAAGTCTGGAAGACACTGTCTCAAAACAATCGATTATCATATGTTCACAATCGATTATTTTGTGACTTTGAAATATCTGAAAGACACTGTCTCTTCACAATCGATTGTCATTAGCTTCACAATCGATTATTCTGAGTTTTGAAAAACATTGATGGATACTGCCTCATCACAACTGATTGTCATTAGCTTCACAATCGATTATTCTGAGTTTTGAAAAACTTTGATGGACACTGCCTCATCACAATTGATTGTCATAAGGTTCACAATCGATTGTCATGCAGGTTTGAAAAACCTGATGCTCACTGCCTTAACACAATCGATTGTCATTAGTTCACAATCGATTGTCATGAAGTCTTGGCTTAACACAATCGATTATCATAAGTACATAATCGATTATCTTACTCCAGTTTTTAGAGGCATGTTTAAAAATCATTTTGTCTAATGAAAATATGCATGATTTAAAATCATTTAGCATTAAATTAAATATGCATGACTTTGGAAAACATAGTTTTACGAGAGAAGCCATATCATGAGTCAAGTTGTAGAATCAAGAACACAATTTAGAACGACTCATTTAAAGTATAAACCTTTGTCTTGTGCTTGAATCTCGTTATGCATCAATTATGCGCTTGTACTTGAACTTCGTCATATATCAATTTGCGCTTCGTTTGTCATTCATCAAAACCTACACATAAGAGCAGACGTTTTAGTATAAAGCCTTGAGAATGTGTTTCCAACATGCAGGACTTGGGCTTTCCTTATAAATTCATTGGGTGGGTAATGGAGTGCATATCCTCTGTCACCTACTCTCTCAACATCAATGATGGACTCACTACTCCATTTAAAGGAAGAAGAGGCATAAGGCAAGGTGACCCTATGTCCCATACCTCTTTTTTTTTGCCATGGAGTATCTACAAAGAGAATTTATGCAAATGATGATGAGGAAAGAGTTAAAATTCCATCCTAGATGTAAGAAGCTGGGCGTGGCACATGTTTGCTTCGCAGATGATCTACTTATGTTCTGTAAAGCAGACATTCAGTCTGTAATCCTATTGAAGCAGGCTTTCCAGAACTTCTCCAAAGCTTCTGGACTTCAAGCAAATGGTGACAAAAGTGTTGTGTACATAGCAGGTGTAACAAACTGGCAAAAGGAGGAGATCTTACAGGTATTGGGTTTCCCTGAAGGCAGGCTTCCATTTAAATATTTAGGGATGCCTCTGGATTCAAAGAAACTGACCATTGCTCAATGTTGGCCATTAGTTGAGAAAATCACACAGAAAATAAGTTGCTGGTCATCAAGGCTGCTCTCCTATGCTGGTCGACTTCAGATGATCAAATCAGTTTTGTTTGGTGTACAAGCCTATTGGTCCCAAATATTTCTACTGCCTAAAAATGTTCTGAGGATTACTCAAGCAATATGCAGATCCTACCTTTTGAAAGATTCAGCTACAGTGTCAAGAAAGCTTTGGTTGCCTGGGAAACATTTTGTTTTCCATACAGTGCAGGGGGATTAAATGTGCTGAACCTCATCAAGTGGAACAAGGCTGTTGTTGCAAAGCACCTATGGGCACTGACCAAGAAGAAGGATTTGTGGATAAAATGGGTGCATACTTTCTATATTATAAATTATTGTATTGATGACATGCCAATGCCTAGATCTGGTGCTTGGGAAATAAGGAAAATATTTGAGTCGTGAGAGTTGATAAATGGCATTGCAACTCTTCAAGGTAATCTGGACAGTCGACTGCTTCAGCTTCAGAGGGGTGATTCATTCAGCATCAAGAAGTTATACAGACTCCAACACCCTCAATACCTTAAAGTCCAATGGAAGACCATCACACTGCAGGCTCAATTACACCCCAGGTACAAATTTATTTTGTGGCTGGCTCTACATATGAGATTGGCAACTATGGACGGACTCCAGGAATTCAATATCCTGATTCCACAGGAATGTACTTTCTGTGGAAAGTCTCGTGAGACTTTTGATCATCTGTACTTTGACTGCTTGAAGACTAAAGCACTTTGGAGTCGGCTCCTAAACTGGTTGGGTTATACACGACCCATTTCTGAATGGAAGGAGGAATGTGACTGGGTCAGTAAGCTGGCAAGGAGTAGAACTGGTGTAGCAGAAATCACTGCCTGTCTTTTTAGGATCCTTGTGACAGTGATATGGAGAGAGAGCAATAAAATGAGATACCAAGGAGGGAAAATACTGAGCGATAATGTTTGTAAGGAAATAGCAGTCCATCTCCACTCAAGAGGAGCTTAAATTCATAATGGGAGGCTGCTTTACTAAGCTTAAACCATTACCCCTAGGCTGCTCTTGGATAGAATTGTCACATTTACTATCAAATAGTGATATTGCAAATCTTATTAGATTGATAATAGGTGTAGTGACTGTATAGCATGTGAGTATAGATGGTCACCATCTATGTTTGTACGTGTAAAACTTTTTGACGGAATGGAATAGAAAATCTGTTTATTCAAAAAAAAAACTAATAAATAGCACATGACAACATTAATACTATTAAGTATTGAATATATAATAGCAAAATAAGAAACAAACAGACAAAAAAAATCAAGATTTATATCATAAAGAACAAAGAAAAATAAGATTTATTTATTTGATATAAAAAAATGATGTAGGTAAAGCCACATAGCTGAAGTTTAATAGATTAAAAAATATAAAAAATTAAAATATTAATAAATTAGAGATAATGAGAGGTAATTTATATTAATAATTAATTTAAAAATAAAATAAAGTAAATTTACAATGATTAAAAGTATCATTAATTAATTTAAAAAATAGAAGGCGTTAGTAGCATGGAACACTATCTGTCTACCATTTAGTGCGGGGGGCCTGAATGTGCTGAACCTGCCAATATGGAATAAGGCGGCCATCGCTAAACATCTGTGGGCATTAACAATGAAGAAGGACAGCCTGTGGGTAAAATGGGTGCACACATACTATATTTAGAACTTAGATGTGGAGGAGGTACCAACTCCAAAAAATGCGGCCTGGGTAGTAAGGAAGATTTTTGAGTCTCGCTCATTGATCACAAATCTACAAGGAATTCAAGGGGATCTAGAATGTAGATTGCAATTGCTACAAAAAGGTGAACGATTTAGCATTTAAAAACTCTATCTTTTGCAAATCCATCAATACTCAAAAGTACACTGGAAAAGCATTGTACTACAGACAAAACTCCACCCACGATTCAAATTTATTGTCTGGCTAGCTCTGCATAGAAGACTAGCAACAGTGGAGAGGCTAATGACTTTTGGGATACAGATCCCACAACAATATGTACTATGCAGGCAAGTGGATGAATCATTTGACCATCTCTTTTTTACTTGCCCGACAGATTGGGAGCTATGGAATAGACTGCTAGTCTGGTTGGGCTACCATAGGGGCATAAATGATTGGAACAGCGAAGTGCGATGGATCAGCAACATTGCTAAAAGGAAAAACGGGCATGCTGAAATTACTACCAGTGTTATTGGGATACTAGTATACTGCCTATGGTGAGAAAGAAACAAGATCAGATTCCAGGGCGGAAGAATGGATATAAATGCTATATGCAAAGAAATAGCAGTCCACATACATATACAAGAAAACTCTTGTAAACACTGGAAGAGTGAATTGCGAAGACTGGATAGCTTCCCTTAGATAATGTTGTATATATATAAGTTAAGGGAGTGAAACCACTATAGACTGAGTGAAAAACAGTTGCTGGTCAGCAGCTACTCTATTTGTAACATGTTATGTTATTATTTGAAATGAAGTTTTATTTAAAAAATAAATAAATAAATTTTAAAAATTTAGTAATTTTTAATTTTATGTAAAATAAATATTTATTTCAAGATTAAATTTATATAATAATATTAGAGGATATAAATAGATAATGATCAATTAAAGAAGCATGGTAATGATAGCTATATAAGCAAATAAAATACTATATATTAGGTAACCTAATAGAAATAATAAAAAATTTAAAAATATTTAATATTAGTAATACAAGGAAAATACGATTTGAACTTGAAATTTAGATTAAATTATGGTGAAAATTCTCAAACTATAAATATGATTACAATTATTGGATAACAAATTAAAACTAAGAAAATAAAAAAAATCTCATGTGGATAATTTATGAACGAAAATTAAAGTCTAATTTGTATCCATTGTTAAAATAGAAAGAAAATTAAATTAAAATGATACAAAAAACAATTATCAGAAAACTCAATAGATCTAAAATATAATAATAAAAACTTATCTATTAATATTTTAAAATAATTCAAAGTTATAACTCAAAATAAAATGTGATATAATATAATTTATTTATTGATAAAAATTAATGTAAAAAACTAATTAAAAATTCATAATAGGGAAGAGGGAGGAAAATCAAGATAGTGTGAGAATATTTATACTTTGTATTAATTAAGTATAAGTATATTAAATAACTAAATAATATTATTGAAAGATTTAAATGAAAAAAGAGTTTCAAGTAAGAGGATAAAAGTACAAAAATAAATCGGAAAAGGCCTAAAAAGGCCACTCAATTTTTTGAAATGATCTATGCATGCCAATCGTTAAAAGTGCTTATTTCATGCTACTGTAATTACATATTTGGTCCATCCATATCATTATTGACTAACGCAGTGGCATGGATGGGCCAAATAAAAATTGAGTTGTTAGTTGATAATGGCATGGATGAGCCAAATGTATAACGACAGTGATGAAATGAGTATTTTTTTAACGGATGACATGGATATACCATTTCTGAAAGATGAGTGAAATTTTTAGGCCTTTAAACAAAAATAAATTGAATTTTAGGAATAAGAAAATTTATATTTATATATGTTTATCGAAAAGGGTAATAAGCAAGATATCAAGTCAACTGGTAAGCTAATAAAATATCTTATGAATATAACATAGTTAAGTAATAGATAATGCAATAAGCAAAGATTAAAAAAAGATTTGTTTTGAGTGACAATATAGAAGGATAAGACTTATTCGAATTTGCGGTGAAACATAAAGTAGTAGTAAGAATTTTGTTAAATAATATGCTCAAACAAGACATATCACAAACATGATATTTTAATATTGGCCAAATACAAGTACTAAACCAAGGAGTTGGATTGTTACAGATATAAAATAAAAATAAAAAATAAAAAGAAATATGTTATGGGGGGAGTTTAAATTTTAAGGTAATTCTAATAACTCAAACTACAATTTAATATTTGTGTCCGCGCATCGCGCAGGTACTAATACTAATTCTATTGTAAATCGTGATAGTGCCCAACGAAGCCTCTAGGAAAACCAATTATGAACTAATCACGTGATTTCTCTTTTTAAAAGTTTTATCAAGGAATTAAACTTTTCTTAACTTGAAAGGGTTAAGAAATAACAGACTTAAAATAAATAACACGAAAGAATTTGAGTGCAATCATGATTATAGAATAAAATTAAAATTACAATCTACTAGTATGTGCCAAGACCTGGTGTCACTTGTGTATGAGCATCCTACTAAAATATACAAAAATAGAATACTAGTCTACTATCTGAATTGAAATAGACAAAAAAAATATAAGTAAACGAAAGACTCCAGCTACTGCAGAACGGCTCGGAAGGTAGCTCATCACCATGAAGTCTCGAGGTGATAATCAAGTGTGCGTGCCAAACTGATATCCAGATGCACCTGCCTTAGATCCTGCATATTAAGTGCAGAAGAATAGCGTGAGTACATAAACGACATGTACCCAGTAAGTATCTAGTGTAACATCGAAAAAGTAGTGGCGAGGGATTAACTTCGACACTTACTATGTGGCCAACACTATAATAATATGAAATTCTAAATAAAACATGATATATATAAAAATGACAATAGAAATCAGAGCAAGAGATAAATAAAGAATTCTTTCGCTATTAATAAGAACCAAATCATTTCCCTCCTTTAGCCGTGTAACCTCTCAAGCCAATAAAATAATATCATATAAAAACGAATTTCTAGTATTATCACGTACGAATTATGTCGAAGATGTACAATCCGATCCAAATATATACATAAACTGTGTGTATTGTCGACGTTCGAACGACATAAACCATAGATGCACTTATTAACCTGCCGAGACGAACGGCCCGCTCACATGAGAGTAGTGAAAATTTACCCCGCTCACATATTAAATTTGCTAAACACAGTTGAACATAGATTTCTCAAGTTATCAAATATCCCTCAATTCTTTTTAAAGTACGAAAATCAACTAGAAACTTTTAAAAATCTAAAAATCCTCAACCTCGGCTCTATTCAAAACAAATAATGAGCATAATTAGCTAACGCTGCCAACAAAGCATGGTGTAACTACGTACGGACTGTAGTCACCTTGTGCATACATAGCCCGCACAAATAGAAGCACATATTAATTTAGTTCACCTGTAAGGTTAACTCTCACTTACAAGATTAGAAAAGAGATTTACATCGTCTCAAAAACTACTTTTCGGTCAAAGATCGTGCTCAAATCCCCAAATTTGATGCAAATGACCCGAAACTAGTCAAATGTAATATAAAATAATCAATACATGCTCAAAAGTTCATATCCTAGCTATCAAAATGATTTCCCAAGCCTATTTGAAGAATTTCTAAAATTCACCCCTGGGTCCACGTGCTCAGTGTCTGGAAATTTTTGAAGAAAATTATTACCCATAACCTCTTAAAATCAAATATATAACTTTTACCAAATAGCAAAACCATTTTCATGGTCAAATCCCATTTTGATCCAAAATCTAGTTTTTTCATCTAAACCTCTGATTTCACCAATTTTTACATATCAATCTACCCCTAATCTATGTATTTAACTTATATTGCGTAGAAGTTACTTACCTCAAAGTGCTAGGTGAAAACCCTCTTCCAAAACCTTTAAAACTCGCAAAAGAGATGAAGGAAAATGAGCTAAATGGCCTAAGTCCTGTATTTAATAAGGCCGTGCACAGGTCGCAGATATCGCAAATTTAGCAAATACGACGGATGCAAATGAGTCAAAGTCATTGCAAATGCGAACTTAGGCTCCCACTACTAAGCTCGCAAATGCAAACCCTGTCAAGGTTGCAAATGCAACTGGAATCTCACAATTGCAAGCTCTGCTTATATTAGGTTTTCTTCGCAATTGCAAAGAAAATCTCGCAAATGCGATGTTCACAAATGCGAACCAATTCTCGCATTTGTAATACCTGCAATTCCAATACATAAACACCAGAAATCTAAAGCTTTTCTCATCCTTCCGAACGTCCGAAACTCACCCGAGCCCTCGGGCCTCCACACCAAATGTCCATATGAATCTAAAAATGTCATACGAACTCGCACCCACGATCGAAATGCTTCAATAACAACAACAACCACGAATCGAATGCCAAAACACTTGGATTGACTCTTGAACTCAAAAACTTCAAAAAAGAGTTTCGCACATCCAATTTCTATCAAATCAACTCAAAATGATGCTATTTTGCGTGCAAATCTTAAATGATATTACGAAGCTATTCCCAATCTCGAAATCGTATTTGGATATTGATATCACCAAAACCTACTCCAAACCAAAATTTTAAAGGACTTCAAAACTTTTATGGAACCAACTTTCACTATCAGGTGTCGAAATGCTTCCGGGTCATCCAAAAGCCGATACGAACATACGCCAAGTCCAAAATTATATACGAACCTAGTGGAACCGTCTAATCTTGATTCCGAGAATATTTTTCCGAAACGTTGACCAAAGTCAAACTTAGCCTTTTTAGCCAACCTTAAGGAACTAAGTGTTCCGATTTCAATCCGAACTCTACCAAATCTCGAACTAACCATCCCCGCAAGTCATATAACAGTAGAAGCACGTACAAAGAGTCGTATTTAGGGGAATGGAATTTCAAAAAGAAAAATAACCATGGATGAATAAGATCTGATGAAGTAATTATATAGAACTTAGAGTTCTTGTAGAAGCCAAGATCACTCTAGCAAGTCTCATCCACGACTTGATCAAGATTCCTATTTGGTTTCATAACCTAAAAACAGAAAAATAGTGAAATCATGCCAAATGTTGACAGTAAAAGTAGAGTCGGGGAGATCAAGAGTTGATTCAGAAAAAGATGTACCACATTATCAATACAATGTACATTATATATCCAATATTAGAGTAGTAAAAGAGGCTTTATTACAAAGGTATTTATTACCACATTAGTAAAGTACCATGAATATTAGCTCTGCAACATTACCAATAATCTTGGCTCTCTCTTATATTACATTAGTCACTTTTAGACTTTTTGGAATAAGGGAATAACAAAATAAGAAAATGCAACCAAAATAGAAAAAACATTCGTAGTTTTTCTTGTCTAAAAGATGTGTTATAATATGTAAATATATGACCCCAATGCCTTCTCCAGAAATATATTAACTTTTAGAGACTAAAAATTAAACTAAAGTATTAAAGCTTTGTATGCTTTAAATGCTGGGATAAATGGAATAACTTAAAAGGAAGGTCAATGTTTTGATATATCAAATTAAAGGGGATAAAAAACTGAGAGAAACGTCTAAGTGAATAAAACTACTATCAAATGAAATTCGATCGTTTTATTTATGCGCATATAAATAAAAACTCACAAACCTCCTCAGGTCATTGCTCATACTAATTCTTCCACTATTGAGTTCGAATTTTGATGAAGATAGTTGTTCATACATACGATTAGAACGTTGTCAAAAGTACATGAATTTATACTAAAAAACACAAGGATTTGTGATATAATTTTAATTGTTACGCTCATTTTTTAATCGTTAGTTTTTTCTATTTAGCTTCTTCTTATACCTTAAGAATTAGCCAACATACCATTTGTAGATTGAATTAAAATTGAGAAGCAACATTGAACTTAATGTCTTCTAATATCTAAAATCTGAAATACTTAAAAAATTAATAATAAATAAGATAAATTAAAATACTACCTTTTGTTCGGACGAAATCTGGATACACCTTTCAGTCCATTTATATTCCAAAAGTATTGAAGCAAAATTGAGAAAAATAGTACCTTGATAGAACGATTTCTCCAGAATCCTTTCAATCAACAACTAAACTTTGAAACTGCATTATGTAATTCATCCATTGTTTCGACAACTTCTACTTGCTAGTCTTCTTCTATTGAAACGAACAAAACAAAAAGAAATACTAGGAGATTAGGTAGGGAACAAGAAAGCCTCAGGTTTCATGCCTAATATTGTCATGACCCAATTCCATCATAGATCGTGATGGCGCCCAATACCATTATCAGATAATCCTAACACTTATCAAATTATGATTTTCCATTTTAAATAAATTATTAAGAGGATAAAGTTTCCTCATTTGTTAAAAGGTTTTAAAATTTGCAAATGTAAAATGCTTAAACGAAAGCAAACGAGTACAAATTGTAATCATGAAAACAAATCCAAAATTATAAGCTTACTAGGGTGTGTGTCAAGGACCGGTGTCACAAGTATGCGGAAATTCTAGCAGAATATAAAAAAAATATTAGTCTACTGTCTGAAAGGAAATAGTCAGAAAAATATAACATAAGGACGACTCCTGTTGCTGCTGAACGGTTTAGAATGCAGCTCACTATGAAATCTCGAGATGGAGATCAAATCTGCGCGCCAAACAGATAACAAAATGCACCCGTGTCGGATCCTATATAATTAAGTACAGAAGTATAGTGTGGGTACATAAATAATATGTACCCAGTAAGAATCTAGTCTAACCTCGAAGAACTACTGACGAAGGGTCGACTTTGATACTTACTAAGGGCCAATAATATGATAATATGAAATTCTAGTTAAAACATGATATATAGTGATGACAAAAAAACTCAGAGTAAGAGATATCTAAACAATCCTTTTACCATATTTAAGAACAGAATAATTTGCTTTTATAACAAATCATCTCTCAAATAGCGAATTAATATCATTTATGAAAGGGACTTCCAATCCTATTACTACACACAAATTATGCCGAGGATCGAACGACACAGACCATAGATTCATCTATTAACCTGTCGAGGCAAATGGCCGACTCCCATGAGAGTAACGGAAAGAATCACTCGGCTCGAGGAATATACTTAAGACGTAGTCTAATATAATTTATCAATAAATCATAAACTTTCTCGATTCTATTCGAATAAAGGAAATTCAACTTGAAGCTTTTGAAATCTTAAAATCCTCAACTTAGTACCATTTTGATACAATTAAATCAGATAACTGTTTTCACCAAATATAGTGTAATCCTAAATGTACCCGACCATAAACAAGAATAGTAGCTACGTACAGACTCTCGTTACTTTATGCGTACGTAGCCCCCAAATATAACAACACATATTAAGTAAATTCACCTATGGGGTAAATTTCCTTTTACAAGGTTAAAAAAGAGACTTAACTTGTCTCAAAGCATACTTCCCAATTCAAGAGTGCGCTCAAACCTTCAATTTTATGTCAAACGACTCGAAACAAGTCAAATATTATATGAATAAATCAGTCTATGCTCAAAAGTTCAATCCCAACTATTAAAGAGATTACCCGTCTCTAAATGAAAAATTCATAAACTTTACCCCCGAACCCACGTGCCCGGATTCCGGAAATATTCAACGAAAGTTCTTACCCATAATCTTTGGAACATAAAATATATGATTTTCACTAAGTTCCATAGTTACTTTCGTGGTAAAATCCAATTTTTATCAAAAAACCTAGATTTTCACCTAAACACGTGATTTTCACTAATTTACGTGTTATATTATACCCATAAACTATGAACTCACATTTGGTAAAAATTACATACCTCAAAAAGCTAAGTCAAAGTCCCCTCCTCAAGAGCTCTCAAATCGCCCAAGAGGGCAATAAATGACCCCAAAAATGCCTAACTGCCATTTTTAAAACTCAATGCCCAGCTACCTCCTTCATCACTAACGTGGAACGAGCCTCATGTTTTTGAAGGAAATGGCTCAGGTCCCCTGGAGACAACACATCACGAATGCGACCTAGGAACCATGAATGCGAAGGATGGCTTGAACTACCCTGTGCGACTTGAGGGATGCTTCACGAACGCGAAGAATAATCAGCGGCCCAACCCATTCCAATCTCTTCTATGCAAATGTATTCTCCTTATGCATATACAAAGGTATTCAGTCCCAGACCGATGTGAATGCGGACTAGATATCATGAACGTATAGCAAAAAATTCCCTCAATCCCAATTACTTCTTGGGTGCTAAGGTTGACCAAAGAACTAACTTTCACTATTAGGCACTAAAATGCTCTTGGGTCATCCAAAACCCAATCCGAATATACACTCAAGTTCGAAATCAACATATGAACCTGTTGGAACTGTCAAATATTGATTCCGAGGTCGTTTACTCAAAATGTTGACCGAAGTCAAACTTGGCCTTTTAAGCCAACCGTAAGGAACCAAGTGTCCCTATTTCAACCCGAACCCTTCCAAATCCCAAACTAACCATCCCACAAGTCATAAAATAGTAAATCACATGCTTGAAATCTTATTTAGGGGAACAAGGTTCTAGAAAGCAAAATAACCGGCCATTATCGTTACATTCTTCACGTCTTAAATAAATGTTCATCCTCGAATGAGTTTAGATTCATACTTGGAGTTCTAAATAAGTATGGATATATGCTCCGCATGTCCTCCTTGGACTCCCAGCTCAGCTCCTTGACTAGTTGGCCCCTCCACTAGACCTTTGCTGCAGAAATTCTCTTGGAGCTCAACTGTTGATCTTGTTCTAGCAATAATGGCATCTGGCTCCTCATCAAAACCCAGGCTCTCATCTGACTGGATAGGGATGAAGTCTAACACATGTGACAAGTCGGCGTGATAACACATCTAATTCGTGTAACTCCTCTACCTTGATTGTGCGGTGCGAAGTCGCTCCTAAATCAACTTCACCTTTTCTAAGGCATCCTTCACCAAACTAGTACCATATAACTTAGCCTCACCGGGCTCAAACCACCCGATGGGAGAGCGACATCACCGATCATATAAAGCCTCATATGAAGCAATCTCGATGTTGGACTAATAACTGTTGTTGTAAGAAAACTCGGCCAAGAACTGATCTCACTGTCCCCCAAAGTCAATCACACATGCTCTAAGCATGTCCTCCAATATCTAAACTGTCAGCTATAAGAGCTTGTCGGTCTATGGATGAAATGCAGTGCTGAGCTCTACACGAGTTCCCAACTTACCTTGTACGGCTCTCCATAAATGCGAAATAAACTAAGGGCGTCTATCTGATATGATGGAAATAGGCATACCGTACAAGCAAACTATCTCCCGAATATAAATCTTCTTAATCTCTCTGAAGTTTAAGTATTTTCAACTGGAATGAAGTGTGCCGACTTGGTCAACTTGTCAACAATGACCTAAAATGCATCGAACTTCTGCAAGTTTCGTGGCAACCCAACTACAAAGTCAACAGTAATGCACTCCCATTTTCACTCAGGTATAGTCATTTTCTGGAGTACGCCCCCTGACCTCTAGTTCTCATACTTAACCAGATGGTAATTTAGGAACCTAGATACATACTTAGTTATGTCTTTCTTTATCTGCCATCACCAATAAAGTTGTCTCAGGTCACGTTACATCTTTGTAGCACCTGGATAAATGGAATACCGAGAACTATGTGACTTCTCTATAATCTTCCCTCTCAAGCCATCGATATTAGGAACACATGGACAATCCTGGAGTTGTAGAACACCATCAAAATCCTTGACGCCACGCCGTGGTACTGTCTCCCTGAGAGGGAAGAATGAGCAACAACACATGCAACAACACATGCAAGAACTTGGCTGGGCAATGAAATATCCAACTTTACAAGTCTGTTAGCCAAGGACTGAATGTCCAAGGCTAGTGGCCTCTTCTCTGCTAAAATGAATGCCAAGCTACCCATACTCTCTGCTTTTTTTGCTCAAGGAATCCACGACTATATTTTTCTTACCCGGATGATAAAGAATTATTATGTCATAATCCTTCAGTAACTCAATCCATCTGCGCTACCTCAAATTGATATCTTTTTGCTTGAACAAATGCTGCAAGCTGCGATGATCTGTATAAACCTTACAAGGAACCCATATAGATACGCCTCAAGATCTTAAGAGCATCAGCAATCGCGACTAGCTCTAGATCATGCACATGGTAGTTCTTCTCATGAATATTTAGCTGATGTGACAGATAAGCAGTAACTCACCCCTCTTGCATTAGTACACAACCCCAGCCAACACATGAGGCGTCGTAGTAAACCGTATACATACCCGAACTGGAAGGCAAAACTAGAACCGGTGCTGTAGTCAGACATGTCTTGAGCTTTTAAAAGCATGCCTCACAATCATTGGACCAAAGAAATGGAGCACCCTTATGGGTCAATCTAGTCGAAGGTGATGCAATGGATTAAAATCCCTCCACAAACTGGCGATACCAGCATACTAAGTGATCAATACCAACTCAACGCTACACGAATGTAGGGAGAGCGGGTCACTACAGCTTTTACCCGAATAGTGGTTTGGGATTGAATTTCCATAGGGAGCTTGGAATGGGGTTGTATTGTCAGTTTAGCCTAGACTTGCGTTTGTACTTCTAATTTCCCTCCTAACTTTATTGGGTTTTCTTTGTATTAACAACTACTATTATGAACTAAAGATTAAGACTAAATTATCCTAAGGAAATATTGCTTGGTTGTAACTAATAGGGAGAAAGGCACTAGGGTCATAGAATCAGCTGAATGGTTAACTAACTGATAGAAACTACTAAGAATAGATTGACATATTCGGGACTTATTCTATAATCATTGCACAATTGTACCTACTCTCACACCTCTCAGTAGACAGAGTGATTTTGCCCGATTGACTCTCTCGAGACCAATTGGGTAGGCCAATTAGACCAAGCAAATAGGGTTCAAGTAGGGTGATTATTCTCTCGAACCCGTTCATTAGAACTATCATTTCTCATGGGTCCATCACAATTCCTTGTTTTGTCAATTTTGGGGTCATAGACTCTCTTGCTCAAGAAGAGTCACCCACTAAGCTAGAATCAACGTTTGCAACCACCTATTCTGAATTAAAGCATAAAATTGACCCAAGTAAAAAATACCCAAATCTTTCATTAGAAAGCAACACCCATTAATTACCCACACTAGGGTTGAGCCACAACCCTAGCTAATGGGTTTAGCTAGACATAATTAAAGAAGAAACAGAAGAAATAGAAGAAAAAATAGACATATTAATTAATTACTAAGATTAAACTGCAAGAATCTATGGATAAATTAATGCTAAAATGCCAAAATAGGCTAAAACTTTCGTCCTCACGAGCGTAGCTCTATTTAGTAAAAAAACTCTCTTACTTAAAATGGTAAAATGTTCTATTCATAGTGGGCTGGAAAAACTGGTCAAAATTCCCCCTGCAGGGTCAATGCTGGCCGCACAATTACGATCACAGCCGTACTGGCTCTTTCGCTTCAATTTCTATCTTCTGTGAAGTAGCTGGTATGGACTGCGTAAAGGTGTGGCGCGGTCGCGTGAAGGTCTGGTGCGGACCACGTAACAGTGACCGCGGCCGCGTGGCTTGCCTTTGCTCGAATCTCCATCTTCTCTGAACATTGTGACGCATGCCACATGCCATAATAGTGCGACCGCCTAAGCTGAACGCCAGCTGCACATTTCCAACCGTGACTGTGTTGTGCAAGACTTGATTATAGTCCTATGAAACCCCTAGTGCAACCGCATGCACAATTGTGCGGTCCGTAATAGTCTCTTCTTTCCACCACTTCACTTGGCCTTTGATAGTTGAGCAGGTTTCACTCTCTTTTGAGCCGATCTTTGACATTTCATCGCTTTGTTACTCAAACCTGCATTCAAGCACAACCTGTAAGCATTTTGGGACTATTTTATAGAAATTTTACTCAAATCATAGGCAAGTAGGGGCATAAAACACGTTAAATCCTACTTATCAACTCCCCCAAACTTAAACCTTTTCTTGTCCTTAAGTAAACAAAATAAGACTCACACCTTAAAGAAAACATCCTAGTAATTCCAGTTATCTTAAGGCAACCTCAACAAGCATAAATTGGGACTAACAATTGCCTTTATACGAATGCATCATTAACACATTTAGACTTTGAACACTTGTGGATCAAGTGTGACACAATAGCATCAAGAGTTAACACATTTCATCAAGGAACTTCTCTCAATAACTTTGGTCATTATGGAACCCAAACTCACACATCATCAACTCTCCCTAAGCAAACTTACCTTTTAGAGTACTGATACATAAACCGAGGTTGATGGACTTTCACTCATCTCTCTCAAGAAGAAAGTCACAAGTCCAGCTCCAAGTACCATATGCTTTCCCCTTATGTAAGTATCCACTAATGTAGGCTTTCTTCAAATTAAGATCATATAGGGCTTTTGTTGAGTCATTGTGAAGGCTTTTAGGTAATTGTAGGACATGTTTTTGTTCGTGAGTTCAATCTTCCCTTAAGCACTTCTTTTGACTCATTTTGGCACACTTTCTTCACTCATTTAAGTATTTCGCTTCCCTTCAAGGGTTAGAGGAACACATTATCCCTCATTCTTATGCAATTTAAAATATTTCTATTTTTTCTACTTGTTTCACGCCTTTTTCACATTTGTTTTTCTTGAATCCCTTTCTATTATTGTTCACATTTGATTTCCTTTTCGTCATTTTCTTTTCTGTATTTTTTATTGCCTTCATTTTCTTTTTCTTTGTACCTTTTTCCACTTTGTTTCCTTTCTTGTCTCCCCCCAAAATTAGACATTTGCCATTACTCATGGGAAGATCTGGATGCCAAGAGAGGGTATCATTAAGAACGGGTATATGCTTGTAGCTTTGGTTCTCGAAAGAAAAAGGTTCAAGGCTCAAAATCACTTCTCAAGTTAAATTTCATTGGTACGCCATGGAATTGTTCAACGTAGCATTTGGATCGAGGAGAGCCTATAATCACTTCTCAAGTCAAATTTCACCTAGGAATTTGCCTCAACAAATAATCAGGGCAAGTTCTAAACCATCGGCTTTGGAGTTGGACTCATAATTCGAGTTCTCACCACACACACTCAAGGGTTGCTAAAGACATCGAGTCGAGGGCCTACAACAACCTTTGTTTCGATTCAGTATTGGTCCAAAATGACCACATGATGATTATTTGGTCAACACAAGAGTCTCAAGGCCACGACTTTCACCATCCTAAATACAACATTATGTCTTTGATCTGAAGCCTTGCCTAAGTTACCCTTAACTACGAAATATCTGAATCAAAAGAAAAATAAAAAACGGACTCAAATCCTTAAGAAGATTGTCACACCATCTATCATTGGGAAGAGCCACCCGATTCGCACAACACTCCACCCTTGGAAAGAACTGTAGCATTAAGAAAACCAAGGGCTTATTAAAAATTCCAAAACAAAACAAAAGGCTACGAGCCTATCTATGAAGTTAAAAAACAAAAGTTTTAGCGAAAATAGAAAAACCAAATGAATATGTACAATGGGGGAGTAGAATATACTATGGGGATGAATATATGCTTAAAGTAACTTTATATACAGACCATGCTAAAAAGTACGAAAAAATAGCTAAAATGTAAAGTTATATACATACCAACTAGAAAATCAAATTAAAAACATAAAAGGAGTATATAATATATACAATCAATCAAATAGATAAATAGTAGGGCGCACCCCTACGAATAAGAGCTGACATTGTCCCCAATGCCAACTACCAAATTAAGCACAAAGTATCAAAATAGAGGATATAGAGGACTCCCTAGGCCTTGTCTGAATGCATGGGACCATAAGTGGTCCTTTGATCCTCTGTATGGGCGGGAACCTCAGAGTGGTCCCCGACCTGCTGCTGGGATAGGGTCCTGCTGCTGGACCGACTAAATATCGGGTGCATCACTAGAGGGAGTCTGCAGAATCTCGGCAAGCTAAATCACTACACCCTCAGTACTAGATAGCTTCCTCTTCTTCCTCGAAGGCCGAGATGTCTGCTCCTGCTGTGGCTCTAGCACTGGTGCTGCTGCTGGAGGGGCTGACTCCCCAAATAACACGTCTAAAGGCAGATAATCTGCCAATATCTTGTTCAGATTTGTTCGAAGCACCTTCACTAACTCCTTGAAAGCCCTTGTCTTTCTGATCCTTTTTTGCTCTCGGGCGAGCTATTTCAGATCTACGCCATGTGAATCTACCGCCTTAGTCAAGGCGGCCTGAGTCTCTACAATCTTCTTTTGGTTGGCCAGGAGCTTCTTTAATGTTTCCTCAATAGAACGAGGAATCTAGACAGTGGTTGGTGCAGAATGGGCCTCAACTGAAGTGGCCAATGTGGAAAACTTGGATGTCGCAGCTAACATCTAATTGTATAAACATGCCAAGGTCTTTGCTAAGTGCTGGGCTATCAAAGGGTTGTTCCGGGAAGATGGGACTGTTGGGCCAGCTGAAGAACTAGGACTCACAGAGGAGGAGGGAATATCATCTGGGACAGAGACAACTGGAATGGAGAGAGCTCAGTAGAAGGCTCGATAGTAGATTCTATTGCAATCGGCCCCTCAGACTGGCGTCAGGGAAAAGGTGGATGCCTTGTGCTTTTTGTCCTTTAGGTTGTCCGGCCCCTAAATGCTGAACCATGGAACATGGACACTGGGTGCACTGTCACATCATAGGACTTTTTCTTCACCTTCAAGTCCTGGAAATACATAGTGAGAGTGTTGGGGTATGGGTAGTTCCAAGTTTTGTCAACCCCCATTGAAGTGATCTCCCTGTACATTCTATTTCCCATATTGATAGGGAAGCCAACCATGATGGATGCAATCAGCACAACCCAGGGGAGTGGGATAGTCTGATCATCGGAAGTGGGTTCAAGCTTGTAGCATAAAAAAGTGAGCCACCCTCTAGCCTTGAAATTCAAGTTCTTTCTAAAAATCTTTACCCTCGCCTGTATCCAATCCAGAACAACACCCAGATGAGCCAAATATTTAGCTAACCATGGTCGAACCTCCTCCTTCATCTCCAACTTCTCATTGTATTGGGTATCATCTTCGTCGCTAAAACCCAAATATTCATTGAACACTTTCCCCAAAAACACCACATTTTTGCCGCGCACTTTGGTCACAACGAAGTCCTTTTTGGTATAGTCTACGTTGCAATAGAACTCTTTGACCATGTGCTCATTTGCATCAATCAGACCATGTCTAAAATTCTCCCAACCGACTCTTGTTTGAAATTGCTCGTGCACATTGGCGAGCATGGGCAATAAGTCTCGGGTGATTATGCTCCTCTCCCACACTTTCCTCCCACACTTTTGCTTTTCTTTTTCTTTCTACACCACCAACCTCGAGCACCCCACTACCTGGGACCTCATCATCACTGTTGTTACCACCTGCTGCACTCTCCTCGGATACTGAAGCTCTAGGGGAGGTGGAGTATTCGCTTCTACCCATTGCTGAGCCATCAGACGACTCAGACAGTATAACTAGTGAAGCTTGGGCTGAAGGTGGGGCTGGGACTGAGTGGGCTTGCCCCGACTCAGCTGAGATGTCCTGAGAGCGTAGGTACTCACTCCCCGACTTGTCGTCATCACTCACTACTTGCTTTCTTGTTTTAAGTTTTTGTTGGGGAGTGAGTTTTGTTTGTTTTCATTTTCCTCCCCGGGAGGAGTCCCCTCGACCAGGTTGTTTGGCACCACGTCCTCTTTGTTTTACCATTTTCTGTAAGCAAACACGTCGAACTTTGTTAGTTGAAGCATAAGAAGTGTATCAAGTGTTGAAAACAAGTGTAGAATAACAGTATGAACAATTGCAAAACACATCTCAGAACAAGCCACTACGGACCGCACATTCTGGGGCGCGGCCGCGTGATCACGACCGCGGGCCGCACTGACCAACCAACAAAAAACTTACCTTCTCTGAATGTCACAAATGCAGGCCGCGTAAAAAGAGGGTGCGGCCACGTTGGGCCAGCGCGGACCGCACAAATACAGAAACAACCGCACAAGAAACAGATTGCTCTTTAGATCAAGGTCCATCGCGGACCGCGCCATTAGTAGTGCGGCCATGTCAGGTCATG
This sequence comes from Nicotiana benthamiana, assembly GCA_034376525.1. NCBI lineage: Eukaryota > Viridiplantae > Streptophyta > Magnoliopsida > Solanales > Solanaceae > Nicotiana > Nicotiana benthamiana. The sequence goes on from CM067341.1 coordinate 27,085,735, forward strand.
CAGACCGCGTAAAAATAACCGAGGGCCGCCCTGGGTGAAGAGTTAGGAACAAACTAGGGTTTTACACCTTTGCCCATTTTGTTCAAGTTTTACATGCTAATTTGTCCCTACTTGATTACCCACCATAAAAATCAAGCCTGGCATCTAAAAGCAACAAATAAACTAACCTAAGCATTCAATTTAAGAAAAGACGGAAGAATAAAGAAGCTACACTACTGTAAATAAAAAAATTGGAAAGTAATAACTAATTAACGATCATTGTGAGAATTGGTTACAAGGAATATGGAGAATACTCTTGATGCAAGCACAAAATTACGGTCTCAGAGGTAAACAATAAAATTTTTAAGGCTCTGGTATTCAATTTGGCGAAAAATTTAAGTAGAGGCCCTAAGTCCCTATTTATAGAAAACTTGTGGGACCATGTACTTACCCTCCAGCACAGCCGCGTAAAACTGACCGCGGACCGCGTTAGGTCTTACCCTGCGCCTTTGCAGAAAGAAGCCATTGCGGGCCGCATAAAAATGGACGTGGCCACACGAGACCACCGCGGACCTCTCAATCATGACTGAGGCCACGTGGCAAGCTTCAGAGACCAATCACCTTCAGCTTATGCCGCTGTGGACCGCACAAATATTACCGCGGCAACACTGATAATTTTTTAGAGACTGTGCATTTTTTACACTTTGTTTTGCACTGCTCCAACACAAGTCCAACAACATCTCACAAACAATTAGCTCAAATATCCTAATGTACAAAGAAAATCAAAGAGAGAAAAATACATGGATTGCCTCCCAAGAAGTGTCTGATTTAACATCGCGCCACCACGTAATTACCATCACATCCCTTTAAATGAATGAGCGCCACCATGTGGCTCTTATCAAACTTTCTCAAGTAATGCTTGAAACGATGCCCATTGACCCAAAAAATTTCACCATTCTTGTTCTTGAGATCAAGAGCACCAAAAGAAGTCACAGATACAACTTCGAATGGCCCACTCCACTTTGACTTGAACTTTCCCGGGAATAACCTCAGCCGAGAGTTGAAAAGAAGAACCATATCACCACCCTTGAATTCCTTCCCCCGAGCATATTTGTTGTGAAGATACTTCTTCTTGTCCTTATACAAGGATGAGCTGGACTATGCATGAAATCTAAAATCATCAAACTCATGAAGTTGCTCAACACGGAGATTTGCTGCGACATCCCATTCCAAGTTCAACTTCCTCAAGGCCCATATGGATTTGTGATCCAATTCCATCGGTAAGTGACATGCTTTCCGAAATACCAACCGGTACAGAGACATACCAATTGGGGTATTGTACGCGGTCCGATAGGCCCATAGAGCATCATCTAACGTTTTGGACCAATCGGTTCGATTTGCATTGAATATTTTGGATAAGATACTCTTTATTTCTCGGTTAGAGACATCCACTTGGCCACTAGCTCGAGAATGAATTGAGGTAGTGACTTTGTGATTTACTCCACAATTGGCAAGCTATGAGTCGAAAGCCTTGTTACAAAACTGGGACCCCCCATCACTAATGATAGCACGAGGAATGCAAAACCTTGTGAAGATACACTTTTTCAAGAATGCCATAACACTTCGGGCTTCATTGTTGGGTAATGCCAAGGCTTCAACCCACTTTGATACATAGTCCACCGCCACGAGGATGTATGTTTTCCCACAAGAGTTCATGAAAGGACCTATGAAATCGACACCCCAAACATAAAAAATATCCACCTCAAGGATCATATTGAGGGGCATCTCATCCCTTTTTGAGATTCTGCCAGCTCTTTGGCATGCATCACATCTCTTTACTAAATCACTAGAATCTTTAAACAATGTCGGCCAATAGAAACTACAACTCAAGACCTTTGAAGCCGTCCTCAACCTTCCATGATGGCCACCATAGGGAGAGGAGTGGCAAGCCTCCAAAATGATCAATTGTTCACCTTCTGGGACAAAATTTCTAATCACACCATCTATGCAAATTTTAAATAAGTACGGATCATCCCAATAAGAATCCAAACTATCCCGCTTGAGTTTCTTCCTTTGGTTAGAATAGAGCTCACATGGGGCAATTCCGGTCACAATGAAGTTTGCAATGTCCGCGAACCATGACAAGTCACCCATTGACACGGAAAGAAGTTGTTCATCGGAGAATGTATCATTTAATTCAAGGCTGTCGTATGGTCTCCCTTCTTCCACCAACCGAGACAAATGATCCGCAACCTTGATTCTCGCTTCCCATCCGGTCCACTATTTCTAAGTCAAATTCTTAGAGAAGTAATACCATCAATCTCTCCTTTGAATCCTTTTTGGTCATCAAATACCTCAAGGATGCATGGTCCGTGTGCACAATCATCTTGGCACCCATAAGATATGGCCTAAATTTTTCAATGGAAAATACAATATCCAACAATTCCTTCTGTGTCACCGTGTAATTACAATGAGCTTCATTCATCATATTTCTTTCATTGTACATGGGATGAAACATTTTGCTAAGTCGTTGACCCAACACTGCCCCCATCGCAACGTCACTTGCATTGCACATTAGTTCATAGGGAAAACTCCAATTAGGCGTGATGATGATAGGAGTTGTGGTCAATTTATGCTTCATGAGTTCAAAGGCCTCCATGTATTTTTCGTCAAAAACAAACGTGGAATATTTCTCTAGAAACTTGCAAAGTGGATTCACAACCTTTGAGAAATATTTGATGAATCCCCGGTAGAACCCGGCATGCACAAGAAAAATCCCCACCCCTTTTACAATAGTAGGGGAAGCAAGCCTCGAGATCACCTCAATTTGCACCTTGTCTACCTCAATCCCATGCTTAGAAGTCTTGTGGCCCAATACTATACCCTCCTTCAGCATAAAGTGGCACTTTTTCCAATTGAGAACAAGATTAGTTTCTTCACATCGGGCTAAGGCTATATCCAAGGTTTCCAAGCATTCTTCAAATGAGTCACCAACCACACTAAAGTCGTCCATAAAGACCTCCAACATGTCTTCCACAATGTCGGTGGAAATGGCCATCATGCAACATTGGAAGGTCCCCGGAGCATTACATAGCCAAAATGGCATCCGGGAAAAGGCAAATGCACCATATGGGCATGTGAATGTGGTATTCTGTTTGTCCTCTAGGGAAATTAGGATTTGATAATAGCCCAAATACACATCCAAAAAACAATAGAAGTCTCGTCCCGCAAGGCGGTCAAGCATTTGGTCCAAAAACGGTAGTCGGAAATAATCCTTATGAGTTACCTTGTTGAGTTTTCGGTAGTCCATACAAACTCTCCACCCGGTAATGGTCTGAGTAGGAATAAGCTCATTGTTGGAATTTGTTACCACCGTCATTCCTCCTTTCTTTGGCACACATTGGACTAGAGAGGTCTATGAGCTATCGGAGATTGGATAAACCACACTAGCGTCAAGCCTCTTGATAACCTCTTTCTTTACCACTTCTTGCATTGATTCATTTAATCCTATTTGATGTTCAAGTAAAGACCTTTCATCCTCCTCCAAGATGATTTTATGCATGCAAAATGCGGGGCTTATTCCCCGAATATCGTCCAATGTCCACCCAATCGCCTTTTTGCGCTTTTGAAGAACCGCCAAAGTGGCGTCAACCTGCATGTTACTTAAGCAAGACGAAAAAATAATAGGTAAAGTTGAATTTGAAGCCAAGAATTCATACCTAAGGTGTGGAGGAAGGGGCTTCAACTCCAACACCAGTGGCTCCTCAATCGATGGCTTTGTTGGTGGATTTTGCGATTTTCAAGATCCAAAGATAACTTTTAAGGCTCATATGAATATGACCCCATTCCATGAAATGCATTCACACACTCCACTCTACCGGCATCCTCATTGACATCCATTTTAAGAAGCACATCCTCAATACGATCTTCAACATTTATCATGGAACTTGTGTCATCCACGATCACAGCTTTGACAATGTCCACAAATGAACACACCTCCATGCTATTGGGTTGTCTCATTGATTTGCAAACATGGAATACCACCTTCTCATCACCCACACGGAATGTCAACTGTCCTACTTCAACATCAATCAATGCCTTCCCGGTAGCTAGGAAAGGTCTTCCCAGAACAATCAGCACTTGAAAGTCCACCTCACAATCCAATATGACAAAGTCGACCGACAATATGAATTTATCAACACGAACAAGAACATCATCAATTATGACCAAAGGTTGCTTCATCGATCGATCCGCCATTTAAAGTCTCATAGAGGTTGGCCTAGATTTCCATATTCCCAAGGTCTTGAAAACCGAATAAGGCATCAAATTAATACTAGCCCCCAAGTCACAAAGGGCTTTTGCAAAGTCGGAACTTCCAATGGTACATGGGATAGTAAATGCACCAGGGTCCTCAAGTTTTGGAGCCATAAATGTACAATTGCGCTCACTTGATGAGCCATCTTGATTGTCTCACACTCCATTGACCTCTTTTTCGTAACCAAATCCTTCATGAACTTTGCGTTCCCGACATTTTCTCGAGTGCCTCAACTAAAGGCACGTTGATAGTTAGACTCTTCATCATCTCAATGAATTTCTTGAATTGGTTGTCACCCTTTTGCTTGGCCAGTTGTTGAGGATTGGCCGGAGGAGGCCTGGACAAGGGTGCATTGGCTTTGGGCACCAATAGCTCGGGCATATCAATCACGTGTTCCCTAGACGGGTTCACAGTCTCTTGTGTCTCCTCCTCAACCTCATTAATATCAATCCACACATCATTGTTCACATTGGTTTCCACTACATCCTCAACCACCAAAGGAATATCATCATCTCTCAACTCATCCTCATCAACCATAACTTGATTTCCTCTTGAGGCATGCACATCACCACCTCTTCCACTTAGCGTTGTCACCGCCATAACATGATTGTTTTTCCCACCCTTAGGGTTTACTACCATATCACTTGGTAGAGCACCCTTCGGGCGAGTATTTAATGATTGAGAGATTTGGCCTAGTTGCACCTCCAAAATCCGAATAGAGGTATTGTGGGAGGACAATTGAGCATCAGATTCTTTGTTCTTCTTCATCATTTGTTCTAACATCATTTCTATTCTCGCCATATCACTACCCGACGAACTAGACCGTTGAGATTGAAAAGGGGGTGGATTGTTTAGTTGTTAGTACATGGGGGGCCTTTGTGAACCTTGCCCCCGGTTGCTTTGGTTTTCGCTATTATTCCGCCATCCTTGATTGTTGTTATTGCTCCAATTATTTTTGTTCCCATTCCAACTACCTTTATTGTTACCTTGATTACCCCAATTGTTGCTTTGATTATTGTTGTTTCAATTGCCACCACCTCGTTGTTGGTTGTTACTAGTCCAATTTCTGTCGCCTTATTGGTTAACCCAATTGTTGCTTTGATTGTTGTTGTTCCAATTGCCACCACCTTTTTGTTGGTTGTTTCTATTCCAATTTCACCTGCCTTGTTGCTTTCCCCTATTTCCTTATGGAGGCCATTGTTGATCCCCTTGATTTCCTCTATTTCCTTGGTAGTTATTGGCATTCTTCTCTTTGATCATCATAGCACTCATCGAATATCCACCACCATCATTGTTGTTTTTAAATTGTTCATAATTACCTTGAGGTTTTTGTTGCCCTCTTTGCCTCTTTTTCAACATAGAAACACCTTCTGTTGCATTGACTTCGCGTGGTTTTTGGACTTGTTGCAATTGCGCCTTTGCCAATTGATTTATAGTTGTTGTAAGCTCGGCAATAGCTTGGCCATGATCATGCAATTTCTTGTGCAAATGTATGACATTAGGGTCACCTTGAGAAACGTTTGCTCGGTTGTGCCATGCGAAGAAGTATCGGCCATTTCATCTAAAACATTACAAGCTTCATTGTAGGGAAGCTTCATAAAATTTACTCCAGCCAATTGGTTCACAATACATTGGTTGGTTGTGTTGATGCCCCCGTAGAACGTTTGTTGAATCACCACCTCAATCATGTCATTATTAGGGCATTCCTTCACCATTGTTCTATGTCTCTCCGAGATTTCATGCAAAGGTTTCGTTGGCTCTTGCTTGAAGGCTAAAATTTCATCTCGAAGTGCCGCCATATGACTTGGTGAGAAAAACTTGCCAATGGATTTATCTGCCAACTCATCCCAAGTTGTGATAGAATGATTGGGAAGCCTTTCTAACCAATCCAATGCTTTACCCCGAAGAGAGAATGGGAAGAACCTCAATCTCAAAGCATCCTCGGATATGTTTGTTTGCATGCTAACTCAACATGTATCAACGAACCCCTTCAAGTGATTATATGCATTTTGATCGGAGGCGCCTTAAAATACCCTCTTTGCTCTAGCAAGGTTAACATGACATTTGTGATTTGAAAGTTCCCCGCCCGAATTCGGGGAGGAATGATAGCACTCGCATATCCTTGATTCGGAAGTACTCTTGGATCCACTCTTGGTGGTGGTGGAGGTGGGTCTAGAATATTCTCATTCAGATTCGTGTATGCATTGGCATTTTTACCTCTACGTGGAGCTTGAGGTATAGTTAATCTGGATCAATATCTTCAACCTCCTCCCCTACCATGGCATTGCCAAGAGGGTCATTTGCATTGAGAGACATTTGTACCTGATTGATTGACACAAAAAAATCAGTAAACAAGAAGGAAAGAAAAGCAAAACACAAAACTAGCTAAACAGATAGTCAACACCATAAGCTCCCCGACAACGGCGCCAAAAAGAGATCGCTGCCAACTCAACGCTACACGAATATAGAGAGAGGAGGTCGCTACAGCTTTTATCCGCATAGTGGTTTGGGATTGAATTTCCACAGGGAGCTTGGAATGGAGTTGTATTGTCTGTTTAGCCTAGACATGCGTTTGTACTTCTAATTGCTCTCCTAATATTTTTGGGTTTTCTTTATATTAACAACTACTATTATGAAGTGAAGATTAAGACTAAATTATACTAAGGAAATATTGCTTGGTTGTAACTAATAGGGAGAAAGGCATTAGGGTCATAGCATCACCTAGGTTGTTAACTAACAGATAGAAACTACTAAGAATAGATTGACGTATCCGGGATTTATGCTATAACCATTGCACAATTGTACCCACTCTCACACCTCTCGGTAGGGAGAGTGACTTTGCCCAATTGGCTCTCTCTCAACCAATTAGGTAGGCCAATTAGACCAAGCAACTAGGGTTCAAGTAGGGTGATTACTTTCTCGAGATTCGACCCGTTAATTGGGACTATCATTTCTCATGGGTCCATCCCAATTTCTTCTTTGGTCAATTTTGGGGCCATAGACTCTCTTTCTCAAGAAGAGTCAAAACCCACTAAGCTAGAATCAATGTTTGCAACCACCAGTCCTTAATTAAAGCATAAAATTAACCCAAGTGAAAAATACCCAAATCTATCATTAGAAAGCAACACCCATCAATTACCCACACTAGGGTTGAGCCACAACCCTCGCTAAAGGGTTTAGCTAGATATAATTGAAGAAGAAACATAAGAAATAGAAGAAGAAATAGACATATTAATTAATTACTAAGATTAAACTACAAGAATCTATGGAGAAATTAATGCTAAAATGCCAAAATAGGCTAAAATTTTCGTCCTCACGAGCATAGCTCTGCTCAATAAAAAACTCTCTTACTTAAAATGGTAAAATGTTCTATTTACAGTGGGCGGGAAAACCTTGACAAAATTGCCCCTGCGGGGTCAGTGCGGGCCGCACAATTACGACCGCGGCAGTACTCGCTCTTGGCTTCCATTTCTATCTTCTCTGAAGTGGCTGGCATGGACCAAGTAAAGGTGTGGGGCGTCCACATGAAGGTCTAGCGTGGATCGCTTAACAGTGACCATGGCCACGTGGCTTGCCTTTGCTCAAATCTCCATCTTCTCTGAACCTTGTGATGCGGGCCACATGCCATAATAGCGCGGCCACATGAGCTGAACGCGGGCCGCACATCTCCAACCGCGGCCGCATTGTGCAAGACCAGATTATACTCCTCTGAAACCCCTAGTGTGGCCACATGCAGAATTGTGCAGTCCGCAGTAGGCTCCCTTTTCCACCACATCACTTGGCCTTTGATACTTGAGCAGGTTTCACTTTGTTTTGAGTTGATTTTGGACATTTCATCACTTTGTCACTCAAACCTGCAATCAAGCACAACCCGTATGAATTTTGGGACTATTTTGCAGCAATTTATACTCAATTCATAGGCAAGTAGGGGCATAAAACACGTTAAAATCCTACTTATCACTAACCCCAGGAAACTCCTAATCTTAGTCATCAAAGTGGGAAAAGGCCAACTCTAAAAAGCCTTAATCTTCTTAGGATCTACCTTAATACCCTTGCTTGATAAATATGCCCCAAAAATGCCACAAAATTTAACTAAAACTTATACTTGGAGAATTTAACATACAACTTCTGTTCCCGCAAGGTTTGAAGCACCATTCTCAAATGATTCTACTGCTCCTCCATGCTATGTCAGTAGATCAAGATGTCATTAATAAAGAAAATGACAAATGAATCAATATATGGCCTGAACACCCTATTCATCATGTCCATAAACGCCACTAGAACATTAGTCAAGCCGAAAGACATCACTAGAAACTCATAATGGCCGTATCTGGTACGGAAAATAGTCTTCAAAACATCCGAATCCTAAATTTTCAACTGATGATACCTTGACCTTAACTCAATCTTAAAGAACACCCTAGCACCTTGCAACTAGGAAAACAAATCATCAATACGCAGCAACAGGTACTTATGCTTAATGGTGACTTTATTCAACTGACCATAGTCAATGCACATCCACATAGTACCATCTTTCTTCTTCACAAATAACACTGGTGCATCCCAAGGGGACACACTTGGACTGACGAACCCCTTTGCTTGCAACTCCTCAAGTTCTTCCTTCAACTCCTTGAATTCCTTTGGAACCATACAGTATAGTGGGATAGATATAGGTTAGGTACCTGAATCCAAGTCAATACAGAAATCAATGTCATGATCTGGTGGTATGCATGTAACGTCAGAAGGGAACATACTGGCAAACTCGTGGACTACTGGCACCGAATAAATCCCCGTAGTCTCTATGGTAGTATCACGAACATAATCTAAATAAGCTAAACTACCCTTCTCGACCATGTGTCGAGCCTTTAAAAAAGAGATAACCCAGCTAGATGTACTGGTGATGAACCCTTCCACTCCAATCTCGGCAACTCTAGCATCGCTAAAGTAATAGTCTTGGTATGGGAATCAAGGATGGCATGATTTGGGATAGCTAGTCAATGCCCAGGATAACCTCAAAGTTGTTCATATCAAGTAACAGAAGGTTTGTTTTAGTCTCGTAACCATAGAATGTGACCATGCATGCTTGATAGATCCAATCTAGAACCAGAGAATCACCCACTAGAGTGGACACAGACATGAGTAACCAAGGACTCGCAATAAATATCTAGAAAGTGAGCAAAGAAATATGAAATGTACGAATTGGTAGATCCTGGATAAAATAATACTGAAGCATCCCAACTGAAGACAGAAATAATACATGTGATCATAGTATCTGAGGCCACTACATATGGTTTGGCTGAAAAAGCATAGAACCTAGCTTGAGTGCCAGCTGTCTGGCATCCTCCTGACTGAACAATAGCTGGCGGACCTCCCCCTTCTTGGCCTCCCCCTCTAGGACAACCCTTACTTGTTTGCCCTTCGTCTCTAAACGATTGTACGACTAGTACTGTAATCATAGGCTGATGACCCTACTGTATTGCCTTGCCCCGAAGTCTGGGACAAAATATCTTCATGTGATCCAGATTCCCACACTCGTAACAACCTCTTGGTTCTACCTACTGCTGCCATGATGTCCGACCCTGATGGCCTAAATATCCAATATAAGAACACTAGATAGCTGGTGGACGATATGAACTCTCTAGTATGGCACTAAAGTAGGAACTGGAAGAACCCTGATGACCGGAGTACCCACTGGGAGAGCCCTGAATAGATGGCAGGCGTTAAGAACTCTCTGTATAATACTAAAATATGGTAGTGTGGGAACACTCCGAGGAGGGGTGGTCCTTAATATGAGGGTCTATTGGAGTGACCACTCCCAAAATTGCCTCTGCCCCTAGTTGGGGCACCTTTGAACTCACTAGAAAAGCAAGACCTCTTGTCCCGCTACATATTCTCTATACCCCTCTAACGATAACCCTTAATCCTTAAAGCAATCTCCACTACTACCTGATAAGAAGTCCCCATCTCAACCTCTAAGGCCATACTAGCCCTACTATCAAAGATTAACCCTGCAACAAATCACTGCACACTCTCTGCATCAGTAGAAAGTATCATAAGTGCATGGCGAGACACTACTCCAAAAAAGGACTTTAGTGGAAATTATTTAGCGGCAATAAGGTAATTGTCGCTAATGAATTATTTGAGCTGAAATATTAGCGGCACATGATCAATAGCCACTATACGATTTCCTTTTACCAAGAATAAAAAAATTATCATAAAAAACACTATATGAAATTAAATTTTTTATTATTTTAACTTTCCCTCGTACAAAAAAAAAATTTGCCTCCAATTTTTTGAAAAAAGAAATTGTAGTACCTCTGATTAGAAAACAATCGGAAAACATATTCTCTTAAAAATTAAAAAAGCAACCAGTCGCCAATTTGAAGGCGAACAATAGTGTGGCAATGATCTCTGCCAGTCAGCCCTGCCACAGTCTCCGACCATCCTCAGGTAACTTATATTCTTACCTAGAAGGTTTCTTGAAATTGATTTACAGTGGGTTGATGTTGCTCGAATATGCTCAATCTTCGCTATCAAAGTATAGCTTTTTTGTGTTTGCTAAGTTATTTGTTATATCTACTCGCTTGCTGTTAGATTGATAGTCTATTGATTGAATTGATTCTTCCCCTGTTACTCTATTATTTTTTGTTTATCTGCTGTGTTTTTGTTATTTACTCTGATTGATAGTTGTATGTCATATCTACTGTTTACAATTTCTATTTTCTTGTCTTTGAATTAGTTTCTCTTTATTTTTTCTAAGGCTACTGCTACGCGGAACAAAGATAATAACATTCTGGGTTGTGGCCTCTCTATTTTCTGCCTCTTTTATCTTTCTTGAACCCAGCCCTTCCTACTCATCTGAATTATTTTGGTGAAGGGACATGATTCTTTGTATGAATCTGTTTATTCAAAAGCAAAACAAGCAAATATAGTGTAGTGTCTTACAAGATGTAAATTTATATGCTAAGATAATTATATAGCCCCTATTACTAGAACTGAGCAAGGAATACTCAATCCTGATAGTACATTCTGAACTAATTAACCAATGATAAAGAAATATAATAATGTAGTAAGGTTCATGAATAAAAACTAGCACTAAGCATGCCATGATAGCATATGTATAACTCATTGCCCAATACCTCTATCTTTCTTGAATAGTGTAGATAATGATCTATCCTATTGTGTGTTCACCCTGCTACATATACTGATGGAAAAGTCATAGAAGCAGAGCATGTATCATGTAGGCACTCGCACAAGCAGTTATTATCATAGCATTTGTTGTAGGTGTAGTACTTGGCCTCCAGTTTTGTATACATTTTCTGCTTGTAATCTTGATGTCTCAACAGATACATGAAGGCATCTCCCTAATTGTTGAAGTAGCTCATATTTCTCCCTAGTTATGTCCAAAATGTCGCAATCGTAGTCGAAATAGGTTATCACGTCCCGTTTTCCATGAAGATCAAGTGTCCCTCAGTAGTATCTTTATGTAAACTTTATGTGGAACCATTCTTGGTATGTAGTATGAACAAACTGCACTAGGTAATGACTTCTCAATACCTTCAGTGTTCCCATTTTAGATGCCATAAGTAAGAACATGTCACGTACCAAAATCTTGGCAGCCTTTGCGTATATGTTCATGAATAATTATTCCTTGTTTTTACATTCACATTAGAGGAGCTCATGCTTAGTTTAGGTACTGGGGTCTAGGATAGTACCTTCTCTCAATATATGTGATATATTAACAGTACACATGTGCATTACTTTCTTGATATCCTCCACATGATTAGCAATATTCCAAGGTGCAATCCGTAGTCCTTCCAGTACATTCTTCAACAGTAACGAGTCAGTTTGTAGCATCACTTGGACATATTGGTAATCAACATAGAATATCAAGGCTTCAGGATAGCTAATGCCTCTTGTGAGCATGTGATTTTTGACTCGCTCAAAATGTTCCTATTAAATTCTTAAAATTAGGATTTTTTTCTTTTATTATTTGAATTTTTAGGAATTAATTGCGTAATTTGTATTTATTTGCATTTTTGTGCATTTTTTATTAATATAATTCATAAAAATACAAAAAATACTAGGTTTGCATTTAGGACTTAATTCTTACTTTTTTGGGGTTATTAGTTCATTAATATTGTAAAATAAGGAAAAATAACAAAAAAATGGTTATTCTTACATTTGTTTTATTTTCTTTTCAAATTTTGAATTTAGGTTATTTTAGAGGATAATTAGGTTTTTTTTTTGGAATTTAAATCTAGTTTGGTTCATTTTTATTTTATTATTAAAATATATAAAAAATATAAAAGATATAAAAGAGAAAAAAATATAGATATAAATTGGGTTTCATAATGAAAGACCCATGATTTGGGCCACAGTTTTGGATCCCAAACCACCAGAGCCATCAAAATTGGCTCAAACCCAAACTCCATACCTGGTCCAGTCAGAATAGACCTCAAAACGACGTCGTTTGGCATCCATGTGATCTCACCCGTCCATCACCCCTCATCCTACAGCCTAGATTTGTTCTCGCATTATTAATAAAATTGTCCGAAAACTCTCACAACCCTAGAGACAAAGCTCCCCTTCCTCTTTTGGCCTCTCTATTTTCTTCCTTTTTAATCTTTTTTGAACCCCCCCCCCCTTCCTACTCATCTGAATTATTTTGGTCAAGGGACATGATTCTTTGTATGAATCTGTTTATTCTAAAGCATAACAAGAAAATATAGTGTAGTGTCTTACAAGATGTAAATTTATATGCTAAGGTAATTACATAGCCCCTATTACCATAACTGAGCAAGGAATACTCAATCCTGATAGTGCATTCTGAACTAATTAACCAATGATAAAGAAATATAATAATGTAGTAAGGTTCTTTAATAAAATCTTGCACTAAGCATGTCATGGTAGCATCCGTATAACTCATTGCCCAGTACCTCTATCTTTCGTGCATAATGTAGATCATGATCTATCCCGTAGTGTGTCCACCTGCTGCATATACTGATGGAAAAGTCATAGAAGCAGAGCAGGTATCAGGTAGGCACTCGCACAAGCAGTTATTATCATAGCATTATTTGTAGGTGTAGTACTTGGCCTCCCGTTTTGTATACATTTTCTGCTTGTAATCTTGATGTCTCAGCATATACATAAAGGTATCTCCCTAATTGCAGATGTAGCTCATATTTCTCTCTAGTTATGTCCAAAATGTCGCAATCTTAGTCGAAATAGGTGATCACGTCCCGTTTTCCATGAAGATCGAGTGTCCCTCAGTAGTATCTTTATGTAAACTTTATGTGGCACCATTCTTGGGATGTAGTATGAACAAAGTGCACTGGATAATGACTTCCCAATACCTTCAATGTTCCCATTTTTATATGCCATAAATATGAACATATAAATTGTGTCTCTTAATGAATGACCCATGATTTGGGCCATAATTTCGGAGCCGAAACCACCAGACAAATCAAAATTGGCCCAAACCCAAACCCCATACCATGTCCAGTCAGAAGAGACCTCAAAACAACGTCATTTGGCGTCCATTTGATCCCAAATAAAGTTGCACGTTTGTTTTTACCAAGAAAAAACATGTAACTCTGTTTGAGGATCCAATTTAAATTCAACCAAGTTTCTTTGAAGACAAAATCAGTGAGTTCACCATCCGTTCGATTACTTTTTTATTTTATTCTATTTCTTTTGATCATGTTTAGGTTTTTAGCTATCTGAGTAACCATTTTCTTTACACTTGATTTATTATTTCTGTTCATAATGCTTTATTTCTAATTAGATTATTTTATTTTTCTGCGAATGATATTGGTTTTACATTATTGTTTGATTTTCTTTTAGTTTAGTTAGAAATCCTTGCACATATTTAGTTCCAAAGTTTTTTATTATTCATTTCTTGAGTCTGTAAGTATAGTTTTGATTATAGCAAAACCTCTAGGTTTCACCGATTTTAATTTTTGGTAATTCCTGATGATAGTTTTGGTAATTCCTTAACCTCTAGTTGATGTAGTTTGTTTTGATATAGTTGTTTAGCTAGCAATAATTAGTTTTTAAGATTTAGTTTAGTAAAACTGGTAATTTTAGTAGACTAGAAGGGTAGTATAGGATTTGGTTAAAAGGAATCTAACATAAAACTGATTTGGAAACCCCTAGAACATTCTAGGTGAGGTTCCCATCAGAATTTTGAGATAACAATGGAGTAACTTAGCCAACAAATTCAGAAATAAAGGACTAGTTGAGTAAATTTGAAAATAGGAAGATGGACCAATAGTTAAAACAAAATAAGAGGGTTTCCCTAAGCTTTGGCTATAAAAGGTCACCATAGTACCTTCATTAAAAAGCTTCTACACAATCTGAAATCTCTTTAACATTTCCCAGAATTTGAAGCCTGACAAATCTCAAAAAAAATTCTGAAAAACTTCCAAAAATCCAAGTTCATCAAAGTCCTAAAATTCTCTGAAATTTCAGAGATTTTACTGTTCCATTAGATCATTGTTCCTAAGAGTAATTCCAATTCTCAACTGTGCAGTAGAAGTTTTAGCTATATAGGATGAAAAATGACCTGAAACATGCATATTTGAAGTGTTAAGCTTTCAGTACTTGTCTTGGGTTCAATCTTAAGCTGGCTGGGGTTTATTCAAGCTATTTGAGGGGTTTTTGATTTGGTTTGGTATTAAATCGTTATGGGTTGTTGATACTATTCCTGGGTTCAGAACCAATCATGAGCTATTGATTCTTGTTGATCACGTTGATGTTTGAATTTTCTGACCCTCATCTTTTGTTTTACTCGAATTCCAGGTACACTTTTGATAGCCAATGATGTGTGAAGTCTCAACTGAATATATTCTCAAGGTTGACGATGAATATTACTTGTTCTTCCATCAAATTTTATTATTTCTTCTACATTTATCGTAACCGAAACATTTGATTTAATTAATGGGATATTTGGACTGATATTTTAAATTAATGCATTAGTCAGTAGTAAGGATAGCAAATAGTGTAATTAATTCAAGTGATTCTATCCTATTCAAATGTTTCTATTTGATGTAGAGTGACATTTTTATTGAAATAGCCTGAGCATTTATGTTAGCAGAAAATCAGTATTTCTTGTGAATGTATAATAGCATGTTGTGTAGATTTAATCACCTTGTGCTTGTTAAAAGTAGGATTCACAGTAGTGATTTTTAATTCAAGACAGTTCGATGCTTCAGTTCATATTGCATTGCACATCAGTTTGGGAAGTCACAGTTACACAGTAATTTAAATGTCCAGGAGTGCAGTATATTAGTGGGTTTAAGTAGATTAGGCTAGTTAAATGGTTGAGATTTGGTGATTGATTGAACAAGTAGTACATTTGATGACAAACGTCTTAGCAGACCCCAATTTTAAAATTCATTAATCGATTTCTTCTTTAATGAGCCCAAGCAGCTCGTTTCTCTTGTGCAAAGAAAGTGTGGGCTTGTGATTGAGCCCAGATTCTCAAGGGTCATTTGAACAAGCTGAAGCTGAAGCTTTTTTCTCATGGGTTTCTTTAAGACCCAATTCGCTAGGAACTTTGTTGGTATAGCAGATTCAGTAAGATTTGAATATTTTAAAAATTGAATTGTACATTTGGACCTTCCAAATAATGTATTATCGATTAATTGAACTTTATTAGAGACACATTCTATAGAAAATAATAGATTACTTTAGGATTGGCCTTTAAAATAATAAAATAAGGTGCGCCACGCCAAATGGAACCAATAAATTGCGTGGCCCTCTTTAAATGTTTTATATCAAAATACGTAGGAATTTGGGACATGCCATTTAGCGAATTTCATGGCTTCCCGCAAATATAATAACACGCTAGTCGCTTTAGGCGCATCTTTAATAGTTTTATCTTCCTAAGTACGGGTGCACATCTATGTGACCCATATCCAATTCTCAATGAAGTTGAAATATGTCAAAAGCCGCAGATGTATTTATGTGACGTGGTTCACGTCACATTAACGACATTGCAATTTTCTTTTAAAAAATATTAAAAGCGGTGAAAAATAATTTAAAATTTCACTATCAGATGAACATGTACAAAAATCAAAATTTTTAGCCAATTATAGTAGTATAAGCGACCGTGTTAGAACCATGGGATCCGAGGGTGCCTAACACCTTCCCTCAGGTCAACATAATTCCTTACTTAGAATTTCTGGTTTGTAGGCTCCATTTGGGCAGTCGAAAAAGTTCCTCGACTTGAGATTCTAAATAAATCGGTGACTTGGGACACCAAAAGCCAAACCTATTCCAAGTGATGACTCTAAATAAATAAATAATCCCATTTTGAATAATGTCACTTTAATTGGAAAAATTCCCTTATACGTTTTTGTCCTTTGGAGTATCCGTGTAAAAAGAAGGTGTGATAGCTCTGACGACTCTGCTGGGGACCGAACCCAGAATATCTGGTTCAGGATTTAAGAATTCGAGCTTAGAATAACTGTTATATATTGGATCTTCTGATTTTCCTACATGTTCCATGCTAACGAGCTAAATGCTTTACCGCTTTGATATTGAATGAATTGTATATAAACTGTTATGAAACCCTTCTCTCTTCATCTTCGGGGATGTGCTCGCTGGTCAAGACTCCCTATTATGTTAGTGTTATATCTTGAAATAAGAAAGAGGTTCGGACAAGTTACTAAGCCGGACGATCTTGCGGGTCCCCGGTACGTAGCCCCCTCCTTGACTCGAGTCGTCCTCTCGGGTACACAGTCTAGGAAAAATAACCAGGTTCTGAACTTAGTATAACAAAGCCTCATGCCGGATCCCTAATAGGAATGTTTGTTTGCATCACGTGCATTTGACTTAGGGGACTCAACACAGGGGTTGGGTCCGTCTAGGATAGGTGACCCGAAATGAAAAGATCATCCTGATGCATATTACGTGCTACTTGCGCATTTATTTGCTTTGGATTTGCATGTTGACCGGCTTGTGAATAAGGGGAAAAATTGAGAAAATAGTGGTTTTAGGGATGACTGAGAGTAACCATTTGATTTGCACAACCAATGCTCAAAAAAGCACCGAAATACTACCGGATTATCAAAAAAAAGAAAAGGAAAAAACCAGGAAGAGCAAGAAAGAGAGTCCTTTTCCACAGTTTTGGTTTCGACAAAATATGTTTCCCGAACTACGCCGGTTTTATTCTTTCCAAGTGCGAGATACGTAGGAAACCCCCATCGGGTCCAACCTCCCTTATGAAAAATAAGCCAAAACAATGAATAACAAATGTCAATTTTAATTTGTTGTCTTAGATATATTGGGTGATGCCTTGGTTATCAAGAATAGTCGAATATTCCTGAAAGCCAAGCCGGAAGGCTGATTTTGCACAAACGGCCGCCTTTGGGTCTTTATTTTATTTTGGCCGTTTAGCGGGCACAGCCTTAAAATCTTCCTCCGGAACTGCTGAAAGGCCGTATCTACAAAGGTGGGTTTTTTGTTTTAGAAAATAAATTTCATATAAGAAAGGGGTTAATTTTTTATTTTTGAAGTCAAACAGGAATAAAGTCATAAGTTACTAATTCGCCTTAATAAATGTGCAGGATTACCACAATCCACAACGAACATTTTTCATTTGTAAGGAGAATCCCTTTGGAAGTGCGGCTATGGTGGAATGATCTAGGTATAGGAGGGCAAGATGAGGTAAAGAAATATTTGGGGGGCCTTCCCGGGTTATTGGAGATTGTACCCCGAGGAGACATTATAAGAGTGTTGGTCACATGCTGGGACCCGACGCACAATGTGTTCCACTTCTCAGATTTTGAACTTACCCTGACTTTAGAAGAAATAGTTGGGTACATCGGAGATGCTGAACTTCCTTTGAGACACAAGTATTTGGTTGCTCAAAGAGTTGTAGTTGTGCACAAATTCTTAGATACCTTGAAAATAAGCAAAGTGGTACATGACTCTAACATGGCGGCAGGATTTTGCAACTTTTCTTTCCTGTGTACTAGATATGGTCACATAGGGGGGTTCAACAATCCAGAGAACAAAATTTGCACCAAGGAAACCGCATCAAATGGTAAGAGCACATATGTTTCGCTTTTATGATGGCTTTCCTGGGGCTTCTGGTGTTTCCAAGGAAAGATGGAAACATCGATGTAAAAATAGCTGGGTTTGTCTTCACTTTGTGCACCCAAGCCCAGTGCACACTCGCACCTATGATAGTAGCTGAGATCTTTCGTGCTCTCACAGCTTGCAAGGCCGGCAAATATTTCTTTGAGGAGTGTAATCTATTATTGAAAAAGTTGATGACCGAGCATCTATTCCACCGTCCCCAATTTATGAGCTATGGGTCCGCAAATAAAACTTGTATAGAGGAATTTTACAGCAGAATTGAAGGGATCAGTTTGCCCGAATAAGTAACAGGATGGATATCTTACTTTCAGTCCCTCACTGTCAGTCAAATACAATGGATGTTGGGATGGTTGTCTGTGGACGAGATCATATACATGCCGGCGATAGAACCTCACTTCCTTCTGATGGGTCATAGGAGTATCCAGCCACATGCCCCGCATTATGTTTTGAGACAACTTGGAAGGTGCCAGATAGTGCCAAAGGATGAAGATCTCAGTATTCGGGTAGTCGAGATTGGACTTGATGGTCAGTTCCCCAAAGCAACAGTCCGCAAAATTTGGAAAAAATGCCAATACCTAACAGCAAACAACTGTGTACGGGATCGATCCAAAGGCAAAGTGTCGCCAGGATACCTTGCTTGGTACAGGAGAGAAATTGAGTTCAAAAGGTCGGCCAAAAGGCCCCATCTCCAGGAATTTGTTGAAGCATCGCAAGAGCAGTGGGATTGGTTGGCTAAAGAACATGAGTACAGGGCTACGATAAGCAAACTAAAGAAGCAGGTCATGAATTTGCAATTCGAGAAAGATTTGCGGGCCACCGCAGATGAGGGCAAAAAAAAGAAACTTGTCAAGGAAAATGAAGGATTTCGGACCCAGATTCAGAAGAGAAAAGTAGCAGTGGAAAACCCCGTACGGAGTGCCAAGGATGCTAAACTTATAGATGGTTTGAGACAGAAGGTGGATGACTATTGTTTTGATTTGAACAAAGCAAAAAAGGAACTAACCAGGGCTCAGAAACTATTAGCTGAAAATGCGGCTGAATGAGCATGTCTGATCAGGCAATTAAAAGAAGAGTTCGACGGTAAAGTTACGGGTTCAAATAAAAGGGTCATCATCGTGGAAAACAAAATGCTCAAACAAGAAAAAAAGTTCAAAATTAAAAGGGAACATTGTTACACAACATTGGCACAACTAGAATTGGATTTGCAACAGCTTCAAAAGCAGAATCAAGTAGCTGAACAAATTTTGGGAGCCAGAACTGATCAAATCGGGCATTTATTGCAAGAGAAAGGTGTCATACGAGAAATAATCAAAGGGATTGCTCACTACATCACAATGAAATGTAACACATGTGAGGAAATGCCTAGATCTATGTTCTTTGGCACTGTGATGCTTTTTGTTCGCCGCGTAGTGGAAGAACTTCAAAACCTTGAGAGGGATTTAGCTAGTCGACCTGCGGCAAGGCCGAACAATGCCTCGTGGACTCCAGGAGCAATTGAAGCCCTAATGTATTCATGATTGTTTGAAACTGTTATTTTTCTTTGAAGTATGTCAGTTTGCCTTAAAGTCTGTATTTTCTTTTTACGCATGGTTAGTTGTTCGTCGAGTCTGTAATTCGTCCTTCTTTGGAGTTTGTTAGTTTTTTGAGTCTTTTTAATCGAAGTTTGTTATTATGAAAATTGAAAATTCCAAATATTTCATTGCTTCACTTTCATTTTTCATGAGCTACACTCGGTCTGATTCATGCGGGGCATGATACGTAGGCAATAGTGATAGGATTCGACCGTATTCATAGAAACAAAAACAAAAAGCCACAAAAGGAAGAGGAAGGAATGAAAATAAAGAAAGAGAGAAAACCCAAAACAAAAGAAACACCAGAGAGGAAGAAAAATACAAAAAGGGAAGGGAAGAAAAATAAAGAGTGGAAATCAAAAGGAAAAATTGGAGTAAAAGCCGGGATGACACATGCAACCATTGCAAACATGTAGACATCTGTTAACTGTACAGATGCATCACACCCCAATGTGCGATTCCCTTTTTTATTATCTATCTTAAACTAACCGTTTGATACTGTTAAAATTCCAGTACAGGTTTTAGAAACGGTGGTTTGTTTCTGGTAAACTGGCATCATATCGGTATTTCACCAGATCGAAAGGAAGCGCAGAAATGTCATCTGAAACAACTTTGCCGGCAATTCCCATCTCAGAAAATAGCCCGATTATAGGCATCCTGACTTCAGAGTCTGCGACAGCGGAAGAAAACAGGATCCTACATATAAGGGTCATGGAGATGTGGGATGCATGGACAAACTGAAAAGAGCCTCCGAGTGCCATCCCTGTGTTCCCTGAGCTCTTCCCAAGGTCGGGGGGGGGGGGTACTTCCACTGTACCCATTATCCATCCAAACATCCTCTTGGGACAGCCTATCATACTAGCCAATTTTGTTGGAGTACCTTTTGAAGTCCGCCCTCACGTGTTCACCTCGGGCACAGTCCCTAATATTTTTACGGCTCTCCCATGTGCAGCCACCACACAGCCCGTAGTGCCAAGACCCATGTTTGATCTGACGGCTTTTACATTCAAAACCCCCAATTACCAAACTGAGCCTCCTCCATACCCTACATATACTTATCCTCAACCGCCATATGAGCTTACACCAGCAGGATAAAACTCCTAAAGTGCCTGAACAAGATGAGATAGCAAGAAGAATGAAAAGCCTTGAGCAGAGCTTAAAGAACATGCAGGGCCTGAGCGAGCAAAAGAGTGTTTCTTACACAAACTTGTGCATGTTCCCGCATGTACATCTTCCCATGGGATTTAAAACGCCAAAGTTTGAAAAGTATGATGGTCATGGCGACCCCATCGCTCACCTGAAAAAGTATTGCAACCAATTGCGTGGGGCAGGCGGAAAAGAAGAACTATTGATAGCATACTTCGGAGTGATTCTGGTAGGCATTGCTTCAGAATGGTATATGGACCAAGATGTCTCTCGATGGAATATTTGGGATGATCTTGCTAGAAATTTTTTAAGGCAATTTCAGTACAACATTGACATTGCGCCAGACAGGAATTCCTTGGCTAATTTGAAGAGAAAACATCAGAGAGTTTAAGAGAATATGCTATTAAGTGGCGCAAACAGGCATTGAGGGTGAAACCACCTATGGATAAAATAGAGATGGTCACGTTTTTTCTCCAGGCCCAAGAAGAAGATTATTTTCAAAACATAATATTGGCCATGGGAAAGACTTTTGCGGAAGCAATCAAGATAGGAAAGATGGTAGAAAAGGGTTTGAAAATAGGATGAATTTTAAGTCAGTCATCCATCAGAGCAACCTCCTAGGCCATCCAAGGCAGGGTAGGAGGAGTCGCAGGGAATAAAAAGAAAGAAGAAGCTTCGATGGCAGCCTCCGGTATGAGAAGATATCATGCTCATAGGCCCATGTTCTCGAAAAGAACCTATCAACACTATAATCCCCATCAAGACATGCATTATGCTCACTAACCTTACGTAGTTATGAATGCTCAACAATTTGCATGGCTGCAGCAGCAGGTCAACAGGAACCATGCCCCGAGAAACTAGCCTCCAAAAAACAAGTATAATCCCCGCCCTCCTCAAAACAATTTCCGTTCTAGGGAGCCACCCAGAAGGCAAAACTTTACGCCAATTAGGGAGTCTTATTGTAGCCTGTTCCTAAAGGTGGTCCAGATGGCTCTCTTGCAGCCTCTGCTTCCGAACAGAAAAAACCCTGAGTCACCTTCTTACCAACAAGGTGTCCGGTGTGCTTACCATTCAATGGCTGAAGAGCACAACACAAAAAAATGTTGGACTCTAAAGCGAGTTGTGGAAGATCTAATAGAACAAAGGAAAATAGTGTTGAGGATGAAGATGTCCCGAATGTGACTAACAACCCGTTACCGGCCTACAATAACGGGCCAGTAATCGGAATGATTTGCAAAGACAAAGAATCTGATCCTGGTTTGAAAGCCATAATAGTTATTGCTGACACAAATAAAAAGCCAAAGGCTACCCTTAAGAAAGTTGAGAAGGAGAAGAAGAATAAAACCACGCACCCAGAAGCTGAAAAAAAGGTTGAAGCTAAAACTGAGACGCCACCGATCAAAGAAACTATCCTTTATGTCCCACGGGGTCGTCGGGAAAAGCAGCCGACTCTGAGCCCCCCAAAGGGATTTGAGTTATACAAGACTGTGTACGTACCCAAAGGAACCTATATGGTGCGGGGACCAGCTAAACCTCCAAGGCTGAATGAGCCCGTGGTAGTTGGTCACGCACCTCAGAGGCCTTTGATAGACCCTTCTGTAGTCCCTTTGAACTATCAAGAAATAGTGGTAACATACAAAGGCAAAGGAGTCACTGGCAAAACTCGGGAAAGTCACCCTGCAAAGAAATATTCTGACTTGGAGGAAGTAAACAGTGTTACCAAAAAGTGATTTCCATCCATGAAGCCAATAAGCGCAGAAGAAATCGAATACATATGCGGGGCCATGAGAAACTATTGTAAGAAGCTAATACGGTCTAGCTTGGAGAAGGCTCGAGCACCACTGAGGTGCTCTTCATGGGACCGGATGCCAAATTGCTAAATTGGAAGACTACGTCTTTCCAGTCAGGCGAGAGGCCCGGTAGTCCTGTCTTGCCATCATTTCTTGCATCATGAGTTATTTAAGGGTCGGGTGTTTTCCTTTAGTATTTTGTCCTTTAATTTCCAAATGTAAACCATGTTATCTTACAAATTAAAAGACATGAAATCAATATTTCATCGTCTATATTCCATTATTATTTCTGATTTTTGTTGTTTTCTCTTATTTATTTCTTCCAGTTCCAATAATGCGGCTTTAAATAATATGACATGCTCACGAACATCATGCCCTGATCCAAACATGCCGCCTAATTGTGAAATAATGAACCAAGAACCGGAGTATGATGAAGAAGAGGCTTTTAGGGAAATCAATTGGGAACTGGAACATTTTGAAAATAAACCTAAGCCAAATCTAAATGATACCGAACCGGTTAACTTGGGTGGTCCTGGCGAAACCAGGGAAACCAAAATAAGCATCCATGTAAATGAGGAAATTCGGGATTCACTGATCCAACTTCTTTCTGAATTCAAAGACGTGTTTGCTTGGTCCTAAGACGATATTCCAGGGTTGAGTGTTGATTTGGTGGTTCGTAAATTTCCTACAAACCCCGAATGCCCTCCAGTCCAACAAAAACAGAGAGAGTTCAAACCTGATATCAGTGATGAGATCAAAGAGGATATCCCAAAGCACTTGAGGGTGGGAGTAATCCAAGTGGTCCGATACACCACGTTGCTCGCCGATGCAGCCCCGGTGCCAAAGAAAGACAGGAAAACCCGAGTGTGCATGGACTATAGAGATTTGAACAAGGCAAGTCCCAAAGATAATTTCCCTTTACCCAATATCCACATCCTTGTTGATAAATGCCCAAACACGAGATAGAGTCTTTTGTAAACTGCTACGCAGAATATCACCAAGTGTTGATGGATGAGGAACATGCCGAGAAAACTGCCTTCACCACACCTCGGGGTACTTATTGTTACAGGGTTTTGCCTTTTTGTTTAAAGAATGCTGGGGCAACATATATGAGGTCTATGACCACTATCTTCCATGACATGATGCATCAGGAGATAGACGTGTACGTGGACGACGTGATTACCAAGTCCAAGACTTAAGGCGATCACGTACGCGACCTAAGAATATTCTTCGAAAGGCTTCGCACGTGTGATTTTAAATTGAACCTAGCCAAGTGTGCATTCGGGGTCCCATTGGGCAAGTTCTTGGGGTTCATCGTCAGTCGAAGAGGTATTGAGTTGGATCAAACAAAGATAAAATCCATTTGAGAGCTACCTCCCCCGAAAAACAAGAAGGGTGTGATGAGCCTGTTTTGAAGACTGAATTACATTAGTCGATTCATCGCCCAGTTGACTTCTATGTGTGAGCCCATATTCAGGTTGTTAAAAAAGGATGCAGCAATAAGATAGAATGATGAGTGTCAAGAAGGTTTTGAAAAAATTAAAGATTACCTGTCCAATCCACCAGTCTTGGTCCCGCCAGAACTAGGAAGGTTATTATTTCTATATTTGACGGTCCTGGAGAACTCCTTTTGTTGCATTCTCGGGCAACATTATGTTGTTGGAAAGAAGGAGCATGCCATCTATTACCTGAGCAAGAAGTTTGCTAGTTACGAGGTCAAATACACCCTGCTAGAAAAAACCTGTTCTGCCCAAACTTTGGTAGCTCAGAAGCTGAGGCATTACCTGCAAGCCCACACCAACTACCTTATAACCAGGATGGAACCTTTGAAGTACATATTCCAAAAACCGATGCCCACAGTGAGATTGGAAAAATGGCAAATCCTGCTCACTGCTTTTTACATAGTCTATGTCACTCGCACCGCGATGAAGGCCCAAGCATTAGCAGATCATTTAGTCGAGAACCCGGTTGATGATGAATATCAACCCTTGAATATCGATTTCCTGGATGAAGCGGTAAATTCGATGGAGGTAGCATCTGAATACATCAGTGTATGGACCTCACGCACGGGTATATATTGGTAAAGAAAACATGCGGGAGTTTGTGGACCTCATATGAACAGGTATGTATTGGTAAAGAAATACTTTGGGCGGGATATTACTCAATAACCATGGAAAAGGATTGCTTTAGCTTCGTTCAAAATTTCATCAATGTCAGGTGCACGGAGATTTGATTAATGCACCGCCAACTGAGTTGCATCCTATGTCAGCACCTTGGCCATTCATTGCCTAGGGCATGGACTTCATTAGGCCGATCGAACCGAAATCGTCAAATGGATATAGATTCATATTGGTTGCTATAGACTACATTATAAAGTGGGTCGAAGTCATCACACTTAAGTCAGTCACCAAGAAAATTATGGTAGAATTTGTGCATTCCAATCTCATTTTCCTCTTCGGTATTCCAGAAACCATCATTACAGACAATGTTGCCAACTTGAATAGTCGTCTGATGGGAGAAATAGGTGAGCGATTCAGGATAAAACATAGAAACTCCACTCCTTACCGGCCCAAAGCCAATGGTGCCATCGAAGCAGCTAACAAGAACATCAAGAAGATTTTGAGAAAAATGATTCAAAACTCAAGACAATGGCATGAAAAGCTTCTTTTTGCATTTCTTGGACATTGCACCAAGTTACGCACATCTATAGGGGAAACTCCATACTTGTTGGTTTATGAACTGAAGCTGCTATACCCATAGAAGTAGAAATCCCTTCTCTCCGGACAATTGCCAAAGCAGAAATTGAGGATAGTGAGTGGGTTAAGACTCGGCTGGAGCAGCTGTCATTAATTGACGAAAAATGAATGGCCGCAGTTTGTCACAGGCAGTTGTACCAACAAAGAATGGCCTACGCTTACAACAAGAAAGTGCGTCCCAGGAATTTCGAGGTCGGACATCTTGTATTGAGGTGTATTCTCCCTCACCACCAGGAAGCTAAAGGGAAGTTCTCTACGAACTGGAAAGGCCCATATATTATCAAAAAGATACTGCCCAAAGGAGCATTATGTTGGAACATATGTATATGTTCATACTTATATGTTTTGATAATTGACAGACCAATTTAATGGAAAATAATATATGCCAAATAAATGTGAGTTATTATTGAATACACTTTAATTTATATTTTAACTAAAGTGCTATTCATTTTGTAGATATGCAAAAGGAAGATAAAGAATTGATATGCAAAATTACAATGAGCATAGAGGAAGAAAAGGCTATGCAACGTTATTTGAGCGGACAAGAATTGGAGTTCAAGAAGTTCAAGACAAGATCGAGAGAAGCAATGAAAATAAATGAAGACCTTTTGTTGAGTCTTATTTATATTGTCTTTATTGTGATCTTGATCCGACTTTAAGTTGAGTCTTGGCTTCTCTCATAAAATGATTTTACAATGCATATCATAAAATGATTTTACAATATATGCATATCATAAATGATTTTACAATATATGCATATCATAAATAATTATCATAAATGGCTTTACAATATATGCATATCATAAATGATTACCATAAATGGTTTTACAATATATGCATATCATAAATATTTTTATTGCATTTAACACAAATTGATTTTAAATGTTATATAATAAATATTTTCAATACATTTAAAACAAAATGATTTTAAATGTTTTTATTGATTCGGAATGGTCATTACAATTGTTTTTCATGTTTAAGATATTTATAATATTTTATATCTTCAAACAAAGCTTTGAAAAACATTTTATAACTTATTTTCAATAAGTTAGTTGTTTTAAAATCGGACCATTTCCGCAGGGTCAGATAGTCGAATATCTGATATTGGATAGTCGACTATCCTGATGACCGTTGCCAAGATAGTCGAATATCCATATCAGATAGTCGACTATCCTTGTGACCGTTGCCAAGATAGTCGAATAACCATATCGGATAGTCAACTATCTAACAGATTTTTAGAATCTGTATTTATGATCATAGCAACGGCTAGGAGTGATTTTGGAGCTATAAATACAAATCACTCATTAGACACACAACTTCTGACCAAAAACATTCTTAAGCTTTCATACATTTCCAATATCATTTATTGATCACTTTTATCATATTTTGAAAGCCAAGGTCTTGAATTTATTGTTGTGTTCTTGAGCATATTTGTTTACTCATATTCACTCTATTAAGAGAGTCTTGTTTAAGTGAGTGCTTAGTATTTTGTACACTTGAAGAGAATTGTTATTCTCTTGTTGTAAGAAGGAACTTGTGTTTCCTTGGTTGAAGTCTTGGAGTGTTGTATCTCCGAGCAAAGGTTGTTGAGGCTTGTGTCCTCAGGTTGTAAAGGTTTGTTAGGCACCCGTAAGCTTAACAGTGAAGTCTTGGGGTGAGGTATCCTCGAGCAAGTGAAGTCTTAAGGTGTGGTATCCTTGAGCAAGTTGTAACGGTTTGCTAAGCACCCGTAAGCTTAACAAGTTAGTGGAAATCTCGAGAGAGTCTCTCGGGGAATGGACTAGCCACGGATTGTGGTGAACCAGGATATATCGGTGCGTTTGTTCTAATTTATTTACTTATCGCACTTATTTATTTCCTGCAATTTTTAAATTCTGCAAGTTTACGCTAATTTTATTAAAACGCTATTCACCCCCCCCCCCCTCTAGCGTTAAGCATATTATCTAACACATTATACCTGGGTGACGTCAAAGGAGACGATCCCGAAATAGCAGTGAATGCAGATACAGTAAAAATGTACTATATTTGAACTCTCTATGGCAATGATTCAGTCTAGATTAAACGATGAAGGTTTTTCTTTCCCGCTACCCTAAACACTATCAACCCTTCGCAAACCCTTCGAGGCGGTTACGTTTCTTTGATCACCCTTGTTGGAACCTGAAGTGCTATTCACAAAAAAAAACAAATCAAAAAATGAGGGGAAAAAGAAAACAAAACAAAAATGAAAGAAAATGATGAAAAAAAGAATGAAACAACAAAACAAAATGAGCTTAGGAAACACTTCATGAACTACGTCTGACTTGATTCCGAAATGATTCGTAGGCAGCCTCTCCCTGAGGTTCATTCATAACAAAATAAAAACCCCAATTCCCCAAAATTGAAACTGGGGCAGATGATGTAATAGTTCGGCCATGAACCTACCAAAATGGTTCCAAAGTTATAGTTCCATCCGATTTCCTTTACCCTAAAACCTAGCCCAAGTCCTTCCGATCGATTAGCAAAGGCGAGGAAACGACAAACGTCATTGTTGGGATTTGGCACATTTCAAATTGAGAGAAATAAAATGAGAGAGTTTTATCGGAGAAAACCTTCGGGCACCATAAGGCGATTGTGAGAAGAGAAAATAAAAATGAGAGAGTCCTTTTAGTGAAAACTCGTAAAGAGCACTATCGGGTGACAGGAGAAGAGAAATAAAAGAGGTCGAGTAGTAAAATCCCGTAAAGGGCACAATCGGCCGAAAAGAAGATACATCACCATCAAAAGTCTGGGTGAAATTCCCTGGTTTTGAAAGGTTGAAATATGGTCCTCGAGAAGCTGGAAAGGTTGTATAGGTCGAGCATCTAGTCCGAGAAGCATGTCATATCCATTTGAAGTCAGCATGCACCCCCAGATAAGTCCTTCTTTTCTCCCCGAAAGGGACACTTCTCTCTAAATCCATATGATTGCTTTTGCTGCTTCCTTGAATCCCTTTTGTCTTAACTTTGATTTCATGACTATCTCACAAGAAAAGGTAGTAAGACCGATTTCACAGGGCTCACCTAGCAAGGACTAAGGAAAATGCCCAGTCTCAGCGGGCGCATCTAGCCGATCCCGGCTGGCCATGATGGCTGACGCTTCAGAAGCAAAAAGGTGGAAAGAAAGAAAATCAAAGTCAAATGCCCACAAAGGAAAATGAAGATTAGAAAGGTTACGCACGAGTGGGCTAATTTTCTCAACATAGTTTCGAAGGCAAGATAGCCAAAGGTTCTGAAATGGTAATCGAGGCAAAGAAATCATAACCAAAAGGCCTACAAAGCCGAAATAAATCTGAAAGATGAGATTTCCCGACCAACCAACAAGGAAAAGTTTGGAAAGTCGAAGGTCTTCTCAACAAAAGTGAGGCCAGGATCAAGCAGTAAAGGCCACAAAATCGACCACCATATTGAACTAACAAGTCATGCTTTTTTGAAAATTTGAAACAGGTGTAATCAAAAGCAACGGGATAAATAGCAAATGCAACCAAAGGAAATGCACATGAGCTAAGATTAGCCTTGCAACATGGTCAACCAAAAGGGAAGTTCTCTTTACATCCTTCCCCGCAGTTTTAATAAAAGAAAAGAAGAAAAGGAGAATTACAAATCATGATAGCATAGGACCCCGATCCTCAAATACATTCTTCCAAATCTAGGACCATATCCTCTAGATCTCCTCAACATAACCAATGGGCCTCCCCGGCATAACCCGAGGATCATGCTCCGTTCTCCCCAGCATAACCTGAGGATCCCATTCCTTCATTCCCCAGCATAACCCGAGGGTTCCTTTCTCTCAAATCCTAGCATAACCTGAGGGACCAATTTATTTCTATCCCTAACATAACTTGAGGACCAATTTCCTTCTATGCCCAGCATAACCTGAGGACCAAGT
Organism: Nicotiana benthamiana; assembly: GCA_034376525.1. NCBI lineage: Eukaryota > Viridiplantae > Streptophyta > Magnoliopsida > Solanales > Solanaceae > Nicotiana > Nicotiana benthamiana. The sequence continues at coordinate 27,115,301 of CM067341.1, forward strand.
TCCTTCTATCCCCAGCATAACATGACGTTCTTTTCTTTCTTTCATTCCCCAGCATAACCTGAGGGTTCCTTTCCTTCGTTCCCCAGCATAACCCGAGGGACCTCTCTTTCTTTCATTCCCCAGCATTCCCCAGCACAACCTGAGGATCTTTCTCTTTTCTTCTCCAGCACGAGTCTTTTTCAAAATCCCGGCATAACCCGCGAATTCCCCTAGCATAACTCAGGATCTTTTTGTTCCAAATCCCGGCATAACCCGCGGATTCTCCTAGCATAACCTAGGAGGATTTTTCTTTCCATCCCGACATAACCCGTGGATCCCCCTGGCATAACCCAGGAGTCTTTATTCAAAATCCCGGCATAACGCAGGTATTCCTTCTTTCAATCCTGGCGTAACCCGCGGATTCCCCTGGAATAACTCAGGAGTCTTTTTTTAATCCCGGCATAACCCACAGATTCCCCTGGAATAACCCAGGAGTTCCTCCATTCAGTCTCGGCATAATCCATGGAATCCCCTGGCATAACCCAGGAGTCCATTTTTTCAATCCCGACATAACCCGCGGATTCCCCTGGCATAACCCAGGAGTCGTTTCTTCCAAATTCCGGAATAACCCAGGAGTCTTTACTTCCAAATCCCGGCATAACACGCGGATTACCCTGGCATAACCCAGGAGTTCCTTCTTTCAATCTCGGCATAACCTGCGGATTTCCCTGGCATAACCCAGGAGTCTTTTTCTTTTAATCGCGGCATAATTCGCGGATTCCTCTAGCATAACCCAGGAGTCTTTTCCTTTCAATCCCGGCATAACCCGTGGATTCCCCTATCATAACCCAAGGGTCTTCATCTTTCAATCCCGGCATAAGCCGCGTATTTCCCTAGCATAACCCAAGAGTATTTTTCTTTCAATCCCGGCATAACCCGCGGATCCCCCAGAATAACCAAGGAGTCATTTCTTCCAAATCCCGGCATAACCCACGGATTCCCCTGGCATAACCCTGGAGTCTTTTCTTTCAATCCCGGTATAACCCGCGGATTCCCCTAGCATAACCTAGGAGTCTTTTCTTTCAAACCTGGCATAACCCGCGGATCCCCCTGGTATAACACATGAGTCTTTTTCTTTCAATCCCTGCATAATCTGCGGATCCCCCGGTATAACCCAGGAGTATTTTTCTTTCAACCCCGGCGTAGCCCGTGGATTCCCCTGGCATAACCCAGGAGTCCTTTTTTCAATCCTGGCATATGCAGCGGATTCCCCTGGCATAACCCAGGAGTCTTTTCTTTTAATCCTGGCATAACCCGCGGATCACTCTAGCATAACCCAAGAGTCTTTGTCATACCATCCCGACATAACCCGTGGGTTTTTCTTCTTCATCCCCAGCAGGGACTCTTTATTCCTATCCCAGCATAACCTGTAGATTCTCCTCTCATCCCCAGCAGGGACCGTTTTCTTTCCCGGCATAACCCGACCATCTGCTAATATAACCTAGCAATTCTTCCAAAAGGCAAAGAATCTTGACTTTTATTCTTTTCAATTGAAACATCATAGATTTGTGTTGCAAATAACTCACAAATTTTCCTAGTGGTAATTGGGGCAGAAAATTTCGTTCGTTTGTTTGTTTTTATGTCCGAACTGGTTTAACCTTAAGGCACAGTATTTGAGGTGACCAGAAGAGTGAATCTCAATCCAGAATAAAGGAAAAGAAGAAAAGAACAAAAAGGAAACAAATCCAGAATGGTTGAAAAGAAAGATGCGGATTGCCTAAATTTGATTCAAAATAACAAGTCGCGCATGTCCCGTTTGGCTTCAATGATGAAGAAAGAACCGCCCCCTACAGCTTACGAGCATCAACTTTCAGATCGGAGTCCACCGCAAATCTAGCTAAGACTCAAGATCAAGCTCCGAAGAGAATTATATATAGGAATCTTGTAACTCATAGTTGATAGGCATAGCTAGCTTAGCTTTTGATTTTTCTATTGGTGTAAGCAAGTAGTAGTAGCAGCATCAGCAGTAAAATAACAGCTCATGTTAGTCCCAGCTACCAAAACACTCTAGAACCATACTGATCTGATTCCTTTATAGCCAAGGATATGTAAGCAACCTTTAAAACAAGGTTCGGTCAGACAGTTTTTAAAATTCTTCTCATGGAATGCAAAGAAGATAAAAATCTCTCAGTTGCGCATTTATCTTTACCTGGAAGCCCTTCGTCTCTCCAAGCAAGGAGCGGCAGCTGTGAGCACGTGATTTTTGCCTCGCTCGAAATGTTCCTATAAAATTCTTAAAATTAGGATTTTTTTATTATTTAAATTTTTAGGAATTAATTGCGTGATTTTGTGTTTATTTGCATTTTTAAATATAATTCATAAAAATACAAAAAATAGCATGTTTGCATTTAGGAATTAATTTTTATATTTTTTGGGTTATTAGTTCATTAATATTGTAAAATAAAGAAAAATAACCAAAAAAATGGTTATTCTTACATTTGTTAATTTTCTTTTCAAATTTAGAATTAAGGTTATTTTAGATGATAATTAGTTTATTTTTCTGTAGTTTAAATCTTGTTTGGTTTATTTTTATTTTTATTATTAAAATCTAATATATATATATATATATATATATATATATATATATATATAAGATTTAAAAGAGAAAAAAAAATATACATATATATTGGGTCTCTAAATGAAACACCCATGATTTGGCCCACAATTTCGGAGCCCAACCCAACAGACCCATCAAAATTGGCCCAAACCCAAACCCCATACCCAGTCCAGTCAGAAGAGACCTCAAAACGACGTCGTTTGGCATCCACTTGATCTCAGCCGTCCATCACCCCTCATCCCACGACCCAGTTAATCTCACATTTTTAATAAAATGGTCCAGAAACTCTCACAACCCTAGAGACAAAGTTCTCCTTTCTCGTACGAACTGACCACCGGTGTAACACCACCGTAAACCTCTGTCCCTCTACCGTCCGTCGCCGGCCGGAAATCACCGTCGCTAGTGGCATAACTCCAAATCTACCCAAATTAACGCCATCCGTTCCCCGTCTTCTCCTCTTTCCAATCCCCCAAAGATCAACCCTCAAACCCCAGCCTAGCTCAACGAATATTCGTCCAAAGGAGCGGCTGCTCTGCCCCCCACAGCGGTGTCGACTCTAATGGACACCAAAAACACACCCTATACTCCTCTTTGCCTCCTCTGCCCAAAATTGAACCCTATTTCCTTCAAACAACTCTGAAACTTCTTAAATTTTAAATCTAAAATCGACCTATTTTGAGAAGACGGTCAAAAATCGATTTGAGTTCCCAAATGAACTTGCATGTTTGTTTTTACCAAGAAAAAATATGTAACTCTGTTGGGGATTCAATTCAAATCCAGCCAAGTTTTTTTGAAGACAAAATCAGTGAGTTCACCCTCCCTTCGATTATTTTTTTTATTTTATTCTATTTCTTTTGTTTGATAATTATACTTTGCATAATTTTCGATTATATTTAGTTTAATTGAGAGTTTTGATCATGTTTAAGTTTTTAGCTATCTGAGTAGTGATTTTCTTTAGACTTGATTTCTGATTTTGTTCATAATTCTTCATTTCTTATTAGATTATTTTATTATTCTGCGAATGATTTTGGTTTTACATTATTGTTTGATTTTCTTTTAGCTTAGTTAGAAATCCTTGCACATATTTAGTTCCAAAGTTTTTTATTATTCGTTTCTTGAGTCTGTAAGTATAGTTTTGATTATAGCAAAACCTCTAGGTTTCACCCATTTTAATTTTTGGTAATTCCTGATGATAGTTTTGGTAATTCCTAAACCTCTAGTTGATGTAGTTTGTTTGGATATAGTTGTTTAGCTAGAAATAATTAGTTTAGTAAAAATGGTAATTTTAGTAGACTAGAAGGGTAGTATAGGGTTTGGTTAAAAGGAATCTCACATAAAACTGATTTGGAAACCCCTAGAATATTCTAGGTGGGGTTCCAATCATATTTTTGAAATACAATGCAGTAACTTAGCCAACAAGTTAAGAAATAAAGGACTAGTTGAGTAAATTTGAAAATATGAAGAGGGACCAATAGTTAAAACAAAATAAGAGGGTTGTCCTAAGCTTTAGCTATAAAAGGGCACTAAAAGGGCACCCTAGTGTCTTCATTAAAAAGCTTCTAAACAGTATGAAATCTCTTTAAAAAATCCCAAAATTTGGTGCCTGAAAAATCTCAAAAAAAAAATTCCGAAAAACTTCCAGAAATCCAAGTTTATCAAAGTCCTGAAATTCTCTGAAATTTCAGAGGTTTTACTGTTCCATTAGATCCTTGTTCCTCAAAATAATTCCAGTTCTCAGCTGTTCAGTAAAAGTTTTAGCTATATAAGATGAATAATGACCTGAGATATGCATATTTGAAGTGTTAAGCTTTCAGTACTTGTCCTGGGTTCAATCTTAATCCAGTTGGGTTTTTTTTTTTTTTTTTAGCTTAACTGACAGTGTGTATTGATATCAAAAAAATATACAATGAGTCCTAATGTAGTAGTATGGACTTCTACTACTCATTCCTCTCCTTCTAGTTACAATTGGATCTTAACTAAGCATGTTATATACAAAGCAAACTAACATCTAATTCTCAACCAACTAAGGAAATGTATTGAGATTTTGTAAGTTATCCTTCCACTTCTTTCGATTCCTATTTCTTGTATGTAACAACATTGTTACTTCCTTACAGCATTGATCTTCATCAAAGGTCTTGTTTTCAAATCTGATCAGATTCATGTACCTCCATAGCAATGCAACAGTGGTCACAAATGCAGCTGCAGTGACCTCTTTCTTCCAGCTTTTGCTCTTTGCATTATTACAGATCCACTTCAGTTCATTCTCCCAGCATACTGTAGTTCTAGGGTGACCCAACCATATACAAATTCTCCTCCAAACTCTACTGGTAATGGCACATCCAAAGAACAAGTGTTTGAACTCTTCATCATATCCTTTGCAAAATGCACACAGAGTTGGTGTTTGAATGCCCATGATCTGCAGTCTCTCGATGGTAGGTAACTTCTGATGAGCAGCCAACCATACAGTAAATCTATGTCTTGGAAGTGCAGATGATACAAGCATTACATTCCTCCATAGAAACTTAGGAAATATAGGAAGAAGAGCAGTATAGAGTTTATGAATTTGGAACTTTCCAAACGTACAAACAGATTGAAGCCTGTTGAATAAACTTCCTTGCAACTGAATATTATCCATCATGAGAGCTCTACTAGCCAATATCTTCTTGATGACCCAAGATGAGTTTGAAGGCAAAGCTACTGACTCAATGGACCTATGTTTGATGTAATAGGTATGCACCCACTTAACCCATAAGCAGTCCTTCTTCCTTGTCAAATCCCATAGCAATTTAGCTATGGCAGCTTTGTTCCACACTTCCATTCTCACAATATTTAGGCCACCAGTTGAGATAGGCTGGCATACCTTATCCCAAGCTACAAGAGCTCTTCTGGATAAGGTTGCTTTGCCTGTCCATAGATAAGATCTGCAAACTGCCTCTATAGCCTTCAATACTTTCTTAGGAATAACAAACACCTGAGCCCAATAAGTCTGCATACCAAAGATCACAGCCTTAATTAGTTGAGTTCTACCAGCATATGATAAAAGCTTTGCAGACCAACAAGTAATTCTAGCTGTGATCTTTTCAATGAGAGGTAGGTAATGCTGTATGGATAGCTTCTTGGAATCCAGAGGAACTCCAAGGTATCTAAAAGGCAATTGCCCTTCAGTGAAGCCAAGAGCAGCAATAATCATCTCTTTAGTATCCTGAGGAATTCCTACTAAATAAATAGCACTCTTTCCTACATTTGCCTGAAGACCAGAAGCATTTGAGAACTTGAGGAAAGTGCTGTGCAAGATTTGAATAGACACCATATCTGCTCTACAGAACATTAGCAAATCGTCAGCAAAGCAGACATGAGAAATATTAAGCTTCCTGCATCTAGGGTGGAAGTTGAAATTTCCATCCTTATGCAGTTGTTGTAGCAGTCTATTCAAGTACTCCATTGCTAGAACAAATAGATAAGGAGACATAGGATCTCCTTGCCTAATACCTCTCTTAGCATTGAATGGTTTAGTAAGGCCACCATTCATTACTAGAGAGTATGAGGTAGAAGAAACACAAGCCATAATCCAATCAGTAAATTTAGCAGGGAATCCCAAAGAAATGAGAATCTGTTTCAAGAATTCCCACTCCAATGTATCATAAGCCTTCCTTAGATCCACTTTAAGAACACATCTAGGTGAAACCCTTTTCCTAGAGTATCCTTTAAAGATTTCATGACTAAGAAGGATATTATCCATGATGCTCCTGCCTTCTATAAAAGCAGACTGTGCAGGCCCAACCAAATCTCCAATTACTCTCTTCATTCTATTAGTTATAACTTTGGATATGATCTTATATAATGTAGTACAACAAGCAATAGGCCTGTAATCCTTCACTGTAGTAGGAGCTTTAACCTTAGGGACAAGAGCTATTGCAGTTGTATTGATCATATGAGGAACTTTACAGGTTTCAAAAAACTCCTTTGTAGCAGAAAGGACATCCTCTTGAACTATCTTCCAGTTCTTTGTAAAGAATTCAATGGGAAATCCATCAACTCCAGGAGCTTTATCCTTAGGCATCTCATTAACTGCTGCACTGATTTCCTCCATTGTGACTGGACAAATAAGAATTCTTTGTTGTTCAAGAGTTAGACATCTGCCACTTCTCATAATACTAGAATCCACACAGGGTAGTTCAATCACAGAATCTCCCATTAGAGATTGGAATACCTTAAAGAATTCCATTTCTACAGCAATAGGCTCAGTCAATTTGATACCTGTATCAGTATGAATAGAAGTAATATTGTTTTGCCCTGTCCTGATCCTCCATTGTGCATGAAAATACTTGGTGTTTGCATCTCCACATTCAATCCAAGTAGCTTTGGATTTTTGCCTCAGTACCTGCTCTTCAATTTTACTCCACTTGTCAAGTTCTTCTAGTAATCCTCTTTCTTCAGTAATCAGCTCCTGTGAAAGACAGTTTGTCTGCATTTGGAATTGTAAAATATCAAGCCTCTCTCTTGTCTGGATTATCTGCTGCTTATATTTGGCTAAGTAGTCATTTAACCCATTTAGTTGCTGCTTAACTGCCTTCAATTTGCTCCAAATTTGCTGCATATGAGTGCCAGGATAGACCTTCTCCCAGACTTTTTTCACAATTTCATGAAACTGCTCATGTTCCATTACATTGCTATAAAGTCTGAAAGGTTTAGGGTGGATTGGCCTATATACACCAAATTTAACTAGAATAGGGGAGTGATCTGAGATCAATGGATTCATGTAGTCAGCCTCCAAGTGCCCAAACTGCTGTAACCATTGGAGATTTCCAAATGCCCAGTCTATCTTGCTATAAACTCTAGAGTCAGCATCTTGCTTGTTTGTCCAAGTGAAGTGCCATCCAGTTGCTCTTAAAGCTGTAAGTTGTAACTCATCTATTGTATTTTTGAAATCTCTTACTTCAGCTTCAGTTACTGGAGAACCAATTCTATCATCAGAGCTTAATACACAATTAAAATCACCACTTATAAGCCATGCATCTTGCTGAGGAATAGAAATTGTTCTGAGATCCCTCCATAGTTGTGTTCTAAGCACTGAAGTATTGTAAGCATAGATAATAGTGAAGTGAAATCTGACTAGACTTCTAGTATCTTCCACTAGACAATGAATGAGCTGATCAAAAAGAAACACCCCTTGAATCTGAACATAAAGTTTCCATAATAGCCATATCCTCCCATTAACAGCTTTTGTATAGTTGCATTGCTACATCCAGTCCTTTGCAATTTTGTCAAATATCTTCTTAGCTTTATGCTCTTTTATTCTTGTTTCCAGTATACCAATTATATCAACTTTATTATCATTAAGGAATTGCTTCAATTCCTTCTGCTTTGGGGACTGGTTAAGTCCCCTAATGTTCCATGTGACTGCTATCATGGATCAATATTTGGCAAACTATAAGAAGGCCCAGGATCAAATAGTTGCCCTCTTCTTCCCATAACTTCCATGATTCCTTTTCCTCTAGTACCCATGCTAGCCATTTGATCACTACTGGTAGTTGTTTCACTCAAATGACTTGCAGGAATCACTTGCTCATTCAACTCTACATTAGTTTGATCATCAACCTTGCTTGAAATCTGATCAGTCTGCACTATTGCAACTGGTGGATTAACAGCTTCCTCAGCCTGCTTTTGGGTTCCATCAGTTGCTACACTCTTCTTTACTAGCCATTCCTTCTTCTTTTGCTTCCCCTGCTGCATTTGTTTAACTGTCTCTCTCCTTATGTCTTTTTGCTCCTTCACATGATACCAACACTCAATTGTGTCATGACCAAACTTAAGGCAGTGGTTGCAAAAGGTAGGCTTCCAGTCATATTCAACAGACTGGATTTTAGAACCAAAAGGTGTATCTATTTCCAGTTCATCAGGAAGTTGATATGCAGCATCAACTTCAACAAGGATTCTAGCAAATGAAATTTTGTCGTAATGAGCAGTATACTTATCAGTATACAATGGTTTCCCAATTGCACTTGCCAACTTACTCAGCACCTCTGTGGACCAATACCCCACAGGCAGACCTGGAAATCGAATCCAAATAGGTATGGTGCTCAGCACACTAGCCTGAAAATTGAAATCAATTTCCCAAGGTCTTAGAACCATTGGCTTGCTTCTAAATGTATATGGACCAGATTGCATGACTATATCCCTGTCTTCAGCATTATTGAATCGAAAAATACAATAACCTTCAGCATGCATAAGGATTTGAGGCTTAGTAACAAAATTCCAAATATGGCTAACAAAGTTTTCCATATTTTGTTCACTAGGTCGATCTCCAATTACAAATCCAATCAGTGCATTCTTCCAATACTCTTGTTGTGGTTGTAGATCTTCTTCACAAATCTGCACTACCTTTTTACCATCTCTCAAAGTAGGAGGAACAAATGATAAAGGCTTACCCATTTGCACATCTCTGTTGCCTCTGACTACTTCCGCCATTGTAGCTTTTGGGTTTTCTGTGTCAACAGCTTCAACAACCTCTGGTACTGCATTTTTTGGATCCATAACTTCTGAAAACTGCAATCTCCTTGATGTTGTATCATTCACTCCTTGAATACCTTGCACTCGATTCTCATTTCCATCTGCATGCAATTGATCCTTCGATTGATACTTCAAAGGTAAAAAATTACCAAATGTAAGAGGTTCAAGTGTAGTACTGATGCCATGTTCGGGTGTAACAAGCTTAGGGGGGACTGCATGGACGACCGGAGCAGCATTCCGTCTCTTCCGAGCCATTTCCGGCGTCAATTGCTCCTCGCTAATGTACGCCGGCAATAGCACTGTTCTATTGAAGTGCTAATGTGCGCCGAGAGCCATTTTCCCGCACCCTCCTCTTTCTCAATTTTTAATCCAGTTGGGTTTTATTCAAACTTATTTGAGTGGTTTTTTATTTGGTTTGGTATTAAATCCTTCTGGGTTGTTGATACTATTCCTGGGTTCACAACCAATCATGAGCTGTTGATTCCTGTTGATCACATTGTTGTTTGAGTTTGCTGACCCTCAGCTTTTGTTTTACTCGAATTTCAGGTACACTTTTGATAGCCAATGATGTATGAAGTCTAAACTTAATGAATTCTCGAGGTTGAAGATGAATATTACTTGTTCTTCCATCAAATTTTATTATTACTTCTATATTTATTATAACTGAGACTTTCGATTTGTAAAATGGGACATTTGGACTGCTATTTTAAATTTCTGCATTAGTCAGTAGTAAGGATAGCCAATAGTGTAATTGATTTAAGTGATTCTATCCTATTCAAATGTTTCTATTTGAAGTAGAGCGAGATGTTGTTTTGAAATAGCCTGAGCATTTATATTAACAGAAAATCAGTATCTCCTGTGAATGTATAATAGCATGTTATGTAGATTTAATCACCTTTTGTTTGTTAAAAGTAGGATTCACATTAGTGCTTTTCAATTCAAGACAGTTCGATGCTTCAATTCATATTGCATTACACATTAGTTTGGGAAGTCACAGTTACATAGTTATTTAAATGTCCAGGCGTGTTATATATTAGTTGGTTTATGTAGATTAGGTAAGTCAAATGGTTGAAATTTAGTGATTGATTGAACAAATACTACATTTGATGACAAACGTGTCAATAGACCCCAATTTTAAAATTCGTTATTCGATTTCTTATTTAATGAGCCCAAGCAGCTCTTTCTCTTGTTTCAAAGAAAGTGTGGGATTGTCATTGATCCTAGATTCTCAAGAGTCATTTGAACAAGCTAAAGCTTCAGCTTTCTCCCATGGGTTCCTTTAAGACCCAATTCGCTAAGGAACTTTGTTAGCATAGTAGATTCAGTAAAATTTGAATATTTTAAAAAGTGAATTGTAGATTTGGACCTCCCAAATAATGTATTATCGATTAATTGAGCTTTATTAGAGACACATTCTATTGAAAATAATAATTTGCTTTAGAATTTGCCTTTAAAATAATAAATGAGGTGCGCCCCGACAAACGGAACCAATAAATTGCATGGCCCTCTTTAAATGTTATATACCAAAATATGTAGGAATTTGGGACATGCTTTTTAGCGAATTTCATGGCTTCCCGCAAAGATAATAACACACTAGTCACTTTAGGCGTAATTTTAATAATTTTATCTTCCTAAGTACGGGTGAACATTTATGTAACCCAAATCCAAATCTCAATGAAGATAAAATATGTCAAAAACCGCGGGTGTATTTATGTGACGTGGTTCGCTGCATGTTTTAACGACATTGCAATTTTCTTTCAAAAAAATACTAAAAGCGGTGAAAAATAATTTAAATTGCACTATAGGATGAACATGTAAAAAAATCAGAATTTTTAGCCAATTATAATAGTTTAAGCAACCGTGCTAGAACCACGGGATCTGAGGGTGCCTAATACCTTTCCTCAGGTCAAAAGAATTCCTTACTCAGAATTTCTGGTTCGCAGACTCCATTTGGGCAGTCGAAAAATTTCCTCGATTTGAGATTCTAAATAAACCGGTGACTTGGGACACCAAAAGCCAAACCAATTCCAAGTGGCGACTCTAAATAAATAAATAATCCCAATTCAAATAATGTCACTTTAATTGGAAAAACTCCTTTATACGTTTTTTATCCTTCGGGGTATCCGGGTAAAAAGGAGGTGTGACAACTCTGGAGGCTCTGCTGGGGACCGAACCCAGAATCTCTGGTTCAGGGCTTAGAATAACTATTATATTTTGGCTCTTCTGATTTTCCTACATGTTCCAGACTAATGTGCTAAATGCTTTACCGCTTTGATATTGAATGAATTGTATATAAACTGTTACGAAAGCCTTCTTACTTTATCTTCGCGGATGTGCTCGCTGGTCGAGGCTCCCTACTATGGGTTGTGGCCTCTCTATTTTCTGCATTTTTAATCTTTCTTGAATCCAGCCCTTCCTACTCATCTAAATTATTTTGGTCAAGGGACATAATTCTTTGTATGAATCTGTTTATTCTAAAGCAAAACAAGCAAATATAGTGTAGTGTGTTACAAGATGTAAATTTATATGCTAAGGTAATTACATAGCCCCTATTACCAGAATTGAGCAATGAATACTCAATCCTGATAGTACATTCTGAACTAATCAACCAATGATAAAGAAATATAATAATGTAGTAAGGTTCTTGAATAAAAACTAGCACTAAGCATGCCATGATAGCATCTGTATAACTCATTGCCCAGTACCTCTATCTTCCGTGCATAATGTAGATCATGATGTATCCTATAGTGTGTCCACCCTGCCGCATTTACTAATGGAAAAGTCATAGAAGCAGAGCAAGTATCATATAGGCACTCGCACAAGCAGTTATTATCATAGCATTTGTTGTAGGTGTAGTACTTGGCCTCCAGTTTTGTATACATTTTCTGCTTGTAATCTTGATGTCTCAGCAGATACATGAAGGCATCTCTCTAATTACAGATGTTGCTCATATTTCTCCCCTGTTTTGTCCAAAATGTCGCAATCGTAGTCGAAATAGGTGATCGCGTCCCGTTTTCCACGAAGATCGAGTGTCCCTCAGTAGTATCTTGATGTAAACTTTATGTGGCACCATTCTTGGGATGTAGTATGAACAAAATGCACTTGGTAATGACTTTCCAATACCTTCAATGTTCCCATTTTAAGATGCCATAAATATGAACATGTCACGTACCAAAATCTTGGCAGCCTTCGCGTGTATGTCCATGAACAATTATTCCTTGTTTTTACATTCACACTAGAGGAGCTCATGCTTAGTTTAGGTACTGGGTCTAGGGTAGTATCTTCTCTCAATAATATAGTAATAGTATACATGTGCATTACATTCTTGATATCCTCCACATGATTAGCAATATTCCAAGGTGCAATATTTAGTCCTTCCAGTACATTCTTCAACAGTAACAAGTCAGTTTGTAGCATCACTTGGACATATTGGTATTCAACACAGAATATCAAGGCTTCAAGATAGTCAATGGCTCTTGTGAGCAGGTGATTTTTGTCTCGTTCGAAATGTTCCTATAGAATTCTTAAAATTAGAATTTTTTTCTTTTATTATTTTTGAATTTTTAGGAATTAATTGCATGATTTTGTGTTGTTATTTGCATTTTTGTGCATTTGTAATTAATATAATTCATAAAAATACAAAAAGTAGCATGTTTGCATCACATAAGTACGGGTGCACATTTATGTGACCCAAATCCAAATCTCAATGAAGTTTGAAATATGTCAAAAACCGAGGGTGCATTTATGTGATGTGATTCGCGGCACGTTTTAACGACATTGCAATTTTCCTTTAAAAAAATATTAAAAGCGGTGAAAAATAATTTAAAATTTCAAAATAGGATGAACATGTACAAAAATCAGAATTTTTATCCAACTATAATATTTTAGGCGACCATGCTAGAACCATGGGATCCGAGGGATCGTAACACCATTTCTCGGGTCAACAGAATTCCTTACTTAGAATTTCTGGTTCGTAGACTCCATTTGGGCAGTCGAAAAATTTCCTTGATTTGGGATTCTAAATAAACCGGTGACTTGGGACACCAAAAGCCAAACCTATTCCAAGTGGAGACTCTAAATAAATAAATAATCCTATTTCGAATAATGTCATTTTAATTGAAAAAATTCCCTTATACATTTTTTATCCATCGGAGTATCCGTATAAAAAATAGGTGTGACACCTCTGCCTCATTGTTTTTTGTCTCATGTATTTCATTCCCTCTTGCATAATGTACATCTCCTTCTTCATCCCTCAACACAAAACCTATGGAACTTCTTTCTGATGTTTCTCGAGATGTTCCATCTGTTTTTACTATGATCCACCTTGGGCTAGGAAACTCCCATGTCAGCTAAGTCACCTTCAAAGCTGGATTGTACATCTCCAATATTTGAATTAAATCTAGCCATTTGTGGGGGATATTTCTTGAGCTAGGTTTTCTTAATTCAACAAGAGATTGTAAAGTAGTGTAAACTTGGTATATGACTCTACTGATAGTCACCACATCATCATATTCATAGCTATTTCATCTTTTTCACAGCTCCCAAATGATGATCGCTGGCAGTGCTTGCAAAATAGGTTAAAATCTTGGTGTACTGTCTTTTTTATAGCTATTCATCTCAATACAACCATACTTATAGCTATTCATCGCAATAATAATTTCTACTTTTATTTATAACATAAACTAACTTATATTCCATTTAGCTCTAGAACTGGATAAATTGATTCTTAATGAACAAAAGAGTTATAAACAAATTGGTAAAAATAAATTGTATATCTTGAGAGTCAACGAATAGGAGTAGGTAGTTCCGAAAGTTTTAAAATATATAATATATTGTTCTTCTATAAGTGACTTTAAGTATTCTATTCTAAAAGATCTAATGACCCAATATGTGAAAACTATAGAAGAAATTAGAGATAGTTTAACGATTTGATAGTTTTAATTATTTAAATGATAGCTTAATAAATTTCTCTTTAATAGTTTTAAATGTTAAAATAATATTCTTGAGCCATGAAATTACCTACTAATAGGATGGTTGTTATAGTTTAACTATATTTTTTATTAATTACACCTTTTACTAACAAAATAAAAGACTATCTCCAACGTCATGGACAATCCTACAAATAAAAGATGGATGTATTGTGAAAGAGTTAGTAAAGAATATTTTGATGGAAGTAAGGATTTTTTAAATCATACCTTTTCTGATAAACAAGATGGAGAAAAAATTGCATGTCCTTGTACTGAGTGTGTGCTAATCCATCAAGTAAATCGGGCTACAGCATATGATCATCTTGTGGTTAATGGTATTATACCATCAAATGATACTTATTATTGTCATGGTGAGTCTCTAAAGGGATAAAAAAATGCTAAAGCAAATAATCGTAGTCAGTCAACTCAAAGGGATGATGATATGAGAGGAATGTTACATGATGCATTTGCAGGTGTTACACAGTTCATGGATACTGATGTTAGTGAATTAGGTGGCATAGAGCAAGACTTATAAGAGAATATTGCTCATCTATCTGGAAATCAACCTCATCCATAGGTGGAAAAGTTTAAACGGCTCACGAAGGAGGCAAATGAAGAATTTATATCCTGGATGTAAGAAGTTTAGCAAACTCTCCTTTTTGTTGCATTTGTATCGTACAAAATGCATATTCAAGTGGTCAATGACTCTTTTAATTCTTTTCTTGGACTATCAAAAGATATGCTTCCTGAAGGAAAGAAATTACCTCCTTCTTTCTATGAAACCAAAAAGATTCTTGAAGACTTGGGCTTACAAAAACAACAACAACAACAACAATAACAATAACAATCCAGTATAATCCCACAAGTGAGGTCTGGGGAGGGTAATATGTCCGCAGAGCTTACCCCTACCCCGAGACGTAGAGAGGTTGTTTCCAGGAGACCCTCGGCTCAAGAAAGCAACAAGACACAATATATTAGTACTATCAATAGACTCATAATCAAATAACATAGAATACATAACATAATATAAAATAACAAATAACAGCAATATAAGAAATATAGAAAATACGAAAAAAATGGAAGGTATACTAATATTCAACAGATAAATCCATGTATCAGTAGCTGATCAGTAGCATTTTAAGACTAACTCCTAACTGACTAGTCCCACTCTAGTTCACTTTAGAAATATCTACGACTTCCCCCTAACCTACAACCTTAATGCTCGACCTCCACAATTCTCTATCAAGGGACATGTCCTCAGTAATTCCTATGTCGCGCCATGTCCTGTCTGATCACCTTTCCCTAATACTTCTTAGGTCTCCATCTATCTCTCCGTGTGCCCACCACAGCCAGTAGCTCATACCTTCTCGTCGGTGCATCAGTGCTCCTCCTCTGAATATGCCCGAACCATCTGAGTCTTCCTTCCCGCATTTTGTCTTCCATGGGGGCCATGCCCACATTCTCTCGAATATCTTCATTCCTAATCATATCTATTCTTGTATGCTCGCACATGAACCTCAATATCCTTATCACTGCTACTTTCATCTTCTGGATATGTGAGTTCTTAACCAGCCAACACTCGGTCCCATACAACATGACAGGCCTAACCACTGCTCTATAAAACTTACCTTTTAGTAACGGTGGCACTTTCTTGTCACATAGGACTCCCATTTCTAACCTCCACTTCATCCACCCCACCCCTATATGGTATGTTACATCCTCATCGATCTCCCTAATCCCCAGAATAACTGACCCAAGGTACTTGAAATGACCCCTCTTAGGGATTACTTAAGAGTCAAGCCTCACTTCTTCTCCCGCTTCCGACGGCTCGGCCCCAAATTTACACTCGAGGTATTCTGTCTTCGTCCTACTCAACCTGAAACCTTTAGACTCAAGAGCATGTCTCCAAACCTCCAGCCTCTCGTTGACGCTGCATTGTATCTCGTCAATTAGGACTATGTCATCAGCAAATAGCATGCACCATGGAACCGCCCCTTGAATATGATGCGTTATGGAATTTATCACCAGGTAAAATAGGAAACGACTGAACGTAGACCCTTGGTGCAAACCCTGTAACAATCGAAAAATGCTCTGAGTTGCCTCCTACTATCCTAACCCGAGTCTTAGCTCCATCATATATGTCTTTAATCACCCTAATGTAGGCAATCGAGACCCCTTTAACCTCTAAGCAGCTCCATAAGATCTCCCAATAAGACCTCCCTTGGAACCCTATTGTATGCTTTCTCTAGATCGAAAAACGCTATGTGGAGATCCTTCTTCTTATCCATGTATAGTTCCACCATGCTCCTAATAAGGTGGATAGATTCTGTGGTAGACCGTTCTGGCATGAAACAGAAATGGTTGTCTGAAATAGACACTATCCTTTTCACTTTCATTTCGACCACTCTCTCATACACTTTCATGGTACGACTCAGTAATTTGATACCCCTATAGTTGTTACAGCTTTTGATTTTGCCTTTTTTCTTATACAACGGAACCATTGTACTCCACCTCCACTCTTCTGGCATCATATTAGTCCTGAATATAGCATTAAACAACCCAGTAAGCCACTCCAGGCCTGCTCTACCCCCAAACCTCCAAAGTTCAACCGGACTTTTGTCTGGCCCGATAGCTCTAACCCTCTTCATCTTACGCATTGCCTCCAAAAAATCATCGACCTCAATGTCCCTATAATAACTTAATTCATGGCGGCTGTCAGCATTCTTCAATTCACCCTAGTACAATATCTTAATCCCTTTCTTCATTTAGAAGTTTGTGAAAGTAGGATTGTCATCTCCTCTTAATTTGTTGATCCCCCATCAAAACTTTGTCGTCCTCATTTTTTATGCACCTCACTTGGTCCAGATCCCGGTTCGTCTTCTCCCTCACCTTAGCAAGTCTAAATAACTTCTTCTCCCCTCTTTTGTTCCCTAGTTCCTTATACAGACTAGCAAAAGTTGTCGTCTTAGCCTTCGTTACTGCCATCTTTGCCTCCTTCCTAGCTACCTTATATCTCTTACTGTTCTCTCTCTTCTCCTTCTCGCCAATGCTCCCTACTAACCGCAGGTAAGCCACCTTCTTCGCTTCCAATTTACCTTGGACAACTGCATTCTACCACCAGTCTCTTTTGCGGCCACCAACGCGGCCCGACGATATCCATAACACCTCTCGCACTACCTTCCTCCGTCATCAACCACAAAGTGTTCGCGCACCCACTACTCCTCCAAGCTCCCATTAATGATAACCTTCCTTCTAACTCCCGAGCTTTATCCTTAGTCAAGGCACCCCACCTAATCTTCGGGTGGCCTTGTACTAACCTCTTCTTCCTCCTTATCATAATATAAATGTCCATCACCAAAATCCTATGTTGCATTGCAAGGGTTTCACTTGGGATAACTTTGAAATCCTCGCACAACCTTCTGTCGCATCTCCTGAGGAGGAGATAGGCAATATGAGTCTTCACCACCAAACTTTGGTAAGTAACCAAATGCTCATCCCGCTTCGGAAAACTTGAGTTCGCAATCAGTAGATCGAATACCTTGGCAAAGTCCAACAGCGAAGTGCCCCCTCCATTCTGCTCCCCGAAACCAAAGCCGCCATGCACCTCAGTATACCCACATGCAGACGACCTAATATGACCATTGAAATCTCCTCCTATAAATAACCTCTCGGAAGGCAGAATACTACGAATGATGTAATCCAACCCTTCCTAAAAACGCCTTATAATCTCCTCATCCAAGCCTACTTGTGGCGCGTACGTGCTAACAACTTTTGACGCACACTTACCCACAACAAAATTAATAGTCATTAGTCTATCATTCACCCGTCTGACCTCTACCACCGTCTCTCTAAGATGTCCATCTACGAGGATACACACTTCATTCTTACCCCTCAAGACTCCAGAGTACCACAACTTATACCCATCTATATTTCTCGCCCTCGATCCGACCCACCTAGTCTTCTAGACACACACTATATTAATCTTCCTCTTCTGAAGGATCTTCGCCAACTCTATAGACTTACTTGTTAGCGAACTTATGTTCCGTGACCCGATTCTCAACCTATAGGCTCCCTTGCCCCCTGTACCTCCCATGTCTCCCGTCCCATACCCCGGCCCCACACTCTACCCCACATGAGGACATGCCTTTAATCTATCATCCAGAATGCAACCACTACACCTACGACAAATCTAAAGAAGACTCTCTAGTGCACAACGGACAACAAATCAAACTAGAACGAAACAAGTGACTACAAGTACACTAGTTGAATCATTGAACTATTTTGAACTAAAGTAACATCAACTTAGCTATCACCAAAAGGGAAAACAGTAGAACGGAAGGTACCAACTCCCAAGAACCAAAGTTGTGTTGATTTGTTGTACTTGATGTAGTTGTACGCTTACGCACCGCTTCCCACCGCCCTTTGCTGACGCTCATCCAGGTTGCTCTCCTTTGCTAGTGCTTGTGCGACCAACTTTTATCCAACAACTTCGAGAATTTCTCTGAAAACACAGAAAATACGACGATTCAAAAACCAAAATGGGATTGTAACCGCTACCATTGGTGTAGCCCTGACAGTACTAGGGGGAATGTAGGGAAAAAGCAGAGAACTACACAAAATTCACCAAGTTCTACCATGGTACAACAAAATGAGCAAATAAAAGTTGAATCTTAGAAGTAAATATAAACGGCGAAACAGATGTAAATCGAAACCTTTACAAAATATTGAGAGAAAAGTAGATATAATTTGAAAAAATATAAAATCTAAGGTTACCAATCAAAAACAGTTTGGAATCTAACATCATATCTAAAATTAAAATTTAATCAACGGAGGAAAATTAGTTCCAAAAGAACAGATCTTAAAAAAACATGAAAAGGACAAATCTTAGAAAAACCTCTGCTTTTAATTAATGCTGTATAGAAATGCAAGTCATCCAAACAAATCAAAGAAAATAAACAAATTAAAGAACAATAACTAAAGTAGAAAAACAACCAAAATATATGGAATCTGAGTGGGAAAAAAATGATAGAGCCGATCCCAGATCCCACTGACTGCTTAGAGGAGATGAAGCTTTAGACGTTAGTTGGTAGAGCCGCGCATCAAACGTTGTGTCCTCTTTTCCCTTTAGTTGGTAGAGCTTCAACCTTCAGTAATAGGCCAGATAACAAACAAGTAAATAGTAGAATTAAAAAGAAGAAAAGCAGAAGATTAAGGAGGGAAATGTATAGATTGAAAAACAAAATGACAAAAACAAAAAGTAGAGAAAGGAACAAAATCAACAGAAAGTAGAAGCCGAAAGTGGGAAGAGGACAGAGAAGGATAGACAGGACAGAGAAGGACAAATTTGTTGAAACCGTAGGCTTAACGTATGAAAAAATTCATGTTTATGAGTTGTGTATCCTTTTTAGGAAAGATTTTGCTAATAAGAATGTCAATGAATGCAAAATATATGGGGCTTCTAGATGGAAAAATTATACCAGAAAAATTCCAGCCAAGGTCTTAATGTATTTTCCTTTAAAACCAAGGCTACAGAGATTGTTTATGTCTTCATAAACTTCTAAAGGAATGTGATGACATCATGATGAGCACACAAAGATGGCGTTTTACGATATCCTGCAGATTCTGAATCTCGAAAACACTTTGATAGTAAATATCCCGAATTTCCTGGAATGTGAGCATAGGATTAGCTTGTAATAGGTTTAATCCATTTGGCACAACACAAACTATTCACAGTACGTGGCCAGTGATTTTAATGCCATATAATCTTCCACCATGGATGTGCATGAAACAAGAGTTCTTCGTATTGTCCTTACTTATTCCTGGACCAAAAGTGCATGGCAGTAATATTGATTTCTTTTTTCAACCTTTAATTGAAGATTTAAATGAATTATGGGATGTCGGGGTAGAAACATATGATGCCTCTACTAAGGAGATATTTCAAATGCGAGCTGCTATCATGTGGACTATTAATGATTTTCCGACATATGGTACTCTTTTTAGATTGTGCACTTATGGTCGGTTTGTCTGCCCTTCTTGTAACATAAATACTCAATCTAGATGGCTAAGACATGGCAAAAGTTTTGGTATATGGGGCATCGACACTTCTTGATTTCGGGACACAAATATCAAAATGATGCAAAATCGTTTGATGGGATTAAAGAAATAAGATCTGCACCTTGTCCAATATCTGGGTCACTACTGTTGAATCAAGTTAAAGATATAAAATTTACTTTCAACCAGTCAAGTGAAGGGATAAGTGGTGTGATGAAAAATACATGGAAAAAGAGGATTATTTTCTTCAATCTTCCTTATTGGAAGTCTAACTTGCTGCGCCATAATCTTGATGTGATGCACATAGAAAAGAATGTGTGTGATAACTTACTTTATACATTATTGGATCTTTATAAAAAGTCAAAAGACAACTTAGAAGCTCGATTGGACATGAAGAAGATGAAAATAAGACCAAGTTTATGGCCTCAATATCCAGCAAGTGGGAAAGCATATCTTCCTCCGGCTTTCTTCACAATGTATCAGAGAGAAAAAGAGTTATTTTATTAAGTACTACAAAATTCCAAGTTTCCAAATGGCTATGCGTCTAGTATCTCACGTTGCATTCGCAAATGAAAGATACTTGGGCTAAAAACTCATAATTGTCATGTTATAATGCATGAACTTCTTCATTTTTCCTTGCGGGAGATTAGTAGATTAAAAGTTAGTTTCATTTTAATTAACTTATGCACATTCTTACATGTTCTATGTAACAAAGAACTAAAATTAGAAGAGTTAAAGTTACTTAAAGAAAAAATTCTAGAAACATTATCTACTATGGAGAAACTTTTCATCCCAGGATTGTTTACTGTTATGATATACTTGGTTATTCACTTGGCAACTGAGGCTAAATATGCGGGGCAAGTATATTGTCGCTAGATGTACCCTATTGAGAGATATGAAGAATATCACTAAATGTGTATTGCATATTATTAGTTATTAAATATTATAATATTAAACTAATTCTATTATTTTACTCCATAGGTATTGTGAGCACGTGATTTTTGCCTTGTTAAAATTACTTCTATAGAATTCCTAGAGTTAGGATTTCTCCTTTTATTACTCAATTTTTAGGATTTCATTGCGCATGTTCGTGTCTATTTTTATTGGTGCATGCATGATAAGTCATAAAAAATACAAAAATTGCATGAGCATTTTTGGATTTGATTTTTACACAAGTTTTTTAGAATTAATTAGTAATTAGGTTTTTGTTTTACAAAATATAAAAATCACAAAGAAAACTTTGATTCGTTTTAATTTTTCTTTCAAATAATAGAAGTTTAATTGTGATTTAATAGCTTTGAATAACTTTTCAGATTTAATTTTTAGTTGAGTTTTAAAAGTTAAAACGATAATTGAATAATAGATAATTGAAAAAAAAGAATTAAAGAAAAAGAGATAAATCAGACTGGCCTTATCATTGGGCCAAAGTCGGATGGCGCAAATTAAAACACCTCCTACCCGTCCAAACTACCCAAAAACTGGCCCAAAACTGTCCCTAACACGGTCTTTCATTAGAGACGCCCCCAAAACGACATCGTTTTGGGGCTAGTGATCTCAACCGTTCATATACCATCATCCAACGACCCTGGTTCAGTCTCGATTATTGAATAAAGATGTCCGAAATTGCTACCAAACCCTAGAGACCAAATATACATTCCTCGTACCTATCGTCTCCACTGATACTCCGGCTCATAGCCGCCGGCCGGAAATCGTCGCCAGCTGCAGCGAAGCTCCAACACCTCCCAAAAATACACCCCTGAGTTGGTGTTATAAATAGGTAAGTGAGTACCTTCATGAAGGGAGCCTAAAAAATCCCTGAAAAGTCTGAAAATCTCTGCAAAAATTCCCAAGTGTTTTGAAGTCCTAAAATCCCTAGAAAAATCCTTCTGAGTTAGTTCCTAATAAGAAAGCACAATAGTAGGTCTGATTCCAGAAAATCTATTAAAAACTAAAAAAACACAAAAGGCAAAGGAATGCTAAAATTGTTGTTCCATTAACATCAATCACGTTCGAATTCATCCTGAAAGTTATTCTGCGTTAAGAGCTGTGTAGATCCATGGTTTAGTGTGAGAAAAAATAAAACTCTTTAGTTGTCTCTTGGTGTAGAGCTTGGATTTGTTTTTGAATCTATTGGTGAATTTGTTGTTGTTAGTGTCTCTTGCTTACTTACTCATAGGTGCTTCTTCTTTGCTGTAATTCCGGGTACAAACACATGAACTTGATCTGATGTAACCATGTTTTGGAAATTGAAATGATAAGTACTCCATGCATTCGTCCTTCGAAATGAGCTTGGTTGACCTTCAATAATGTAGAATCGAATAGTCATAAACGATTTGTAATATCTGGTATATCTTAATTTGATCTACGTTTGTACGTGTGGGACTATGTAATATGGGTTGTACCTGGACTATATGCCTAGATCGTTTTTCACTACTAGTACGACGGTATATCTTATGTAGTAACGTTTAGATTGTTTAGTTTCTTACATTAATTAAATAGTAGTGATAGTATGTATGCACTTATGCAGATTTGTATAAATAAGTCTATCAATTAGATTAAAACTTGATTTTCAATATATGAATCCTGAAATTTGATAATTCCTGCCTTAAGATTCAGGATTTATGCATTTACCATGCTAGACATTTTGGATTGTTAAAGTGACACCATACAGATATTATCAAAGTTAATTTGTAACGGCTGCATCGCAGTCATTTATGGAATTCAATCCTTGATCCATGATTGGCATTTATGTTGTCTTCCCCAGTTTATGTGCTCAAAATGTTATGCCCAGATGATTACCGCTGAGATCCATATAAATATTGAATCTCCTGGGTTACTCTTCCGGACAATGAGCCCAAATGCGAAATTAGTACATAAAAAAGAGCTGAAGATGCGCATGCTGAAAGTGTTTTCATTGTAGATCATTAATATATGAATTAATTAGGGCTTACCCTTTATTTGAGAGATGACGTATAATAGAAAATCGTAGCTTCTTTGGGTTGCTTACATTAAAAGCAAAAGAGGTGAACCACGCTGAACAAAATCATATGTTGTGTGGTCTTTTAATCATAGTAAAATGCTTAGAAATCCTAGAGATGTCGTTTAGCGAATTTCACGGTTTCCCACGAAGACAATAACACGTTAGTTGATTTAAGCATGCTATTTTCATAATTTATCTTCCTAAATTTTGGTGCGCATTTATGTGACCCAAATCCAAATCTCAACAATGTTAAAATATGTCGAAAACTGCGGGTGCATTTATGTGACGTGGTTCAAGACGTGTTTTAACAACGTCGCAAAATTCCTAAAAATGTTAAAAGTGGTAAAAAATAATATAAAATTGCACTATAGGACGAACATGTATAAAATAAGGATTTTAGCCAATTATAATTGATTAAGCGACCATGCTAGAACCACGGGATTTGAGGGTGCCTAATACCTTCCTTCGGGTCAATAGAATTCCTTACATAGAATTTCTGGTTCGCAAACTTCAAAAGGAAAGTCGAAGTTTCCTCGATTTCGGATTTAAAATAAACCTGTGACTTGGGACTCCAAAATTCCAAACCTATCCCAAGTGGAGACTCTAAACAAATTAATAATCCCATTTTGAATAGTGTCACTTTAATTGGAAAAACTCCCTTATACGTGTCATCCTTCGGGTAACCGTGTAAAAAGGAGGTGTGACAGCTCTGGCGACTCTTCTAGGGAAAATGCAACCCAGAATCTCTGGTTCAGGGTTCAAGAAATTCGAGCTTAGAATAACTTTTATATTTGGCTTCTTCTGATTTGCTTACATGTTCTATGCTAAATGGTAAATCCTTTACCGCTTTGATATTATCTGAGCTGTACATATAAATTGCTACGAAACCCTTCACTCTCACCTCCAGGGATGTGCTTACTGGTTGACACTCCCTATTCTGTTAGTGTCACACCCAAAAATAAGAAAGAGGCCGGACAAGTTACTAAGCCAGATGGCCTTTTGGTTCCCGGTACGTAGCCCCTCCTCGACTCGAGTTGTCCGTTCGGGTGTACAGTCTAGACCCTATACCAAGGTTTTTAACTTAGAATAACTTGACTTCATGCTGGATACCTAGTAGGAACGCTTAATTACATCATAAATTTGACTTAGGGGACTCAACACGGGGATTGGGTCCGTCAAGGACAGGTAACCTAAAATAAAAGACCATCTTGATGCATTTTACGTGCTACTTGTGCATTATTTGCCTTGGATTCGCATGTTGACCGGATTGTGAATAAGGAGAGTAATTTGAGAAAAATAGCAGTGTTAGGGTGACCACTTGTAAAATCAATGCTCAAATAGCACCAAAATACTGCCGAATTTTTTGGAAAAAAAAAACAAAAGAAAAAGAAAATGGGAAGTTTTTTTTTCAATAATATTTTGGTTTTAATAAATTGTTTTGACCAAACTACGCCTGTTTGATTATCGTCGGGAGCGAGATACATAGGCAACCCCCATTGGGTCCAACCTCCCTTTTGCAAAAATAACCAAAACAAAGAAAATAATTGGCCAGTTTTAATTATTTTCATAAATAAAGCAGGTGATGTCGTTACTGCCAGAAATAGCCGAATGTTACCGCAAGGGACGCCAGAAGGCTGATTTTGCACAAATGGCCACCTCTTAGTCTTATTTTTACCGGCGAGCGAGCACAGCGTTAAAACCTTCCTTTGGAAGTGCTGCAAGGCCATATTCACAAAGTTGGGCCCTGATTTTAGGAAATAAATGCCATAAAGGACAAAAAATACTAGCTTTAATATTTTGTGGAGTCAAATAGTCAAATTTTGAGATACTAATTCACCTTAATAAAGCAGAATGAGCACGATAATGTTCTTGAACAAAATTCCCTTGGAGCTACACCTGTGGTGGAATGACCTGGGGGAAGCAGGGAAAAACAAGGTCAACATGTATCTGGAAGGACTTACTGCGCTGCTGAAAATTAACCCAAGGGAGATAACGTAAAAGCATTGATCATATTTTGGGACCCGACTCATAATGTCTTCCATTTCTCGGATTTTGAACTCACACCAACATTAGAGGAAATAATTGGATATATTGGGACCCCTACGATTCCTTTGAGACTCCAATACCTGATTGCGCCAAGAGCGCTTGCCGTGCACAAGTTCCTGGACTCTTTGAAAATTAGTAGGAAGGTTCACAATCTAGACCTGTCAGCCGGCTTCTGTACCCCGCAGTTTATATATGATAGGTATGGGCATATAGAGGGATTCAGTAACCCCGTAAACCATATTTGTAGCAAAGGAAATCAGCTCAAATGGGAGAAGCATCGATGTTTTGCAATCATGGTTTTCTTCTTGGGTTTGGTAGAGTTTTCGCGAAAGGATGGAAATATTGATATCCGGATAGCACGGGTCGTCAGCTCTTTGCTAACTCAACCAATAGCACCCTCGCTCCTATGATCTTATCTGAAATCTCCGTGCTCTCACCGCTTTAAAGCGGGAGGAGACTTCTTCGAGCAATGCAACAGATAGTGATGTTTTGGGGTTTGTGTGAAACACAATGGTTTGGTAAATGTTGGTTTATGAGCAATGCAACAGATAGTGGATATCTCGTTTGAATAGAGAAGAGGTATATTTTGTGATAAATATGATAGAGAAAGTGGTCAGTCAATAAACATGCAAGGTCTCTCGAGTGAAACCAAAGATACCACAGGAAGTGAAGGAGCAATCGCCCTCAAAGTTCAAGGTCACAAACCAATCATCATATCTTTAAACTGACAAGATTTTTCTTTGATTTGAAACAGAGGCAGAAAATTTTGTTTGTTTCAGAGGAATCCTTTGTAGGGAAAAAGCAAGCACCCGATAGGTACGACCGTAAATTTTTAGGACCCTCCTTGAAAATAGGACATAGTTTGAAATTTAAAACAATCATTAGTAGCATAATCTAACACAAATGTACCCCGAAGGATTATAAGTTGACATCAAAGTTTGCATGTTTCAGATAGGACTCAATTAGAAGTTTTCAGGGCCCTCCTGAATAATGGGACCTAGCCTTAAGATGCCATTAGATAACAAGATCTAGTGTAAGTTCCCTTGTAGGGTAGTACAATTCAGCTATAAAATTGTCACTTTTAAGATAACACCTGATTTTTTTATCTTCAGGACCCTCCTGGATAATGGGATGTAGTTTTATGACCTTCTTAGATAACCAGATATAGGGGAAGGCATAGCTTTGGAAAACATAATTCATCTTTTAAAACTGTCATTTAATTAAGAGTTGTTAGGACCATCATGGATAATGGGATCTAGCTTTCAAATTCTTATAGCATTTGGCAACATGATTCAGTTTACCACTTACATATGTACCCAGCTACCAATCTAGAGCAGAAAACTTTCTTTGTTTTATCTATATTTGTTGAAATTAGGCACCCATCTGGAGAACAAGGGAATAAAATTCATGTTTGATAATCAAGCATCCACATAGAGAATAAGTGGATATAATTCAAGTTTGGTAATCATGCACCCACTTGGAGAACAAGGGAATATAATTCAAGTTTGGTAATCAGGCACCCACCTGGAGAATAAGGGAATATAATTCAAGTTTTGGTAATTAGGCACTCACTTGGAGAACAAGGGAACACAATTTGAGTTTTGGAAGTTAGGAACCCACCTGGAAGACAAGGGAATACAGTTCAAGTTTGTGGCAATCAGGCGCCCACCTGGAGAACAAGGAAATATAGTTCAAGTTTTTGGAAATCAGGTGCCCACCTGGAGAACAAGGAAATACAGCTCAAGTTTTGGCAATCATGCGCCCACCTGGTGAACAAGGGAATACAGTTCAAGTTTTGGAAATCAGGTTCTCACCTGGAGAACAAGGGAATGCAGTTCAAGTCTTTAGCAATCAGGCGTCCACCTGGAGAACAAGGGAATACAATTGGTGAATGTGATGAACACCGCCAACGCCAATTGGAAAGGTTCGACCTTAACAAAACCAAGGGGAAAACTACTGAAAAACAATATCATGCCAAATATGAAAATAAAGATCCCTCAATTGGCTCATTAAACCGTCCAAGTAAATATGAATTTCTTGTCAGTTACAAACCCCAAGAATGGCCAAAATTACCAGAAAAAATCACCCCAAGTTGGGAGGATAGTGAAACAACGCCCAAATCCAAACCAACATTACCTCATACCTAAAACCCAAAAAAGCCTCATAAACCTATTACTCTATCAACCCAAAAGTCCACACACCCACAAATATTCATGATGAGCCCTTCAAGCTCCAGGCACTCCTAAGATTTTCCTCTACTTCAACCTTTTGAAAAAGAAGGTATCAGATATGCTCTAAAAATCCCCAAAAAGAACATAGTACTACCTTCGAGAGAAAACCCTCCAATGAGTGACATCGAAGCAACAATGAACTGGCAATCTGAAAACTCCATCTGCCAAAACAAAGTGCTGAACAAGATTGGCAACACCATATGGAACGTGGCTTATACACAGAACAAAATGATGAGCAAAGCAGAAATGATTGAGAAGAAGATAGAGCAGACATCGTCCCAGCATACAGGACTAATCAAAGCCTTGGAACTAAGGTTGGCAAATTTACAATATGAGATTTTCCCGCCAGGAACTTCCCTTTTCCAAATTTTCCAACAACAACAAAAGGAGACAATTTTCATCAAGGAACAAATAAGACTTTTGAGAAATGAGCACTTTGAGCCGCAAAAAAACGCCAATTTTCCCTTAAAAAGCTACCTTCTTCCCTATGTCCCCACAAGCATATTCCCCGCCTAAATTATATACCTTTTATACCTTTCCATTAGCCTCACAAAATCCAATCTCTTTCACCCAAACACCAAAAGAAGAAAATGATTTTGATATCACAAAAATGGTTTTGGAAAGGAAAGATACCCTTGCAGCAAAGAAACAAACCAAGAAAAGACGAGACCAAGGAGAAAGTTCAAAAGGGTCGAACCCCGAAAATTTGATAATTTCTGACTAAAAGGCTCCAGACCTCTGTGTCTCCCAACCAAGATACACATCAAAAAAAGATACACCATAGTCGGAATCTCTAAACTCATCAGAAGATGAAACAATGAAAGATAGCTCTCAATGAAGAAATAAATCCACATCAAACTCTTCCGAGGAAGATGATCCCCCAATATTAGTAAACCAGCCAAGAGACCCAGAAATATCTGAAGTAGATGAAGAACAAGAAGGCATGACAGATGAACCAATTCCAGAAAGAAGATATGAGCCCATGGCATCAAAACCAGTTGGAATTGGTTTCCACACTTTCACCTTAGGCGATGTCAAGGTTTCAAAATGGCTTCAAAGGATCCAAGACTTCTATACTTGGATGGTGACCAAAAATTTGGTGGAACAAGAAAATTATATCATCCTGTCAAAACTAACTTCCCAATTTTCAGGAATCCTCAGAGACTAGTGGAACTCACTTGGAATTCAAGACAAAAATACTTTTCTTACTTCCCAAGATTTTGCCTTCAACATCAGGATCCTTTATGAAGTTTTCTACAGAGATACTAGCCAAAGATTGGAGAAAATGTGAAGACAACTCTTCGAGATGAAGTGTGTGTCATTCGACAGAAATGACATTGATAGACATATTCAAAAAACGGTGAAGATATACTTCGAGATTGGAGGAGACATCAATCTAAAGCAAGCCTTTGTATCTTTGCGTTGAATCATTTGGCAATAGAAGATAGTTTTATTGGGTTTTTTGATATGGGAATGGTCAAAGCTTATGGAAACGGTTTTTTCATTTCTTTTGGTAAAAGTTGGTTCACTAGATTGCAGTGATTCCTCTGATTCTCTTAGCTTCTCGTAATTTGTGATCCAGGAATCAGGAAGGATTTTTACAAGCTCATCTCTGGGAATCTGTCTGGGTATATGGGTGCACATGGTGTTTCCTTTAGTGGCATCAATATTTATGAGTAAGGCATTTTTTCTTCCGAGTAGGCAAAGATCCATGGCATGATTTTGGACTCACCACACAATTTGGTGGTGAAGGGTAGCTTGAATGGAATCTTTGGCCTGTGGGTCTCCCTGGATTTGGACTTGGATTTTTAGGGCTTCGGTTAGGTACGGGTCATAAAGGGGCATGTTGAAATTTGGAAAGATAGTTATGAAGACAGTTCCAGCATTCAAGGTTACTTCGGCAGTACCCAAATTTGCATGTTAGTACTCCAAATATCTTGTATCTAGAAGAGAAAGTCGAGCTACAACAGGTTGAGCTTTTCCTCCATGATATGTTAAAGCAATTCGGATTGCACCAAAAAGGATAAGGGTAAAACCA
Source organism: Nicotiana benthamiana (assembly GCA_034376525.1). Classification (NCBI taxonomy): domain Eukaryota; kingdom Viridiplantae; phylum Streptophyta; class Magnoliopsida; order Solanales; family Solanaceae; genus Nicotiana; species Nicotiana benthamiana. The sequence goes on from CM067341.1 coordinate 27,144,720, forward strand.
TGATCTCTCCATTGTTTGGAAAAATCATCTGGTATTTGAAGGGTGATAAATTGCTCCTCTCGAGTGGCAAAAATAGGATGTTGGTCAAGTTTTGAGGAAGCAACATATTCTTTGACTCCTTGTGGTCTTTGTTGGACTAAGGAACGAATTTGGGTCCATGGTTCAAAAGATTTTTTGGCAAAAGCAAAGTAAGGGTTTATGAGGGGTAGTTCAGTGGAGGATACTTTTTGTTCATCAGGTAGTATATCTACTTCATAGAGGTAATCATATTTTTTGGACAAGGTTTTATATAGTGTATGGAAGATATTCATTTTTCAAGGGAAAGGGATGATGGAAATGACTCAAACATATTTAGTAAAACTGTTCCTCCCTCCGAAAGGATGGGCTTGCTCTTATAACACAGTACAAAAGAACAGAGGAAGACATTCCAAAATCAGGCGCCCACCTAGAGAACAAGGGAATACAGTTCAAGTTTTTGCAATCAGGCGCCCACCTGAAGAACAAGGAGATATAGTTCAAGTTTTTCGCAATCAGGAGCCCACCTGGAGAATAAGGGAACATAATTCGAGTTTTGGCAGTCAGGCACCCACTTGGAGAACGAGGGAATATAATTCAAGTTTTGAGAATCAGGCGTCCACCTGGAGAATAGGGGAATATAATTCAAGTTTTGGCAATCAAGCACCTACCTAGAGAACAAGGAAACACAATTCATGTTTTGGCAATCAGGAGCCCACCTGGAGAACGAGAGAATACAACTCAAGTTTTTGGTAATCACGCGCCCACCTGGAGAACAAGGGAATACTGTTCAAGTTTTGGCAATAAGGCACCCACCTAGAGAACAAGGGAATGTAGTTCAAGTTTTGGCAATCAGGCGCCCACCTAGAAAACAAGGGAATATAGTTCAAGTTTATGGCAATCAGGCGCCTATCTCGAGAACAAGGGAATATAATTTGAGTTTTAATAATCAGGCGCCCACCTGAAGCTGTATAATTCGAGTTTTGATAATCAGTCGAGGTCTGCCTGTGTTTCATCGACTTCCGGCAAGCTCCGAAGTCAAAGTTCTGTTGGTCTTGGTCACGTCTCCATCCAATTCTGGAGCTGCAAACTAGTTGAGCTCAGATTCATTTTTGGAGAGGTTTATTCTTTGATTGTCTTTGCGCTGCTGTAATCAGGTATTGCGCTTTGGTTAAATAATATGAAGTTCATATTTGTTTGGATGAGATTTGTATGGAATTGTTCTCGTTCATCTGCTCTATTTCTATGATTGATTGATAGTTATTTTTGTTTTCTTTCGCGAGTTTGCTAAACTACTGTAATTTGTGTGAAATGTGGAGATGCATTTAAAGTTTGAGTCTAGTTGGCTTAATTGAATGAATAATCTGCCACTTCAATATTTTGAGTTCCTGGAGCTTATTTATAATTCTTAAAATCTGAGCAATCTCATATTAATGCTTATAGAAGTTTGCAATTATTTCCATTTGTTACGTTGATATATGAAAATCATGTGGAAAGGCAAGCATTCTTTGTTTAGTTCGTCAAGTTTGTTGAATGGACATTTGAAACCTCAAGTTTTTTTGGTGTAGTTGCATGCCAGGGTGTTGTTCCATTTGTGGCAAACATCGATGCGTTTTGTAGTTTATCTTGAAGCGAGAAGTGGAGAAAGAAATGGAAAAAGTGGAGATCGTTCTGGTGGTAGCTCTCAAGGGTGTGTCAGGCATTCAGTGAAGTAGGTAAATACTATCGGAGATTAATGCTTCTTCTTGATTATCTAAGATTTGATCAGTTAATGGACAATTACTTGGTACCTATGATATAGGAGGTAATAAACCCTTTGAATATTTTAAGGTGAACCGTGCTAAATAAAAATTTAAAATGCACAGTCTTCATTTAATTCATATTCTTATTCTTAGAAATCGAGGCGTGCCACTTAGCTAATTTTCATGGCACTCGCAAAGTTGCAAATACGCAGCTGCTTTAAGCGCATTATTTTAATAATTTACCTTCCTAAATTTGGTTGCGCATTTATGCGACCCAAATCCAAATCTCAACAATGTTAGAAGAAATATATCGAGGACCGCGGGTGCATTTATGTGACGTGGTTAAAGGCATGTTTTTAATAACATTGAAATATTCCTAAAAAAACTAATTTAATAAATGCGGTTAACAAGTTAAAATTGAATCGTAGGCTAAACCATATATTAAAATCATATAATAGGCCAATTATAATAGTTCGACCGTGTTAAAACCACGGAACTTGAGAATGCCTAACACCTTCTCCCAGGTTAATAGAATTCCTTACCTGGATTTCTGTGTTCGCGGACTATAATACAAAATCAATCTTTTCCTCAATTCGGGATTTGAACTGGTGACTTGGGACACCATAAATTATCTCAAGTGGTGACTCTGAATTTTTAATAAAATGGTCCCGTTTTGAATGTCACTTTAAGTTGGAAAAAAACTCCCTTAATACGCCCCTTTGCAGGGGCGTAGTTAAAAGGAGGTATGACACTACTCTCCAATTGGAAAGTAGTGAAATCCACCCGATGTGACTCTGATATCCTTATGTTGTGCAATATGTCCCTACACCTATTAATGAAGTCTTGGGGATCCTCATATCGCTCACCACCGAAGAAAGGAGTGTAGCCTCATCCATCTGTCCAAAAGCTTATACGGCTCGCCGGCCGCAGCTGGTCTAGTTTTAGGTACACCCGCTGCAACTGGCTGGGATCCGCCCATGGGTAGTATACCCGAGGTTTGATATACTGTAACTGCATACCCAAGGAGCCTGAGCAGTAGTGTTCTGTGCTCCCCCTCCCGCCTGAGATGTGGCTGGTCTACTAGAAATAAACCAACATGGGTAATAGAATATATGAACCGTAACATATGGCCTAAGACTTCCTGAAAGCCCGGTGCTGACATGACATCTACCGGGGCTGGCTCTGCTACGGGCAACTCGCCCTGCTCCTCAATAGCGGGATCATTCACTAGATCCGTTACTGGTGCCCTACCTTGGACTGTGCCCTCCCATTGCCTCTGCCTCGGCCTTTAGAACGGGGGAATAGCTCTTCCTGGGTCCGGAACATCTGTTGCGAGCGTTCTCACCATCTATAGAGAATAAGAGAAAGAACTTAGTATACCATCAATGCATGATAGGAGATGAATAAAGAGTAGCTTCCTAATACCCTATAGCCTCTCGGAGATAAGTACATACGTCGTTGTACCGATCCGCAAGACTCTATTAGGCTTGTCTACAACTTGTGAGACCTGTATGAACCTAGTAACTCTTATACCATGTTTTTACGACCCAATACCATAATAGGCCGTGATGGCACCCAATACTGTTATTAGGAAAGCCAAAACTTATCAAACTAGTGGTTTCCCATTTTAAATAAATTACTAAGTGGATAACATCTCCTCATTTGTTAAAAGATTTAAAAATTAATTACAAAAGTGTAGCGTGAGTACATAAGAAGTAGTGACGAAGGTTCGACTCCGACACTTACTAAGGGCAAACAATATGATAATATGCATTTCTAGTTGAAACATGATATATAGAGATGATAAGACAACTCAGAGTAAGAGATGTCTAATCAATCCTTTTATCATAGTTAATAACCGAATCATTTTCTTCCTTTAAAACAAATAATCTCTCAAATAATGAATTAATATCAATTATGAAAGGGACTTCCAGTCCTATTATTACACATAAATTATGTTGAGGACGTACGACCTGATCCGACATAAATATAAATTGTGCACTACTGAGGGTCGAACAATACGAACCATAGATGAATCTATTAACTTGCCGAGGCAAATGACCCGCTCCCATAAGAGTAGTGGAAAGAATCACCCCGCTCGTGAAATATACTTGCGACGTGGTCAAATATAAATTTATCACTAACTCATAACCTTTTTCGATCTTTTCAAATAAAGAAAATTTAACTTGAAGCTTTTGAATCTTAAATCCTTCAACTTAGTTCCATTCAATGCAATTAAGAAATAAAATCAGATAACATGCCAACAAAGCATAGTGTAAGCCTAATCGTGCCCCTACATAAACATGAATAATAGCTCTGTACGTACTTTCGTCACTTCGTGCGTATGTAGCTAACAACACATTAATTAAGTTCACCTATGGGGTAAATTCACTCATACAAGGTTAGAAAAGAGACTTATCTCGTCTCAACGCCTATTTAAAAATTCAAGAATGCGCTCAAACCTCCAAATTCAATGCCAAACGACTCGAAACTAGTCAAATATTATAAATATAAATCAATTTATTCTCAAAAGTTCATATCCCAACTACTAAAGAGATTACCTAACTCTAAATGTAAGATTTCAGAAAATTCTTTTGATTTTAAAATTAAAAGGCCGCTCCGAGTCGGTTGGAATGGCTCTCGGCGCACGTTAGCAGCCAATAGAATAGTGCTAAATTCCGGCGCACAATAGCAAGGCGAAATTGTCACCGGAAATGGCCAGAAAGAGACGGAATGGTGCTCCGACGACTGCTGCTGTTCCTCCCAAGCTTGTTACACCTGCGCATGGAGTTACTACATCACTTGAACCATTGACATTCGGAAATTTCCTTCCTCAAAAGTACCAATCGAAGGAAAATTTGCATGCAGATGAAGAGAAGGCTAGATCGAAGGGTAATGAAGTGGCGATTGAAGCAACTGCAAGGAGATTACAATTTTCAGCAGTATTGGATCCACCAGTACCAGTACCTGTTGAAGTAATTGAACCAGTAAAACCAAAACCAACTATTGTAGAGGTAGTCAAAGGCAACAGTGACATGCAGAAGGGTAAGACTCTCTCCTTTGTTCCTCCTACTTTGCGCGATGGGAAAAAAGTTGTGAAGATATGTGAAGAAGATTTGGAATTGCAATTAGAGTATTGGCAAAATGCTTTGATTGGATTTGTAATTGGAGATCGACCTAATGAACAAAACATGGAGAATTTTGTCATGCATGTTTGGAATTTTGTTTCCAAACCAGAAATTCTTGTTCATTCTGAAGGATATTGTATATTCAGATTCAATAGTATTGAAGATAGAGATGCAGTCATGCAATATGGTCCCTACGCATTTAGAGGTAGGCCTATGGTGTTAAGACCATGGGAGGTGGATTTCAGTTTTCAGGCAAGCATTCTAAGCACAGTTCCTATATGGATCCGATTCCCAGGATTACCTGTGGGATATTGGTCTGCAGAAGTATTAAGTAAGCTGGCAAGTGCGATTGGGAAACCATTGTATACTGACAAGTATACTGCTTACTATGATAAAATCTCCTTTGCTAGAGTACTTGTTGAAGTTGATGCTGCTTATGATCTTCCAGATGAATTGGAACTTGAAACTCCTTATGGCCCTAAAATTCAAACTGTGGAGTATGATTGGAAACCTACTTTTTGTAATCATTGTCTTAAGTTTGGTCATAAGGAAATTGAGTGTTGGTACTCTTCTGATAACTCAACAAAACACAAGGAGGAACCTGAGAACACCAGAAAAGTAAATGATGGAGATGAGAAGCAAGGAAAACAGAAAAAGAAGGAATGGATTGTTAAGAAGCATGTGCCAACTGAAGCAGTTCAAAAGTCAGCAGATCAGGAGATTGAACAGGAGGCAAGTGTGCCAATTGAAGTACAAAGTGTTATGCAAAAGGAGCAAGGAAGTATGTTGCAGGGGATAGAAAGTATGCAGCAGCATGAACAGCAGACAAATGGAAAGCAATTGACAGATATCACTACTAAAAGTGGTGAGCAGGTGGATGTTGCAGGGGATAGAGGAAAGGCAACTATGGAAGTAAAGAATGGAGGGCAACAATTTGATCCAGGACCCTCTTACATTCTAGCTGATGATAATCCATGATAGTGGTTACTTGGAATATTAGGGGACTTAATCAGTCTCCTAAACAGAAGGAATTGAAGCAATTCCTTACTGATAATAAAGTAGATGTAATTGGTATACTTGAAACTAGAGTTGAGGAGCATAAATCTAAAAAGATCTTTGATAGAATTGCAAAAGATTGGAAATGGCAATGCAATTATGCTAGGGCTATCAATGGAAGAATATGGCTATTATGGAGGGCTCACATACAGATTCACATAACAACAATATCAGACCAATTTATTCACTGTCTTATTGAGGATACAAGGAGTGTAATCAAAATTCAGTTTACTATTGTCTATGCATTTAATACTGCAGTCCTTAGGGAACAATTGTGGAGAGACCTGAGAACAATTCCTATAAATCAGCAAGATGCATGGCTTATTAGTGGAGATTTCAACTGTATTCTAAGCTCTGAAGATAGGCTAGGATCTCCAGTTACTGAAGCTGAAATAAGAGATTTTAAAGGCATGGTTGATGACTTGAAATTGACTGCTGTAAGAGCAACAGGGTGGCATAATACTTGGACTAACAAACAAGACTCTGATTCAAGAGTTTATAGCAAAATAGACTGGGCTTTTGGTAACTATCAATGGTTACAGCAGTTTGGGCATTTGGAAGCAGATTATATGAATCCTATAATATCATATCATTCTCCTATTTTGATCAAGTTTGGTGTGTATAAGCCATTACACCCCAAACCTTTCAGGCTTTACAGCAATGTTATGGAGCATGAGCAGTTTCAAGATATTGTTGAGAAAGTGTGGAACAAGGAGTATCAGGGTTCACATATGCAGCAAATCTGGAGTAAGTTGAAGGCACTAAAGCAGAATCTAAAAGGGTTAAATGAATACTTAGCCAAATACAAGCAGCAGATTACTATGACAAGGGAGAGACTTGACATTCTTCAAATGCAAATGAAGAATAATTGTCTTTCACAGGAGCTGATTGATGAAGAAAGATGTTTACTTGAAGAGCTTGAAAAGTGGAATACTGTGGAGGAGCAAGTAATGAGGCAGAAGTCTAAAGCTACATGGATTGATTGTGGAGATGCAAACACCAGATATTTTCATGCACAATGGAGGATAAGAATAGGTCAGAATAATATTACATCCATCTATACAGACACAGGTATCAAGTTAGCTGAGCCTATTGCAGTGGAGCAGGAATTTTTAAAGGTATTCCAATCATTAATGGGAGAATATACTACTGAGATTTCTTGTGTGGATACTAACATAATGAAAGGAGGAAGATGTCTCACAATTGACCAACAACATGAGCTTATCAAACCAGTTACTTTGGAGGAAATTACTGCAGCTGTTGCAGAGATGCCTAGAGATAAGGCACCTGGAGTTGATGGATTTCCTATTGAATTCTTTACTAAGAGCTGGAGTATAGTAAAGCATGATGTGTTTGCTGCTACTAAGGAGTTCTTTGAGACAAGCAAGATGCCAGACATGATTAATACTACTGCAATAGCATTGGTGCCTAAGGTTAAAACTCCTATCACTGTAAAGGATTATAGGCCAATTGCTTGTTGTACTACAATGTATAAGATCATTTCCAAAGTTATTACAAGAAGGATGAAGGGAATTATTGGAGAATTGATTGGTCCTGCCCAATCTGCTTTCATTGAGGGAAGAAGCATTATGGATAATATCTTGCTGAGTCATGAAATATTCAAAGGATACACTAGGAAAGGGGTTTCACCTAGATGTGTTCTTAAAGTGGATCTAAGGAAGGCATATGATACTTTAGAATGGAGGTTCTTGAAGCAAATTCTTATTACATTGGGCTTTCCTGCCAAGTTCACTGGATGGATAATGGCTTGTGTATCTTCTGTTTCTTATTCTCTAGTAATGAATGGTGGCCTTACTAAGCCATTCAATGCTAAGAGAGGTATAAGGCAAGGGGATCCTATGTCTCCTTATCTGTTTGTCTTGGCCATGGAGTATTTAAACAGATTGCTTCAGCAACTTCACAAGGATGGAAACTTTAACTTCCATCCTAGATGCAGGAAACTTAATATTTCACATGTATGCTTTGCTGATGATCTCTTAATGTTCTGTAGGGCTGACATGGTACCTATTCAGATTCTACACAACACTTTCCTTATATTTTCAACAGCTTCTGGTCTGCAGGCAAATGTGAGCAAGAGTGATATCTATCTTGCTGGTGTTACAAAGGAAAATAGGGAGGAAATTATTCAGGCTTTAGGTTTTATTGAAGGGCAGCTTCCATTCAAATATCTTGGAGTTCCTCTGGACTCTAAGAAATTAGCTATTCATCATTACTTGCCACTCATTGAAAAGATTACAGCTAGAATTACTTGTTGGTCAGCAAAGTTACTTTCCTATGCTGGAAGAGTTCAATTGATCAAGGCAGTGGTATTTGGAATGCAAACTTATTGGGCACAGGTGTTTATCATTCCTAAGAAGGTTTTAAAAGCTATAGAGACTGTGTGTAGATCATACTTATGGACAGGGAAAGCAACAGTTTCAAGAAGGGCTCTTGTGGCTTGGGAAAAGGTTTGTCAACCTATCTCAGCTGGTGGCTTAAATATAATGAGACTGGATATATGGAATAAAGCTGCTGTAGTAAAACTACTTTGGGATTTGGCTAGAAAAAAAGATTGTCTATGGGTTAGGTGGGTACATGCTTACTATATCAAGAATAGAACACTTGAAGCAGTTACTGTTCCATCCAATTCCTCTTGTAGCTTAATGGTGATGGGGACTGCTCAACTTCAAGGCAATCTGATGATCAGACTGCAAAGTGTATGTAAGCTTGGGAAGTTTCATATTCATAAAATGTACACTGCACTATTGCCTCAGCTCCCTAAGGTAACATGGAAGAATATAATGCTTGTCCCTACTGCTCTTCCTAAACATAAATTCATAACTTGGTTGGCAGCTCATCAGAAGCTTCCCACTATAGAGAGGCTTCAGTATATGGGAATTCAAGTTCCAAATGCCTGTGTATTCTGCCAATACTTTGCTGAAAATTTCAGTCACCTATACTTTGAATGTGCCATTACTAGTAGAGTATGGAGAAGAATTTGTATATGGTTGGGCCATACTAGAAACATTGGATGCTGGGAGGATGAATTGAAGTGGATTTGTAGCAAAGTCAAAAGCAAAAATTGGAAACAAGCCATTACTGCCACAGCATTTGTAACCACTGTTGCATTGCTGTGGAGAAGTCGGAATTTAAGCAGATTTGAAGATAAGAGATTTGATGAAGATCAGTGTTGTAAGGAGATAGCAATCTTATTACATGCAAAGAATAGGAAATGTAAGAGGTGGAAGGATGAGTTACAAATGCTCAATTTTTATCCTTAGATTTGGTTGTGAAGATGAACTACTTAGCATTGTTAATTGAATAGGAATAGTTAGAGTTGAGAAAGTAGAAATTGTATATAAATGAGTAGTAGGAGTCCATACTATTACCATAGGATTACATTGTATACTTTTCGAATATCAATATAAGTTGACAGTTAAAAAAAAAGATTTCAGAAATTCACCCCAGGCTCACGTGCCCCAATGTCGAAAATTTTCGAAGAAATTTGTTAACCTTAGGAACATAAATATATGATTTTCACTAAGTTCCATAATCATTTTCGTGGTAAAATCCCATTTTTATCAAAAACCTAGGTTTTCACCTAAACCCATGATTTTCACTAATTTATATGGTATAATATACCCATAAACTATGTATTTTACTCACATTGGTTAGAAATTACTTACCTCACAAAGCTAGGCCGAAATCCCCTCCTTAAGAGCTCTCAAATAGCCCAAAGGTGCAATAAATGACCCAAAAAATACGTAAGTCCCGTTTTTAAAACTCACTACCTAGCAGCCTCCTTTATTGCAAAAGCAGAAGGGGCCTCGCATCCACGAAGGTAATGACTTAGGCCCACCGGAGACATCATATCGTGAACGCGACAAAGGCACCTCAAACATGGAGACTAGCTTTGCCTACCCTGCGCGAATGTGAGGACTGCTTTGCGAGTGCGAAGAACCATCAGCAACCTACCCCAGCCCAGGCTCTTTTACACGCGTGAGTTTCCTTTGTAAATGCGAGGTCACCGATGCCAAACCTTCGTGAATGTGGACTAGCTATCGCGAACACATAGCATGAAATTCCCCCCAGTCCCAATTTCGTCTATGCAAACATAATCCTTCACTCTGTTAATGTAATATTTGTTATCGATTTGACATGAGATTTTATAATGCACATATAAATGATTATGGTCTATTCATTGCGTGAATGTGATAACATGTGAGTTATTAATACATATTTATTTTTGAAAAAATATGAACGTTCCAGTGGTAGTGAATTTACCACACTCACCTCTAGAAGGAGGTTTGTGACTATACAAAAATAATAATGTCATTATTATGACTAAATGGTCATTGGTTACGTACTTATTGTACGCCAAAATATTTTGATATTATGATTATTAAAGGACAATTATAATGCAAAGAAATATATCTTGCATATAATTTTGACCATGAACATAATGGTATACTTTTCTCCTTGAAAGAGATAAATGACCATATGGATGTTGATGAATATGCGGTAGTACAAAATTAATTAAGAGCTCTGGAAGAGCCAAGCATGACTATTTTGGAGAAGCACATTTGATTACCAATGAGGTATTGTATTGTAGTAAGTCTCAAAGAAACTTATTTAGTTACCGAAGTATACATAAAAGCGGTTGATTATATGGAGATTATAAATAAAGAAAAATTTTAATATCTTCTATTGTTACAACTTGTAGCTGGATAATATGTATGTGAAAAGCTACCCGCTTTATTCTCAAGTTCATACTACACAAATAAAAGAATACCACACTAAAGTGGATGTTTATTGACATAAAAACCTATATCATAATAAACTTGAAGTTTTTTTATGATTGCACAAGTCATAGTATAAACTTGAAGTTTATCAATATTGATAATTTATCCAATTGGCATAACTAGTTTAGCCATATTAATTCAAGTATGATGTGCAAAAATAAAAGAGAGTTCATATGAGTGAATGTTAAAGAACTTGAAAGTTGTCGTTTGTTCTTATTAATTAATGGACCAACTAAAATTGGGATTAAATCTTATGAATGCTGGAAATATAAGTAAATATGGGCTCAATCAGCTGCCACATATACCACATAAGATACATCTATGAGATGGTTACATGTACGATTATTATTAACCCGCAATATGATGTTAGCGAGGTAACTTGCTCAATAATTTAATTTAGAGCATTATTTCCAAATATTTTATTCAAGATAGTTTATCTTGATAAGTTAGTTTACATCACAATTGGTTTAGCAAAATAATTTATTGAGTGCTTCTACTTAATAGCTAACCAATTGCTTATGAGAATAAAGTTATCTATTGTAGATATCCGTTATATACCAAAGTATATTATTTTTTCCCCTCACAAGTGGTTCAGGGTGATGAACCAAATAACTCCATCTTATTATTATTGATGTGCGGTATATATTTTGATTAATACTATAATGCACAAAGGTAAATTTTCAAAGTTGAGGAAGCAAGTTAGTTTTTGTAACATGAGGGGGAGAAAGGATAAACAGTTAAGAAAAAGTTACGTGGAATGAATTATTATGTGTGCATCTAGATCCTCGAACAAGATATAATGAACTTGAAGTTCATAAAACATAATCTATCTGTAATATATTTTAAAGTATGCCAGACGCATTTGCTGACCCAAAGAAAGTAAACTATTTTTTTATTGCAAATGCTCATATTAAGTCATAGAAGGACAAAGTCTATGGTACGCGTAGAACGTATAGATAAATCGATTTCAAATAAACTTCTTGATAAAGAAGATATTCATATGATCTAAATGATCATAATAAAGGAGGTAAGTGATCTAGAGTATCACATGACATAACACTTCATAAAATCTCATGAGAAATTCAGGTACTTGAATATATGAATGAAGAGATCTCTATGTTATGTCTATAGGAAATTAAAGAGGTCGGAATCAATATAAATATTCGTCGACGACTTGTACGATAGCTCTAAATATATATGATGATCTTAAGTCTGGAGAAACAATTTCGAATAGAATTTGTTTCATATGAAAGACATGAAATTTTGAACATGCTGTTCAAAAACTTGAAAGTATGAAGTCGATTGAACGTGTAATCATTTTTGGTATTTTATTTGTCTAACATGACATAAAAACTTGATATGCATCCAAAGTCTTTTTAAATGACATATATGACTATATCTATATGATAATCCCTAAAGGATTTAAATTGCTTGAAGCATATACAATTCTTGATCTTGAAGTACCACCTTCTAAGTGCAATTTGTGCTTATATATATCTTGCTATAATTATAAGCATGAAAATATGATAGCAAGAGTTTTCACCCCTATGTGAAGATATTGAAATGATGATTCCAACAAGGTCAAATAAAGACAATACATCTATCAGGGATGATGATTCCAAGGTGAGACAAATTCGTTCAAGTTAATATGACATATTTGTTTATTGAAATCTCTACCAATGATTTTTTAAAGATGGTGCAAGATTAGAATGCGAAGTCTCAAAGATGTGAATTGATGCTCTCATCAGAGGGAGTTAATACGCGTTGTACTTATTTTTCCTTTCAAGGTTTTATCCCACTGGGATTTCCTTGTAAGGCTTTTAATGGGGCAACTAAAAGGCGTATTATTTGATATGTGTACTCTTTTTCCTTCTCTAGAATTGTTTTCCCATTGGGTTTTATTTTATCTAAGGTTTTAACGAGACATATTATCTGTAGAATAGACATTCAAGAGAGAGTGTTATAGATAGAATTTTATTTATGGCATGTCTATATTTAGAGATATCCTATGGTTTATTACTTGGTAGCTAAGTCACCCTCTCCCTATAAATAGAGGATTATATTCAGTTGTAATTCATCCCAAAATTCAAATTTTCTCTCTCTTCCTCTACAATATTGATCTTTTACTTTTATTATTTCATAACATAAAAGTAATACTATAGTAAATTTCTATAGAGTTTAAAGGCCCGTTTGTCCAATTTTTTGGCATGAGTTTGGAAATTAAAGTATAGTAGTCTCATAATTTTTCATCTAAAACTGATTATTCTTCGTAAAACTATAATATTTTTTTAAATAAATAAATATATATTCAAACACAAATTTTAAATTTCAGATATTCCTATGTTTCAATTTATGTGAACCTGTTAGTTTGGGCACGAAGTTTAAGAAAAAAATAAAAATTTTTAAAATTTATGGTTCTAAACAAGTTAAATGGATCCAGAGTATTTGTGTGGTTATAAAAATTTCTTATAAAGTATAAATTTGTAAGTTTAAGCTAAATTGCTACTAATTTTATAAAAGATTTATTATTTCTGAAACGAAAAAAAAATTCAAATAAACTAAAACACGAGCAATATTCATTTTAAACCTACCTCCATTTTCTTTTAAAAAATTTAATAGTAAGTATATTTTTTATGTCCAAACGACTAATAAATTGAGACACGGAGAGAACGTGTCCTACTGCCAGCAGCTCAAATCGTACGACAAACACTCCTACACCTCCAAATGGGTCAGACATATATCATCAGCGTCTGCTGGCCCTACTGTCACGTCCCTTACTACCCCGCCCCTCCCCCCTCCAATTTTTCGTCTATGCACCTCAACCCCATTTCTGTCTTTAGATCATTTCTTAACCAGTAAACCCCCCTATATAACCCAACCATCCCCGTTCCCGTTTTCACTCCTCAACAACAAAAATATCAGTCAATTCTACTGTCAACCTTAGGGAATTTTTTTATCTTCATCTCTTATTTCTACTGTCAATCTTTCTGCTTAATTTTTGTTTATATAGACTTGTAACATTTATGGGTTTTCCAGTAGGCTACACGGACCTATTTCTTCCAAAATTGCTCGTACACATTCTTACAATTTTGGGTTACATTAGAAAACTCATTTGCACACTTTTAACTATTCTGGGTCTTGGGGATTTTCTAGAACCCGAAATGCCGTTTCTAGCCCGACCTGAATCTTGTTCGGAGCTTCAATATTCCTTGTCGGCTGTTCTAATCCGGGAGCTTTTACCGGTTGTCAAGTTTTCCGAGCTAGTGGACCCACCAGAGAGCTGTACGGTTTGCTTGTACGAGTTTGATGGGGATGATGAGATCCGACAGCTCACAAATTGCCGTCACATATTTCATAGGAGTTGTCTGGACCGTTGGATGGACCATGATCAAAAGACTTGTCCGCTTTGTCGGACGCCGTTTATACCGGAGGATATGCAGGAGTTTTTCGATGAAAGGCTTCGGTTGGCGTCTGGGAATTTCTGATTTTTGCGGCGATTTTTCTCCCATTTTTGCCGGTTTATAGTACTTCCATTTTCTTGCGATTAATTTTGTTTTGTTTTTTGGAGGGGTAGGATAGAGGTTGAGGTGAATTATGAAATGTATATACAAGAAATTAAAATATGCATATTGCAAATAGTCAATTGATTTTGTGGTCAATCACAATGGGAAAATTTCACATTAGAACACTCCTTACTATTCAATTTAATAGTTTATATTTTAATTTACAATCAATTAATCCAAAAATAATATATTAAAATTCAATATTCAATTTCGATAAATCCTCGCAATTACTATTTAATTTTAAAAAAAATTACTTAAGCTTTTAAGTTAATTTCGAATCAGTAACTGTGACTGAAATATCAATTCGACAAATCAAATCCATTTAGGGTGTGAAAATTATATATTTTAGGAAGCTTAAATATAAACTTTAAATTCTGAATTTGACTCTAAAAAATTTAGAGTGGGTGTTATTTAGACTTATTAGAAATAACATAAGGAAGCTGTATATAAAAGTTGAAGTTATTTAACGGAGATTTGAACTAGTTTTAAATAAGAATTGAAATTGAAATTCGTGGAAGAAGTTCGCCTACAAACGCTTGTATAAGATATATTATAGTGTATAAGATGTGTTTATACACTCATATACATAATTATACAAAACATTGATTTTGTCTTCTTTCTCGAGTTTTTTTTTAAAATTTAACTCAAATTTTACTTAAATCTACTTCAAATTATTTTAAATTTAAATTTTGAACTCCTTTAGATAATTTCAATCAATTGAAACAATACTCAATCCAAAAAACTAACAAACACAAAAACTCTTTTTTGAACGCAAAGCTTTAAATGACCTTCATGTGGATTTCCATTATTTAATTTTTTTACAATGCGACCATGACCACATGTGGTGAAGCAGAAAATATACTACCACTTAAAGCATATTAGAAGATGTGAGATGAAGAGAGAGTGAAAGCAATAATTATGAAAAATATAAATTTAATATCATAATTTTTAAAAATAATAGTTGTAAGAACACATATTTTAAATTTACTAGTATTTTTATAATATATACAATATAAAATAAGTCGAATAAATTTAAAAACATAAATTATGTTTTATTATAGCGTAAAATTACGTATATTTCCCTGTAATTCTTTCTACAAAAATATAGAAGACAATGACAATACGAATATATTTATGCATAATCATATGTTCTTTTAATAATTCAAGAAGATTTATAGGATACATTTACTGTATTATATATTATTACTCCTGTCTCTTTCTACGGAGAGAACAAAAGAAAGTGACAGTAATCATTTGATTGAGCTAAACGTGTATACGTGGTTATAGCTTCATTTCCAACAAAAAGCACGCCTAAAATCTTACGTAAATCCTTCTCGATGAGTAGTGATGATTTTAGTTTACGGTCGTTGCGGTAAAGTCATAACCAAGTTTCTCGTAACCATGACAGCTACTAAATTTCGCTCTGTGTTGACCCAAAATCCCAACCAACCAAAATCGTGATGGAAAAGCAATAATTATCTAACAATTAATCAATAACATACAGTAAAATAGCTCTGTAATAACATAATAAAGTTCTAAAATCAATAACTCCAAAATTTAATATTATAAGTATACGAACTTTTAGATCCAACCAAATACAAGGTTCAAGTAAATGCAACACGGTCCGAATAAAGTGGATGTTGTACAATAGAAGTAAGTACGGGTGTATAAATCGAATCAGAAAATCATATCAAACCGAAAAATCAAATCAAATCGATTAAAAATCTAATAAGGTTTGATTTGATTTAGTTTGGTATTGAGTAAAAAATACAAACCAAACTAACATATAAATATATAATTTTAATATATACTTTTAACACTTTATTTAAAGATTCTTCAAAATAAGTCTTAAAATATTTGAAATTCTCTTATGAGATATAATTTTCAATAGACAATGAAGTGCTTCATTTTTATTAACTCTAAATATATTGTATGATCATTTTCTATCAAGTGTTATAGAAATTCATCAATCTTTTGTGTTTTCATATTCATATACCAAAATCTATTAGATTCTTATATTTTTTTTTTTTGAATTTGAAGTGGTATTTGATCATTGAAAATTAAATACTACATATGATTAATTAGGTATCATATTTTTTATATTTAATTATTAAATTTAGTTAATTTTAAAAGTATACATGAAGGAAAATTAAATCTCAGACAACTAAAAAAAATACCTATTATGTGTTACTAAGAAAATGCTCTCATAAGAATATTTTAATAGATTATATGTTTGTTAATTTTTTAATTTTTATTAAACATATATTCACTTATAAAAAATTTAACAAAGTAAGATTGACATATTGCTCATGCAACGGAAAAACCCAATAAATCAGAACTAATCCAAACCGATATAGTTGATTTGGTTTGATTTTAATAAAAATTGAACCATCCATGTGTGACGACCAGGCCTATCGTCTCATGAGTTACCTCTATGTTTCTCCTATTTTTGCTTATTTATGCTTTGTTTATCTTTATTTTGTGGTATCGGGTGGTCGGATCGAATTCGGAATGATTTTGGTAAGGTTTGAGACACTTAGTGTCTTTTGAGAAAGTTTAAGTTGAAAAAGTCAACTGTATGTTGACTTCTGTGTTAGAAGGATCGGATGTGAGTTCCTGTGGTTCAGTTAGCTTCGCGTGGTGATTTAAGACTTAGAAGTGTGACTGGAATGTGTTTTAGAGGTTCGAAGTAGATTTAGGCTTGAATTGGTGAAGTTGATATTTTTTCGATTTTCGATTGGTGGACGAGATTTTAGTATAAGGGTTAGAATGGAATTCTGAGATTTATAATTCTTCATTGGGTCATTTGAGATGTATGTGCAAAATTTCATGTTATTCGGACGTGGTTTGGTCGGGTTTTTGATCAAAAAAGGAATTCAAAAGGTTTTTGAAAGTTAGGCTTGAATCCGATATGTTTTGGAAGATTTGATGTTGTTTGAGGTATTTTGAAGATTAGAACAAATTTGAATGAGATTTTGGGATATGTTGGTGCCTTTGGTTGAGGCCCCAAAGGCCTCAGGTGAGTTTCAGAGGATTGAATAAATCATTCTAAGTTAAGAAAAATTACAGAATTTGATTTCAGCCGTTGCAGGTATTTTACTCTGCGCGTTCGCGAATGGACCCTCGCGTTCACGAAGAGACAATGGAAGAAGGTGTAATTTTGGCCTTCATGTTCGCAAAAGGGGCTCTGCGTTCGCAAAGGGCTAGATGTTCGTACAACGTGTTCGCGAGAAGGATAGCGTGTTCGCGTAGAGTAATTTGGTCAGCTGGGTTTGAGGTCGAGTTTTCATCACGTTCGTGAGAGAGGGAGTGCGTTCGCGAAGGGCAAGTCTGAGGAACCATAGCGTTCGCGAGGGGCATGTCGTGTTCGGGTAAGAGGATTTTTGGTCAAAGTAATTTTGTGCTTAGTGAACGCGAGGTATTGACCGCGTTCGCGAAGAAAGAATTAAGGCCTGGGCAGAAGGTTTAAAAGGTCGTCTTGTCCGCGACTGTGGGGTTTATTTCTTCCATTGTTGGTTGTTTTTAGAGCTTTTTGAAGGGGATTGAAGAGGGATTCAAAAGGAATCACTAGGAGTTAAGACTCTTGGACTTAAAACTTGATTATAATGTGAATTCCACCTAAATAATCATGGAAATTAAGCCAAAAATTGAAGAACTAGGGCTTGAAAATTTAGACGTTAGATTGAGGATTTGAAAGACCATTTGAGGTCAGATTTTTGAACTTTTGATATGTATGAAATCGTGGGGAGATAAGGAATCTATAAATGTAAAAATTATTGAATTCCAAGATGTAGACTCAGGGGTCGGGTTTTGATTATTCGGGATTTGTGTAGTATTTTGATTATTTTTGCTTGGCCTTCGTTCTCTTAGCATATTTTGACATCCTCGTTCTGATATTGGATATGTTCGACGTGTGTGGAAGCTAATTTGAGGGGGAAAGGCATCGTGAGTTAGAGATTTGACCGGTTCGATGTGACTAATGATTGTAAATGATGTTCTAAGGGTTTGAAATCCCGAATTGAAAATCGTAGTGCTATATTAAGGTGAGGCACACGCTTGATGAGGAGCGGGGGGTCGTGCACTATTAGGGATTGTGATTTGGTCCGTCCCGGTTGATGATTTTACTGCGTATTTGACTGAAATCTATTTGTTATCATCATTATTTGGGTTGAATGCCATATTTGGGCTTCGTGCCAACTATTTGAACCCTTCTAGGATTTTAATTGATATTTCTTCAGTGTTTAGACTTTATACTTGAACTTAGTCATATTATTTTCCACTATTTTCATACTCAGCCATGTTAACTCAGATTTTAATACTAAATGATAGTTTAAATGTTGTTTTTGCTGAAAAACACTATTTTACTATTGCTCGAGTGGCTTGTGAAGAATTTTGACTGAGTAACGCCGAGGGCCTGAGATATATATAAGCCACGAGGTGGCTTGATTGATATGAGGTCGAGAGCCTAGTGATGATGCTACAAGATGGCTTAATATTGCGCTTGGGATGTAAGGGGACTGTTAAGGAGTTTATACACCTCCAGTGAGCGAGGCTACCCATTGTGATGTGAGATTGAGCCCGTAGGGCTAGTATTGTTCTGAGATGATGCTCGGGGGACAAGCTTTTATGTGTTTATTTTTCCTGTCAATTACTTGCTTACTTGTTAAAAAGGATTTTACTTATCTTTTCATTTGTTTAATGTTTTTAAATGGTTTTACTACTTCATTATATAATATTTTATTCCTTACGTGGTTTCTTTCTTTCAGTCTTTATTTATATTTGTTACTCACTGAATTGGAGTACTCACTTTACTACCTGCACCCCGTGTGCAGATTCAGGCGTAGCTGTTCCCCCCCCCCCCCCCCCCCGAGTGCTGATCATTTCCAGCTTCAGGCGGATCCGATAAGTCTTTAGGTAGCTATTGGCGTTTGAAGCCAGGAGTTCCTCCCTATCTCTTTTCCTGTATGTTCTTTGTTCTGTACTAAACTTTGTAGTTGTTTGTAGTATTCCGTGTTTTTAGATGCTCGTGACTTGTGATACCCCGGTATCAGGCTGTGTTTGGGTTGTATTTCGCATATATGCTATCTTTGCTTAGACTTTGGCTTATTTACTCATGCTTAAGCTGTTTATTACTATTTAACTGTTTAAAAAGTGAATTGGGTTTAATTAGCTGGCATTGTCTTCACGAGAGGCGCCATCACGCCTGGATCCGGGTTTATGGTCATAACAAGTTGGTATCAGAGCCTAGATTACATAGGTATCACAAGTTATGAGTATGTTTTGTGGAGTATCACGGATCGGTACAGAGACGTCTGTATTTATCCTCGAAAGGCTGCAGAACCTTTAGGAAAACTTCATAATCTTGAAATTCATATCATGTGATTTTGTTGATACGGGTACTAAACTTCTGTTATTCTATTCCCTCACAGATGGTGAGGACACGCGCTACCGGTCAGGATGGACAACCACCAGTACCACCGAGGACACGCGCTACCGGTCAGGATGGACAACCACCAGTACCACCAACTGTGGCTACCAGAGGTCGAGGACATAACCATAGTCGTGGTAGATGTAGAGCACTAAGGGCAGCATTTGTAGATCCACCAGCTGCCCCAGTTCAGGACCAGTTCTTAATTATGGATGCTCTAGAAACACCCTCTCAGGCACCAGCTATGCTCATTGTGATTTGGGTCTTCAAGAGGCCTTGGATCGATATTATCAATTTGCACTAGCCTAGCTCAGGCAGTTTCAGCCACTACAGCCGCAGCTACTTCTCAAGCTGGGGGAGCCAGTCAGATTCCCACTGGTCGCACACCTAAGAAGGTCGTGCAGGGACTTTAGACGTCGGGGCACATTCAGCCCAGCCAGTTGCAGCTGCTCAAGACTATGTAGTTCTTTCCATGCTAGAGGAAGAGCAACGTAGGTTGGAAAGGTTTTGTAGACTTCAGCCTCTGACATTCAGTGTCACAAAGGGTATTCCTAGGGATTTTTGGACAAGTGTTAGAGGATGCTTCGTACAGCGGGTATTCTGGAGACTAGCGGGGTCACTTTCACTACTTATCAATTTTTAGGAGCTGTTTTAACATGGTGGGAGGATTTTGAGAGAAGTTGTTTTCTGGCAGCAGTTCTCTATTCTCTTTCTTGGGAAATATGTGGCACTCTCGCAGAGAGGAGCTGCGTAGGCAGTTTGAGTGGTTGCATCAGGGGGAGATGACCGTGTCACTGTATGAGTTGAGGTTCTCCGAGTTGGCTCGTCATTCCATCTGGTTGGTTCTGACAGATAGAGAGGGGATTAGGAGGGTTGTTGATGGTCTTACTTGTCTGGTCTGTATTCTCATGACCAGGGATAGGGTGACTGGTGCTACTTTCTAGGAGTTTGTGGATATTTCCCGTGAGATTGAGTCTGTTCGTTGCCAGGAGTGAGAGGAGAGCCACTAAGCCTCGAGGATCTGGTAGCTATAGTGGTGCTCCTTCGAGTGGTCAATTTAAGCACGGTAGGGACCATCCATTCAGGCCTGCTCAGCCTGCTCACCCAGGTTATCATCGGGTGTTATTGGGTCATGGTTCTTGCAGTTTTCATTAAGGCCAGTCTTCAATTAGAGCCCTTCCAACTTAGAGTTTATCCCCTACTCCATTAGTTCAAGGCTCATCTATGCTAAGTGTATCTGCTAGTCACTCCAGTGCGAGGGGTTCCCTTTAGTTCCCTTCTCTAGCACCTAGAAGTTCTTACGAGTGTGGAGAGATGGGCCACATATGGATGCATTGTCCTCATCATTTTTCTAGTCTATCTCAGCAAAGGGGTCAGTCATCAGCTTAAGTGCCAGTTGTTTCATTACCACCTGCGCAACCAGCTAGGGGTGGGGGTCAGTCAGCTAGAGGCCGTCCTAGAGGGGAAGGTCGATCAAGTGGCGGTCAGGCCCGTTCCTATGCACTTCCAGGCAGAACCGATGCTATTAGTTCAGATGTTGTTATTACATATATATTGTTTCAGTCTGCCATAGAGATGGTGTTATTTAATCCCGGTTCCACATTGTCTTATGTGTCATCATACTTTTCTCGGTATTTGGGTATGCCTCATGAGTTTCTTGCTTTACCTATTCATGTATCTACCCGGCGGATGATAATGTTATTGTCGACCGTGTTTATTGGTGGTGTGTGGTGACTATTGGGGGTTTGGAGACCCGAATGGTTCTTTTATTATTGAGTATGGTGGATTCCGATGTCATTCTAGGCATGGATCGTCTATCTCCGTGTCGTGTTATTCTGGACTTTCATTTTAAGACAGTCATATTGGCTATACTGGGTGTGCCAGAGATTAAGTGGCGAGGTTTGACTGATTATGTTCCTAGTAGAGTGATCTCTTTCTTGAAGTCCCAATGTATAGTTAGGAAGTTTTGTCTTTTGTATCTAGTGTTTGTGAGGGACGTTAGAGCTGAGACTCCCGGTATTGATCATGTTCCAATTTTGAGGGATTTTCCTAATGTCTTTCCTTCAAACCTGTCGAGCATACCCCTAGACAAGGATATAGATTTTTGTATTGACCTGGTATCAGGCACTCAACCCATTTCTATTCCACCGTATTGTATGGCAGCAACGAAGTTGAAGGAGCTATAGTAGCAGCTTCAAAAACTCCTCGATAAAGGGTTCATTCGGCCCAGTATGTCACATTGGGTCACGCCGGTTCTTTTTGTGAAGAAGAAGAATGGCACTATGATAACATGTATTGATTATAGGCAATTGAACAATGTAACAATTATGAACAAGCATCCATTGCCTCGCATTGATGATTTATTCGACTAGCTTCAAGGAGCAAGAGTGTTCTCCAAGATTGATCTCCGTTCAAGTTATCACCAGTTGAAGATCAAAGATTCAGATATTCTTAAAACGGCCTTCAGGACCAAATATGGTCATTAAGTGTTCCTGGTTATGTCTTTTGTGTTGACCAATGCCCCAACAACGTTCATGCATTTGATGAACAACGTGTACCAACCTTATCTTGACTCGTTTGTCATAGCCTTCATTGATGATATTCATGTATATTTGTGTAGTCAAGAGGAGCACGCGGAGCACTTGAGGGTTGTGTGGAGAGATTGAGGGAGGAGAAGATTTATGCAAAGTTCTCCAAGTGTGAGTTTTGGCTTGGTTCAGTGGCTTTCTTGGGGCACGTGGTGTCCAGCGAGGGTATTCAGGTTGATCCAAAAAAAAGAGGTGGTTCAAAGTTGGCCCAGAATGTCCTTAGCCAAGAGATTCACACATTCTTGGTTTGACAAGCTATTATTTTCGATATTATCAGGGATTCTCATCTATCCCATCGCCCTTGACCATGTTGACTCAAAAAGGTGCTTCATTTGTATGGTCAGACGAGTGTAAGGAGAGCTTGCAGAAGCTTAATACAGCCGTGACCACAACTCCGGTGTTAGTTTTTCCATCAAATTCAAGTTTATATACCGTGTATTGTGATGCTTTGAGAGTTGGGATTGGTTGTGTGTTGATGCAGGAGGGTAGAGTTATTACTTATGCTTCTCGACAGTTGAAGCCCCATGAGAAGAACTATCCCATTCATAATTTGGAGTTGGCTACCATAGTTCACGCATTGAATATTTTAAGCATTACTTGTATAACGTATCTTGTGAGGTGTTCATTGATCATCATAGTCTTCAACATTTGTTTAAGCAAAAGGATCTTAATTTTAGGCAGCGGAGGTGGTTTGCGTTGCTTAAGGATTATGATATCACTATATTGTACCATCCAGGAAAGGCCAATATGGTGGTCGATGCTTTGAGCCGAAAGGCAGTGAGTATGGGGAGTTTGGCATATATTCCAGTTGGGGAGAGACCTCTTGCAGCTGATGTTCAAGCCTTGGCCAATTGGTTTGTGAGGTTGGATATTTCGGAGCTAGTCAGGTATTGGCTTATGTGGTTTCTTAGACTTCTTTATATGATCGCATCAGAGAGCACTAGTATGATGATGCCACAGATGTGACTATTGGAGATGATGGGGTGTTGAAGATGTTGGGCAAAATTTGTGTGCCCAATATGGATAGGCTTTGGGAGTTGTTCGAGAAGAGGCCCAAAGCTCGCGGTATTCCATTCATCCGGGTGCCACGAATATGTATCAGGATTTGTGGCAGCATTATTGGTTGAGAAGAATGAAGAAAGACATTATGGGATTTGTAGCTCGGTGTCTCAATTATCAGCAGGTGAAATATGAGCATCAAAGACCGGGTGGCTTGTTTCAGGAGATATATATTCCAGAGTGGAAGTGGAAGAGGATCACAATGGACTTTGTAGTATGACTTCCACAGATTTTGAGAAAGTTTGATGCTATTTTGGTCATTGTGGATAAGTTGACCAAGTCCCCGCACTTCATTCCTGTGTGTACTACCTATTCTTCTGAGTGGTTAGCAGAGATTTATTTCCGGGAGATTATTCATTTGCATGTTGTCCTAGTTTCCATCATTTCAGATAGGGACACTCACTTTACCTCACAGTTTTGGAGGTCAGTGTAGCGAGAGTTAGGTGCTCAGGTTTTGTCGAGCACAACTTTTCACCCTGAGACGGATGGGCAGTCTGAGCGCACTATTAAGATATATGAGGATATGTTTCATGCTTGTGTCATTGATTTCGGAGGTTCATAACATCAGTTTCTACAACTTGCAAAGTTTGCTTACTTTAACACCTACTTTTCGAGTATTCAGATAGCTCCATATGAGGCTTTGTATGGGAGGCGGCGTAGATCTCCGGTTGGTTAGTTCGAGCCCGGTGAGGCTAGGCTATTGGGGACGGATTTGGTGTAGGATTCTTTGGAGAAGGTAAAAGTGATTTAGGAGAGGCTTCATATAGCACAGTCGAGGCAAAAAAGTTATGCTGACAAGAAGGTTCAAGATGCGCCCTACATGGTTAGTGAGAATGTCATATTGAAGGTTTCACCCATGAAGGGATTTATGAGATTTGGGAAGAAAGAGAAATTGATTCTGCGGTTTATTGGGCCTTTTGAGGTGCTTCGGAGGATTGGGGATGTGGCTTATGAGCTTGCCTTGCCACCCAGCTTATTAAGAGTGCATTAGGTATTTCATGTTTCTATGCTCCTAAACTATATTAGTGATCCATCTCATGTTATGGATTTCAGCACGATTAAGTTGGATGATGATTTGACATGTGATGTGGAGCTAGTAGCTATTTTAGGTCGTCAAGTTTGAAATTTAAGGTCAAAGAATATAGCTTCAGTGAAAGTACAATGGAGAGGTCGGCCCGTGGAGGACGCTACTTGGGATATGTTGATGCCTTTGGTTGAGGTCCTGGGGGCCTCGGGTGAGTTTCATAGAGTTGAATGAATCATTCTATGTTAAGAAAAATTGCAGAATTTGGTTTCAGCTATTGCATGTATTATACTCTTCGCGTTCGCAGCGGACCCTCGCATTTGCGAAGAGTCAGTGCAAGAAGGTGGAATTTTAACCTTCGCGTTTGCAAGGGAGGCTCCGCATTCGTGAAGGGCTGGATGTTCGTGCATTGCATTCGAGAGAAGGTCATCGTGTTCTCGTAGAGTAATTTGCTCAGCTGGGTCTCAGGTCTAGTTGTTTATCGCATTCACGAGAGAGGGAGTGAATTCACGAAGGGTAAGTCTCAGGAACCATCGCGTTTTTGAGGGCCATGTCGCGTTCGTATAAGAGGATTTTTAGTCAAATTCATTTTGTGCTTGGCGAGTGGGATGCGTTAACCGCATTTGCGAAGAAGGAATTAAGGCATGGGGCAGAAGGTACAAAAGGTCATCTTTTCCGCGAATGTATGTGGGGTTTCTTTCTTTCGTTGTTGGTCATTTTTGGAGCTTTTTAAAGGGGATTGAAGAGGGATTCAAGAGGAGTCACTTGGAGATTAGATTCTTGGACTTAAAACTCGATTCTAATGTGAATTCCGCCTAAATAGTCATGGAAATTAAGCAAAAAATGAAAGAACTAGGGCTTGGAAATTTAGACTTTTGATTGAGGATTTTAAGGATCATTTGAGGTCGGATTTCTGAACTTTTGATATGTATGAACTCTCGCGGAGATAAGGAATCTATTGAAGTAAAAATTAATGAATTCCAAGACGGGGACCTGGGATTGGGTTTTGGTAATTCGGGATTTGTGTAGTACTTTATTATTTTTGCTTGGGCTTTGCTCCGTCGACATATTTTGACATCCCTGTTTTGATTTTAGATAGATTCGACATGTGTGGAGGCCAATTCGAGGGGCAAATGCATCGTAAGTTAGGGATTTGACTGGTTTGAGGTGAGTAATGATTGTAAATGATGTTCTGAGGGTTTTAAATCCCGGATTACACATCGTAGTGTATTATTAAGGTGAGGCACACACTTGATGAGGAGTGTAGAGTCGTGCACTATTGGGAATTGTGACTTGGTGCGTCCCAATACTGCGTATTTGACTGAAATCTATTTGTTATCATCATTATTTGTACTGAATGTCATATTTGAGCTTCATGTCAACTATTTGAACCATCCAAGGTTTTTTATTGATATTTCCTCACTGTTTTGACTTTATACTTGAACTTAGCCATGTTATTTTCCGCTGTTTCATACTCAGCCATGTTTACTCTATTTTTAATACTTAAAATATATGATATTTGGGTGGAGAAACATTGTTTTACTATTGCCCGAGTGACTTGTGATGATTTTTGACTGAGTAAGAACGAGAGCCTATGTTGTGAGGAAATATTTATATTTATTTGAGGCTGAAGGCCTGAGATATGTACGCTACGATGTGGCTTGGTTGATATGAGGCCGAGAGCCTAGTGATGATACCACGAGATGGCTTGATATTGCGTTTGGGCCGTAAGAGGCCCCTCTAGGAGTCTGCACACTCCCAGTGACGAGGGTACCCATTGTGATATGAGATTAAGCCTGAATGGCTAGTATTGTTCTGAGATGATGCCCGAGGGGCAAACTTCGATA
This sequence comes from Nicotiana benthamiana, assembly GCA_034376525.1. Classification (NCBI taxonomy): domain Eukaryota; kingdom Viridiplantae; phylum Streptophyta; class Magnoliopsida; order Solanales; family Solanaceae; genus Nicotiana; species Nicotiana benthamiana. The sequence goes on from CM067341.1 coordinate 27,170,972, forward strand.
TGTTTATCTTTTTGTCAATTACCTGCTTACTTGTTGAATTGGATTTTACTTATCTTTTCACTGATTTAATATTTTTAAATGGTTTTACTGCTTTGTTATAGAATATTTGCTGCCTTACATGATTTCTTACTTTCAATCTTTATTTACATTTGTTACTCATTGAGTTGAAGTACTCACTTTATACCCTAAATTTCTTTTATGAGTTTGCACCAACTGCTTACTTGACAATCTAAGCTTCCTAGGATCACTAAACATATGCATCCCTAGGTTTCTTTTTTAAACTTTAATCTTTGGAGTTTGAGTTGCATATTGATGAGAGGTCTTAGGTTTTAGGTCTTATATTTGGACCGTCAAGGACGGTGAGATGAATAACATACTTCACCCTTAAGGCCTTAATTAGAGACCAATTAAAGGTCGCATGTTCGAGTTATAAGAATTAAAAAATCACGATAAGAAGTGTTTCTTCTTTAATGAGCCTTAGGTGATGTCAATTTAAATTAGTCAGAGTTTACAATGCCGGAAACTAAATGGGGGAAAAGATCTTATATATAGGCCCTATTTGTCCATAAAAGAATTTTCTTTTCTCAAATCTTTTTTTCCCAAGAATGTGTTTGTCCATCTATTTCGTAGGACTAGACAGTTCATATTTAGTTTGAGGATTCTAGTGGTTATATGCTGATGCATGACTTTATCAACTGGTTATTATTGTATTTTTCATCTATTTTATATTTTTTATATTGCTGTTATTTTATTTATGGTACTAATATACGTCTCTTGTCTCTTTTTTGAGCCGATGGTATCCTGAAAACAACCTCTCTGCCCTTAGATTAGGGCTAAGGTCTGCGTACACATTACTCTCCTCAGACCCCACTGATGAAATTACACTGAATTGTTGTTGTTGTTGTTATTGTTGTTGTTGTTGTGTTTGTCCATGAAATTTTATAAATTTTAGTAATTTTCCGAAAATGAAATTTCTATAAATTTGACCACTTTTTTCAAAAATTTCATAATTTTTTTTCCCGCTCATAAAATTGAATTTTTTTTTCAATTGAAATATGATGTCAAATATGATTTCAAATTCCATACGCTATTTTTCAACTTAACTCAAAAAAACCATTTTTTAAAAATAAAAGATTACAATTTTTATGTCGAATTGATATGCCTACGTAGGCTTCCTATGGTCACTCGCATGAAAAACCTATGTACCTCTAAATTTAGATGGGGGAATTCAATTTAATTCGAGGACCTAGCACACTGCTCAATCAAACAGTCGAACAATTAGTATGAGTGCTCATGGTTCGATTTGGATCTATTTTTGTCTAAAATGAAATCAAACCAAATTATTTAGTTTTGCAAATGTTAGAATCGAACCAAACCAATTAAATCGGTTATTTCTCGATTCTGTTTTTTTCGGGTTTTTTTTTTTTTTTTTTGGGTTTTTCGGTTATTTGTCGGAGTTTTCTTAAATGTGAGACATACACTACCAAACACATATTCTGGCGACCACATTTTCAAGGTAATACTATCAAATAAATTGTTCTTTGAGAAATCTATTATTTACCAAGATATGTTGATGATAATTAAATTAAATATTGATGAATAATTTAAGGACCCAATTAAAGATATATTATTTTTAACACGAAATAGATTCTTACACTTAACAAAAGAAAACTACCAATCAAATTAGCATGTGTGTAATGAACTATAATAAAAGTGCAAACTATTAACATTTACCTTAAAAATTTGAAACTTTGTATAAAAATATACATATATATATATAGGTGTAATAATAAATTTGAAGTAGTTATTCCTTTTGGTTTGATATTTTTATGATTAAAACCACAATCAAACAAAATTTGATCGATTTTTAAAATTTATATTCAAAACTAAACCAAAACAAAAAAATATCTATGTGTTTGATTGATTTAATTTAATTTTCGGTTTAATTCAATTGTTCGAAATTTTATAAGTATCCCTAGCAATCAGTATCATCATGTGATGTTCACCTGGAACCACAATAAGGGTATACCCAATATGTCAAAGTGTGAAGCATCAGTAACCCACGGGACCAAAATTGTACTAAGTACTACTTCAGCAGGAGGTTGTCATTTGCCATGGCCTTGGCCTTTGTGTTATTTGTCTCTTCAAATTCAATTAATCGACAACTCTTTCCGGGACCCATGTTACCTTTTATAGTACAAACTCGTCATTATTGGAGTGAATAGTGTGGCCTTATTTGGTCGCAGTGAAAGATTGATATTTATTTCATCTCATTTTTGTTTTTAGTGACATATATTTTATAGTCGTTACTATATCATGTTTAACATCCTATGGTCTAAAGGTACTTTAAGATCAAATTGATTATAGATGTTTGACTTTCATAGTTCATAAGCACATTTAAGTCAATCATTTTATTAGCCTAGTGGTACATAATTTTTAACTACTATAATTAGATTATTTATTGTGAACATCGAGCGCTGGTAAATTTAAGTATTGAGGAACTTAACTATTGGGTGTGCAAACAAACATTGAAAATTGAAAAGATTAAGAATATACATATAAGGATCTCTTAATGGTATGAGGCATTCTGGGGAAAATTATATGGGCTTCACCAAAACGGACAATATTATACTATGTTAAGAATTTTGGAGGATTCACAGCCGTACCCTATATTTGTGTTACCTTTTAACCTATACCCTATTTTTAAAAATTAATGATTTAGTAGCCAGCTGACAAAAAATTCATAATAATATGATAATTACACCCATGTCCAAAGATATAAAACTTGCATCACACATTTATCGCGTGATCTGCAATCTCATTCATGAAAAAAGATCTCCTCATCTCCTCTTAGCAGCTTTATAAAAAACTCAGAAACTTGTCCAAATTCAAACTTCATGCAATGTAGCATGAATTTGTTTCACATTGAAGCCAAAACTTCATGCTTGTGATGACCTGACCGGTTGTCTTAAGAATTAACGCCTCGATTCCCTATTAACTACTTTCCCCATGTTTGTTTCTGCTATTGTGAGTTGTCGGAAAAAATTATTTGAAGTTTCAGAGAGTTATGGGACACTTAGTCTTTAAATGAGAGCTTAAGTTTAAGAAATTTGACCTAAGTCAGAATAGTGTTAAGACAGCCTCGTAATGAAATTCCGATGGATCTGTTAGCTCTGTTTGGTGATTTCGGGTCTAGGAGCATGTTTTGGGGGTCCATAGCTAATATAAGCTTGAAATGCCGAAAGTTGAATTTTTAAAGTTTCCGGTTAGATAGTGAGATTTTGATTCGAGAGTTGAAATAAAATTCCGGAAGTTTGAGTGGATTCATAGTGTTGAATAAGATGTGCGGAAAATTTTCAGGTCATTCGGACGAGGTTTGATAGATTTTTTGATCGACAATGTATTTTGAGAGTTTTGAAGTTCTTAGGCTTGAATCTGAGGCTAATTGATTGATTCGATGTTGTTTGAGGTGTTTGGAAGATTTGTATAAGTTTGGATAGTGGTGTACGACTTGTTTGTGCTTTTGGTTGAGGTCTCGTGGGCCTTGGGATGATTTCGGATGGTTAACGGGAAGTCGAAACTTGGAGTTGGCAGCTGAAGTTCTTTGAGTTGCTGTCATAACCGCATCTGTGGTTGAGAGGCCGCATATGCGACTCTGACAGATGCGTAATTTAGCCGCAGAAGCGGCCAGTGGAGGAATAGCAAGGAGCTGCAGGTATGAAAGTGTAACGACCCGACCTGTCATTTTGAAATTTTGCACTTTGATCGCCAGTTCTCAGGCAATACTTGCCCTATGTAATGTATTATGACTGATGTAGATCGTTGGGTTTAGTTTTTATGAAAAATTGAAATGAATTTGAAGGAACAATCTCTGTTAAAAGCTCTGAAGTTGAAAGGTTGACTTATTTTTATAAGAGTTCGGATCAGAATTTTTTATGATTTGGTAAGCTCCGTTAGGTGATTTGGGAATTGGGAGCGTGATCGAAATGCATTTTGGAAGTCCATGGAAGGTTTAGGCTTGAATAAGCGAAGTTGAGATTTTGGCCATTTCCGGTTGGTAGGTGAGATTTTTGATATAGAAGTCGGAATGCAATTTTAAGAGTTGTAGCAGTTTCGTTATTTCATTTGAGAAGTGTGTGTAAAATTTTAGGTCATTCGGATGTGATTTGTTTGGGCTTTTTGATTGAAAATGTATTTCAGAAGTTTTTAGAAAACGCATGCTTGAATTCGATGTGAATTAATGGTTTTGGTGTTATATGAGGTGTTTTGATGATTGGAGAAAGTTTGAATGAGGTTTTAGGATGTATTGGTGCTTTTGGTTGAGGTCCTGGGGCCCTCGGGTGAGTTTCGGGTGGACAATCGGACCATTTTCTATGTTGAGAATAGTGCAGAATTTGAGCAGCAGTTGCAGATTTTTTTAGGCCTTTGCGATTGCATAGGTTAAGTCGTGATCGCGCAGAAGGAATTTGGGTTGTCCTGAGTATGGCCTTCCTGTTCGCGATTGAGCTATCGCGTTCACAGAGGGCCTTGTTCTTGTGCTTCTCGTTCGTATGCAGTGGTTCGCATTCGCGTATAAGTCTTTAGGGTCTAGTGGATTTGTTCTTCGCGTCCGCATCATCTAGTTCACATTCGCATAGGTCTGGAGATAAGGCATTGCATTCGTATAGTAGGTATCGCGTTCGCATAGTACATTTTGGAGCCTTGGAATTTTTCCATTCGCGATCGCGAGGCTTGGGTCGCGATCGTGATGAAGGAATTTCAGAGCTATGCAGAAAGTTTATAAAACATTTCATCCGCACTTTTGAGCCATTTTTCCTCCATAACTGAGTATTTTAAGAGCTCTTTGAGGGATGTTGAAGGGGGATTCAAGGAGAATTGATTGGAGGTAAGATTTATGAACCTAAAACGTGATTTTTTTGTGAATTAACCTAGAAATTTATGGAAACTAAGCTTAAAATTGAAGAGCTAGGGATTGAGAAATTGGACTTTTGATTTGGGATTTGAAGGACCATTTTGGGTCGAAATTGTGAACTTTTGATATGTATGATTGTTGAAACACGCTCTCAAGGCACTATACTAAACGTTTGTTCATATTTGTAGGTTTGATGAATGACAAACTATGCGCAATTGACATATGACGAGGTCCAAGCACAAGCGCGCAATTGATATATAACGAGATTCAAGCACAAGACCAAGAACAAGCAAAGATATAAAGTTATACATGAGTCGTTCTTTAATTGTGATCTTGATCCGATAACTTGACTCAAGACTTGGCTTCTCTCGTAAAATATTTTTATCAAATCATGCATATTTAATTTAAAGCAAAATGATTTTAAATCATGCATATTTACTTTAGTCAAAATGATTTTTAAACATGCCTCTAAAATCTGGACTAAGATAATCGATTATGTACTTATGATAATCGATTATGTTAAGTCAGCTGCATGACAATCGATTGTGAACTTATGACAATCGATTGTGTTAAGGCAGTGTGCATCAGATTTTTCAAATCTGCATGACAATCGATTGTGAACCTCATGACAATCGATTGTGTTGAGGCAGTGTACATCAAAGTTTTTCAAAGCTACAAAATAATCGATTGTGAACTTATGACAATCAATTGTGTTGAGGCAGTGTCTATCAGACATTTCCAAAGTCATAAAATAATCGATTGTGTACCTTGACAATCGAGTGCATTAAGGCAGTGTCTAATTGATTTTTCAAAGACTGATATATAATCGAATGTTCTCATAGCATAATCGATTGTGTAATTGACCGTTGCCAAAATATTTTCAAAAACCGTCAGGTAATCGATTATTGATTTCTAATAATCGATTGTTTTAAATAAAATCTGAAAAAGATTTTTTGAACGTTGCCAAGTAATCGATTGTAGATTTCTGACAATCGATTGTTTTAAGTAAAATCTGGAAATGATTTTTTTGAACGTTGCCAAGTAATCGATTGTAGATTTCTGACAATCGATTGTTTTAAGTAAAAATCTGGAAATGATTTTTTGAACGTTGCCAGTAGTCGATTATTGATCTTAGATAATCGATTGTTAAGCGTAAAATCTGGGAATGATTTTTGGAACGAATGGAAAACAATCGATTGTGGCATTTTTGACAATCGATTGTCACTGAGTAAAATCAGCAATTCTTAATTGGCAATTAGGCATACGGTAATGCATGGTTTTGCAACTATAAATACAGCTTCAAATCAGTCTTCTAAACACAACAACTAATCATATTATTGCTATAGCTTGCATACTCTATTGTTCATCACTTTCTATTCATTACATAAGTTTTGAGAGCCAAAATTCTTGACGAAAGTTGTTGCGTTCTTGAGCGTATCTGTTTACTCATATCTACTCTATTAAGAGAGTCTTGTTTAAGTGAGTGCTAAGTGCTTTATACACTTGAAGGGAAGTGTTAGTCCCTTGTATTGTAAGAAGGAACTTGTGTTTCCTTTGGTTGATGTCTTGGAGTGTTGTATCTTCGAGCAAAGTTTGTTGAGGCTTGTGTCCTCAGTTTGTAAAGGTTTGTTGAGCACCCGTAAGCTTAACAGTGTTAGTGGAAATCTCGAGAGAGTCTCTCGGGGACTGGACTTGCCACGGGTTGTGGTGAACCAGGATACATCGGTGCATTCGTTCTTATTTATTTACTTATCGCACTTATTTCTTTCCTGCAATTTTTAAATTCCGCAAGTTTACGCTAATTTTTATTATAACGCTATTCACCCCCCTCTAGCGTTAAGCGTATTTTCTAACAATTGGTATCAGAGCCCAACTCTCTGAAGACTTAACCGTTTGAGAGAAACAATCCATGGCTTCTGCTCGTGATTCTTTTGCAGGAATAGGTGAAGGACAATGCTCCACCCGACCACCACTATTCGATGGTACAAACTATACGTACTGGAAGGAGAGGATGAGAATATTTGTTCAATCAAATAGTTTTCATCTTTGGAAGGTTATAATGAAGGGAGAATAAATTCCAACCAATAAGGTTGAAAATAAAGATGTTCCAAAGTCCGAAGATGAATACGATGCGGATGATATCCGAAAGGTGCAAAACAACGCTAAAGCCATTAATTTATTATATTGTGCTGTAAATGCTGATGATTACAGGAAAATATCATGTCGCACAACGGCGAAGCAAATGTGGGACAAGCTGGAAATTACGTACGAAGGTACGGACCAGGTAAGGGAAGCTAAAATTGATTTCCTAACCCATGCATATGAATTGTTTCACATGAAGGAAGGCGAAAAGGTCGATGAGATGTTCGAACGATTTTCAAAAATCGTTAATGATTTACATGCTCTTAAGAAGACCTTCACGGATAAGGAACTTGTCCGAAAAATTCTCCGAAGTCTCACTCCGGCATGGCGATCCAAGGCCGACGCGATTCAAGAATCTATTGGCGTTTCAAATGTCACCATCGACGGATTAAGAGGTAATCTTAAAACTTATGAATCTACTATACTTAACCCTCTTGTTGATGATCAAAGGAAACAAAAGATCGCTCTCAAGGCAAGCACAAGGCAACCTCAAAATGATGAGGATGAAGACAACGAGTTCGGACTCGTTATTAAGAGATTTCAAAAGTTCATGCGAAAAGAGTATGAACGAAAGGGCAAAAAGCAAGGAGATCAAATAAAGTGCTATGAGTGCGAAGAAACCGGGCACATTAAATCAAATTGCCCAAATGCCAAAAAGGAGAAGAAACCCTTCAAGAAACAACGAGCATACATATCTTGGGGAGGCGTCCGGTGACGAGTCGAGTGAGGAAGTAGAAGACGAAGCAGCAAATCTTTGTCTCATGGCTCACGAAAACAATCAAGAAGAGGTATGTCAAATTTCTTCCAAAAATTTCTATTCTCTTGAGGAAATGCAAAATGCTTTTGATGAGTTGTATAGTGAATTTATTAAAGCTTCCAAAACTGTTAAAAGCATAAAAGAAAATGCTTCTTTAAAAGAAAAAGATTTTGAAAAACAACTCTCTTTGAAAGAAAAGGATTTGGAAAAACTGATTTTGGAAAATGAGAAGTTGAAAGAAGAAAACAAATTTTTCGGCAAGAGAAGCGCCGACAAACCCGAGAGCTCTAGTAAAAATTGTACTTCTTGCATGCATCTCAAAAATGAGGTAGAAAGACTTAAGGGCACCCTAGATAAGTTTAATTCTTCTCATAAAAATTTGAATGAAGTTCTTGTTAATTTGAAGTCGACCAAGCATGGCATAGGCTTTGAGAATGAGCCTAAAGAAAAGGTTGAAGCCAACCCCCAACAACCTAAGGCTCAACCTAGGATTAATAAAACAAACGCTCATCCTAGATATAACAAACCTAGAAATGGCTTTCAACAATCGCAACCTAGAAATAATCATTCTAGAAATAATGCATACTCTAGGCCAAACACTAGAAGAAATTTTGAACCTTGTAGAACACCTAGAAATGGCTTTCAACCTAGAAACAACTATCCTAGAAATGCTGTATATCCTAGAACAAATAGTAGGAGAAATGATTTTCATGAATTGCGCAATAGTCATATTGTCAAGAATAGAGTAAATAAATTTCGTCCGTCCAATTACTATCAAACTAGACGAATGCATAATCCTAATGTTGTTTGTCATTATTGTAGATGAATTGGACATATTGCTCCTGCTTGTTTTACACGACATAGACATAACACTCAATCACATCACTATGATTTGCCTAACCCCCAAGGACCCAAAATGGCATGGGTACCTAAAACTCATTAATCTGTTTTGTAGGTGTGTTTGAAGGGGTCAAGTGTACTTTGGTACCTTGATAGTGGATGCTCCAAGCACATGACTGGAGACGAATCCAAGTTCCTTCAACTAGAACACAAGGAAGGAGGAAGCGTTATTTTTGGTGATAACAACAAAGGAAAAATTATCGGCATTGGATCGGTCGATTGTCTTATGAGCAAAGAAGATGATACGTGGTTATGGCACCGTAGAGTAGCTCACATCAACATGCATCTTTTGAACAAATTGGTTTCACAAAATTTAGTTATTGGTCTTCCAAACTTGAAATTTGAAAAAGACTCTATTTGTGATTCTTGTCAAAAAGGGAAGCAAACAAAAGCATCTTTTAAATCGAAAAATATTGTTTCAACTACTAGACCTTTGCAATTACTTCACATGGACTTATTTGGACCATCTCGCATTGAAAGTCTTGGTAGAAATCGTTATGCTTTTGTTATTGTTGATGATTATTCTAGATTTACATGGACTCTATTTCTTGCTCATAAAAGTGAAGCTTTTCATAATTTCAAATATTTTCTTAAACGTGTTCAAAACGAAAAGGACACAACCGTCACTTCAATAAGAAGTGATCATGTGGGAGAGTTTGATCACAATCTATTTGCGGACTTTTGTGACGAACTCGGTAACGAGCACACCTTCTCCGCTCCACGAACACCACAACAAAATGGGGTGGTGGAAAGGAAAAATAGGTGTCTCGAAGAGATGGCTAGAACCATGCTCGATGATGCTAAGATTCCCAAACATTTTTGGGCGGATGCCGTGAGTACCGCATGCTACGTTTTGAATAGAGTAGTCATAAGGCCAATACTCATGAGAACCCCCTATGAACTCTATAAGGGAAGGAAACCAAATATCTCCCATTTTAGAGTATTCAGTTGTAAATGCTTTATTCATAACAATGGAAAAGATCAATTGGGAAAATTTGATGCCAAATCCGATGAAGGAATTTTTATTGGTTATTCTTCACGTAGCAAAGCATATAGAGTATTCAATAATAGAACCGGAACTGTGGAGGAATCCCCTCATATTGTGTTTTCCGAAAATAATGCTCGCTTGGCGAGAAAGGATTCTGGTTTTGATCTTGCAGGTATTTTAAACTCACTAAGCCCTCAAGACAAAGTACAAGAGGAAACTCCGAAGGAAACTCGAGATGAAATCTTGGATCAATTATCGGAGGAAGCGCCACAATTGGAAAAAGAAACGAAAATGCCTAACTCGTGGAGGACAATCAAAGACCATCCTCTCGAACAAGTAATTGGCGACATTGAACAACAGGTAAGTACCCGAAACTCTCTTAAGAACACCTTAGGACATACTGCTTTTGTTTCTCAAATTGAACCCACAACCATCTCCGAAGCAATTGGGGATGAATTTTGGACCTTGGCAATGCAAGAGGAGCTTAACCAATTCAAACGGAATGACGTTTGGGATTTGGTGCCAAGACCCGAAAATCATACCGTAATTGGTACGAAATGGGTTTTTCGAAACAAATTAGATGAAAATGGTGTAATCACTAGAAATAAAGCTAGGTTTGTAGCAAAAGGCTATAATCAAGAAGAGGGTATTGACTGTGAAGAAACATATGCCCCCGTAGCAAGGTTAGAAGCTATTCGTTTATTGCTTGCTTTTGCCTCTTCTATGAATTTCAATTTATATCAAATGGATGTAAAAGTGCTTGTTTATATGATTTTATTCAAGAAGAAGTTTATGTTGCTCAACCCCCGGGTTTTGAAGATTTTAAATTTTCCGATCATGTTTTCAAACTCAAGAAAGCCCTTTATGGCCTTAAACAAGCTCCCCGAGCTTGGTATGAAAGATTGAGCAAATTTCTTTTGGAAAATGATTTCATTAGGGGGAAAGTTGACACCATTCTTTTTATTAAGCATAGAAACAATGATATTCTATTAGTTCAAATCTATGTGGATGATATCATTTTTGGTGCTACTAACAATGCTTTGTGCAAGGAATTTTCTGATTTAATGACAAGCGAATTTGAGATGTCTATGATGGGTGAGCTGACCTTCTTTTTGGGGCTGCAAGTAAAGCAAATGAGAGAAGGAACCTTCATTTGTCAAGCTAAATATTGCAAAGAATTGCTAAAACGATTTGAAATGAGCAATGCAAAAGCAATGGCCACCCCTATGAGCACATCCGACCATCTAGACAAAGACGAGAAAGGTAAGGAAGTCGACACCAAGAAGTATCGAGGTATGATTGGATCTCTCCTTTATCTTACTGCAAGTAGACCGGACATCATGTTTAGCGTGTGCTTATGCGCTCGTTATCAATCATGTCCGAAGGAGTCTCACCTAACTGCGGTGAAACGGATATTGAAGTATCTTGTTGGTACTGTAAATGTGGGTCTATGGTACCCCAAAGGTTCTTATGTCAACTTGTTGGCTATTCCGATTCCGATTTTTCTGGATGCAAATTGGACCGCAAGAGCACTAGTGGCACTTGCCATTTGCTCGGTAGCTCTCTAGTTTCTTGGTTTAGCAAGAAACAAGTAAGTGTTGCGTTGTCCACAACCGAGGCTGAATACGTAGCCGCGGGGAGTTGTTGCGCTCAAATCCTTTGGATGAAACAACAACTCTTGGACTATGGCCTAAGTCTTGATCATATCCCTCTTAGATGTGATAATACTAGTGCTATATGCTTGACGAAGAACCCCGTTCTTCATTCAAGAACAAAACACATTGAAATTAGGCATCATTTTATAAGAGATCACGTTCTCAAAGGGGATGTCGAAATTGAATTTGTTGAAACCAAAGATCAATTGGCCGACATCTTTACAAAACCCTTAGAGAAAGAGTCCTTCTTCCGAATTCGTAGTGAACTAGGGATTCTTGACTCCACGTTGATCTAAGTCATGCATTTCATTCTCCCTTTCACATGATTTCTAACTTGAGCGTCGGAGATGTCTAACGAGTTTTTGCAGGTATCGCCCTAAAGGCAGGGGGAATTATAAAGATTGATGCAGAATAATCGATTTCTCCTAAGGATAATGGATTTCTCTTTAGTATATAATCGATTATCTAGTATCAATAATCGATTATGTTGATATTATTTGCATATTTTGTCTTTTACTTTTTCCATTTTTGCTAATGGCAAAAGGGGGAAGAATAAGGGGCTATGCACTTAATATTTATTGGCATAAATTGAGGGGGAATTCACATGTTGAGGGGGAACTAATTGAACTAATCTATATACTTGTTGCATATCTATACTTGTCTTGGATCGTCATTATGAATCTCTAATATGCATATCCCGATAAAAGTTTGCCATTATCAAAAAGGGGAAAATTGTTGAAACACGCTCTCAAGGCACTATACTAAACGTATGTTCATATTTGTAGGTTTTGATGAATGACAAACTATGCGCAATTGACATATGACGAGGTCCAAGCACAAGCGCGCAATTGATATATAACGAGATTCAAGCACAAGACCAAGCTCAAGCAAAGATATAAAGTTATACATGAGTCGTTCTTTAATTGTGATCTTGATCCGATAACTTGACTCAAGACTTGGCTTCTCTCGTAAAAATATTTTTATCAAATCATGCATATTTAATTTAAAGCAAAATGATTTTAAATCATGCATATTTACTTTAGTCAAAATGATTTTTAAACATGCCTCTAAAATCTGGACTAAGATAATCGATTATGTACTTATGATAATCGATTATGTTAAGTCAGCTGCATGACAATCGATTGTGAACTTATGACAATCGATTGTGCTAAGGCAGTGTGCATTAGATTTTTCAAATCTGCATGACAATCGATTGTGAACCTCATGACAATCGATTATGTTGAGGCAGTGTACATCAAAGTTTTTCAAAGCTACAAAATAATCGATTGTGAACTTATGACAATCGATTGTGTTGAGGCAGTGTCTATCAGACATTTTTAAAGTCATAAAATAATCGATTGTGTACCTTTGACAATCGAGTGCATTAAGGCAGTGTGTAATTGATTTTTCAAAGACTGATATATAATCGATTGTTCTCATAGCATAATCGATTGTGTATTTGACCGTTGCCAAAATATTTTCAAAAACCGTCAGGTAATCGATTATAGATTTCTAATAATCGATTGTTTTAAATAAAATCTGAAAAAGATTTTTTAAACGTTGCCAAGTAATCGATTGTAGATTTCTGACAATCGATTGTTTTAAGTAAAATCTGGAAATAACTTTTTTGAACGTTGCCAAGTAATCGATTGTAGATTTCTGACAATCGATTGTTTTAAGTAAAATCTGGAAATGATTTTTTGAACGTTGCCAGTAATCAATTATTGATCTTAGATAATCGATTGTTAAGCGTAAAATCTGGGAATGATTTTTGGAACGATTGGCAAACAATCGATTGTGGCATTTTTGACAATCGATTGTCACTGAGTAAAATCAGCAATTCTTAATTGGCAATTAGGCAACGGTAATGCATGGTTTTGCAACTATAAATACAGCTTCAAATCAGTCTTCTAAACACAACAACTATTCATATTATTGCTATAGCTTGCATACTCTATTGTTCATCACTTTCTATTCATTACATAAGTTTTGAGAGCCAAAATTCTTGACGAAAGTTGTTGCGTTCTTGAGCGTATCTGTTTACTCATATCTACTCTATTAAGAGAGTCTTGTTTAAGTGAGTGCTAAGTGTTTTATACACTTGAAGGGAAGTGTTAGTCCCTTGTATTGTATGAAGGAACTTGTGCTTCCTTTGGTTGAAGTCTTGGAGTGTTGTATCTTCGAGCAAAGGTTGTTGAGGCTTGTGTCCTCAGTTTGTAAAGGTTAGTTGAGCACCCGTAAGCTTAACAGTGTTAGTGGAAATCTCGAGAGAGTCTCTCGGGGACTGGACTAGCCACGGGTTGTGGTGAACCAGGATAAATCGGTGCGTTCGTTCTTATTTATTTACTTATCGCACTTATTTCTTTCCTGCAATTTTTAAATTCCGCAAGTTTACGCTAATTTTTATTATAACGCTATTCACCCCCCTCTAGCGTTAAGCGTATTTTCTAACAATGATCTCGTGGGAGGATAAGGAACCCATTGATATGAAAATTTCTGAGTTTCAAGAAGTGGGCCCGCTGCTCCTATTTTACTAATTTCGGGATTTTTGATATTCGTTATGGTTTTGCTTAGATTTGACGTGTGTGGAGGCCTATTTAAGGGGCAAAAGCATCGCGAGCTAGAGATTTTGCCAGTTCGAGGTGAGTAATGATTGTAAGTGATATCATGAATGTTTAAAATCCCGGGTTGCACATCGTAGTGCTATATTGAGGCGAGACACACATTTGATGATGAGCGTGGGGTCGATTACTACGGGGGATTGTGATTTGGTCCGCCCTGATTGATGATTTTGCTGCGTATTTGACATAAACTTATTTGTTACCATCATAATTTGGGCTGATAGCCATATTTGGGCTTCGCGCAAATTATTTGACCCATTCAGGGATATTTATCACTACTTCCTCGCTGTTTTAACTTATTATTTGAACTCAGTCCTGTTGCTATCTACTGTTTTACAAACTCAACCACTTTTACTTAGTTTTAATACTTAGATGAAAATTTTAAATTAATATTTTGGGCTGAGAACTATTGTTTTACTAATGCCCGAGGGCTTGTAATGATCTTTGTACTGAAAGCGGCCGAGGACCTATGTTGTGAGGATACTATAGGATCAGGCTACATGCAGCAGTGTTATACTGATACTGATATGAGGCCGAGGGCCTAGATTTGATGCGACGAGATGACTTGATATTGCACTTGGGCCATAAGGCCCCCTTCCCGGAGTCTGCACACCACTAGTGAGCGCCATCAACGAGATATATAGATCGGGCTTCACGTCGCAACGATATATGGATTTGGGCTGCATGCTGCAGCGGTGCTGATACTGTTCTATATGTTTACTTTATTTCATTTGTCTGCCATTATCTGTTGTTATGCTACTTCATGTGATATCTACCTGATTGCCCAGCATTATTTGTTAATTGAGTGTTGTGCCTAAGGGGCGGATTTTTATGCTTATCAACACTATTGTTTTTTGCATTCATCCGCGTAATCGTTGAGAAAAGTCATTTTTAAAAGAAGTTTAAATGGAGGAAAGATGTTTTTCTAAAGATTTCATAGCTTCACTGTTTTTCGCGAAGGGTTTTACACAGCTCTATACAACATGGTAGTTTATCTTACGTGATTTCATACTACTCAATTATTATTTACCTTTATTATTCACTGAGTTTACTCACTTTCCTCCCTGCACCTCGTGTGTAGATGCATGTATTTGTTCCCTGGTAGTGGGTTTGAGCTGATTGGAGGCTAACTTGTTGGAGTTTAGCGAGATGACTGACAGCATTCGTAGCACCGCATTTCATCCTTTTCGTTCATTAGTCCTATTTTGTTTATTTTAGGCCTTGTAGTTGTATTTATATTCTAATAGATGTTCGTGACTTGTGACACCCCGATTTGGGTTGTGTTTGGGTTGTATTCCGCACTTAATAAAGAAATCTTTGTTTAGACTGTGATTCTTTAATTATGATAAAATTATTTATTAATATTTAACTATTCTGAAAAGGCAAAATGGGTTGGTTGGCTAGCATTGTCTTCACGAGAGGCGCCATCACGACTAGATCGCGGTTTGGGTAGTGACAAGTTGGCATTAAAGCCTAGGTTACATAGGTCTCACGAGTCATGAGCAGGTTGAGTAGAGTCTCGTGGATCGGTACAGAGACATCTGTATTTATCCTCGAGAGGCTGCAGAACCTTTAGGAAAAACTTCACATTCTTGAATTCTTATCGTGCGTCCTTGATTCAGCTTGAAAAGTAACTCTTGAAATTCTTTCCATGCGTTCATATGCGTGCATGAGCCCCCAGTATCTGATGTACATCGATGGCTTGTCATTCCCGGATTGAGGGGCGAGATGTGATCTCTGTGAGTTTGATATTGGGCTAGTCTAGAGGACTTGAGGCCGAATCTTTGCTTATGGCTTGGACACCAAGGTGCTGATTGTGTGAGTACGTGTTTTGAAATTATATGTTCAGCATTGTCCCTGTTAGTGGGAGTGACGACTGGATAGCTATGTGACGAGCATGTTAGTACTGTGAGGTATATTTATATGATTTGGAAAAATGACGAGAAGGGTCTGCTGGAGGATATAAGAACTATTAGATGCTTGAATTCCATTGTGGTTCGAGATATAGCCCCGAGTTATGGGCGTGCAAAGGATCTTTTCGTGTTTCCTAGTTGAGAGTGAAGTAAACTTCATGTGCGGTATGAGATCAGGCTCGGGAAGACTAAGGGACTGCGTACAATTCAGGGCGATGGAAAGTATATAGAAATGTTAATTGAAGTCATGCAGGTGGGTTTTCTCCTACAAAAAATTCTGGGGGTTGTGTGACACTTATGTGACTGTTAGAAGATTTCATGTGCAAGTGAAATGTAAGTGTTGAAATTTGAGTTTTGGGTCACTTAAGAGAGTGGGCTTAACTGTTACAGGGATGAATGCGAGATTTGTTAAAGATTTAAAGTACTAGATGACCCGTGTTTCACCAGCTTATGAAGGATTTAAGTTTAATCTCACTATGGTATTGTGGCATCAATATAGTATAAGTGTTATAAGATCGAGTGTATCTTGATCTATGGCTTCGAGCCAAGTGGGAGTGTAGGATGTGAGTAGTTCATTGCACGGTTAGGTGCTATGTTGATCCCAGTTTGAGGTGTGCGGTTGAATCAGCTATGGGTTGCGAAAATTGAGATCGAGGATGGCTCGATTAAAGGAAATTTATTGACAAGGTTATATTATGATTCATAGGGTAAGCAAATCACGGAATATCTTAAGTTGTTGATGGCAAAGAATGCTCGTTGCATATAGCAACGAGGTTTCTTTGTTGTATTGGGACGACGATGTCATGCTGCAGTGTCGAAGTGCCAATAAGGCACAGGTCGTTCTGTTCGTTAGGTCAGGTAAATTGCAGTTGAATAAGAGTGAATGACTCTCGAGAATGGTTCAGATGTGTTCAAGATTCTACAAGGAACAATCGGGTATCTTAAAGTTGTATATGCGGTTAGAAACTGAGTTTTCATTAGAAGAGGTCTAGACTTGTGGTATTTCTATGTTAATTATGGGATTCTATGTACCAATTTTATTAAAGTAAAGGTAACAGATTTAGATTCACAGGAAGTTATCAAAGTAAAGTATTCTGGAATGTGGTGTTTCTGGGAATATTTGGGAGAGTATTCAGCAGCTTATGTGTCCTATACGGTGTGGATTTATGCTTGGGTCTCGGGTGGTAAGCCTAGGTTGAGGAATTGTGGTGCTATTGCAATAGAGAATATCGAGTTGAAGATGAATCAGAAGGAAATTTAGATAGATGGAGTAGCTTGATAGTAGACCGAATCGGTATGGTAAGGATATAATTAACCCCTTGTGTGTGTTTGTCATAATGAGTTCTTACAAGTAATTTGCAGCAATGCTCTTATATTGGGATGACTTTCTTAGCTTGGTCGAGTTAGAAGGATTTAGTCATGGCAGGCTTGATTTGTGCAAACGGAATTCGGAGAGTCCTTGATGATTTTTACTGCGATTTGGAGATGCAGATTTTCTATGGGCATGCGAAGCCTGGGATGTATATTGATTTTCTCCTAGATGGGACCAATGAAAAGTTCTTGGCTAGTTGAGTGCGTAGATGTCTATAGCTCGGAAGGAGATGAAGTTTTCATGTTGTCCTCGGTTGATATGGTATATGCGGTATGTTGTAGAGGATCGAGACTTGCGTTTGTAAGGTTACAGTTCTGTTCTGAAGGGAAGTTTATGAAACTCTTAAGCAGTTGGGTGGACTCAGATTATTAAGGAAATGGTACTGCTAGTTGGAAGCGATTTCATGAGAGTATATGTTTCAGTAAAAGGGCAATGTGATTCAGTTGATGGCATTTTAGTAGTATTACGGCACTTTCTTGTTAGATCAACTGGTGATATTCGGGTTTGCTTTGTGGCACAAGGAAATTTTAAAGTATATTTCATGGAATGATTGGGTATTTGAGGTGTGGTATGATTTCAGACGACGAAAATGGGATCGGGTCTGATGATTCGGTGCTGTATAGAGTTGGAGACTGAGAGTTCTCATGTTCAGACTATGTCGTGGTGGTAGATCATGTGTATCGACACGATATGGTGACTATCGGGGAGTGCAGACCCGAGCAGATACTTTATTGCTTACTATGTTAGATTTTAGTTGTGATATTGGGTTCAGACTGGTTTTTTCCGTGTTGTGTTATTTTGGGCTATTGCGCTAAGGCAGCGCTGTTGGCTATGCTGGAAGATGCCACAGATTGAGGGGCGATGTTCGACAAAATATGCCCTATTGGGGAGATTTTTATAATTTGTAGACCAAGCAGATAGCTGGAAAGGATTGTCTTTCTTATTTGGGCTTTTGTGATGGGAGCCAGTGCCGAGACTTCTCATATCGATTCAGTTCTTTTGGTGAGAGAATTTCTGAATATGTTTCTTGTCGCCGGGCATGTTGCATGGAGAGGTTGTTGTTTCAGTATTGATTTGGTTCCGTGCACCGTGTCGTATGGAAATGGTAGGAGTTATAGTGGTGGAATGAACGATTCAGGATTTCCTTGATAAAGAGTTCGCTGATAGGCCAATGTGGATGTGTGTTATTGCTTGAGTCGGCTTGGTTGGCGCTGAATCGTATTGTTGAGGCATATGTTGATTCGACTGTTATTGAGATTATTAGTGATCTAGGGAGATTTATGAGTTACCTTTCTATGTTGTGAGACGTTATGATCTGTTGGATATGGGCACATATGCTGCAGTTCATTTGGAGTCTCATAGTAGGTGTCGAGCGGGAAGAGTAATTGGGTATTGCTCAGTGAATGCCATATTGATTATGTCCTATCGGGTTTGTGTGGTATATGTTATTTGTTTCACCATGGGTGTAATGATTTGCTTTGGTGCCATACATCAAATTATGCGTGGTTGTCAATTTCGAGCATAGTGACTTGATGTGTCTCATGTATAGAAATGTTTGGAAAGTGTGAGCATGTGATTTTTGCCCTGCGTGAATTGCTCTTATAAATTCAAACAAAATCATTTCTTTTAGTTTTTTGTAATTTTGTGAATTTTCGTGATATTTTTTCTAAGTGTTTGCATTTTGTGTGCATTTTAATTTAATACACATTCATCAAAAATACAAAAATATATCGCATGTGCATGTAGAAGTAGATATGACATTTTCCAAGCATTAGTTAGCAATTGGTCATTTTATAAACGGAGATTCAAAAATAGGTTCAATTTGCTCGTTTAGTTATTTGAAATTTTAGGTAATTTTTCTTTTAATTTTATTTTAAAAATAATTATACAAGATTAGTTAGCATTTTATAGGTTGTTTGGGATTTATAACGTAATTTAGATATTTAATAATCTTGGAAAACAAAAAGAAAAATGAAAAAAATAGAAGAGGAAATCTGAAAATTCAATTAAAAAAAGAAGACTCAATTGGGCCATTTTAAATAAAATTTCAGCCCAAAACACCCCAACAACCAGCCCAGTCCACGCCCAACCCGGTCCACCACCCAATACAAAACGACATCGTTTTATACTGAATTAATTAGGGCTGTTGATCTTTGATGATTGGACGGTGCTGGAACTGGGTAACATGGCATATATAAGTGTCAAAAACCCCCACCCCCAGAAATGCACCTCGTACCTTGTCTCTAAGTAAAACCCTAACGCCACCTACTCCCGCCGTGCGCCGCAGGTCAGAAATCACCGCCACCTGCGGCAGTGTTCCAAAACCCACCAAAATAACACCACCTGACCACCTCAACTTCCTCTATTCAAATATGTGCTTAGTTCCCTTCGAATCATTCCCCAGTGTCTCGAATCTTAGCCAAAAGATTCGACTCAGCTGCCGTGCACAGTAGCGCTGCTTCAAAATCATCTCAAAATCACACCAAGGAACCACCGTCCCTCCCTCATCCCAAATCCCTACTTAATATCCTCCAAACATCTCAGGGTCTCCTCGAATATTGATTCAAAAAGTCCGACCGGGACCAAGTCGTTCGAAAACAGTCTCAAAGCGGTACAAAGCCATTTGCTATGCCTTCCTCTTCTGTCATACCTCCTTTTTGCACGGCTACCCCGAAGGATGACACGTATAAGGGAGTTTTTCCAATTAAAGTGACATTATTCGAAATGAGATTATTTATTTATTTAGAGTCGCCACTTGGGATAGGTTTGGCTTTTGGTGTCCCAAGTCACCGATTTTTTTAGGATCCCAAATCAAGGAAACTTTTCGACTGCCCAATTGGAGTCGGCGAAGCAGAAATTCTAAGTAAGAAATTCTGTTGACCCGAGGGAAGGTGTTAGGCACCCTCAGATCCTGTGGTTCTAGCATAGTCACTTACACTATTACAGTTGGCTAAAATTCTGATTTTTATACATGTTAGTTCTACAGTGCAATTATAACATTATTAACTGCTTTATTTATTTTTTGGAATGTTTGCAACGTTATTAAAATATGTCTCAAACCACGTCACATAAATGCACCCGGGTTCTCGACACATTTTAACATCGTTGAGATTTGGATTTAGGCCACATAAATGCGCACCCAAATTTAGGAAGATACATTATTAAAATAATGCTCCTAAAGCAAGTACGCATTTTTAACTTCGTGGAAAAACCGTGAAATTCACTAAACGGCATTTCCCAGATTTCTAAGCATTTTATTACAATTAGAGGGCCACGCAGCGTATGATTTTGTTTAGCGTGGCACACTCATTTTTATTTTTAGAAAGGCAACCTAATTATGCGTGTCTCAAAATAAAAGGGAAGTCCTAATTAAATGGTATGTTAATGATTTGTCCAAAAGAAACATTCAGCAGTGTATATCTTCAACACTTTGATGTCTGATTTCTTCCATTGGGCCATATTAACGAGGCAGTTAGCCCAGTAGTATATTTTTATACTTTAGAATTACGACCATCTGGGCCTTCAATTGGGCCTAGATATTTGGAACTACAAATTAATCATAAGGATAGCATTTCCCAAATCGCTACACTACATCTGTTAAGATTATTCATAGTTCATCATTTTAACATATTAAAGACGTTTGATGAGGTAAAACTCCAAATAATGCGACAATTTTTTACTCGTGAATTACTATACCAAAACCCAAGTTTAAAATTGACATAGTCAATCTGATAAACCTATCACTATGGGTTAACATGTGCATATACATGATGTTCCTATTATTGAATCAAACAGAAAAACTAGGAAAATTGTCAACTACCATGTTTTCACCCTACTGAAATTCAAATAACTTAAAGCTAAAAGTATAAATAACAGTCAAGCATAGTCCAAATGATCATACATATTACAGCACCAAGATGAGATAAATATCCTAAATACTACTAAACTAGTAACATTTGCACAATAACATTAACATGAAAAATACAAATATCTTCATTCTCAAACGTGACCATTGATATACACAACTGTGCATTTCCAGATTTCCTGAGTGAGAATAAGTACCTCGAATTATAGCAAAGAGGAAAATCCTTATGAGTAAGGTAAGAGAGAATCAATAAAAAGCAGCAAATCAACCAATTAAGACCCAGGAGTAGTATCAGGAAACTCAGGAAGGTTTTGAAAGACCAATAACAACACAAGTTCCAATCCTATATCTCGAACAAAGAAAACCAGCCTGAGACCAATGCCCAAAGTAGATGCTGAGAATTCTAACACCCTAAATGCATATGCCTCAAGTAATCTTCACCTTACAATGGATATAATTTTTATTATTTTTGGAAAATTTAGGAGGTTTTTGCCAGAAAAAAAGCTTGGGATTTTCAGGGAATTTTTCAGATGGTGTTCTCGACTTCTTCTTCCTTTTAAAAACAAAAAGATACCCTTTTATAGCCAAAGCCTTAGGGAAACATTTTCTTCTTGTTTTCTTATTATTCCTTTCCCCATTTCCCAGAATTGCTTAATTGGTCCCTTGTTTTTAACTTGTGCCTCAAGTTTTAAGAGAAAAGTTACCAGAAATTGTATTTCGAACCTCCAACTAGAAGGTTCCAGGGATTTTTTACAAGATTTTTATGCCCAAATATCCCTGTTACCCTTGTCTTTCCTTCTTAATTACTAGCCTAAATGTTTTTTACCCTGGTGCCTATCCATTTGGTCAGGAGTTGACCATGGTCAATTACTCAAGGCCATAAACCATAGTCTCATTATCAGTTGGGGTCGAGTTTTAAGAAAGCTAGGCCTTACTTAACTATTAAATTGAAGACTACACTATACTATTAAAAGGCAAACAAAAAATGGTCAAAATTGATAAGTAACAGGTCAATGAAACACATATATACAGGCGGATTTAGACAAGTACAAAAATATGGGACTAAATTACTCAGAGGCAAAAATAAAGCTAACAAGCACAAACTTTAGAAGCAAACACAAAGTTTATCACAAATGAGCATTGACCAAATTGAAACGAAAAGGGAAAGTTAAACCAGGGAAGAGATGGACAATTTGAGCTAACTGAATAATTCAAATTAGTCAAGGAACATCTATGAATTCAATTGGTAAAGGGACCATTCAGAATGGGTTATCAAAAACTTAAACTAAAAGGCACATGATTCTGGATGAAAACAAAACAGCTAATTAGAATATTTTCATAGATGAGCAAATAGAACATTCATGTACTCACACAAAACTAAAACAAAGAAAACTTAGAAGCAATCAAAAGGAAAACAAGGAACTTAGCTTAACATCATAGCCCTAAGACATTTGACCTTCGTGTCTCATGGTTTCCAATCATTTATGGTTTCAAATCTGGGAATGTTTTAGGCCTTTTGGAAACTTTGTGTAATCATTTGAGAGGGGAGAGGGTATCAGGTGTAAGGTCGGTTAGTTTGGGATTGGTTTGTGTTTCAGATCATTTTCCAATTTGATTTTTTTGCCAGGTTCAGTTGTATTCGAAGGCTGTTGGTTGTGAATTTGTGGAGGGGAAGGTGAGGAGGTCACCTGGTATCAGTTTCAAGGAATTCCAGGGAGGTTGGAGATTTGGTAAGTGCTTTGATCTATATTCGAATCAATGGTAGGGGTTTGGAGGAATTTGAACATGGATCCGTTATGGGGATGGGGTAAGGGACATAGGGTGTTATTTTGGAAAGTTTCCGGCGGTGGCGCCGCTGTGGGCGGCGGAAACGGTGCCCAAAGATTTCAATATTCGAAGAGATCGACTCACAGTTAAGACTTGATTCTTAGGGAATCAGAAAGAAAAGGGAACAGTGAGTCAGGGGTGTATTATTGGGAAGCATCAGAGCTCTGCCATCGGCGGAGACGATTTCTGGCCGGCGGCTATAAGGCGGTGTATCGACGGAGACGAAGGGTACGAGGAAGAGGCTTTTTGTCTCTAGGGTTTGGTCCGATTCAGACACTCTTATGTAGCATCCTTATCAAACTTCGGTCGTTGGATTATTGTTGATGAACGGCTGAGATTGATTACCCCAAAAAGAGGTCGTTTTGGGGCGTCTCTCATAGCAGCTTGGGTCAGAGACGGGTTGGGTCGGTTTTTTGGGTACTTTTGGGACGTGTAGGGTAGTTGGGCCACCCAGATTTTACTCAATTGTGGCCAACCTGATCTAATTCTTTTCAATTCTCTCTTCTTTTTTTCATTTTTATTTTTAAAACTTCCTAATTTATTTTAAAATTTCTTATCAAACTAAATACTAAATTCAACTAGATTAGACTACTAATTACCTAAACTAACCAAATATGAAATTTAACAATTTTGGAACTACAAATTAGATATCGCCAAAATAAACTACTTACTTTTGTGATTTTTACGTTTCGCAAAACAAAACTCTAATTACCAATTAATTATAACAAAAATAAGTAAAATCAAATCCTAAATGCTTATGTAATTTTTTGTATTATTTATGACTTGTCTTGCATGAACCAATAAAAAATACACACAAAAATCCACAATTAAATCCTTAAATTTAATAATAAAAAGGAAAATTCTAAGTCTGAGAATTCTGTAGGAGTAATTTTAATGAGGCAAAAATAATGTGCTCACAGCTGCCCCTCTTTGTCCGGAAACACGAAGGGTTTTCTGTCAAAGATAAATGAGCGCTATGCGGAATTTTTGCCTACTCAAAACTCTAGGAGAAGTATTTTGAAAAGATGTCTGACCGAACCTTGCTTCAAAGGTTGCCTACATATCTTTGGCGATAAAGGAATCAGGTCAGTGTAGTTCTGGAGTGTTTGAAGCTGTGACTACCATGGGCTGTGATTTCATTGCTGATGATGTTGCTACTGATCACTGACTCCTTATTACACCAAAGGAAAAATCAACAGCTAAGCTAGCTAGGCCTATCAATTACGGATTACAAGATTCCTATATACACCTCTTGAAGCTTGATCTCGAGTCTTAGCTGATTTCCCTGAAGACCTCGATCTGAATCTCGATGCTTGCATGGTATAGGTGCTGGTTTTGTTTCAGCATTTGGACTGGAGCATGGCATACGAGACTTTTGACTTCAATCACACTTTGAGTCGTCCACATCCTTTCTTTTTTTGAACATTCTGAGTTTGCACCTTTTGCTCTCTTCTTTTATTTGATTGAGACTTTTATGCTCTTGGTTACCTCGAGTATTGTGCCTTGAGGTGCAACCTGTTCTGACATATAAAACAAACGAATGAAATTTCTGCCCCAGTTTTCACTGGAAAATTTTGTGAGTTATTTGCAACAAAACTCTGAGCTATTTCTTTACCGAAAACAATTAAAGTCAGGATTGTGTATCCTTTGGAATGATTGCCAGGTTATGCTGGGAAGGAGAAAAGGTTCCTGCTGGGGATAAGAGGAGGATCCACGGGTTATGCCGGGGTTCGAAAAAATAAACTCCTAGGTTATGCTAGGGAAAATCCGCGGGTTGTGCTGGGATTGAACGGAAAATTCCTGGGTTATGCCAGGGGAATCCGTGGGTTATGCCGGGATTGAAAGAAAAACTCCTAGGTTATTCTAGGGAGATCCGTGGGTTATGCTAGGATTGAAAGATAAACTCCTACGTTATGCTAGGGTGATCCGCGGGCTATGCCGAAATTGAAAGATAAACTCCTAGGTTATGCTAGGGAGATCCACGGGTTATGTCGGGATGAATGAAAAATTCCTAGGTTATGCCAGGAGATCCACGGGTTATGCCGGAATTGAATGGAAAATTCCAGGGTTATGCTGGGGGAATCCGCGGGTTATGCCGGGATTGAAAGAAAAACTCCTAGGTTATGCTAGGGAGATCCGCGGGTTATGCCAAGATTGAAATATAAACTCCTAGGTTATGCTAGGGAGATCTGCGGGTTATGCCTGGATTGAAAGATAATCCTGGGTTATGCTAGGGGGATCCACGGGTTATGCCGGGATTGAATGGAAATTCCTGGGTTATGCCAGGGGGATCCACGGGTTATGCAGGGATTAAATGGGAAATTCTTAGTTTATGCTAGGAAGATCCGCGGGTTATGCCGGGATTGAATGGAAAATTTCCGGGATATACGAGGGGATGGTAGGGAGTGAAAGGCCACAGAGATCTTTTTGACTATGCCGGGGATAGAAAAGGAAAGGAAGGACCCTTAGGTTATGCGAAGGACAGAAGGGCTTTAGTCCTCAAACTATGCTGGGGAATAAAGGCGAAGGAGGGGCCCTCAGGTTATGTTGGGGATGGGAAGAGGAAATGGTTCCTCTAGTTATGCTGGGTATATAAAGAGAAACCCCCAGGTTATGCTGGGTAAAGAAAGAAATTTCTCGGTCTGTGCTAGGAGAACGCGTGTGATCCTTGGTTATGCCGAGGAGGTCCACAAGTTGTGCTAGGGAAGGCTAGGGATGTGGACCTAAATCTGGGGAAGGAGTAAGGGATCAGAGTCGCATGTTATCGCATTTTTTTTATGAAATATCAGGAAAAGATGTAAAGGAAACTTCCCTTTTTGTTGGTCATTGATGCAACACTATTCTTAGCCCTTGTCCCATTCCTTTGATTGCATTTGTCATGTGTCCCCATTGTTTTTGGATTACACCTGTTTCGAATTTTAATTCAAAAACAGAGCAATTTGTTAGTTTGAACAGTGATTGGTTTGTGGCCTTGTTTCACTTAATTTCAACCTCATTCCTGTTAGAGGAAACCCTTGACTTCCAAATTTTGCCTGGTAGGTTGGTCGGGGGTCCTCATCTTTCAGATTGGTTTTTCTTTTACAGGTCCTTAGCTATGATTTTATTGTTGCAATTTACACTTCGAGGCTTGCCTTTTGAGAGCTTTGTGGGAACAATTAGCCATCTTGGGCTTAACCTTTCAAATTTTCATTCGCCTTCGTGGGCTCTCGACTTGAATTTCTTTTCTTTCTACTTTCCTGCTTTTGAAGCCTCAGCCATCATGATCAGCCGGGATTGGCTAAATGCGCTAGCTGATACCGGATATTCCTGTTAGTTCTCGCACGGAGAAAACCTGTGAGACCGGTCTTGCTACCTTCTCTTGCGGAATGGTCAGGACATCAAAGTTAAAAAGAAAAGGAGTGGGAGAAACAACAAAAGCAAACACATGGATTTAGAGAGGTATGTCTCTTTTTGGAGAAAAAAGGAGGACTTATATGGGAGTGTGTGCCGACTTTATATGGAAATGACATGCTTCTTGGACTAGATGTCCAGCCCAGATCCATTTCTGCTTTTTGATTTCAATCTTTCAAACCATGGAAATTTGTTCAAGCTTGGGTGGTAATATTTCCTCTTTTCGGCCGACGAAGCCCTTTTACGGGTTTTCGCTAGTCGCCCTCTCTCATTTCTCTTCTCACGTCGCCCGATAGTGCTCTTTGCGATTTTTCACTAAGCGGACTCTCTCATTTTTATTTTCTCTACTCACTGTCGCCTTATGTTGCCCGAGGTTTTTCACCGGTAAGACTCTCTCATTTAGTTTCTCTCAATTTGAAATGTGGCGAACCCCAACAATGGTGTTTACCACATCCCTGTTTTGGTCAATTGATCGGAAAGACTTGGATTAGGCACTTGAGTAAAGGAAATCAGATGGAAATTTACAACTTTGGAACCATTCTTGAGGGTTTACAACCAAACTATTACATTTCTGCCCCAGTTTTATTTCTTGGGGAACTGAGGTTTTATTTTGACATGACTAAACCTCGGGGAGAGGCTGGCTACGTATCCTTTCGGAATCAAGTCAGACGTAGTTCAGGAGTATTTCCTAAACTAATTTTTTTGTTATTTCTTCTGTTTTCAATCATTCATTTTTCTTTATTTTCTTTTTTTTCCTTTATTTTGATTTTTGATTTTTTATGTTGAACAACAACTCTGGGTTCCAAATAGGGTAAACAAAATGCAATCGGCTCGAGGGGTTTGTGAAGGATTGGTAGCATTTGGGGTAGTGTGAAAGAAAGTCTTCGTCATTTCAATCGACCGGAATCGTTGCAACAGAGGGTTCAAACGTAATACCATTTTACTGCATCTGCATTTACTGCTGTCTCGGGCTTGTCTCCTTCAACGTCACCCAGGTACAATTCTCTTTTGGGTAATATCTGATAATGTACAGACCTTTCCAGTTAAGACCGAACTTTACCTTGGCTTCCTGATGGTGAGGGAGTATACGCCTCAATACCAGCTGTCCGACTTCAAAATTCCTAGGGCGCACCTTCTTGTTATAACCACTGGCCTTTCTTTGTTGGTATAACTGCCTGTGACAAACTGAAGCCATTCGTTTTTCCTCAATTAGTGACAACTGCTGCAACCGAGTTTTAACCCATTTTCTATCCTCAAGTTTTGCTTCGATAATTACCCGGAGTGAAGGGATTTCTACTTTTGTAGGTATGACAGCTTCAGTCCCACAGACCAGTAAGTATAGAGTTGCCCCTACCGTATGTGCGCACTGTGGTGCGATATCCCAGCAATGCAAAAGGAAGCTTTTCATGCCATTGTCTTGAGCTTTGAATAATTTTTCTCAAATTCTTCTTGATGTTCATGTTAGCTGCTTCGCCGGCACCACTGGCTTTGGGATGGTAAGGGGTGGAGTTTCTATGTGTTATCTTAAATTATTCACATATTTCTCCCATCAGACGACTGTTCAAGATTTGCTGCGTTGTTTGTAATGATGGTTGCGGGGATTCTGAAACGACAAACGATGTTGGAATGCACACAATCTACCACAACTTTCTTGGTGATGGACTTAAGTTTGATAGCTTCAACCCATTTTGTGAAGTAGTCAATAGCAACCAATATGAATCTATGTCCATTTGAGGCTTTTGGCTCAATCGGCCCAATGAAATCCATGCCCCAGGCAGCGAATGGCCAGGGTGCTGACATAAGATGCAATTTGGTTGGCGGTGTATGAATCAAATCACCGTGCACCTGACAGTGATGACATTTCCAAACGAACTGAAGGAATCTTTCTCTATGGCCATCCAGTAATACCCTGCTCGAAGTATTTTCTTTGCTAGTACATATCCATTTATATGAGGTCCACACACTCCTGCGTGTACTTCATGCATAATTCTCCCGGCTTCCTTAGTGTCAACACATCTTAGTAAGTTGAGATCCGGGGTCCTCTTGTATAAAGTATCACCACTCAAGAAGAAATTACTCGCGTGCCGTCAGATAGTTTTCTTTTGCTCCCCTGTAGCTTGCTCGGGATACTCTTGTGTTTTCAAAATCTCTTGATGTCATAATGCCAGGGCTGGGTGCTGGACTCTGCCTCGGTCACATTACAATACCCATGCATTTCTTTGATTTGGATTTCCAAAGGATCAACGTAAGCGTTTCCAGGGTAAGGCAACATGGAAGCCAGAGTTGCGAGTGCGTCTACTAGCTTATTGTGACAACGAGGAATGTACCTAAATTGTACCGACATGAACCGTTTTCTGAGATCCTCCACATGTCGCCGATAGGGGATGAGCTTAACATCTCTTGTTTCCCACTCTCCTTGAGCCTGTCGGATGATCAAATCTGAATCCCCCATGATTAACAATTCCTCAACATCTTGGTCAATGGCCGTGTTCATGCCCATGATACAAGCCTCGTATTCAGCTGTATTATTGGTGCAAAAAAGACTACAGCCTTGCTGTAGCCGGGTAATGTTGACCAGTGAGTGAGATTAATATTGCCCCAATCCCTATGCCTTTTGAGTTTACTGCTCCGTCGAAGGACATTTTCCAAGCGGGGATGTCTTCAGATATTACCTCCACCAAATTCACTTCTTCATCAAGGAAATAGGTATTCAAAGGCTGATACTCATTGTTAACTGGATTCTCGGCCAGATGATCTGTTAATGCTTGAGCCTTCATTGCGGTACGAGTGACATAAACTATGTCGAACTCGGTGAGCAGGATTTTTCATTTTGCCAATCGCCCTGTGCGCATCGGTTTTGAGAATATATACCTCAATGGGTATAGCCTGATTATGAGTTAGGTGGTGTGGGCTTGCACGTAATGTGTCAACTTCCTGGCCACCCATGTCAAGGCACAACAGGTTCTTTCTATCAACGTGTATTTGGCCTCGTAACTGGTGAACTTCTTGCTCAAATAATAGATAGCTTGGTTTTTCTTTCCCATGGCGTCATGCTTCCTGAGAATAAAACCAAAAGAGCTCTCCAAGACTTTTAGATAAAGAAATAATGGCCTTCTCGGTTCTGGCGAGACTAAGACTGGTGGGGTGGACATGTAGTGTTTGATTCAATCGAATGCCTCTTGACACTCACCAGTCCATTTAATTGCTGTATCCTTTTTCAATAGCTTGAATATGGGTTTGCATGTGGAAGTCAACTGGGCGATGAATCGGCTGATGTAATTCAATCTTCCTGGTAGGCTCATTACATTCTTCTTGGTTTTTGGAGGCGGTAGCTCTCGAATGGATTTTATGTTACGAGCATAAAATACTGGAATGGATATGTTACGAGCATGTGTAATGGAATTCAAAGGTAGCTGGGATGATCATCTGCCACTTGTTGAGTTTGTATATAATAATAGCTACCTTTCCAGTATTCAAATATCTTCGTATAAAGCTCTTTACGGACGAAATTGTAGGTCGCCTATATGGTGGTTTGATGTTGGAGAATCTGTATTACATGGGCCATACTTTGTTTAGCAAACTCTAGAAAAACTAGAGCTTATCCGTGATCGGCTATTGATAGCTCAGAGTCATTAGATATCATATTCTGACGTGCGACGACGGTATTTAGAGTTCGGGGTTAAGCACCGGGTATTCTTAAAGGTGTCACCTATGAAGGGTGTGATGAGGTTTGGAAAGAAATGTAAACTCATTCAACAGTATATTGGGCCTTATAGGATCATTCAGAGAAGTGGTCCAAGTAGCTTATGAGTTAGAATTGCCCTCGGAATTGAAGTTTGTCCGTCCCTTGTTTCACGTATCTATGTTACGGAAGTGTATTGGCGATCTCACCCGAGTGGTGCCCATGAATGATGTACAGATTACAGAGGAATTGTCATATGAGTAAATACCAATTTCCATTCTAGACCAACAAATCTTCAAGCTGCGAAACAAAGAGGTAACCTCTGTGAAAATACTTTAGAGGAGCACCAATGTAGAAGAAATGACTTGGGAGGCTGAGAAAGACATGAATTCATGATATCCCTACTTATTTCACCTCTAGAGAAGACTCCGACTAAGATGTCATAAACTCAAGGTGCGTGTACGAATTCTTGTACTGGCTATTGTTATTGGTCGTGTGAGACCATCGTCATTATTAACGATTATGGTCTTATGTAGCGTTAAATTATTGGATTTCTACAAGAAGAGTTTGTAGAAGTGTTGTTACAAAGGGGACTCTACAAAGTTTATATAAATCTCGGAGATTTAAACTTTCGAGAACTAATGTTTCGAAGGGGGGAAGGATGTTACATCTCGCATTTTCATTTTGTTTTCAGTTAAACAACGTAGACTCGGGGATAAGATCATCTTGACATTAACGTACTTACGCTATTTACATCAAGCGATAAATAAGTGTTATGAAGGATGAAAGGATACACGGATTAAAGAAAATGAGTTTCGTTAAAAGTGGATAATTTGGAATAAAATACGGGTCGATGGATAATACCTGATAAATATGAATTAGTTCCATACAAGGTACCATATCACCACGATAGTATAATATAATATATATGAAGTTCTTTTCAAAATAAATAAATTTTTTAATAATTTGTGGTAATTTTTAAATTATATAAATAATTAATTAATTATCAAAAAATATAGGATAAAACTTAATCAATTATACCTAAAAGAAACGTGGCACAAGGCCACAAATAAAGAAAGGTGACTCATTATAACATAGGTTTAGGTGTCAACCTAATAAATAAAGTAACTCAACCAAATATTACTTAAGCTTAAATCTTAGTAAGACTTGTAAAAATCTTATCCATGTAGACAATCTGTCCTTAGCTTCAATCTATGTCTTTGGTTTGAATCAAGAATTTCGAAACAGATTCATTTCGTCCAAATTCTTAGCCAAAAATTTAAATTGAAATTTGAAAGGGCAACCACAATTTCTTTTCTGAATTTGAAGAGATTCAAGTAGAATTTCGTTCGACATATTTCACATAAGTATAAGTTTTATTCTGTTCAAATAATTCTTTGGAACATGTATATTAAGGTCCTCTTTTTTTTCTTTTAGCATGGTCAAAATTATATTGAAGAAACACGCAAATATCAATTTTTATAAATTACTTTATTCATAAAAATACTAGGGGTCTTTATATTCTTGATTCCCCAAGGGAATTACTACAACAACAACAATAACAACAACAACAAGTACCTAGTATATTCCCACCAGGTGGGGTCTGGGGAGGGTAATATGTAGACGAGCCTTACCCCTACCCGAAAGGGTAGAGAGGCCCCCAAAGGAATTACTATTATCTTTTATTCATGAGTCTCAAAACAATAAACAGTTGAATAAGTTTATCCGTAAGAAATATTGATATTATTACGTATTTTTCATGCATTTCACTCATTTATACATGTGCAGTGATCCATGACCAGATGGAGTTACATACGCGTATATGTGTAATTACATGTGTAGGGAATATGGGAAAAAGTTACGACGTTATATATGCACCACCACCTAATCATCTAGTATATGTTGATGATGTTACCCATAGTGGTTGAGATGATATGATAGGATTCCCTCAGTAGCTTGATGATATTATGTACACTCATACCTATGCATGTGACGATATTTATATGCACGTTCATGACATTATAAATGTTTCTAAATTTACAAAGTTATTTAGATTTAAAGATGTGTTTCCTTATTCCATGTTTCATCTATGTCTTTTATGTAATAATTTTCCTACATACTCAATACATTTTTCGTACTAACGCTCCATTTCACAGTGCCTGCATTCATGCCCGCAAGTGCAGGTAGCCAAGCTGATGGTTCCCTTTTTTAGGATCCCTGATTAGCGAGAATTGGTGTGCTCCTCTTAATCTGGAGCTGCTTTTGATGTTGGAATGATACGTTTGTATGTATGTATATATGTATATTATATATATATATATGGGGGGGGGGGGGTATAACGTGGCTCAACATGTCTTTGTACAGTTATGTTTCTATTAGAGGTCTATGGATAGTATGTCTAGTGGGCTATACGAGGCCTTCTCGGCCTTCGATTTTGAATGCGTAGTTGTCTTTTGTAATCTTGTAGGCTCACGCACTATATCCTGCATGTATACATATATATGCTTGGTTGGCAGGTTTCCTTCATATATATTATTTTTTGTAATTCAGCAGATGTTATTCAGATTCATATCTTAGACGCATGCTTAGGGGTCTTTGACAGGTAGGACTCAGGCACACGCCGCGGCCCATTAGTTTTGGTTGTGACAAGTATTTAAATAATTATAAGATAGTTACGGAAAAATAAAACAGAGTAAAAGTCAGTTTCAGAAAATAAAAGAAATCATAAATAAGCAGTTAAATTCAAATAAAAGGGAAAGGGCATACGAGATAAGGCATGCTCGGTCTAATTCACAAAAAAATGTTTGTTATGGTAAGAGCCTAAAATATCCCCAGCAGAGTCGCCATGGTGTCACGCCTCCTTTTTTTCTTGCTGAAGCCGGGTTTCGGCATTCATAGGGGAACAACTCATTTCCTTTTTTGGAAATTGGGTATTTGAAGAGTCGCCACCTAATTAATAATGATGCAGTTTTTCACATCCTCACAGGCGGCAGGCCACAACGGCGGTTTCCAATAGAACTTAAACTATGTGAATAATTCACTTTAACAAGTGAACAGTTTAAACACATATTTCCAAATAAAGGCCTATTTTCACATCCTAAATACATGTACGAATTAGGTAATAGGAGCGAGAGAGGTTTGAACAACTTGAACATGTATATGTAAAGAAAAGAAAGTTTATAAAATTCAAACACATATGGAATTGGAAAAGGGAAGTCCTAGATTGATTAGCCTAGAGGATCATACTCATACAATGCCTGGTAACCACTCCTCAATGAGAGGTTACACGTGACATTAGCGCATAGTCATCATATCCTTTTGCTACACATTACCCTCCCCATAGTGGTTATATAAGCGAGTTTAACTTAACGACCTCTAAGCGTGCTGCTACCCGTCCCTTACTTATGATCATGGTAGAATTTGGGACCACTAAATCTGGGCAGTTCTAAACAATCTAGGTTTTAAAAGGTAAAGATTTATGCGACAACCAAATAACATATAGGACAAGCAAACAAAGACAGGCAGTTAGAAGGCTCACATTTATCTTTGCATGTATATAGGCAAACAAACAGCATACCTAAAACTAAATTTTTGAAGAATGTTCAGAAATCCTAAGAACATGATATCTAGATTAACATTGTAAAATAGAACATGCAGTTTTTGTTTTTTTATGGGACTGGAAGGATCCTAACCAGTTTGCCTACTGGTTTTACAGCTTGTTAAACATGTATAAATTCACATATTAAGAGAACTGGTTCCACAATTATTTAGTGCCCTAGTGCTTTCCTAAGTGTGTATATTTAGTCACAATTTTGGGAAGCATTTTGAAGTTCTTTAACTTGTAGGCATGCTTTATAGTGATATTAATTAAAACAGCGATGAGGACTATTAAAGAAAAGAGTAAGATAATTGATTAACTGATTCAGAACCTATAGGCATGATTTCGAATTAGACTAATCTTTAGATCCTATAGGCATGATGTCTAGTTATGGCTGATTTTAAATCCTATTGGCATGATTTTTATGCTCAAAGATGATTTTAAATCTTATCGGCGTGATGTCTAATTATAATTAAAATGAAGCAAGTAGAATTTATCAGACCAAAGCCGAAACCTTATTTGGCATATTATTTAAAAAAACACACTTGAACCAAATGAACACTATAGGCATGTTATCTAACAAAATACATTTGAATAAAAGTGATACTTATAGGCATATTATCTACCTATCTTTACCCACGGTATACAACTATACTCCCTTTCACTAGTCACCCCAATATCTGTTTATAATTAATTTTTACAAACCAATGATTGAATACAAATTACGTAAATAGAATAGAAATTAAGCTATATGGAGTCTGCAGTAGGCCAAAAGAAAATCCTAGTGTACCAAGCTTTCACTAGTCTCAAATCCTAAGATTTCATAGCCCAATTCATGTCCAAGTATGTCAGAGTTCCCTAAGGATCTCAAGGATCCGGGGCAGTGCTCACACCCAGACTTGTCTCAAATAAAGACTGATTATGTGTAATGTGGAAGTGTCGGCCCTGATATGCAAGAGTTCAGAGAGATCTCATGGACCTCTAAGCAGTACACATACCTAGAGGGGTAGAATATAAACAATGGCCTTTAGTACCGAATCAAATTCCTCATCTTCACAAGTCATTCCGAGTACCAGTCCATTGGTGTGAGTAGGCAAATGATTATTCATCATATTAGAAGTCTCTTCATCCCAAAGAACGATTCTTCCAGCTTCAATCAAATCTTCAACTATCCTTTTGAGGGTCCAATATCTTTTTGTATTGTGTCACATTGCTCCAGAGTGGTAATCATATCTAGCATCAGCTCGAAGTGAGGAGGAATCGGGGTTTGGCTGGTTTAGTGCCACTGACTACAACAAACCTCGCCTTACTAGCTTTTAGAACATGCCCGAGTATGATTCACCAATAGGGGTAAACTAATTTCTTTCTGAAAGGTTATCTTGGGCGAGGAATGTACATGGGAACATCTGATGTGGGATTATATGGAGTTTAGTAAGGATATGCATTTCTCGGATGTGGAGCTCGATTTTGTGTATAATATTTTGGCCGTGTGCAAGGATCCTCGTTCGTCACTGCATACCAACAAATTCAACCACCTAAATATAACCGGGCAAATTTGCTCACAAAACAAATTATTGGAAGGTTGGAAGGAAATATTTTTTTGAATTTTTTATTTTGATTTTAATTTTTTTTATTTTAGAAAGAAAAATTTGTAAAAATTCATCTGCTTTTGATTTGAACTTCGGGAACTTTAAAAGTAAAAAAAATATGATTGTTTCAATTTTCATTTGTTTTCTCTTTCCCTAAAGAAGAAAGAAAATATTTTTGGATTTTGAAAGTTGCCTTTTAATTATCGAAAGAGGGACTTTTAAAAAAAATTGGATTTCTTAGATTTTTGTTTTTAAATTATCTTTTATTTTTATTTATTTAATTTATTTACAAAACTACTTCTAAAGAAAACCGAAAATATTTTTGGACTTCAATTTTTTTTAAAATTGTTTTTTGAAATAAAGACTTTTAAATATGGAAAAGAACAATTTTTTTATTATTCTTTTTTGATTATTTGTTTCGAAATTTTGGGAAAAGATTTCTTAAAAAGGTAAAAAAAAATTTTGTTTTTTTTTTTTATTTTGAATTTTTATTTGATTTTTGTGGATTTTCGAAAGCACTTTTAAGAAAACATTTTGGATTTCTAAGTTTCTCTTTTTTTCTTTTTTCATTTACGAAAGTACTTTTAAAGGAAAGAGAAAATATTTTTGGACTTTTATTTTTAAACCTTTTTATGGATATTTATAAAGGAAAGATTTCTAAAGAAGAAAAGAGTAGTTTTGGATTTTTATTTCTGATTTTTTTTTTGGAAAAAATACTTCAAATGAAGGAAATTGATTGATTTTTATTTTTATTTCTTCTTTTTTCCGTATGAAAAGGAAAGTTTTTTTTAGTTTATAATTATTTTTATTATATTTCCCAGGGAAATGCTTATCAAAAAGGAATTAAAGGAAAATATTTTGGATTTCTTTTAAAAGTGAGGCCGGAACCAATGAGATGCGCCTACATATCTCACATCCCGTGAGAATTAGACGCGCATAATTCGGTCTATTTTGACAAAAAAAAAGGGAAGCATGACTTTTGAAAACAATGTCTTATTTTCTTTCTTTCGTTTTTTTTTTTCAATATTTTGGCAGAATTTTAGAAATTTCAAATACCTACCTCTCACTCTTGATTTTTTTTCTTTCCCTATTCTAGCAGCCGGTCAACATGCAAGCCGAAACAAATAGATGCACGAGTAGCATGTAAGATGCATCAGGATAGTGTTTTAATATGGGGGTACACCAATGACTTGTAAACCAAAATAAATAGGGAAAAAAGGGAAACTATCAGGTATGTACGATTAGTGAGGATAGCTAATGAACGCCATCCGCCATGACAAAGCAACAAAAGAAGCTTCCTAACCCTAATTCTCAAGTGGATGAAGAATCCATAGAAACACCTCCTTCCTCTGAAATGGCGCGTTGGCTCAAATGTATGGGTAGTGCACCAAAAATTGTTCAGCACTATCCATCCATAAAAGAGGAATCGAAGATTACTCCGGCCACATGACTGCAACCATTAACCTTTGGTAGCTTTCTACCAAAGAATTTTCTGCCTATCCTAGAGGAAAAGAAAAACGAAAAGACATCTAGCAAAGCAATTGAAGCGCGTGTTCAACAAGCAAATCTGAGAGTGGACGAATCAATAGTACATAGAAGGTTGTAGTTCTCGGCAGCAGCAACCTCAACTCAACAAGCACCAAAATCTAAGGAGAGGGCAATTGATGATACACAAGAACAACCAAAGGAAAAAATTGTGAAGGAAAATAGAAGTTCACAAATGGGTTAGCCATTAACCTATATTCCCCCTTATATGAGAGATGAAACATTTGTGGTACAAATAGAGGAGGAGGACATTAGGGCTCAGGAGGAATCGCTAAAGCATGCTCTAATTGAGTTTGTACTTGGTGACAATTCGTATGAGAAGTATATAAAAAATTATGTCACCAATGTATGAAATTTTGTAGCACGGCTAAAAAATCTATTTCATGATGAAGGATGCTACATTTTTCAGTTTCAAAGTAAAGAAGATAGAGACCCAGTTCTTCATGCAGGGATATACACTTACCATAACAAACCATTTATCCTACAGTATTTGATAATCAATTTTGTTTTAACCCAGAGTACTTGAGCATTATTCCTTTGTGGGTGAAATTCCCAAGGCTCCCGTTAGGATATTGGTCTACTGAAAAATTATCAAGCTTGCTAGCGTAGTAGGGAAACCTCTATACACTGATAGGGTAATAGCAAAAATGGAGAAGGCCTCTTATTCTAGAGTACTAATGGAAACTAAGGTATCACATCCACTTCCTAAGAGTTTTGAGATGCAAACACCAGATGGAGTGAAAAAGCAGCAAATTACATATGACTGGAGGCCTAAATTTCGTTGTGATTGTATTAGATTTGGTCATGATACAATAGAGTGTTGGGCAAAGATAATGCAAGTAAAATGAGGACGAATTTGAGAAACCTAGAAGAAGAAGAAGAAGGAATAAGAAAAAAAAAAAGCAAATCACCCAACAATGGGTGCAAAATCATACATGTTTCTTCAACTTCAAATGATGAAGAATCATCTGGAACTCAAAAAGAAGGGTAGGTGAGAATGCCTATGCAGAAGATATACAGGCCGTAACTAAACAAGTGCCTATAGAAGATCCAAATACAGCGCTCAGTAAGATAGGAGCAGGTCAAGGAAAACATACTACTATTGATAGAGGCAATACAGCTGCTTACAACTACCTCTAGGAATAGGTTTGCAATCCTACCAACTCAACTCTCAAATCAGGAGCCAAGGGATGTTGGGCCAACTAGTTCTTCCCCCAATGAACATTTGTATTTGGAATATAAGAAGGACTAATAATCCCTTTAAACTAAAAGAGAGAAAGATCATTTTAAGTAAGTACAAAATAGATGTACTTAGGTGTGTACAAACAAGGGTAAAGGAGAGAAAAGTTGGGAAAATTATACAGAAAGTGGCTAAAGATTGGAATGTTAGTTGCAATAATAAAGATCACCCAAATGGTAGAATCTGGCTAATATGGAATAATAATGTAAACATCCAAATCATTGAGACTATAGACAAATATATACATTGTGAGGTGCAAAAACTAGAGATAGTACAGGGGAACTCAAGAATTCTCCTCTAGATCAGAGCTTGTTCAATAAGGAAAAGAAATCTTGACAGAAATGGAAAAATAGAGTCATATAGAAGAATGGGTATTACAGCAGAAGTCAAGGGCCACTTTGAGTGCATGTGGTTACTTAAATACGAAATACTTCCATGCTTAATGGAAAATTAGGACAAGCAGAAATCACATTACATCCATCTACAAAGCTAACAGATCCAGTCCAAACAGAATAGGAGTTTATCGTTTTGTTACCAAACTCATGGGAGAAAGTGGAGAAGCTCATAGATGTCCAGATGCTGTAGTAGCTAAACAAGGGGGATGCCCTGACCAAAAATAGAAGGATACACTAGTTAAGAATGTAACAAATGAGGAGATGCTAGTTGCTATAAAAGATATGCCTCATGACAAAGCCCCAGAGATAGATGATTTTCCAATTGAGTTCATCACAATACAATGGACTATAGTTAGGTCTGAAGTATGTGTTGCAATCGAGGAAGTCATTGAAACAAGAAAAATTCATAGAGGAATGAATTGTATAGCAGTCTGTGTTATTTCAAAAGTGCTAAACCCCAGCCAAGTAAAAGAATTCAGACCTATAACTTGTTCCACCACTATATACAAGATAATAACCAAAGTAATCACCAATAGAATAAAAAGTGTAATAGGATATCTCATTGGGGAGTCACAATCAACCTTTATTAAAGGTAGAAGAATTGCAAATAACAACTTGTTTAATCATGAGTTATTCAAAGGATATAACATAAAAGGGATCTCCCTAAGGTGTCTTTTAAAAGTAGACCTCATGAAATCTTATGAAACTTTTCATTGGATTTTCCCTGAAAAAATGCTACTATAGCTTAGATTTTGTATAAATTTGTCAGTTGGATAATGGAATGCATCACCACAGTGACCTATTCCCTCAATATGAATGGATGATTGACAAAACCATTTAAAGGAAGAAGAGGAATTCAACAAGGGGATCTCATATCCCCTTATTTGTTTGTCATAGCCATGAAGTATCTCCAAATGGAGCTTGCAAAGCTGGCAAAGCATAGGAACTTTTAATTCCATCCTAGATGTATGAAACTGGGAGCAATTCAAACTTGTTTTGCGGATGACCAGTTGATGTTCTATAAAGCTGACATTACATCCATTAGACTACAGCAGCAAACATTCCTCAAGTTCTCTAGCTCATCCACCATCCTGGCTAATGCAGAAAAAAGTTCCATCTACCTAGCAGGTATCTCATATAGCACAAAGCAAGACATTATGAAAGAGTTGGAATACACTAAAGGTACTATGCCATTTAGATACCTAGGTGTATCACTAGCATACAACAAGTTGTCTATTATCTAATGTTGGCCATTAGCATAAAAGATTACATAGAAGATCAACTGTTGGACAGCCAAATTGCTTTCATATGTTGGTAGGCTCTAGTTAATTAAATCAATCTTGTTTAGGGTACAATCATTCTGGGCTCAATTCTTTCTGCTGCCTAAAAAGATGTTGAAGATAATTGAAGCCATGTGTAGATCATTTTTATGGTCTGG
The DNA here is from genome assembly GCA_034376525.1 of Nicotiana benthamiana. Taxonomy (NCBI): domain Eukaryota; kingdom Viridiplantae; phylum Streptophyta; class Magnoliopsida; order Solanales; family Solanaceae; genus Nicotiana; species Nicotiana benthamiana. The sequence continues at coordinate 27,210,801 of CM067341.1, forward strand.
TACATAAAGTTTCACCAAGAAAGCACTAGTTTCTTCGGATAGAGTATATTGGCACATGTAGCAGGTGGCCTAAATGTAATAAACATGTACTACTCGAACAAAGAAGCAGTTGCAAAATACCTGTGGGCAATTACAATGAAGAAGGACAACTTATGGATTCAATGGGTTCACATCTTTTACATAGTAACAGAACAGTGGAAAGTAGTCCAATACTAAAGAATGCTGCTTGGATGGTCAGAAAGATAATGGAGACAAGGAACCTTGTTCTTAAATTACAAGGTATTCATGCGGATCTGGTCAAGAGACATGCCAAACTACAAAAAGGAGGAAAGTTCAGTATAAGCAAGATATACCACATGCAGTTTACTTAATTACAAAAGGTATCTTGGAAGAGTATCACTATGCAATCTCATCTGTAACCTAGTTATAAATTCATACTATGGCTGGCACTATCGAAGAGATTATCAATAGTGAACAGACTCATAAAATTTGGAGTTCAAATGTCCCAGCAATGTGTATTGTGTAAGCAATTTGATGAACTATTTGAACACTTATTTTTTTACTGTCCAATAGTAAGAGAAATATGAACTAGGCTACTCAATTAGTTAGGCCATTCTAGACCTATTCTAACTTGGAAAGATGAGGTTCAATGGACCAACAAAGGTGCAAAAAAGAAATCTGGTCACTGGGCAATTGGTACATGTGTACTTGGTATGCTAGTGTATACAATTTGGAGGGAAAAGAATGTGATTGGATTTCAAGGGGGAGTACTCAAATATAATAGTATCTACAGAGATATTGTAATTCATATACATACCAGAGGGAGGATAATCATGAACTGTCAAGGAGCATTGCAACTATTAGACTATTTTCCACTAGGCTCTTAGACTTGAAGTATGTAGAATGCTTTTGTTTTTTTCTTATTCTGGTGAAGCTTTAGGCTGATGTAAATAGCAATACAGTTGATATTTCATTAGAGCATCAGACTTAGTGTAGATAGAAGATAGAGATATATAAGGTCAGCATCTACATGATTTGTAAAGTTGTTTTTTATATATTATCACTATTTAACAAAATACACCAGTCCTAGAAGGACCTAACCCCTGTGCTGATCCCCAAAGTCAAATGCACGTAATGCAAAAAAACGTACCTACTAGGGATTTGGCATGAGGAAATGTTATTCTAGATTTAAACACCTGGGTGTATTATTCTAGACCTGGCTTACCTGAGTGGACAGCTCGAGCTGGGGAGGGGGGAGCGTACCGATAACCAAAAGATCATCCGGCTTTACAACTTGTCCAAACCTCATTCTAAACTAGGGTATGACACTAACAGAAATAAAGTCACACCACCGTGCACTTTCCATAAGATCAGAAGAGAAGGGTTTCGCAGCAGTTTATATACAGTTCACAAAATATCAAAATGGTAAAAAGAAACATTTAGCACATTAGGCCCAAACATATAAAAAGCAGATAATAAATAAAGTCGATTATAATAGTTATTCTAAGCTCGAATTCTTGAACCCTGAACTGGAAGTTCTGGGTTTTTTATCCCCAACAGAGTCGCAAGAGCTGTCACAGCTCCTTTTTACACCCGAAAGGTATATAAGGGAATTTTTCCAATAAAAGTGACATAAATCGAAATGGAGTTATTTTATTTAATTTTCAGAGTCGCCACTTGGAATGGTTTATTTGGTGTCCAAGTCACCGATTTATTTTAAATCCCAAATCGAGAAGAATTTTAACTTTATTTAAAAGTCAGTGAAATCGAAAATTCTAAGTAAGGAATTTTGTTAGCCTGGGAGAAGATGTTAGGCATTCTCGGGCTCGGTGGTTCGAGCACGGTTGCTTAAACAATTAATATTGGCCGAATTATCTGAGTTACAACATGTTTTAAACCTTATGTGCATTTTTAAATCTATAACCGCTTTTAACTATTTATGGAATTATTCTGGAACAAGTTATGATTGTTGTACACTTCGTGTTTGATACACATTGCGAATAGCGTCACAAAACCATACCCACGATCTACAACATGTTTAATTTGTTAATGTCAATAGAAGTTGTAGTCGGGTAACATAATTGTACCTCCCCCCCCCCCCCCAAATATGGAAATTATGTATCACAACTCCATCATGGGAACTCTACCGGTAGCTATGATAATTTTATTGTAAACGCGCCTAAAGCAAACTATGAATGTTCAAAGTGTGTTCTACATTTCCAAGTATTTTTCATACTAGTTGTGGTATTAATATAAGGGCCATAGATTATGGAATTCATTGTTGGATGGCACGCCTCAATTTATTCAAAAGATTGCTAATTAAATATTGGTAATTCATTAATTGTGACAACCCAAAGGAGTCATCACCTGTTTCTAACCAATTTTGTGCTTCTGGGGCCTTGAAAACCTCATTTATAGCAGCCTTAACTTGTTTGCGCAATCCGAGTGCGTAGTCGAAAAGCTTAAATGCTAAAAATGCTAAGTTTTGATGTTAAAATGAATAAATTTGACGTTGATTAATATTTTGGGCAAATGGACTCGGACCCGTAATTTGACGGTCTCGAATGGTCTGTAGAAAAATATGGGACTTGGGCGCATGCCTGAAATCGAATTCCGAGGCCCCAAGCTCGAGAAATGAATTTTTAAAGGAAATTTTTTTTCTGAAATTAATAAGGAAAACTGAAATGGTATTTGATTGGAACGTGTTGGTATGGGGCCCGTATTTTTATTCCGACACCCGATATAGGTCTTATATATGAAATAAGATGTTTTTGTAAAATTTGGTTGAAAACGAACGTCGTTTGACTTGATCCGGACCTTAATTAGGAAAGTTGATGTGCAAAGGAGCTTGGAGAAATTTAAGTGATCCTGAGGTTTAATTCGACATTCGTGATGTTATCTTGGTAATTTGATTACATGAACATGTTCGTAGAATATTTTTGAAGTTGTGTGCATATTTAGGTTGGAGTTTTGTGGGCTCGGGTGAGTTTCGGATAGGTTCCGGGATCCCTTAGGTTTAGGAATCTGATGTTGTAGGTTCAAGAAGTTACAGGCCTCTGAACCCTCTTGTGCGGTCCACGAGAAATTATGTGCTATCGTGGAGGGTCCAGCGTGGTCGTGGTCGCCTTTGTGCGGTCCGCGGTGGAGGCTTTGCTGCCGCGGTCACCTTTGCGTGGTCCGTGGTGGTTGCTGAGCCGCAGGGCTTCAGCTGAGCCTGTGCGGCCGCAATCCATTTAGTGCGGAGCACAAGGAGTCTGCCATAGGTAGAAATAGAACAGAATTTTAGTTATATTTCATTTTTCAAAACTCAAAAAGAAAAAGAGGCGATCTTTTAAGTAACATTTCTTCTCCAAATCAATTGTAAGTCATTTTTAATTAGTTTTCTTCAATCATTAGCACATTTTAATATGATTTCAACTTAAAAATCAAGGATTTTCATGGGGAAATTGGGTATTTTGGGTAGAACCTAGGTTTTTAAAAAAAATTAGGGATTTGGACCTCAATTTAGGGTCCGATTTCCAAATAAATTATATATATGAGTTCATAGGGGAATGGGTAATCGGTTTTTTGTTCGAACCTTGAATTAGGACCGCGTGGGCCCAGGAGCTATTTTTAACTTTTTGGGTAAAACTTTGAAAAACTCATTTTCATACATTGGGGTTGGATCATTTAGCATTTATTTATGTAAATAAGTGATTTGTGATTAGATACGAACGAATTGGTGGTGGAATCAAGGGATAAAGCTATAATTGAGGCCTGAGTGGTGTTCAAGGCATTGAAGTAAGTGTTTGGTGTAACCTTGGCTTGAGCAATTAGGAGTTGAGTCATATGTGCTATTTGCTCCTTGTTGAGTACAACGTGTAGGCATGGTGGCGAGTATCTATATGTTGGTGTCAAGTATGACTGTGAGTCTTAAATTTGAAGTTGTTGTATTCTTAAATGACATCACATATGCCTTAACTAATGATCTACCATATTAAGCAAAGATTTGTTTATCCTCGTAGATCCTATTTATGATAGATCATCTTTATTAATCAAACTGAGTTAAGTTTGGTTATAGTTGATTCTCCCTTGCCGGGATGATTGTTTCTATATTCTTGTTCCCTTGTCTGGAAGTTATTGTATTACTTTGTTCTCTTGCGGGGATTTCTTGTGATTATGTAAAACATAAAATGGGATCGGGTGGTATGCTACCACGAGATATGACGTTATAGGAGTGGGTGGCGTGCCTACCACGAGATGTAATAAAATGGGAGCGAGTGGTACGCCTACCACGAGATGTAATGAAATGGGAGCGGGTGGTACGCCTATTACGCAATATGATAAAATGGGATTGGGTGGTACACCTACCACGAGATATGATGAAATAGGATTGGGTGTTACGCCTACCACAAGATACGATAAAATGGGACCTGGTGGTACACCTACCACGAGAGATGAGAAATGTGATCGGGGTGCACGCTTGCAACAAGATTGAAACTGAAAGTGAAAGTTGTCTTTACTTCTCCTTACCCGTGTTAAAAGTTAAATTATAATTTTCCTTAGTGTTGATGATATTTTGTTTATCTGCCACCCCCGCGGCATGTCCCCCTTTCCCAGCTTTAAGTGCTTCTTAGTTTTTTATTTTTCTGCGCTATATAATATAACTATACAGGTTTATTTGGAGTCTGGTCCTAGCCTCGTCACTACCTCGCCGGGGTTAGGCAAGACACTTACTTGCACATGGGGTCGGTTGTGCTGATGCTATACTTTACACTTATGTGTAGATACCTAAGAAGTGTTTGGGCAGCAACATTAGTTCGGGAGCTAGCCTGCAGTCCATCGAGACTCCAAGGTAGCCTTGCAGGTGTGCGCAGGCCCGATGTCTCCTCTATCTTATATTTTATTTTTTTATCTCGTGTATTCGAGACAAACAATATTTTATTTCTTTCAAATAACTGTATTAAGCCACTCTTGGTAATCTGTGGATGTTGTGACACCAGGTGCTGGGTAGAGATTTGTATTGGTTTTCTAGACATTTGTTTCTTTATTCATCTAAGACTTATGCTAAATTTATTTTCTGTTATTCTTCAAATGCTTTTTCATTGCTAATATAATTTCTAAAAGTGAACTAAAACGAAAAGGGTTAATAGCTTCCAAGCTTTATAACTTACCTAGTTCACGAGTAGGCACCACCACGACTCTCGAGGGTAGGAACTCCGGATCGTAAAATTAATTAAAACCCATATTTGTCAAGTTCGCACCAAAAGCAGACTACAAATATTCACAAATTATTTATTTTCCTAAATATGAGGTCTTCGTGAAAGTGAGTGGGTTATGGCCTTAGTTTTGAGTTAAGTTATTAGCAGGTTATGGTGCTGTAAAAATGTTCACCAATTACGAAACTAAATTAATTTTGATTAGTAATCTACAATGAAAAGTAATGGTTTTGCCCATTCTTTATCAAAATATTAATAGCCAAAAGCATTGCAAAATATATGCTAATTTGTATCAATATGCGATTTAACAGTCAGCATCTCAGTAAACTGAAACATCTCAAATGTATTTCAAAGGCAGTAAATTTCAAGGTTCAAATTAAGGCTGTATCCGGTTTCGATTTTGGGTTTATTTGCGTTTGTGGTTCGGGTTCTGGCGGTTCCGGTTCTGGCGGTTCCGGAGCCGGAACCGCTACCATCCGGTTCCGGGTACCATCCGGTTCCGGTTCTGGCGGTTCCCGGCGGTTCTGAAAATTTTTTTTTTTTAAAATCAATATCTTGTATAGTAGTCATTAGTATATTGTAGAATATATTTTATATGGTGTACTATGTTATTAGTATAGTATATATTGTGTTTGGTAATTAGTATATATCGTGTATAAGTAGTGTATATTTTGTATATAAGTAGTATATATTGTATTTAAGTAGTATATATTGTATATAAGTAGTGTATATTGTGTTGTAGTGGTATATTGTGTTGTATGTTATATATTGTATGTTATACAAATATTCAAGAATTGATATAGAAATAAAGACAAAGTCATATTGAGACAAAATGATATTCAATATGATAAAGAACATACTTATTGACCAAAATGGCATATCTTTGTTAGTCTTCCTTCCCCCAATGGAATGAGAACAACATGGTACTAATACCACCATTAAAAGGTAAAAAAAAACTAAAAGAAGACGTGCCAATGTACAAGTTACATAATAATTTATGCATTATTTCTAACAAATATCATAAAACCTTCAATGTTTGGAGGTGGTTGTGTTGGCGGTGGTGGAAATGAAGCTTGTTCATCACCACTTCCGGGTGAATTGCTTCTTAAGCAAGTTCTGCTATCATTTCTTCATAGCACTCATCTATTTCTGGTTGTGATTCAGCTGGCCCAAAGTTCCTTCTTTCTGCGCGGATCCAATCTCGAAAAATCACTGATTTTTCCAAGCTGTCCCGCATCGACGCTCTGTGATCACCTATTTGTAGTCTTGCTTGACTAAAAGCGCTCTCCGATGCAACAGTTGACGCTTGAATCGACAGAACATCCCGAGCCTTCCTTGCAAGAACGGGAAAATGCTTTTCCCTTGTCTTCTACCAATATCAGTTGTAATAGACATACGATTAGTTTTATGGGTAAATAAATAGCGCAAGTATTGTTCATATTAATGCTTGTATTTATAAATATCGGCCTTAACTGTGGCGCGATGCCTACCTTTATACGTATGATTAAATACTCTTCTAATATAATGAATCCATACAGGATTAGAAGCAAAAGAATAAGCAAACACATAATTATAATCATTTTAGCTAATTCTTCACGATCCTTATTTGGATCGTAATATAATATACCTCCGGTGACTGTGTTTATTCCTGGTTGAACTAGATTTGAACCAGTACTTGGGTTAACTGTAGTATCAGGACTTGTCCTCCCCTCTTGTTGCGCTTTCAATTGGAAATATCTAGCCTTATTGCTAGGGTGTAATTTTATATGCTTAACTAAACTACCGATACCGCTACGATCTCCAGTATACCTATGAACAAGTAATTTCCCACAAAATTTACACTTAGCATTATCTTGTTCTCTTAGTTGAATAAAAAATTGCCAAACTAATGATGTTTCTGAACGTTTAGGAGGTTGTCTACTAAAAGTGGGAGTTTGTACGGGTGGGTGTACCGATTCATCACCTAAGTTATGAGCAGGACTAGTAGGTGTATCATCTAAATCTACTGGAGCTTGTGTTTCATCATCATCATCATCCTCATTTCCCTCTAAGATAGGTGCATTAGGATAAAGAGCATTCATAATATCATCGTCTATTCTATCACCAACTGCTACATCATGTGGAAAATCAATATCGCTAAATTGAATACACGAGTGATCACTATCAAGGATTCCGAAGGGTTCATTAGGATTTCTAGGTTGGCTACTACTTTGAACTTGCTTATCTTTTCTAGGTCGGGGAGCCGGGGGAGGGGTAGTATTTTGGCCACTACTTTCACCGGTTTTAGCTTTTCCTTTACTGAACATATTTTTCAACGAAAATGTTATAATAATTATAATTAAGCAAAATAACAACACACAAAAATATTCTTAGCACGTAAGAGTTGAAACGAGTTTACCGGATTGACGAACAACTTCTTGAAAATTGAAAATCGTTGAAATTGAACACTTACAAACTTCAATTCAACTTCACAATGTTTCACGTATTTGCAACGATAAATTAAACACTTGCACTAGAAAGATTGAAAGAGGGCTTGAGAGACATTGAAAGATATTGATGAATAAAAATTAAAGAATGAGGGGTATTTATAGTTCAAAAATGGGAAATAGTGTAATTATATAAAGTTTGGAGTTAAATTAAAATTTGGGGGCCAAATGGCTATTTTTAAACTTCCAAACGGCTACTTTTGAAAAAGAGCCGTTTGGAAATTATTTTTAAAAAAAAAAATTTAAAAAAATTACCGTCACAGAACCGCCGGAACCGCCAGAACGGGTCCGGTTCCGGTTCTGGCGGTTCCAACGGGTAAAATTGCCCCGCCACGATTCCCGGAAACCGTCGGAACCGAACCGCTGGAACCGGCAGAACCGCCAGGGCCGCGGTTCCGAACTAAGCGTAAACAGTAATTTCAACAAAAAGAATTCTCAAAAGGCACAACTGATAAAACCAAACCTAAGCGGTAATCACAGTGAGTCCATCAAACACAAAATTTAATGAGAATAGATTAACCTTATAAACATCTAAACCAAACTGATTCAGAATTATAAACATTTAATAACAGAAGCAAAATAAGACATGTAGCAGAGAAAGATTCAAATTAAATAAAATTAAATAGACAATAGAAAAATCAAGAAAAGAACATGAAAAGGAAGCTTTCTTTAATATATGAGAAATAAAGCTTTTGAAATAGCTTCACAAAAGTGAAAATCCGCACGAAGAAGACGGAAAATCATAGCTCAACAACAGGTCATAGCAAGATCAACAGCACTCAGGTAACAGAGCCTCGACACGATTAATAGAGAAGCTTCGGAGCTTCAACAATGGCATTTTTTAGAGGTATTTCCGCTGGTTTTGAGTTGGTTTTTGTGATGGCTTATCAGAGGAGGCGAAAGAGGTTATTGACAAGTTGAAGGTTGGTTTTTCGAATTCTCTTCAATGGAGGTGACTAGCCGCTATTCGCGAGGAAGAAGGAGGCCAGCCGTGGCTGTCTTTCTCCATGAGAAATGAGAGATCTGGTTCTTTTGGGGCGGCGGCTCGGCGGAAGCTTGAGGGGTTTGGCGGATTTGAAATGACGAGAGGTAAGGAAGAAGAAAACCAAAATGGGGAAGCGGCGTTCTGTCCTTTTTTTAAGGGCAGGGTCTGATCTAGGTCTAGACATGGGGAAAAAATCAGATTCCCCTCTTTTAGGTTGTGAGAATTGATATTTGGATAGTGGGTTGAGATTGTATGAGTATGGGTAATTTGGGATTTTTCTGCTTCAAATGAAGCTAGCCCAGATGAAATTGAAAGACCAAATCTACTTCTTTCTCTTTTGATTTCAAAAGTCTAATCTAATTAATTAAACAAGCTAACTTAAATTATTTTGTAAAACTAATTTTCTTATTTTTAATAATTTAACACTAATTAATTTAGAACTAAGAGTTAAAATGTGGACATGCCTATTGTAATATTTCTTTTGTGATTTTTGTTTAATGAATGTAATTAAATTATGAAATTAAATTTCTAAATACATATTAAACCTAAGAAGGCATAGAAAAAAATGTGATAATTTTATGGGTTTTCTCATGATTTTAAAGTATTAAACATGCCGGAAGTTCAACTAAATAAAGAAAAATCCTACATTCTATTTACATTATTTTTTATCTATTTTTAAGAGTTATTTTCATTCAGGGCAAAAATTAGGTGCTCGCATTGTTGAATGATCTTTTCATGTTGTTTACTTGAGGAGTGAAGTAGATTTTCATGTCGTGATATGAGTTCAGACTCCGGAAGATTAAGTGAGTGTGTAATAATTATGGTTGTGGAAGTGTACAAAGAGATGTTAGTTTGGTGCGAAGCAGGTGGATTATCTCTTATGGGGTGTCCTGAGGTTTGTGTGATCCCTGTGTAATTTTGTAGCAAGTTCTCTTTTACCAGTGAACTATATGTGTTGCAATTTGATTTTGGATCGTTATGAGAGTTGGCTTGATTTTTATAATGGTAAAGACGATATTTGCGAATGATTTGAGATATTAGATGGTTTGTGCTACATAATCTTATGTAGGAATTAGTTGAATTTCAGTGTGGGATATTGGGCAACAACAGAGTATGGGGATTATAAGTCACTAAATGCTTTCTTTCATGGATTTGAACCAAGTGGTGGAGTATAACATCGATGGGTTGATTGCGCGGCTATGTGTTGTATTGGTTTCATCTGGAGTTATACTGGTGAATCAATTATAGCTTACAGAGGTTGAGATCAAGGATGACTCGAGTAAGGGAATTTCTGGAAATGTGTTGTATTACACTCTATGGCTATATGGAAACCATGGAATATTGACTGGTTATTCGTGAATGATGTAATGTTCATAGAGTAGAAAGTAGCTCGGTTCCTTAGAGGTGTGATTTACTTCTTCCAATGTTGGGGTACATGTCTTTTAGTCCATTCGGGTGATGCTATTGAGATTCGAGTAAAGTGGATGACTCTCTAGAAAGGTTCTAATGAATTCAAGATTTATACGTGGAAATTGAGAATATTGCGGATTTGTATATGGCTAGAAGCTGAGAGTTACATTGCATGGTGTCAAGACTCGCAGTATTGCCATATCATTACGGATTCTACATTTCGTATCAGGAAGGTAAAAATAACATCTTTAAATTCACAGAAGGTCTCTTCAGAGTGAGTATCTCAGTTGTGGAATTTTTGGGGTACTTAAGAGAGCATTCAGTGGCTTGTGAGCCTTAGAGCGGTGTGATTTTATAATAGGGTCTCGTGTGGTGAGTCTTGGTTGAGAATTGCGGTATTATGGTGAGGAGAAGTGTCAATTTGAAGGTAATTCAGAAGGTGTTGATACCCAATTTTTTCCCATATATTTCTAATACACATATATACTTTTAAAATAACATACATGTATATATAAGCATGCATAAGTTTTTTATAATTTTAAAGGCTTTAAATAGATTTATTTATTCCTTTTTACTTATAAAATTTCCAATAACTATCCTTCAAATTATTGTTGTGGTAATTTAGACATTTAAATTCTATATTTATGCCAAAATATTGCTTAAATATTTTTAGTGCATTTTTTATAATTGCATTCATATTTTTTTAAGCCAATTAGCATATACTTTCAAACTAGCCTTATTAATTCATAATTACATTATTAATTCATAAAAAGGACTTTTATTTATTTTTTTTAGAAAATTTTTAAACAACTAGTTTTAATCATATTTAGTGCACGAAATATTTTTTAGAAATTACTTTATCATTTTTATAAATTATATAGTACTGAAAGTGGCTATTTAAAACTTAGCCTATTTTATTTCAATTCCAGCCTATATCCTAACTCAATTACCAGCCCAATCCCCCAAGTAAATTACCCGACCCAGGCCCCCTAATAGCGCCAGCTGATCTCTGAGATCAACGGCCCGTATTCATCCTTTTCTAATTAAACTAACGTATACCCCCAAACCTAATTCATTTCACGACCTCTCCCACCACCCTAAAATCCTCTTTTCTCTCAAACACTCCAACCTAAACCCTAATCTCCAAACACTGACCCCTATCTATGGCTATCCTTGGTGACCTATCACCATCTCTCAGGCCTCCAGTGGCTTCTCTCATGACACTTTTGCCATCTCTAAGGCCCTCAACGGACCAAGGCAATGTCGACTTGCATCTAGGAATCATCTCTCGCCTGTTCTAGGCCTTTCCAGGGAGAAATTCGAGTGAAATCATTCTATGTTAGCTACGATCTAAGGGTTTTTCAGTAGATTTCTTCATCTATGTATGGTTCTCTTCGAAACCCTAATTTTGTCTCTAAACCTCCTAGTGCAGATCTAGGACAATTTAAGTTTGTTTCTTGAGTGTTTACAATAGCCTTGAGATTCTTTACAAGAATCGTTTGATTTCAAGTGATTTCTTCACCTTTTCTAAACCTAGGGTTTTTGGAATTCCTTTTCTAAAACTTTGTTTAATTATTCTTTGTGTTTAAACTTTTGATTCTCACACATTTTTACTAATTTTATGAACCTGCTGTAACCCTATCCTGTTTTTACTGAAACCCATAATGCTTTGGGATTCTTTGTTTGATTTCAGGATATTGATACCTTTGACTGTGTTCTTGTCTTGGATTTTTGTGACTTCTCATGATTTACTTATCCTACAATGTTTCTTGGGAATCTTCTTAGTTCAAAATTTTATTGATATAATGAACTTGTGTTTATATTGACCATTCGTGTGAAACTTGTATGCTTCTCTTTGAATTAGTGTCGTCCAACCATGAGCTTTGTTAAAACTATGTGAAATCCTGACTATTCATGCTCTACCTCATTTTATATAAGCACGCTTCTTCTTTCATGACTTTCTGAACCCTTGATTACTCTCAATCCCTTATTTTCTGGGTTAATTTGAACCATTTCCATTTAACATTTTGATTCTTACTTCTTTACTCAATTTGATTGAATTTACATGCCTTAATTGTTTTCCTTGCCTTATTTGTATTCCGCTGATTATTATTGATATGTTTCCTTAATTAAACTATTGTGCATTTACTTTTAATTACATGTTATATACCTAAGATTTACTCTATTCTTTTCCTGTAATGACCCGCCGGTTGTTTCACGAGTTATCACTATGTTTCCCTATTTCTGCTTCTTATTGCTTTGTTTATTGGTTCTATATGTGATCGGGTTGGTTGGCTCGGGTTCGGAAAGGTTTTGATAAGGTTTGAGACACATAGTCTCTTTTGAGGAAACTTAAGTTGGAAAAGTAAACCTGATGTTGACTTATGTGTTAAAGGGCTCGAATGCAAGTTTTGATTGTTCAAATAGCTTCTGGAGGTGAATTGAGACTTAGGAGCATGATCGAAATGTGTTTTTGAGGTCCATAGTAGACTCGATTTGAATTGGCGAAAGTGGAAATTTGGCATTTTCCGCTTGATAGGTGAGTTTTTGATATAAGGGTTGGAATGGAATTTTCCGGAGTTACATTAGGTTCATTGTGTCAATTGGGGGGTGTGTGTAAAAGATTAAGTCATTCGGACGTGGTTTGATAGACTTTTTGATCAAAAGCGTAATTCGAAAGATTTTTGAACCTTAGGCTTGAATTCGATGTGATTTGGTTCATTCGGTGTTGCATGAGATGTTCTGAAGATTAGTATGAGTATGGGTAGTGGTATATGGCTAGTTTGTTTTTTTGGTTGAGGTCCTCGAGGCCTCAGGATAATTTTGGATTGTTGGCGAAAAGTTTGAAGTTGTGTTGGGGAAGCTAAAGTATTTTGCTACTTTCATAACCACATCTCTGATTGGGAGGCCGCATGTGTGACCCATGAAGATGCGAAAGACCAGGCGTTGAAGCGGAAAGAGCTTAGGAAGGCAGGACCACAGAAGTAGTTGAGGGACCGCACATTAGATGGCGTAGGTGCGGATTGTTCATTGCAGATGCAGAAATTGAGGACTTAAGTGACGACCGTAGATGCGGCTTCTTGGACCGCAGAAGCGGAAAAAGGGTTCCAGTTGCAAAAGCCTGGGCTAGAAAGCGTTATAACCTTCCTTTACGATTTTCGAGTTATTCTTCACGATTTTTATTCGGGATTGAGCTTGCTAGGTATTTTGAAGAGGGAATCAAGGGATAACGCTTGAAGGTAAGATCTTTGAACCTAATAATCGATCATATGGCATTATTTCACTAATTTGGCATATGATTAATGGAAATTAAGGGTTAAATATTGAAGAACTAGGGTTTGTAATTGAAGACCTAGAATTTTGGATTTGAGGGGTCATTTGTGATCACATTTTACTTTTGATATGTATGAACTCACGAGGAGATAAGAAATCTATTGATGTAAAATTTATCGAATTCTAAGACATGGTCCCGGGGTCGGATATTGGTTATTTTCGGGATTTATGTTTTAAATTGATTATTTTGTATGGGATTCATTCCCTTAGCATATTTTGACGTTGTGATTCTGATTTTGGATAGATTCGACGCGAGTTGAGACCGATTCCAGGGGCAAAGGCATCACAGGCTAGAGTATGGACCGGATTAAGGTGAGTAATTATTGTAAATGTTGTCATGAGGGTTTGAAACCTCGGATTTCACATCGTTGTGCTATATTGAGGTGATGCACACGCTAGATGACGAGCGTGGGGTCGTGCACCGATGGGGATTGTGACTTAGTCCATCCCGTATGACTGTTTTACTGTGTATGTTCTTAAAAATTGTTAGTTATTATCATGTTTTGAGCTTAATGCTATATTTGGGCCTCGTGCCAACTAGTTGGACCCTTAGGGTAGTTTTACTGATATTTCCTCATTGATTTGACTTTATACTTGTACTCAGTCTTGCTACATTCTACTGTTTTCATAACTCAGCCATCTTTACTCTATTTAAAAAATTAAACAACATTTTAAATGATAATTGGTATGAGCACCATGTGTTTACTGTTGCACGGGTGGCCTATGAGATTCTGACTGAGTAAGGCCGAGGGCGTGTGTTGTGAGGATACCTTTGGGTGGGGTTGCACGCCACAATAGCGATACACTGATTATGATTTTAAGGCCGAGGTTTTGAGTTGTACGCCACGACATAACTTGATATGAGGCCGAGAGCCTAGTAATTATGCTATGAGATGGCTTGATATTGCACTTAGGCCGTAAAGGGCCCCTCTCGGAGACTGTACACCCCTAGTGAGCGTGGGTGCCCATTATGATATGAGATATAGCCCGAGAGGCTGGTGTTGTTCCATGTTATTGCTCGAGGGGCAAATTTTTATTGACATTGTGCCCGAGGGGCGAATTATATGCGTTTATCTTTTCTAGGTGCCTTTCATTTACTTGTTTAACTGATAAGAAGGTGTTTTAAAGAGGCTTATACTGAACTACGTTTTTATGAGATTTCACTATTTTATGGTATTTTACTAGTTTTACTCTACCTCTTTATTGCATGTTGTTGTGTTTTTATGTGATTTCTTATCACTCAGTATGCATTTATTATTATTACTCAGTGATCTGGAGTACTCACTTTACTCCCTGCACCTCGTGTGCAGATTCAGGCACTTCATGTCTCGCTAGCGGGTGTTGATTTCCTCTAGTTCAGGTGGATTCAGAGATTCACTAGGTAGTTGATTGACAGTCGCAGCCCGATGCTTCTCCCCTATCTTATTTTCTCTTGTTTAGATCTATAATAGACTACGTCGACTCTTCATGTGTTTAAACGGTTAGTAGGTGCTCATGACTAGTGACACCCCGATATCGGGTAGTGTTGATTTTTTTTTGCAAATTATACTATTTCACAGTTTCAATTGGGATTTGATCATGTTAATAACTTAATTATGCTATTTTAACTGTTAAAAATGGATTGTGTGTCATGTCGGCTAGCCTTGTCTTCATGAGAGGCGCTATCATGATCGGATGCGGGTTTAGGGTCGTGACATTTCCTTAAATACACAGCATGTTTACCATTAATTGAATTGTCCCGTGATTAAGGGAAGATCTTGCTAATTTATGGGTGACTTTCCCTAATTTACTACTCAATTGATCTCTTACCTTGTTTTTGAAGTTTTCGATCCCTATATAAACATTCTCTTCTTTTAAGTTCAAACAACAAGAACAAGAGAAAAATACTAATTCAAAAACTATTTTTTATACATAAAGCTTTCTGTTCTTTCTGTCACTTCTGTTGAACTAGTTGGTTGTAAGCCAAGTCTAGTTATTGCACTTCGTTGCTCTATATTTTGTGTCTGCTCTCCTTACCAGGTATGTTCTGATTTAACTAATAGTTCAAAACTCTATGTGTCCAGTCACTGTGTTAGTTTACTGATTCTTGTCTATCACTTGGCTTTTTGATTTGTAATTAGCAATGCTTATGTCCTGGTTTCACTTAGCATGTACGAGTACTACCTATTTAACTTATGATTAACATGTCTGCTGACTTGTCTATTTCTTTCTCTAGCATGTCTCAATTTGGCTCTACTCCATGAATGATTGTTTCTCTGTTTGTTTACCCAATTCCTAAAAATAATCTACTTTGCTAGGTTACTTACTACTCCCTAAGTACTTCTGACCATATGTTCAATTATACCTAGTATAACTATGTACTCACTGTTTGTTCTATGGATGTGTGATTGACTCCTAGATACTATAAAGAATTCTAAAAAGGAGACTTCTGTACTCTAGTTGTTATATTAACATGTTCTATGTGTCCCCAAATCCCATTCCCCCTTGAGTGAAATCTGTGTCTGAATGGTGTTGTTTAAACTATTTGTTGATTTCTCGCAAGTTCACTGTTTTCAAAGATGTTTTATTACTAATCACTCCCTAATTTCCTAATAAGACTTCTTTACTTAATTGAGCACTTTTCAATACTTGTTTTCATATCAAAACCATTTCCAAACTATGTCAAGCACTCTCCACTACTCCTAGAATATTTATGCTCCGCTCCTCTAGCATGTGTACTGCCTTGAGATCCATAAGATTTCTCTAAACTCTGGCATGTCAGAACTGGTCTTTCCATACTGCACTTGAATCATTTCTTGTTTGAGAAAAAGTTTAGGTTCCCAGGGTCCTTGAGATCCTTTGGGAACTCTGATGCACCTAGACAATGATACTGTTTATGGAACTTTGGCATTTGAGGCTATTGGAGGCTTGGGAAAGTCATTTGGGGCTGCTTCAGGCTCCCTATAGTTAACTTCTTTTCGTTATTGTTTATGTAATTTATTCATCTGGTCTGTAATAATTATATTTAAACAAGGTGGGGAACTATATGTGTTGGATAATTTGGGTAGAGACCATGCCTATAGGATTCTGTTAATGCACATGCTATGTTTGCTTTACTTTCACAATATTAGAAATCATGTCTATAGGATTTAAATGGATTCAATTATAGAAACCATGTCTATAGGTTTAAAATCTCTTCATAATTAGATACCATGCCTATAAAGTGTAAAATGGTTGAGTTCATTTTTTGGTACTGCATGTATTTACATTCGTCTCAATAGAAATCATGCCTATAAGTTCTAAAATCGATTCTTAGCAATTAGATACCATGCCTATAGGAATAAAAATCAGAAATCCTGCCAGTAGAACTTAAAATCAATTAATTCATGTTAGTTCAAATTAAAATTGGCTTAATCAAATGTCCCCTTCTTTAATTGGATTTTAAAAACACTGCCTTAATTCACTCCTACAAGAAAGCATGCTGTAGGATCTGAAATGTTTGTCTAAAACTGTTCACTAATTTATTGCACCCACGTAGATGCCTCGCTCTTAGAACATCACTGTTCTGCGTTTAGGCAAACCTATAGGGCGATTTTTAAAAATTCTACAACTCTGAAACTCAGTTTTGCTAATTAGAACTATCCATATTTAATAGATTTATATCAGTAGGCAGGCTAAATAGGATTTCTCACGTTTTGTCCTAATTCAATACTATATAGCCCTTGCACACTTAGATATCATGTTCTAGGATTTTCTCTTAAACACTTGAATATTGTTTGAAGACGTGCATTTACTTGTTATATTTCTGGAGGTAACTGTGGGCCAATAACTTTTTTCCTTTAAATGCAGTCCTAACTGTTCTTGTTTGACGCTTAGATTTTAATCCTTTAAAACCATAGAAAAGTCTAGAACTGTCCAAAGAGTAGAGGTCCTAAAATACCTCCTTGGCCACGAGGAAGGAACGGGCAGTGCACGCATAAGACGTTGTCAAGATTACTAGAACGCTTTAGGCTATGACCAAGGAGAGGGAATTGGGTAGAAAATGATATGATGACTACACATTAATGTTACGAGTAGCCCCTCATTAAGGAGTATTTACCAGGCACTGCATGGGGTGATGCTGTAGGCTAACCGACCTAGAACCCCTCCTTCCCTAATCGCCTTTTCTTAATCTATACTTTTCTATATGTACACAATTTGTTCAAGTCTTTCCTTTATATAAGTCATATAATGTCCAAAACCTGCCTTTATTTTCAAATATGTATTTAAACCGTCTATTGTTCAAAGGACTAATTTGTAAGTATAAGTTCGGCTAGGACCCACTATTGTGTACCGAGAGGGGTGCCTAACACCTTCCTCTCAAGGTCATTTCGAGCCCTTACCCTAAATCTCTGGTAATGAAAACCAATCTAAGAGTTAATCACTCTAGATGCCCTAACGCACCATAATCCATTAGGTGGAGACTTTCAAAAACCCAAATTCCCAAAAGGAAATGATTTACTAACCCCCACAAATGTTGAAACCCGGGCTTCCCCGTGAAAAGGGAGAAAAGGGGGAGTGGCATCATGGGGACTCTGCTAGGCTCTTACCATAACGAATTCATTTTTATGAATTAGTCCAATCATGTTTTATCTCGTACCCTTTCCCCTTATTCGAATTTAACTGTCTATTTTCTTTTAAAGCATTTATGATCCTTTACTGCTGAAACTGACTTATCTCTTCGTTTTCATTTCCGTAATTGTCTTTCAATTATTTATATATCATATTTATTTTTCTATGTACAAATACTTGACTACATGTTATTAATTTCTACATAAATCATGCTTTACATCGTAGTCCACTCGTGCATATCAAATCTTATAGTAACGCTTGATGAGTGGTTGCGATCTTCCTCTTTATTATTCTTAAAATTGGAAAGGCTTATTTGCGGTAAAATTAGTCGATCAGTGATGCAGTCGACGGTTCCATGCATTTCCTCTAATGTTGTCTGCTTGAGAGTACCAGTCTGAAACCCTCATAGTAACCTTACTCTGGTCAAAATTGTGCATGCATCATGGTCAAACCTAGTCGTATCAATTATGTTGTCCATATAACAATCCTTTAATATGAGCCTTTTCCAAAGTCCATCGGGGTTTCCATAATCCCAAAGTATACAACCACATTCTGTGCATTAACTTGGAGAATTGAATGTCGATATAATGATCATGAATACATAAATAGTCCAGTCTGGTGGGAGAGACATGCCTAACCCTTTTGTTTTGTAGAAAATGAGGCACGAGGTCCTGAGATTCAGTATGGTTAGCAACATCCCACCATTATTGCTAGATTGGTAGGAGGACCTTTATCTGGAGCGAGGAAAAGTGGATCTGGAAGGTAAAGTCATAAAGAGGATCGAGGATTGCCAGAATGCCAAAGAAGATGAAGGAGGACATCTGGCCAGAGCCTACTTACTGTTGGCACTGCACGAGCTGGGGGATCTATATGATGGGGTCAGAAAGATCGAATCTGGGGAAGGTCCTTCTGGGACCAAATAGGCTAGATTCAGTTGCCTTCCTAAAAATGTAATAAGGCCAAGTGCCAATAGTGACTTATTTTTATCTTAGTGTCATTTTGGGATTCGTCTATTTTTTATATTATGAAATGAAGCATTTGTTGGCGTTTAAAGTTCTCTAATTCTATTTGTCGCTAAGCCTACCTCGGGCACAACAAGGCTCCCCAAATTAAGATGTGAATTTACACTTCCGCAATATAATGTTTAAATACTGCAAACATTTTAAAATCCTCACTGACTTGTTACCTTTTTATTTTTCCATACTTTTGATTATTCCCATCCCCTTAGGTTGGTTCACTCATACTGGCCTCATCAGCATATCATATCAGATCTAGAGGACTTCAACCTCCTCCTCCTCCTCCAAGCAATACAAAAGTCAGAGGAAAAGCAAAAATGGACGACATAAGTGGTATCTGAAAGGAAAATATTGAGAACGCATAAACCTCACATGGCCGTAGTACTCCGACGCTAAATGATCTAGTCTTGAGACTGGAACAAAAGATACTGGAACTGCAAGGACAACTTGAGCAGGTTCATAACTTGGCAAACTTGTCACTTACCATGAATGTTGCTGTCTCAACCAACAGAACACAAAGAACCCAACACCTCCCCAAAGAATACAAAACCAACACCCACAAAACCCTCCCACACCAAATCAATACCCAACTCCACCCCAGAATCCCAACCCATTACCAATACCAGCTACCCTACAATACCCCCATCAACCAATCGAGTACAAACCAACCACCACTTACCACACTCCCCAAAAAACACCCCCCTCCATTTCCGATAGCCAAAACTCCACCAATGACAATCATTACACCCAAGTCCCTGGAACCCATTAAAGCAACCCTATATATGTGCAAATTGTACATCACTCTTTCCATCCAATCTCTTATGCACCCGAATCAAAGACCTTCTCCTTAAAAATATGGCTGAAGAACTCAAGAAGTTAACGAGTCGAATTCAGGGTGTTGAAGGCGACAAGGGGATTGAAGGTTTGAACTATAAAGACCTACACATATAGCCAGATATAGAAGTACTAGAGGGGTACAAACCTCTCAAGTTCGAGATGTTCGACGGCACAGGTGACCCTAGAGTTCATTTGAGGACCTATTTTCACAAGCTTGTCGGAGTCGGGAAAAATGAAAAGATTCGGATGAAACTCTTTATGAGGAGTCTTATTGGGGATGCTTTATATTGGTATATCATCCAAGATCCCAAGAAACGGTCCAATTGGGTATGTATAGCGTCGAATTTCATAGACCAGTTCATGTTTAACACAGGAAATGCACCTAATGTTTTCTACATTCAGAATCTTAAGAAGAAACCTACAGAGAGTTTCCGTGAGTATGCTACTCGTTCGAGGTCGGAAGCACCCAAGGTCTGGCCATCTTTGGACGAGGAACAGATGAAAAAGTTCTTCATTAGAGCAAAAGATCTGTAATATTATGAAAAGTTGATGGTTATCGAAAATCACAAATTCTCTTATATCATAAAACTTGGGAAAAGAAGTGAAGAAGGAGTCTAGAGCAGGATAGCAACGAATTTAAAGGCACTACAGGCCACAAATAAGGCATTAGAGTTAGGCAGCATATCAAAGAAAAGATATTTGGAGCAACAATGGTGGCTTAGGGCCCATAATATCCACTTACATACCAAACACAACCACCGACATACCAAACACCACCACCCACATACCAAACACCTCCACCTACATACACAGCACCACAACCTATATATTAACCCTTATCTCCTAGATACTCTCAAACACCAAGTGTCTATCACACCTCTAACTCCTAACAATCCCACTTCCAATAACCACCAACTCGCCAAAATTATCCAAGACCAATACCTAACTTTGATCGCAAGCCGCCCAGACAATACACCTCCATTGCTGAGCCCATCAACCAATTGTATGATAGGTTAAAAGTTGCAGGTTACATCACCCATGTTCCCATTGTGGAATTAGAAATCCCATACCAATGGGTCAATCCAAAAAAACCTTGTGTGTACCATTTCAGTGTCAAGGGGCACACCAATGTTGAGTGTTGAACATTGAAGGATAAGATCCAGACGTGATTTACAATAGGTTCATATAGGCGAGGGAATTCACACCTAATGTCTGCAAAAACCCCATCCTTGATCATAGAGGTGATGGTGTACACGTGATAGAGACGAATGAAGAATGGGACCCTGAGGGGTCGATTTTGCTTATTCGAGAAGGATATCACTTTAAAGTTGTAGTCACAATTACTAAGATCCAGACGTCATTGACAATAGAATCATACATGCGAAGGAAGTCACACCTAATGTATGCAAAAACTTCATCCCTAATCATAGAGGTGATGGTGTACATGTGAGAGGGACGAATAAATAATGGTACCCTGAGGAGTCGATTGGGCTTATTCGAGAAGGATGTCACTTTAAAGTTGTAGTCACAATTACTCCTATTGTGGCATAGACTCTGTCAGCAATCGAGGTTGAAGTAGCTACATCACTTCCATTTTAGGTAGAGGTGACTTCAGCTGCGACCACCCTCGCTCCATTTGAAGTAGAAATGGTCACAATTCTATAATAGTATCAACCACACCTCCCTTTGATTCAAAAGCAATACCCTGGGGTTATGTTACCGAGGCTTGGCGAAAATAGAAGGCCAAGGTAGAGGAATCTGACTCTGCAATATGAATGATTAGAACTGGAAATGTCTATACACCTGAACATTTAGGAGGTTCAAGTAAGGATGCCACAACTAGGCATCCTATCATAGAGACCAGGACAGATGACCTATGGGGGAAAGTACAAGCAAAAGAGTATTCTATTGTTGACCATCTGAACAAAACCCCTGCTCAAATATCTATCCTGTCACTGTTGCAAAATTCAAAGGCACACAAGAACGCTTTAATGAAAGTGATGAGCGAGGCTTATGTACCCAATAACATAACTGGCACAGAAATGGCCAACATGGTTGGGCAAGTACTGGAAAGTCATAATATCACCTTCCACGAAGATGAGTTTCCGCCTGAGGGATTGAATCACAATCCAGCATGCATATTACGGTGCAATTTGAAGACAAGTTCGTTGCTAGGGTCCTGGTTGATCTCAATATTTGTCCGCTGGACACTCTGAGAAGTTTGGACAAAAGTTTCCATGAAATACGGGTAGAAAGCATGAACATGAAAGCATTTGATGGGTCCCAAAGGGGCACGATTGGGGAAATAAATCTTGTTTACAAATGGGGCCAACTTGGTTCAACGTTGAATTTCAGATACTTGACATACCAACCTCATATAATCTTCTGTTGGGAAGACCATGAATTTATACCTCTGCGGCCATACATTCCACACTACATCAAGCTGTGAAATTTGATTGGACTCATGAGGAGCTGATCATCTACGGAGATAGGAGTAACCCCATCTACACCAGTCAAACTATCTCGGCCATTGGACATAGAATAAGGATAGAAGGGGAAACCTATCATCAGATTGAACGGATCAACGTAGTCGAGAAGGATAAATGGTGAAATGGTAAAATAGAAAGCATATTGGCCTGGTCTGGAAATGAATCCGGCAAAGGGTTAGGAAAAAACCTCCAAGGTATCACTAAATCGATATAGCGTAAAAATCATGGTACCACATTTGGACTTAGATACTAGTACACATAGAAAGAGTATAGAAATCGGTCGCCTCCATGGCATGGGTGTATTACCCCTCGAGCAATCGGTGCCACGCTTGGAACATGCTTCTTACCAAGCTGATACGATATGGGGGACTGCAAAAAGGGGAAGCACTAGCTCAGTTGAAGAATTTGTTCTTGGAGGATGAAGACATGGACTACAGTACAATAATTGAGGAGGAGGAGGAATAAGTCCTCATTAATTAAAACCATAAAGAATTGAGCTGTTCTAAGGAACTAGACCGCCACACCATCCCGAGCCCACCGAGTCCCTAGCGTTATTATTACTTTCCCTATTGAACCAATGACTGTGACATGTAACGAGGAAACACAACATGAGAATAGTGATTCAGATGAAGAAGATGAGATACACAAGGAAATTGTCAGGGAGGATGAAAATTTTGAGAATAAGCGTAAGTCCAATCTGGACGAAGGTGAAGCAGTAAATTTGGGTAATGTCGAGACCGTCAAGGAGACTTGTATTAGCATTAACTTGTCACCACCAAAGAATAAAGAGTACATTCGTTTCCTAAAAGAGTATGAGGACATTTTTGCGTTATATCATGACATGACCGGTTTTGAGCACGTCCATAGTGGCTCACAAGTTGTCTACCAATTTCATGTGTCCGCCAGTAAAGCAGAAACTCAGAAAGTTGAAAATCAAGGAGGAAGTTACTAAGCAGATCAAAAACTAAAGTTCTCGAGGTGGTTGAATACCTGACTTGTTTAGCCAACATTGTGCCAGTTTTGAAAAAAGATAGGAAGGTCAGAGTATGTGTTGACTATCAGGATTAAAATAGAGCACGTCCCACGTGTGACTTCCCACTACAAAATATACACATCCTGATCGATAATTGCGCCAAGCATGAACTCCAATCCTCTGTGGATTGCTTCACGAGTTATCACCAGATGTGGATGGATGAAGAAGATGCAAAGAAGACAACTTTTATCACGCCGTGGGGTATATATTAATACAAGATGATGTTGTTCGGTCCAAAAGAATGCTCGATCTACTTACATGAGAGCTATGACAACCATTTTCCATTACATGATACACCAAGAAAATAGATGTGTATGTGGATGACGTCTTTATCAAATCCCAGAAGGCCATAGTTCATATAGTGTTCTTTGACAGGTACAACTTGAAACAGAACCTCGTAAAGTGTGCATTCAGCGTTCCCGCAGGAAAGCTATTAGGATTCATCGTCAGCCGTCGGGGGATCGAGTTGGATCCATCTAAAGTCAAGGCCATTCAAGAGTTACCACCACCTAAGAGCACAAAGTACATGAGGAGCTTCCTAGGAAGTCTCAACTACATCAGTCACTTCATAGAACAGTCTACACTCATATGTGAACCCATTTTCAAGATATTGAAGAAAGATGCCGAAAAAAGCTGGACAGACAATTGTCAAAAAGCTTTTGACAAGATCAAGGAGTACCTGTCCACACCAACAGTTCTGGTCTTGCCAGAACCAGGACGACCTTTGTTTCTCTATCTATCTGTATACGATAGGGCCTACAGATTTATTTTGGTGCAACATGATGAGATAGGAAGAAAGGAGTAGGCCATATACTACTTGAGTAAGAAGTTTACACCTTACAAAGCATAGTACTCTTTGCTGTAATGCACTTGCTGTGCTTTGACCTAGACAACTCAAAGGTTCAGGCACTACTTCTGCACCTACACTACATACCTCATATCCAGGATGGACCTCTGAAGTACATATTTCAGAAACTTATGCCAACTGGGAATTTGGCCAAATGGCAGATACTATTAAGTGAGTTCGATATCGTCTATGTAACTCTAAAGGTAGTCAAGGGACAAGCATTAGCAGATAACCTTGATGAAAAGCTGGTGGAAGGAGCATACGAACCTTTAAAAACAAATTTTTCTGATGAAGAAGTATCGTTCCTATGAGAAGATATTACCGAAGCATATTATGGCTGGAGGATGTTCTTTGACGGAGCTGAAAATTTAAAAAAAATGGGCATTGGAGGAATGTTGGTATTAGAAACGGGCCAGCATTTTCTGGTATCTGCTAAACTCATATTTCCCTATACCAACAACATGGCAGAGTATGAAGCCTTCATGCTAAGGATCAACATGGCAGTCGACATGAATATTCAGGAGTTGTTGTTGATCAGTGATTCAGATTTTCTTGTGCACCAGGTACAAAGAAAGGGGGCCACCAAGAATTCCAAGATATTGCCATATCTGCCTGCACCATGTGCAGGAATTGAGAAAAAGGTTCACGAAGATAGAATTTTGACATGTGCCTAGAATTCAGAATGAGTTTTCCGATTCATTTGTCACCTTTTCATCTATGATACAACATCCATATAAGAATTATATTAATCCCATTCTGGTGAAGATCCAAAATTAGCTGACATATTGTGCTCATGTTGAAGAAGAGATGAATTGAAGCCTCAGATCCATGACATCAATGAGTACTTATTAAAAGGAGAATACATGGAACATGCAAATAACACTCATAAATACACACTCCGGAGATTGTCAAATCACTTCTTCCGCAGCGGAGAGAACTTGTATAGAAGAACTTCTGATTTGGGTTTACTAAGATGTGTCGACACAAAGGAAGCTTCTAAGATACTTGAGGATGTGCATATTGGGACCTATGGCCTGCACATGAATGATTTCGTCTTGGCTAAGAAGATACTCACGGTCGGTTACTTTTAGATGACCATGGAAACAGATTTGCATCTAGTATGTCCGCAAATGCTTTCAATGATGGGTGTATGCCTATTTGATAAAAGTCGTGCCAAATGAGCTCAATGCAACAAGGTGACCTTGTCCATTCACCACCTGGGGAATAAATGTTATTGGTCCGATTGAACCCACCGCTTCAAATAGGTACAGGTTTATTCTGGTAGCCATTGATTACGTCATGAAATAGGTAGAAGCTGCATCTTACAAAGTTGTAACCAAGAAAGTCCTCGCAAATTTTGTCAAGGATCGTATTATTTGTCAATTTCAAGTTCCCGGGTCCATTATTACCGATAATGCCGCCAATATCAATAGTGATCTGATGAAAGATATTTGTGAAACTTTCAAAATCAAGGACAAGAATTCCGCAACCTAGAGACCTCAAATGAATGGAGCCATAGAAGCTTCCAGAAAAACCTCAAGAAGATACTAATTAAAATGGTAGAGAACCATAAACAATGGCACGAGAAGATACCATTTGCTCTGTTGGGATACTGCACTATGGTTCTTACATCAACCGGGACAATTCCTTACATGTTGGTTTATGGTATCGAGGTTGTCAACCTAGACGAGGTAGAGATTCATTCTTTAAGAGACATACAGGAAGCCAAACTCCGCGATGCAAAATTGATAAAGAGCTGCTATGAAGAATTGTCCCTTATATATGGAAAGAGTATACAATCAGTGTGTCACGGCGAACTTTATCAAAATAGAATGACTAGAGATTCAATAAAAGGGTTAAACCAAGGAAGTTTGCACCAGATCAGTTGCTACTGAAGAAGATTTTCCCACAACAAGATGAAGCCAAATGGAAATACTCTCGCAACTGGCAAGGTATGTATATGGTTCACAGGGTGATAACGGGAGGAGGACTCAAACTTATGGAAATGGATGGAGAAATCTGGCCAAAATCAATCAATTCAGATGAAGTCAAGAGATACTATGCTTAGATATTTTGCATTTCCTCATTTGATGTAATTGAACTATGCTTGAACTGATTCCCATCTAAGAAGGGATACATAGGAAGACTTATGGGTTTGGTCATATCATAATAAAATTTTCATGCCCCCGGAGATCTGAAATTGAGGCAGAATTTTTAGGAGGACCCTCAAAATTCCAGAGCAAGTCCAGCCGACACCATCACATGCTGGAAAGTCAAAATTGGTTATGAAACTGGGGCAGAGTTTTGAGAAAAATTCTTTGAAGTTATAAGAATGTTCAGCAAGATCCATTATCCGCAAATAACCGAAGGATCATCTACTAAACTGGGCAAAATTTAGAGGAGGTCCCTTAAAACTCATACATAAGAGAGCCACAATTCCTTTATGATGTGTTACTGTCACTAGTTCATCTAAATATATCAATATATTTTTAAAATAACTCTATTTTTATCAATAATTGCATATTTTTTGAAAACTCTATTTCTGTAAAAGTCATGTGTTACCTAGGGGAACTCAAAAAAGCTTTCAGAACGGAGCAGAGCAAGGTCAGCAGATGAAGCACGAACAAACCTCCCCCTCACACAACTTACAATTTTTCTTTCAATGCAGGAATATATAACATAATGATAACATCCACAAATATATCCACATAGCAAGATTATTATAAATCAGGCCATCAGACACTGAATAAACATCTCCACCTAATACATATGTTACTTTTACTTACTACTTTCTCTCTGCATGAGGCTAATCCTTTCCTTCCTATCTACATGAGGATAATCATTGCCTACTTATTTGCATGAGGCTAATCCTTGCCTCCATAGTTGCATGAGGCTAATCCTTGCCTCCATATTTTTATGAGGCTAATACTTACCTTCATACCTCCATAAGGCTATCCTGCATTCATATTTGCATGAGGATAATCCTTGCCTCCTTGCATTCATGAGGCTAATCCTTGCCATCGTATTTGCCTGAGGCTAATCCTTGCCTCCACATCTGCATAAGGTTAATCCATGCCTCCGTACCCGCATGAGGCTAATCCTTGCCTCCATATTTGCATGAGGTTAATCCTTGCCTCCCTACATGCATGAGGCTAATACATGCCCCCTACTTGTATGAGGCTAATCCTTGCCTCCACATCTGTATGAGGCTAATCCTTACCTCTATACCTGCATGACAATAATCTCTTGCCTTCATATTTGCATGACGTTAATCCTTGCCTGCATACCTGCATGAGGCTAGTCCCTGTGCCCCTAATTGCATGAGGTTAATCCTTGCCTCCATATTTGCATGAGGCTAATCCTAGCCTCTATTCTTACATGAGGCTAATCCATGCTCCATATTTGCATGAGGCTAATCTTGGCTCCACATCTGGGTGAAGCTAATCCCTACCTCCACATGTCTATGGGACTAAGCATTGTCCCTTTTTGCACAGATATTGCTCTATTTGTAGTACTATTTATTCACTTTTTGATCGGGCTAAGCTCTGCCCTCTATTTCACAAGACTAAACCCTATCTTGTTAACATTATTTTATTGCATCATGGGCTGAAATATCGCCACTCTATCCAAAGGCGTCATAGTAAAAAAGGCATCATCCTCATAGCCGGAAGATACCATGTCGTTGCCTGAGGATCCATCAAAATTGCATATCGTTATTCAAAGGCATCATGGTCCGGAGGAACCACTCGTCATGGACGAAGAATATCATTTCATGGCCTACGAATCCCTCACTAAACAATCATGGCCTAGGACGTCATGGTCCAAGGACGTCATCTTTAACTGTACAAAGACAACCTTCATGGTACAAAGGGATTTTGCATCATGTTTAAATTTTCGCACAAATACATGTTTCTAGAATCTTTACTGCAGGTAACCAGTAAGCAACCGCTATCCTAGTAGGAAAAATCTCACTCAGTTCCTTCAACTGTCACAAGTTTAACCACTCACCATACTGGTTTCTACATCTCGTGCCTATTCTTGCAATGATTTCATCGGTATATTCCACCGATGAATCCAGAACTACACATGGCTTTATTTCTGTAAAATCAGAGATATGTATGCAACTCAAATACCGGATTTCGGCCTCTATCTTTGAAAGCATCAAGGGCGTCGAGAATTGTTTTTGTTTTTTTTGCTAAAAACTTTTTCAAAAGTATTCAAAGAGCCTTTGCATAGTTTACGAATTCTGCTTAGTAGAGACCTAAACACAAGAATTTTTTTTCTCAAAGTCAGACCATGCCATATGACGAAAGGGGGAGAAAGGACGGATCACCTGTCGATCTGTGGTTTCTGAAGTAAGCTATTCTCAGTGATGACATTGTCATCGGGGATAGGCACGTAGCAGAACTTTACGAGGAAGCCATGGAGGAGCTTTAGATGACCATATCAAAATAAAAGTCTCTAATCTCTGACCGGGGATCGTGGACGCCTAAAGTTTAAAATTGGCCATCATTTCATTAGCCGAAAACTCATTCATTCTTCCCGGGTAAAGATAAGCAGCTATTGATATCCAATTTTTTTCCTATATATTTTTAATGCACATATATACTTTAGAAATAGCATATATGCTTATATAAGCATGCATAAGCTTTTTATAATTTTTTCTATAAGTTTAAAGGCTTTAAATTAATTTATTTATTCCCTTTATACTTATAAAATTTCTAATAATTATCCTTCGAATTATTGTTTTGTTAATTTAGCCGTATAAATTCTATATTTATGACAAAAAATTGCTTAAATATTTTTACTGCATTTTTATAATTACATTTACATTTTTTAAAGCCAATTCGCATATATTTGTAACTAGCCTTATTAATGCATAATTACGTTATTAATGAACAAAAATATCTTTTATATTTTTT
The DNA here is from genome assembly GCA_034376525.1 of Nicotiana benthamiana. Classification (NCBI taxonomy): domain Eukaryota; kingdom Viridiplantae; phylum Streptophyta; class Magnoliopsida; order Solanales; family Solanaceae; genus Nicotiana; species Nicotiana benthamiana. The sequence continues at coordinate 27,239,947 of CM067341.1, forward strand.
AAAAATGTTAAACGACTATTATAAATCATTTTTAGTTTCACGAAATATTTTGAGAAATCATTTTATTATTTTTATAAATTATATAGTACTGAAAGTGGCTATTTAAAACATAGCATATTTTATTTCAGTTTCAGCCTAAATTCTAACCCAATTACTAGTCCAATTCCACAATAAATTACCCGACCTAGGCCCAAATACATTTATACCCGACCCAGGCCCCCCTAATCTCAGCCGTTGATCTCAGAGATCAACGGCCCGTTTCATCGTTTCCTAATTAGACTAACCTATACCACCCCTCCTTCCAAACCTAATTCATTTCATAACCACCCTTGCTGCCCTAAATTCGTCTCTGCTCTCAAAGACTCTTAACCTAAACCCTAATCTCCAAACATTGACCCCTGTCTATGGCTACTTCGGTGACCTCTCACTATCTTTCAGTCCTCCAATGGCCCATCTCATGACACTCTTGCCATGTCTAAGGCTCTTAAGGGACAAGAGCCATGTCCACTTGCATCTAGGGTTTATCTCTCGCCTGTTCTTGGTCATTCCAGTATGATTTTGAGTGAATCATTCTATGTTAGCTATGATCTAAGGGTTTTTCAGTATGTTTCTTCTTCGCTGTATGATTCTCTTTGAATCCCTAATTTCATCTCTAAACCTCTTAGATCTATACAGGTTACGATTTGAGTTTATTTCTTGAGTAAAACACTCAAGAAACAAACCCAGGTGATTTTAAGTAACCTCAAGTGATTCTTGAGGTTACAATAGAATTGAGATTCTTTACAAGAATTGTTTCATTTAAAGTGATTTCTTCGCCTTTTCTAAAACTAGGGTTTCAAGAATTCTTTTTTAAAAACTTTGTTTAATGATTCTTTGTGCTTAAACTTCTAATTCTCACACATTTTGACTAATTTTATGAACCTTCTATAACCCTAGACCGTTTGTACTGGAAACCCCAGTGTTTTGGGGTTCTTTGTTTAGTTTCTGGATGTTGGTACCTTTGACTGTGTTCTTGCCTTGGATTCTTATGAGTTCTCATGATTTACTTACCCTAGTATGTTTTCACGGAATTTTCTCAGTTCAAACTTTCATTGATATTATGAACTTGTGTTTATACTGACCATCCATGAAAAACTTTTATGCTTCTCATCAAATCAGTATCGTTTAACCATGAATTTTGTTACAATTGTGTGAAATCTTGACGATTCATGCTCTACCTCATTTTTTATAAGCATGATTCTTCTTTCATGGCTTTCTGAACTATTGATTAATGTGAATCCCTTATTTTCTGATTTAATTTGAACCCTTTCCATTTAACGTTTTGATTATTACTTTTTTACTCAATTTGATTAAATTTACATGCCTTAATTATTTTCCTTGCCTTATTTGTATTTCGCTGATTATTGTTGATTCATTTTCTTAATTAAATTGTTGTGCATTTACCTATAATTACATGTTCTATACCTAAGCTTTACTCTATTCTTTTCCTTAAATACATAGCATGTTCACCGTTGATTGAATGGTCCCTTGATTAAGGGAAGATCTTGCTGATTTATGGGTAACTTCTCAAATTTCTTCTCAATTGATCTCTTACCTTGTTTTATTAAGTTTTTGATCCCTATATAAACTTTCTCTTCTTTTAAGTTCACAACAACAAGAACAAGAGAAAAACACTAGTTCAACAACTCTCTTTTATACTTAAAGCTTAATGCTCTTTCCATCACTTCTATTGAACTAGCAAGCTGTGAGTAAATGTTAGTTATCAAACAACACTGCTCAATTTTTGTGTCTACTCGACATAACTTGTATGTTCTTATGTAAATACTAGTTCAAAGCTCTATGTGTTCTCTTACTGCATTAGTTTACTGGTTCATGTCTATCACTTAGCTTTTTGATATGTAATTAGCATGCTTAACTCCTAGTTTCACTTAGAATAAGTACTACCTATTCAACTTATGATTAAAATATCTGATGACTTGTCTATTGCTTTCTCTAGCATGTCTATTTGGTTCTACTCCATGTATGGTTGCATATCTGTTATTTTACCCAATTGCTGGTAATAATCTACTTTGCTTGGTTACTTACTACTCCCTAGTACTTCTGGCCCTATGTTAAGTTTTGCTTAGTATAACTATGTTCTCAATGTTTGTTCTATGGCTGTGTGATTGGCTCCTAAATCCTATAAAGAATTCTAAAAGGGAGACATATGTACTCTTGATATTACATTAAAATGTTCTATGTGTCCCCAAGTCCCATACCCCCTGAGTGAAATCTATGTCTGAATGGTGTTGTTGAAACTATTTGATGATTTCATGCAAGTTCATTATTTCAAAGATGTTTTATTACTTACAAATCCCTATTTTTTTTCAAAAAACTTCTTTACTTAATGTATCCCTTTCAACACTGTTTTTCATATCAAAACCATTTCAAAATTATGTCAAGCACTCTCCACCACTCCTAGAATATTTAGGTTCTGCCCCTCTGCTATGTGTAATGCCTTGAGATCTACGAGATTTCTCTGAACTCTTGCATGTCAAAGCTAGCCTTTCCATACTGCACTTGAATGAGTTCTTGTTTGAGAAAAAATTTAGGTGTGAATACCCGCCCGGGGACCTTGAGATCCTTCTGGTATTCTGACGCACCTAGACAATAATATTCTCTATGGAACTCTGGCATTTGAGCTATTGGAGGCTTAGGGAAGTCATTTGGGTCTGCTTCAGGCTCCCTATTGTTAACTTCTATTTTTCATTATTGTTTGTGTAATTTATTCAGCTGGTCTGTAATAATTATTTGTAAATAACTTTTGGGTGATTAGTGAAAGGGTAGGTAGGTATATCTGTTGGGTAATTTGGATAGAGACCATGCCTGTAGGATTTTCTTAATGCACTTGCAATGTTTGCTTTACTTTCACAATATTAGAAATCATGTCTATAGGATTGAAATGGATTCAATAATAGAAACCATGTCTATAGGGTTAAAATCTCTTCATAACTAGATACCATGCCCATATAGTATAAAGTGATTAAGTTCAATTTTTGCTACTGCATGTATTTACATTCGTCTCACTGAAAATCTTGCCTATAAGTTCTAATACCATCTCTTAACAATTAGATATCATACCTAAAGGAGTAAAATCAAAAATCCTGCCTATTGAACTTAAAATTAATTTAGTTTAAACAAGTCAGTCTAATTCATGTTAGTTCACTTTGAAGTTAGCTTAATCAATTGTCCGCTTCTTTAATTGGGTTTTAAAACACTGCCTTAATTCACTACTTCTAGGGATATCAAATGTCCATTTAAAATTGTTCACTAATTTACTGCACCCAAATAGATACCTCAAATGTCACTGTTCTGCATTTTGGAAAGCCTATATGGGAATTTTTAAATTCTACAACTCTGAAACTGTGTTTTGCTACTTAAAACTGTCCAGATTTTAAATCAGTAGGCAAGCTAAATAGGATTTCTCACATTTTTTCTGAATTCAATACTATGTAACCCATGCACACTTAGATATCATGTTATAGGATTTTCTCTTAAACACTTGACTATTGTTTGAAGACGTGCATTTACTTGTTATATTTGTGGAGGTAATTGTGGTCCTATCACTTGTTTCCTTTAGATACAGTCCTAACTGTTCTTGTTTGACGCTTAGATTTTTATCCTTTAAAACCTTAGGAGAGTTTAGAACTGTCCAAAAAGTAGAGGTCCTAAAATACCTCTAGGGCCATAAGGAAGGGACGAGTAGTGCACGCATGGGATATTGTCAAGGTTACTAGAATGCCTTATGCTATGAGCGAGGGGAGGGAATCAGGTAGAAAGAGATATGATGACTACATGTTAATCTCACGTGTAGCCCTTCATTGAGGAGTGTTTACCGGGCATTGCATGGCTTGATCCTGTGGGCTAACCAACCTAAGACTCCTCCTTCCTAATTCTCCTTCGCTTAAACTTTACTTTTCTATATGTACACTATTTGCTCAAGTCTTTCCTTTTTTGAGTCATATAATGTCCAAAACCTGCCCTTATTCGCAAATATGTATTTAAATCGTCTATCGTTGAAGGGGTTAATTCATACGTATAAGTTCATCTGTAACCCACTGTTGTGGACCAAGTGGAGTGCCTAACACCTTCCCTTCAAGGTTATTTCAAGCCCTTACCCGAAATCTCTAGTAATGCAAACCAATCTAAGAGTTAATCACTCTAGGTGCCCTAATGCACCACAATCCATTAAGTGGTGACTCTTCAAAAAACCAGATTCCCAAAAGGAAATGAGTTACTACCCCCATGAATGTGGAAACCCCAACTTCCCTGTCAAAATGGAGAAAAAGGGGCGCGACAAAAAGAACTCGGAGAAATAGGATAGCTTGTTAGTAGGTTGGATCAACATGGTAATGAATATGATCGGTCCTTTGGGTGCTTATAATGTGGTGGGTTTCTACAGGTGTTTCATGGAAATGCTCTTGGGTTTTTGGTTAACGGCGTGACTTGGTTGAGTAATAGAGATTTAATAATGATGTCTTAATCATGTGCAAATGGGTTTCGAAGAGACCTCAATAGTTTCTACCACAATTCGATGAATATATTTCCTACTGGCGTAAGGAGCATGTGATGTATAGCGATTTTCTCTGGATGAAATCAAATGGAAAGTTCTTGGCTAATTGAGCATGTAGTTTCTTGTGACTCAGAGTGGATTATAAATTTCTCGTATTTCTCATATGATGGCTGGTATATGTGGTATGTTATGTGGATCGAGATTGGAATGTGCTAGGTCATGATTCGATTTTGAAGGGAAGGACATAAATTCTTAATCAGCATGGACGATTTCAAAGAATAGATAAATAAAATTACTATTTGGTATGGATTGATGAGAGTATACATTTCAGAAGGGGAATGTGTTTTGATTTATGGATACTTCATTGCTATTCAAATTTCGCTATATGACACAGAAGAATTTTAGAAGTATTCGTCATGGGAAGATTGTGTATGAGAGGTGTATTAGATATTTGGACGGTGGAGTTGGTATTGGATATGGTGATTCGTGTGCTCTATGGATTTGGAGACTAAGAGTTCTCATGAGTAGATTTTTCATAGTTATGGACTGTGAAGTTGTGGCCGAAGCTATCCAGATGATAGAATGTGTTATGATACAGTCATTGGTGGACTTTTGAATGGTTATTTATCTATTTATGGATGACTAGAGTTGATTTGGGTGACCTTGGTTGGCTCCATACTACTATTGTTGAGGGATGTGCCATTCAGTTGTTTTTGAGCTTATTCATATTCTGAAATGATCTATGAGTTACTCTTTATGCTATGAGGAGTTGTGATTCGTCGATTATATGCGGATATGGTACAGTTCTATTCGTGTTTGTGTCCTCTTCTTCACGAACACAAAGATCAAAATCTTTCAAGCTCACAGACACCCTCCGCGAACGCGAGACTCCTCTCGCAAATTGTCACACCTCCTTTTTACCCTAGGGTAGATATAAGAGAGTTTTTCCAATTAAAGTGACATTAATCGAAATGAGATTATTTGTTTGAAATTCAGAGTCGCCACTTGGGATAATTTATGGTGTCCGAAGTCACTAGCTTAAAATCCCAAATAGAGAAAGTTTGACTTTGTTTTACAGTCTGCGAAACACAGAATCGGGGTAAGGAATTTTGTTAACCTATTAGAATTTGTTAGGCATTTTCAGGTTTCATGGTTTTAGCAAGGTCGCTCAACTATTAAGAATTGGCTTAATTATCAGATTTAATACATGTTTTAAGCCTATTATGCATTTCTAACTTTATAACCGCCTTTATAGGAATTTGAATTACTTCGAGGATTTACGGAATTTGGTTGACCAAGTCGCGATGTCGCGCACTCATTTGTTTTGCACACATTGCGAATTATGCCACGAGAACCATACCCACGATCCACAATATGTGAATTTTATTATTGTTCAAAGTTATGATCGGTCGCATGAAATGCAAACTCGAATTGGGATATACTTATCGTGACCATGCCACGGTAACTATACATATAATCACGATGATTTATTTTTTAATCGCGCCTAAAGCATGCTACAATGTTCATGATTATTTCTTTCTAATTTTGAGATTATTATAAGACCGTGAATTATGGAGTAGTTTCTAAAAAAGTATAATAAATTAGTTATGGAAGGGTGTTCTTAATGCAAAAAATAATTGCTAAAGATTAAACTATGAGATCAGTCCACTCTATAATAGAAAAAGGCATGTCGCCTTTAGTACAGAAAATATTTCTTCACTACGTGAAAGAGAGATTTAACTTGCAGTATAAAAATGAAGGAAATTCAATATTTTAATTGCACAAATGATTCCACATATACATGCTTCTAATCATTAAAAAAACAGAGATAGATATGCACACTTATAATCTTTACTTAAGAAAAATAAACTTATCAACACCACAACACATCCCCTCTTTCAATATTTACAGTCAAATATACTGAATTCAACTCAATAATATTCAATATCGATCACAATTCTTCTCAACAATAAGCAATTAAAAGGGCGAGAGAAAGAGAGAGCTTACACCAATCGGAGGATAATAGCCACACAATTCTTCTCAGCTATGAGTTCTCTAACTTTCTATTACATTTCTCTACTCAATAGAATTTCTGCTCCACTTAAAATGTAATAGAATTTGGAAACATCAAATGGTAGATGGAGTTCAACAACAATGATGGACAGTGGAATCAACATTGATTAAATCAGCCATCGGATGTCGTGAATCCCAACAAAAAGTCAAAGATACACTTGGAAATAAACCCTTTCCGGAGCCACTAACACCTTTTATGTTTCTATCTCCCAAGAAATTCTGCAATTACCTCTAAATTTCTAACCAATTTGAACCCATTTTTCTTCTGATGTTGATCTTTAAGTCTGTCTTTTGTCAGGGTGCTCATTTTTTTTCGTGTAACGAGGAAGGGTTTGTTCTTCAGAGTATTTATTAGGGATGCGAGTTACGACTGCTAATGGGTGTAGAAAATTTTTGAATAAAGTCATTTTTCATGAATGGGAATAGGGGTTCTTTTAAAAGGTTAGGATTTTACGGGTATTGGGCTTGAATCTATGGTTTAAAGGTCCGAAAATTAGACATACAATGGGTTGTATAAGCCCAAATTTTATTCTTTCTCCTTGAACAAGACTAAAAATAATATTCATTTACTAATAATCTTACATATGTAAAATAGCTATAAATCTAAACTAATCGTTATAACAAACCCATTTTTGGTATTTTTTCAAATATCAATCCTAAAATAAAAATGGGATTAGGTTAAAATCAATGCAAAAATTAAAATAATTTTCCTATCAAAAATACTAATATTCCTTAAAACAAAGTGACACTTTTTTTGTATTTTTTACTTTTAGAAAAGGCAGATAATCTAAAAGTAACTAGATAAAATGTCAATTAGCTAAATAAAAGAAAATATTCTTTTGTAATTATCATTTAAAGATAAAATAAAATTAAAAGTTAAAAAATAGTGAAAATACTACTATTAGACCTAATTTAATATCTAAACACTAAAAATGTAAAATTTTTGGGGATGGTCAAAAATTACATGTCTACAGTTGTCCCTCTTTGATTGGAAACACGAAGAGTTTTCAAACAAAGAACGACGAGGCAGGTTTTTTGACTCGACCCTCATTTAGAGAGACCAAAAAACAAAAAGAAAAGGAAATGTGACCGAGCCCTGGTATCTGAGCTGCCTACATACCTTTTGCTATATAGGAACCATGCCATGTATAGTTTAGAAGTGAAGGAGGTGATTGAGTGTGTGGAGAGGATGAGAGAGTCAAGTGAGATATCGTTCGAGGCTCCAGTCTGCGGTCCTGTTATTACATTAAAATTAAAAAGACTAACTAAACCTATCAGCTATGAGTTACAAAATTCCTATCCATGAGTCTTCTGAAGCTTGATCTTGAGTCTTGCTTGGTTCTTCATGTGGACTATAATCTGAAACAAGATGCTTGTTAGCTGCAGGTATTAGTTCATTCTTCCATGGCATCTTCAAATCAAGTCCGGACATGCAGTCTTGATTTTCTATCTTATGAGAAAAATTCGTCATACTATGATTTCTATCCTAAGAGAAAGTTCATTAGACTGAATTTTCTATATCTTCTTTTTTGGGTGTCTTAGGAGAAATATTCACCAGATTAAGATTTCTATCGTAGGAGAAAGTTCATCATTCTAGGTCTTCTATCTTAGTAGAAAAGTCATCAGACTATGATTTTGATTCTAGGAGAAATTCATCGGATTAGGTCCTTTTTTTGTTATCTTACGAGAAATATTCATCACACTAAGATTTCTATCCCGGGAGAAAGTTCATCAGACTAGGTATTCTATCTTAGGAGAAAAAATCATTAGACTAAGATTTCGATCCTAGGGGAAAATCAATCAGACTAGGCTATTTTTTATTATCTTAGGAGAATGATTCATCATACTAATATTTTGATCCTAGGACAAAGTTTATCAGACTAGGTTTTCTATATTAGGAGAAAGATTCCTCAGACTATGATTTCTATCCTAGGGAAAAATTCATTAGACGATTTCGACATTTATCCTAGGAGAAAGATTTATCAGACTAGGATTTTATTTGTTATCTCATGAGAAATATTCACCAAACTAAGATTTCTATCTAGGAGAAAATTCATAAGACTAGGACTTTATATCCTAGGAGGAAGAAATGTGAAGATCAATGGCAAGATTTTATGCACAATAGCAAGACAAATAAAGGCAAAGGTTTGCAAAATTTTCCTTTGTCTGCTCTTCTCTTCTTTTCTTTTTCTTCTTTTTTTTTGTTTTTATTTTCTTTAGTTTATTTTTTTAAACCACTTTCCTTGCACTGCTTTGTTCCTGTTTCATATAAAGAAACATTTGTCAGTTTTGAAAATGGTGGTCAGTTGTGGCCTTGAGTCTTGGGTGGTTTGGCTTCTACTCAATCAGCTTAAGTCGGTTTCAAGAGACTTTTGTTCTGCATCAACCCTAATTGTTTCACACCTCGTACCATTTGTATGTGTGGATCAATTAGCCTTATCGCAACTGGAGATCTTTTCTTAGGTGACATTTTATGATATCTTGAACGACTTCCTGCTTTTTGAGCAATTTGTCTGTCAGAGAAAATCAACTGTTGTCTTTGCTTGCGTCAAGTAGGCTGAAAAGAGTCTTTTGGGCAAGCCTTTGCATGAATCCTTAAGTTATATTGACAGTAACAACTGAGTGTGACAGCCAAATTTATTTTATGCAACTGAAAAGCTGGTAGAAGACTTTGAAATCTTTTCTTGCTTATTTTGACAAGGGCTGACTCAGAGTGAAGGACACAATGATGAAAAAAACAAGTATCAACAAGAAATGCCCCTGTCGGAAGGATAGAAGGAAGAGTTTTTTTTCTTTCTTTTTCTTTTTTATTTCAATAACTAGCCTTAATGATCATGACATGTATTTTGGACTCTATAGCCTGATCTATCAAACTAATTCAATCTTCTCTTTTACCATTCTTATGACCTATGAAGTCGGGCTTGTTTATGCTAATTCTTCGTGTTAGCTTCACGACTCACTTTCGACTATTGGTGCCCCGAGACATTATCACCAACAAATCTCTCTCATTTATTTATGTCTTCTTACCATCGCCTAACAGTGGCCTTGAAAGTTTTCACTAGCAAGACTCTCTCATTTTTCTTCTCTATTTTTCTTTTTCTTTTGCTTTCTTGTGAAAGCATCCTGACATTGTTCTATGTCGCATGACAATCGTTGCTCATTGCATACTTCTCTTAGCATTTCTTGAAGGCATATCGGGAGGTCTTTATTTGGAAGGTTTTGGATAGGGTTGGACATAAAAGTTAGCATGAAGGCTCAAAGTAAACTCAAAATGAGGGATTGTAGATTTACAACTCTTTGAATCGACCCTTTCAAAAATAAAATAAAATCTTTGCCCCAGTTTCAGCTATTGAGTATTTTTTGGAATTTTTTCTTTCTTTCTTTCTTTTTCTTTGAAAATTCTTATTTGGTTGGACTAAACCGTGAGGCTGCCTACGTATTTTTTTTAAAGGAATCAGATCGAACATAGTTCAAACATGTGACCTAACTAATTTTTTTCAACTTTAGTTCTTTTTTTTCTTTTTCTTCTATCTCTTTTTTCTTTTTGTTTGCAAACAAGTTGCCCCAGCTTCTATTTTCTAAGTGCATAGACCTTTGGTTTTTTCCTCTTTTTTATACTTGAACTTTCTAAAAGCTTCCCCAGTTTGTACTCTTGTGGCACGGACTCTTTTTTCATTTTTTTCATTTCATTTTTTTCTTTTTTGAACTTTTAACTCTAAACATGATCCCAAAAGAGGGTGGTCAAAGAAAATAACACAAGCTCGAAAGAGGTAACAAAGGGTATAAAATATTTGGATAGTAGAAAAAGGGCCTCCCAGCCTCGAGAACGCCAATTATAGTATCCTTTTGCGATCACATCATTGATGAATATGTCATTCTTCTTGGTTCTTTTCAGTGTAAAGCTGTATGAGGAATACTTTCCTCACTGTGTGAATGACCCTTGTCAATTTGGGTGACTTTTCTTGGATTTTATCTTAATGTAGAAGATATATTTTTCCACTAACTTATCCATTTCAAGTTATCTATAATACACCTTCTATTAAAAAATAATTTCTATCTCTTAGTGCTAAAAAAATTTCAACCCGTCCAATTATCCTTAAGACTGATCTTCTCAAATTATTCAAAGATAAAGATCTTTAACTTCCATGAGCATGACTGCTTTGGTTCCATGTAAACTTGGCTCATCCTTTTTTCCAAATGTTTCACGTGTCTATTCTTCTTCAAAAGTGTCTCTTTCTCACTTATGCGATTCAATACTAACTCAGTTCTCTAAGATTTGGTCAAAAATTCTGCATGCATGCCATGTCACTTGAACTAGCGTGAAAAAAACTATGCACAAAATGGATACAAAAGTGACTGACTGTTTTTTATTGAATAAAGGATAGCAAGATCAATAACACAGAAAGAAGAAGAAAAGACGACAAAAATAAACTACCATGGCTGAAAGAGGAGTGACTCTCCAGTTACTAAGCGACAACGTAGCCACACATTTTCACATCAATTTTACTACGACATTTGACCATTTTGATTACTTTGTATTCAACACTCAAATTTTGACAATCATCCCGAGCAGCCCATGTCTTGTTGATCAAATCTGGTAAGTCAACCCCACAATTGCCTCCATTTTTGTTAGTTTTCACCGCTAATTTACCTACTTGCCCTTTCGTGACCTTGGATCAACAAAAATGGTGATGGTTCAATTGGTTGAGAAGATGCTTTTATTTTCAAGAGATCTTGGATTATTCTTGTGACTCGGCATTGCAAACGAAGAAACCTACCACCTTTGACTAACTTTTATTTTCAAAATAGCAAAAATGTTACAAATAAACACACACACACACACACACACTCTCTCTCTCTCTTTCAATTTTTTTTTTGTTTTTTTCTTTTCTCTTGTTTTCCCTCTCTTTTTCTTTTTCCTTCTTTTTTTAAACCATTCAATTGAACCTAATGTGGGTTGTCTACATATCATGTGGGAACATGAATCAGATCTTGTCTAGTTCAGGAAGATTAGGAATAAAGTAAATAAACTAAACCCTTTTTGTTGGATTTTGAATTTTCTTTCTTTTTTTTTTTCAAAAAATAAGACCTAATATTCTTTGATTTCATTTTTTTTAAATTTCAAAAGAAAAACTTCTAAAGCAGAAAGAAAATATCTTTGAATTTTTGGACTTTTATGTTAAAATTGTGAAAGAAAGACTTCTAAAGAAAATATTTTTGAATCTTGAATTTTTTTTAAATTTTTGAAAAAAAAACGTTCTAAAGAAGAATGGAAATATTTTTAGATTTTTAGAAGAAAGTAAAAAAATTATTTTTTTAAAATTGGTGACTTAAAAAAGACTTTTCTAATGAAAGAAATAAAGGAAAATATTTTTAGATTTCTTTTTAAATTGGGGTCTTAAAGAAAGACTTTTCTAAAGAAGGAAGTAAATAAAAATATGTAACGACCCAAAATCCACTAAGGATTTTGATGTTGCCGAACACTGCTGTTAAGCAAAACCATCAGTACTTAATTAAATTCTCATTTTGAAAATTTTGAAAATCATGATTTTTCTTGAATTTAAGAGTAAAAGATGGACTTTACAGAATAAATAATAATATTTTTAACTGTTTCAGTATTGAATAACCCATAATCATCCCAGAACCCGGTGTCACGAGTGCATGAGCAATTTCTAAGAAACAATGTAAAACAATGATTGTCCGGAATACAAATTGGACAGAGAAGAAAATGCAGTACAGTACTCTGAATGAGACTTTATTGGTTGTGGGTCGTCTCGAGAGCTGCAGCAACTAGGCTACTAGACATACATATGCATGTGCAATAAAAATACACAACAAGTGTAGTATAAGTACAAAAATAACGTGTACCGCGTAAGTATCCTGTCTAACCTATATAAAGTAGTGACGAGAATTCGAATTTGATACTTACTATTGGTCCAATAATAATATATTAATAATGTGAATAATAAAGGATTTATTAAAAATGACAGTAAACCCAAGTAAGTCAAGAAAACAAGTAAACCATCCATTATATATTAGGAAGTCTCCAAATTTATATTCCATAGTTTATCAATTTATCTAGGACCAAAGAAGAAATATATTTTTGTAAATCTCAAGCAAGAATTACAAGCATGCGCAAATCAAGGTGAAGTAGTACATCTCGATCCAACATAAATGCAAAATTTGCGTTGTCGAGGGTCAAACAGCGCGAACTATAGATGCATTTATTACCCTGTTCGCGAATCATACGTGCGACGCGGTAAAATATAAAAATAGAGTTACTCCCATTGCGAATCATACATGTGTTGCAGGTACTTATAGATATACACTTTCAAACAGTCAATTAAGAATTCATCAGGAAACATTTATCCAAGCAAAAGTCAGTTCTCTTTTAACAATTTAAGAAAATGAAGTTTAATCTTTATTTAGAAATTGTTTTACTAATTCGATATGATATAAGCAATTTAAGTTGTCAATAAGATTACAAATAGTTCGGGTATAGCATGTTTGACTGCCCGGACTTAAGCACAATATTAGCTACGCACGGACCCTCGTCACCTCGTTCGCATGTAGCCCCCACAAATAGAAGAACATAACCAATTATTTTACCTATGCAGATAATTCTCTCTTACAAGATTATAAAGGAGACTTACCTCGCCTCGAAGTTCCATAGCTGGCTCCCAAGCCTTTCAAACAACTCGACTGATGCGTAGCACTCCAAAACTCACTTTTGTTTTATTAACATTCACAAGATTTTAATCCTCCTCCGACATCATAACATAGGGTAAAATGCACATATTCCACCAACAAATTGATATCTACAATTACAATCCCAATTACAATAAAAGATGGCTAAAAAATATTTATCAATTTCCATTTATGGCTTATAAGTTGGCTACGAGCCTGCGGCTCAAATCGTCTAATAGGTTCGTTGACTAGCACATTCAAATCTACTCTTATCATTTAATGCCCATTTGAAGTCAGCAATGATACTACATTAATTCTCCAACACCGCCAAAATTACTATTAATCGTTTTCCTTATCCAACATTTCCAAAACATTCAATTTGGGATTACTTAGTTGAACACTTCCAACTTAAGCGAGAAAATAATTTCATAGGTTCATTGCATCCTTTAATCTCATTTTTAAAAAACCCATTTACCTTTCCCTCGTTTTTTCAATAAAACTGTTATGGTATGAACTAGGGGTTATGAAATTAATTATCCGACCATAACAACATGAAAAAAATATTAGAATTACTCTTACCGACTCATAAGAAATGAGCTTGAAGCATTAGAATTACCTTCTTGAAACTTTTCCTTAAAAATCCAATGTCTGGAAAATTTGGTGTTCTTGAACAACTTGGAAGATTTCTAGGGATTTCAAAGATTGAATGATGTTAATACTAGTGTTAATAGGATGTTATTAACTTAAAATATCCACACACAAAAAACTCACCTTGTATCTTAAGTAGTCCCCAAGGTCGAATCCACCATGAAATAACCAATTCCTAGCACAAGAAAGCCCCCAAAAATGGTTGCTGCCCGACTGCCTTATATAGGCACAGGTGCTTCAATGAATTGTACCTTGCACTTTGCCGGTGGTACCTCATATTACAAGTTTTTCCGTGCTAAACACCTTTTACTAAAATGTCCATTACACCTTGTAGAAATATATAAATGATGTAAGGTTTAAAGAGTTAGAAACTAGACTCCAAGGTTTTTCATTTGATAAGTTTTCCACTATATAACTCTTTATAGCTGGTGAGACATAAGATTCCAAAGTTGGCTCCACGCATCAGAAATTTTTGGCGAAACTGCTTTACCAGCCTTTATCAATCGATCATAACTTTCTGTACACATATCCAAATGATGAATACTTTATCACTCTGAAAATTAGAATGCAAGAGCTACAAATTTCATGTTTTAAAAATTTTCAGATTCCTTATAGATTACACGATATAAGATCCCAAAGTCAGCTCTGCAATTGCACCAATGTTGTCAAAAAACAGCTTCTGCAGCAGAAAAATGCAGTAGCTTCTATTGTCCGAAATCCATCTCATTAATCTTCCAAAATCCACCCGAGGCCCTTGAGACCTTAACCAATTATACCAACATGTCCCAAATACAATACGAACTTAATCAAGGCTTCAAACCACATAAAACTATGTCAAAACTACAACTCGCGTATCGAATCGCATTATGAGTTTTTAAATCTTCCAACTTTTATATTTTATGACAAAACATATCAAATCTATTAGAAATGACTTCAAATTTTTCATACAAGTCACATTTCGACATTCCAGATCTACTCCAACTTCTGGAATTGGAATCCGACCCCGATATCAAAAAGTTCACCCTCGGTCAAACATCTCAAAAACCTTCAAATTTCTAATTTTTGCCAAATGACTCCAAAATGACTTACGGACCTCCAAATCCACACTCGATCGCGCTCACAATACAAGAATCACCACATGGAGCTATTCCCAGACTTGGAACCCCCAACGGACATCGTTAGCATTGAAATACACTTCAACCCAAATTTATGAAATTCTTCTAAAATGATAACTTCAAAAATAAGCAGTGAAATACTCCCGGTTCATCCAAAACCTACTCTGAACATACGCCCAAGTCGGAAATCATCATACAAACCTGCTGGAACCTCCAAATCCCGATTCAAAGATCGTTAAATCAAAAATCCAATCTTAGACAATTCTTTCAACTTAAAGCTTCCAAAATGATAATTCACTTTCCAAATCAACTTTGAAATTCCCGTAATTTGATTCTGACTATGTGTACAAGTCATAATACTTGAAAGTAAAGCTGCTCAGTCTCAAACTGTCGAACAACGCGCTAGAGCTTAAAACAATCTGTTGGGTCGTTACATTCTCTCCCACTTAAACATACATTCATCCTCGAACGTGCTGAGAACTGTAGTGAAGTTGTCCGAAATCATTATTTAACACCTCGTGCACCTACCCGTGCTACCACAACTCAGTCAAGCACATTAACTCGATAAAATCTCAAGATATTCTTTTTTATTTACGTAAATGAGCCTTAAAGCCCAGTTTCGACATCCAAAATTCTCTGCTAGGCATGCTTCCAATATATGAACACTGTATCAATCACTACATACGGTACTATAGTATTACTGCATGCCTTTGTTGAATTCTCACCTTGAGCCACATCATTCACAAAACCACAATAATATTATCTGATCATTATACCTGAAATTCCACGAATCTGATGCTCCCAATGCATCTCATGACCTATATACCTCTTGTCCCGACCTTTATATGCCTGCCATGATGGAAGAGATGTGTAGCATTTCATAACCAATTGCCAAGTCAACATATCCTTGAGTCTATACTCCTGACAAGAACTACTACCTCAATCCAAACCAAATAATGATCGTTATTCTTTAATATACTTCATATAACCCGATTGCACCAATCCTAGATCCAATAATCTCGTCTAACCCAGTATGAGCTGCTCAGGTAACAATCACCGCAGATATGACCAAAAGTTTTATATGATTATACAATGTGCCAACAACCTATAAACGCAAACGCGATATATAAGGAAAATGAACTCTGGAAGGGACTACTCAACTCACGTTACTAATATGGACTTTCCTCATAAAATGGAAACAGAACACACAAAAATTAGAATACATAAAACTGTACTTAACGTCATACTGTTGTGCTTGCCACCCAATCCAAATAACATGACCGTGGCGGCGTGCCACCTGTTCCACACATAAGATTTACATAAGGAGATACACACTGAGCTAAATTTCTCATTACTTAAAAATACCGAATATCTATCAAAGCACACTAAGTGCATAATACCATTCCAAGGGAAACTGATAGCGTCATAAGCTACAAAACTCAAGCACAACTGAGGTGCCATATATAACCTGAGTCACAGGAGCCATCCTGCTCACATAATACCATCGCTATACGTAACCTCACACACAAGAAATTTTTCAGCCTGATTGACAACTCACACGACTCCATATAGTACTACATAAAATAAATGACAACGAAATAATATCCCATGTTCAAATACTCCTCCATAAAGAGTGCTATGCTGAAACGATCATATTCAGCTTGATATAAATCCCATATTCATATTTTAGTCTATCCACAGACCTCAAGCCAATTGTGATCGTCTACACTAGGCTAATAACCTTCATGGGTCCATAATAACCTCTTTTTTCTCATAACACAAGAACAAATATCGTTGCTGGAGAAACCTCCACCGTTCATAGCACAATTAACTGAGTGCCCTCCAAGAATAAATTCTCAAATTAATGATATTACCAAAATCTTCATAGTTGGTTTCAACCTTTAATCAATTAAGTGACCACATATCATATTTATACAATCTCCACGTGGAATATGCTCACACGACCTTCTACACTAGGCAACAGGTCTACCCATCCATACCACCAGCCATACTAATGTTGTACAGAATAACAAGGATCCTCGAATCATAACACAAAATCTCTTACACAGGATGCCGATCTCAGGTAGCGCTAAAGACAATACTAGCTTACTCTAACATCTGAATCTTTTCCTACTCATTCGAGCTCGTGACATTCTTACCAATACCAAACCACAACATTGATCCTCAACTTCTAAATCCCATGCCATTCAATGTACTTAATCATGCCAATACCAAAGGGTACAAGAATTTCATCTTAACTTCTGGATTATTGATAGAGTAAACACTCCATCATATGGAAACCTTTTTCTTAACTAGTTTCAAGAGAACCACATGCAACCCATGACTGAATTCTCATACCCTCAGAAAATACCAACCTCGAGTAGTGGTTTAAACCACCATAGCTCTTTCAGGATCCATCTACACATAACAGGCAATAATACTCGAAAACCTCTAGATAAAATCACCTACAGCAGTCGTCAAGCCTCGCACATACTGCCATAATTCACATGTATAACTCAATACACTGAAGGAACTGATCACTACCACAACAACACCAATTCAACTATTGCTAGTTACACTCATTCAAATACCTCCTCTATGAGTCCAAAGTTATTTTCTTCCTTTTTCTCCGATGAATCACTGCAGACCGAAGATAACAAAGAACATACCGAGCCCCTCTTTCATAACCCTGTACAACAAGCTAGATACTCAACCATACTATGGACTAGAAATCCTTAGGCACCACACTTTACCCTTTGAATCCACTATGATCGTGGCTGAGAGTCACCCACTTTGATTTGGTCCCAAATGTTATCGACTCCAAGGCTCTGCTAGCACCTGAACACTCTCTCAAAGAAGCACCCGGCTAAATCACTTTTATTGCAGATCACCTCAACACGAAGCATAGATCTTGGGTCTTCCCAAAGCTTGGACATAAATTGATAAGGCCAATTATAGTACACATTCTTCAAACCCTTTGATCAAATCACCACTGATGTTCTCTTTACTTAATCGTTAAAACTCATCGATACATCGATAACTAGAAACCTCAAAAATAAATAACCACGCAATCCAATCATAAGCGGTGGGTCTCTCCCACTTAGCTCAAAGCTACCACTGCATAACTCTGAAACCCACCAAGGTTCATCCTTCCTCTCTGACATGACCTTGCACTATTAACCAACCAAATTCCTCAAAACCTTCCAATGGTGCTGCACTGAGCATAATTACTACAAAATCAGTAACCATCCTGATCTCGTGCTCATTCACCAACTAAACAAGAATGTTCACTCCCCATTTGACATCTACTAAAAGGTGCGACAGTACCTTCAATCCAAAGTCATGTTGTATCTTTCTTCGTATCAAGCAACACTTTACTGCTTTATCAAATCTCACGTCGTATAATAGCCAATATTTCAAATTGAGTCCGTAAACCCTGTCACCATCCACTATAAATCGCAAATCACTCTAAACTTTCCTCAAGGTGTATAGTCATCCAACCACAGAATCCACGTGTTATTCTGCACAAAAGGCGAATTTAAGATAACCATAACACCAACGAACTTAACGTATTCAACAGGGAAAATGACACCACATCATAGATGAAAATCCACCACGCTCAAAGATACCAAGTCTCATTACTCCATCAAACCAAGCTTGAACATTTATATCCCGATTGCCTCTCCTCTGCCGAGAAATAAAATTCTGAATCTATGAATCTTGCATTGAGTAAACATGATTCCAAATCATTCACTACTTCAATGCATAGACTAACACTCTACCATTACACCAATATTGTGCGATAACAACGCACGAATCGTCATAACAATTAATGCCAAATCTCAAAACCTTTGGTATTACTGAAACTGAGCTGAAACGACAGAACGACGTTCCATAAGGCGACACAATAGCCCGATCAAATACGCATTGAGGAACATTCCGCACCACATCTATAGTACCATTAACTTTTCTCAATTCCCAATTTATAATAAGTTTTTCATGTCACTAAGATTGAGTAGGAAAGAAATAAAGGCATAAGCCTCAAGGAATCAAATCGCACGATAAGGAATCAAGAAGGAAATTACTCCTAATAGCTCTGTAGCCTCCCGAAGATAAGTACAGACGTATCTGTCCGATCTGCAAAACTCTACTAGACTCGCTCATGACTCGTGGGACCTAAGGGAGCTTAGTACTCTGATACCATGTTGTCACCATCCAAAATCCACCAAGGGTCGTGATGGCTTAGGACACCACTGTCAGGAAAGCCAACCATCTGCAGTTAATTAAATTCTTATTTTGAAAATTTGAAATCATTATGTTTCTTGAATTTATGAGTAAAAGATAGACTTTAAATAATAAATAATATTTATTTTAAAATTTCAATATTGAATAACCCATAATCATCCCAGAACTCGGTGTCACAAATGCATGAGCACTTTCTAAGAAATAATGTAGAAGAATGATTGTTCGGAATATAAATTGGACGGAGAAGAAAATATAGTACAGTACTCTGAAGGAGACTCTGCTGGCTGCAGGTCGTCTCAAGAGGTGCAGCTACCTAAGTCTTTGTTTCAACCATGCCGCTATGCCCAACTAGGCCACTAGACATATATGTGCTTATGCAACAAAAATGCACAACAAGTGTAGTATGAGTACAAAAACAACATGTACCCAGTAAGTATCACATCTAACCTCAAAGAAGTAGTGAGTGCTCAACTTTGACACTTACTAATGGTCCCATATAATATATTAATACTGTGAATAATTGATAAGTAGGATTTTAACGTGTTTTATGCCTCTACTTGCCTATGCTTTGAGTATAATTTGCTATAAAATAGCCCAAAAATGCTTACAGGTTGTGCTTGATTGCAGGTTTGAGTGACAAAGTGACACAATGTCAAAGATTGGCTCAAAACGGAGTGAAACCTGCTCAGGTATCAAAGGCCAAGTGAAGTGGTGGAAAGAGTAGCCTAGTGCAGACCGCACAATTGTGCATGCGGCCGCACTAGGTGTTTCAGAGAAGATTATAATCAGGTCTTGCACAAAGCGTTCGCGGTTGGAAATGTGCAGCCCACGTTTAGGTCACGTGGCCGTGCTATTTTGTCATGCGGCCACCGTCAAAAAGTTCAGATAAGATTGAGATTTGAGCAAAGGCAAGCCACGCGGCCGCAGTCACTATTACGCGGTCCGCGCCAGACCTTCACGCGGCCGCACCACACCTTTATGCGGTCCGCGCCAGCCACTTCAGAGAAGATGCAAAATGAAGCCAAAGAGCCAGTGCAGACGTGGTCATAATTGTGCGGCCCGCACTGACCCCCCAGGGGAAATGTTCTCCAGTTTTTTCAACCTACTATAAATAGAACATTTGCCATTTTTATCTAGGGTTTTTTTACTGAACAGAGCTGCGCTCGTGAGGACAAAAGTTTTAGCCTATTTTGGCATTTTAGCATTAATTTCTCCATAGATTCTTGTATTTTAATCTTAGTAATTAATTATTATATCTATTTCGCCTTCTATTTCTTATGTTTCTTCTTCAATTATGTCTAGCTAAGCCCATTATCTAGAGTTGTGGCTCAACCCTAGTGTGGGTAATTGATGGCTGTTGCTTTCTAATGATAGATTGCTATTGGGAATTTGTTCTTTGGGTTAATTTTATGCTTAACTTAAGGATTGGTGGTTGCAAACATTGATTCCAGCTTAGTGGGGGTTTTCCTCTTCTTGAGAAAGAGAGTCTATGACCCTAAAATTCACCCAACAAGGAATTGGGATGGACCCATGAGAAATGGTAGTTCAAGTTAACGGGTTAAATCTCGAAAGAGTAATTACTCTACTTGAATCCCAGTTACTTGGTCTAATTGGCCTACCCAATTGGTCTCGAGAGAGTCAATCGGGCAAAATCACTCTCTCTAGGGAGAGGTGTGAGAGTTGGTACAGTTGTGCAATGGTTATAGCATAAGTCCCGAATATGTCAATCTATTCTTAGTAATTTCTACCCGTTAGTTAACCACCTAGGTGATGCCATGATCCTAGTGCCTTTCTTCCTATTAGTTAGAACCAAGCAATATTTTCTTAGCATAATTCAGTCTTCATCTTTAATTCATAACAGTAGTTGTTAATACAAAGAAAACCCAAAAATATTAGTAGTGCGATTAGAAGTACAAATGCAAGTTTATGCTAAACAGACAATAAAACTCTATTCCAAGCTCCTTGTGGAAATTCGACCCCAAACCACTATTCGGGTAAAAGCTATAGCGACTCGCTCTCCCTACATTCGTGTAGTGTTGAGTTGGCAGCGATCACTAATCATGGATTTATTTAAAACAGAAGTAAACTCAAGTAAGTCAAGAAAACAAGCAAAGAATCCTTTTTATATTAGGAAGTCTCCAAATTCATATTCCGCTATTTATCAATTTATCTCGGACCAGGGAGGCAATATCAATTTTTGTAAATATCAAGAAAGAATTACAAGCATGTGCAAATCATGCCGAGGTCGTACGGCAGGATCCAACATAAATGTAAATGTGCACTGTTGAGGGTCGAACGACGCGAACCATATAGACATCTATTACCCCGCTCGCGAATCATACATGCGACGCGGTCAATTATAAATTATAGAGTTACCCCGCTCGCGAATCATGCATGTCATGCAGGTACTGATAGATGCACACTTTCAAACAGTCAATTAAGAATCCAATAGGAAATATTTATCCAAGCAAAGCCGCTTCTCTTTTAACAACTTAAGAAAATAAAGTTTAATCCTTTTTTAGAAATTCTTTTAATAATTCGATATGATTTAAGCAATTTAAGTTGTCAATAAGATTACAGATAGTTCGGGCATAACATGCTCTTGGGTCCTAGACTACCCGGACTTAAGCACAATAGTAGCTACACACGGACTCTCGTCACCTCGGTCTTACGTGGCCCCAAAAATAGAAGCACATAACCAATTATTTCACCTATGGGGACAATTCCCTCTTGCAAGTTTAGAAAGGAGACTTACATCGCTTTGAAGTTCCATAGACCGCTCCCAAGCCTTTCAAACAACTCGACTAATGCCCAACACTCCAAACTCACTTTTACCTTATTAACATTCACAAGCTTTTAATCCTCCTCTGACATCGTAAGATTGAGTAAAATTCTCATACGCCACCAACAAATTGATATCTACAATTACAATCCCAATTACAATCAAAATATGACTCAAAAATATTTATCAATATCCAACTATGGCTCACAAGTTGGCTACAAGCCTGCGGCTCAAATTGTCTAATAAGTTCACTCACTAGCACATTCAACTCTACTCTTATCATTTATTACCAATTTAAGCTCATCAATGATGCTACATTAATTCTCCAACACCGCCAAAATTACTTTCATCGTTTTCCTTAAGCAACATTTCCAAAACATTCAATTTGGTGATTACTTAGTTGAACACTTCCAACAAAGCTAGAAAATGATTCTATAGGTTCATTGCATCCTTTAATTTAATTTCTAAGAATACTATTTATCTTTCCCTCGCTTTCTCTAGAACACCATTCATGCTATGAACTAGGGATTATGAAATCAATTATCCAATCATAACAACTTGAAATAATTATTAGAATTACTCTCACCGACTCATAAGAAATGAGCTCGAAACATTACAATTACCTTCTTGAAGCTTTTCCTTAAAAATCTAATGTTTTACATATTTGGTGTTCTTGAACAACTTGAAAGATTTCTAGGAATTTTAAAGATTAAATGATGTTAATACTAGTGTTAATAGGAAGTTATTGACTTATAATATCCAAAAACACTCATTTTGTATTCTTATGTAGTCCCCAAGGTCGAATCCACCATTAAAGAACCTATCCCTAACTCGAGAAAGCCCCTAAAAATGGCTGCTGCCCGACTGCCTTATATAGGCACAGGTGCTTCTGCAAGTTGTACCTTGCGCTGTGCAAGTTATACCTCATATTACAAGTATTTCTCTGTTGGACACCTTTTACTAAAACGTACATAATTACTTATAGAAATACAAAAATGATGTACGGTTTAAATAATTAGAAACTCGACTCGATGATCTTTTATTTGATAGGCTGTACACTATATAAATCCTTATAGATTTTGAGATATAACCCTCCAAAGTTAGCATCACGCATCAGAAATTTCTCGTGAAACTGCTTTACCAGTCTTTATTTAATTGATCATAACATTCTGTAAAAATATCCAAATGATGAATAGTTTATCTTTCTGGAAACAAGAACACAAGCATTACAACTTTCATGCTTTATAAATTTTCAGAGTCCTTATATATTGTAATATATAAGCTCCTAAAATCAGCTCTGTGATTGCACCAACGCTGTCCAAAAACAGTTTTTGCAGCAGAAAAATGCAGCAGCTCCTATTGTCCGAAATTCCTCGCGTTAAACCTTCTGAAATCCACCTGAGACCTTTGGTACCTTAACCAATTATACCATCATATCCCAAAATACAATACGAACTTAATCGAGGCTTTGAACCACGTCAATCATCATCAAAACTACGAATCGTGCATCGAATTGAATTATGAGTTTCAAATCTCCCAACTTTTATATATTGCGCCGAAACATATCAAATCAATACGGAATGACTTCAAATTTCACACACAAGTCACATTCGATATTACAGATACTCCAACTTTCAAAATTGAAATCCAGCCCCGATATCAAAAAGTTCACTCTCGGTCAAACTTCTCAAAAACCTTCAAATTTCTAATTTTCACCAAATGACACCAAAATGACCTATGGACCTCCAAATCACTTACGATCGCGCTCCCAATACCAGAATCACCACACAGAGCTATTCCAAGACTTGAAATCCCCAACGGCCATCGATAGCATTGGAATAAACTTCAACCCAAATTTAAGAAATTCTTCTAAATTGCTAACTTTCACAATACGCACTAAAATACTCCTTGTTCATCCAAAATTCAGTCCGAATAATACTTGAAGTGCAGCTGCTCGTGGCCTCCAACTGTCGAACGACGTGCTAGAGCTCAAAACGACGAATTGGATCATTATAAAATATTTTTGAATTTTTTGAAAATTGGGGTCTTAAAGAAAGACTTTTCTAAACAAGGAAGTAAATGAAAATATTTTTCGATTTTCTGAAAATTGGGGGCCGAAACCGATGAGATTTTCCTACATATCTCACATTAGGTGATAAGTTCGGTCAGTTTTGACGCAACAGAAAAATATGACTTATTTTGAAATGACTTTTCCTCTATTTTTCAAAATCTCGGAAGATTTCAGCATTATTCAAATACATACATCTTACTCTCTTTTTCTTTTGAGTTTTTTTGTTTTTTTTTTTCTCATTTTTTTCATTTCTTTTCCTCTTCTAGAAGTCTGTCAACATACAAGCCGAAACAGTCGGATACGTAAAGAACACATAAGATGTATCAGGGTGGTCTTTTAATTTGAGAACAGCTGTCCTAGACAAACCCAACCTCTGTGTTGAGTCCCAAAAGTCAAATGTACGTGATGCGAACAAGTGTTCCTACGAGGATTCCCCCATGAGGCTGTGTTATTCTATGTTTAAATCCTGGGTGTACTACTTGAGACCTGGCTTATCCTAGCGGACAACCCGAGCCGAGTGGGAACAGCATACCAGTAACCAAAAGATCATCCGATTTTGCAACTTGTCTGAACCTCATTCTAAATTAAGGATATGACACTAAGAGAAAAGAAGTCGCGCCAGCGTGCATTTCCTAGAAGATTTACAAGACTCGGAGAGAAGAGATATTTTGGAATAATTTATATACATATCAAATAATATCAAAGCGGTAAAAGTGGTAATTAGCACATTAGGCGCAAACATGTAATACAAATCAGATAATAAATAAAAGTCAAGTATAGCAGTTATTTTAAGCTCGAATTCTTGAATCCTAAACCAGAAATTCTGGGTTCTTGTCCTCAGAACAGTCGCCAGAGCTTTCACAGCTCCTTTTTACCCAAGGGCAGATATAAGTGAGTTTTTCTAATTAAAGTGACATTAATCAAAATGGAATTATTTATTTAAAATTTAAAGTCTCCACTTGGGATAATTTATGGTGTCTCAAGTCACCGATTTAAAATCCCGAATTGAGGAAGTTTGACTCTGTTTACAGTGCGCAAAACACTTAAATCAGGGTAAGGAATTATGTTAACCCGGGAGAAGGTGTAAGACATTCTTGTATTCCGTGGTTTTAGCATGGTTGCTCAACTATTAAGAATTGGCCTAATTATCTGATTTAATGCATGTTTTAAACTTATTGTGCATTTGTAACTTTATAACCGCCTTTAAAAGAATTTGAATTACTTTTAGGATTTATCGAATTCGGTTGACAAAGTCGCAATGTCACGCACTCGTTTGTTTTACACACATTGCGAACTACGCCACGAGAACCGTACTCGATCGACAATATAATAATTTTATTATTGTTTGAAGTTATGATCGACAAAATACTATCCATTTACTTATTGATCTTACTTAAGTAAAATAACTATAAAAATAAAAGTAACCATTTAAACAAACTTATTTTTTATATTTTTTCAAATATCAATCCTAAAAATAAAAATGGGATTAGCTTAAAATCATCGCAAAAATTAAAATAATATTCCTACCAAAAATACTAATATTCCTGAAAACAAAGTGAAACTATTTTTGTATTTTCGACTTTTATGAAAGGCAAATAAGTAAAAGTAACTAGATAAAATGTCAATTAGCTAAATAAACAAAATATTTTTTGTAATTTTCATTTAAAGATAAAATAAAGTTAAAAGTTAAAAAATAGTGATAATAGTACTATTAGACCTAAACTAATATCTAAACACTAAAAATGTGAAAACTCTAGGGAACTTAAAATTACATGTCTACAAACATGCAAGAGGAAACCAGAAGAACACACGAGCAGTAATAAGCCAACAACCTACGCCCAAAAATGATATGTTAACTATCCGAAATCCATCCGAGGCCCTCGGGACCTCAACCAAACATACCATCAAGTCCCAAAATATCATACTAACTTAATCGAATCCTAAAATCACCTCAAATAATATAGAAAACGATGAAATTTGACATTTTCAAATTCTACAAACGATGTCAAAACCTATCAAATCGCGTTTAATTAACCTCAAATTTTGCAAAAGAGTCATAAATGACACCATGAACCTACTCCAACTTGTGAAAATCCAATCCGACCCCGATATCAGAAAGTCCACCCTCGGTCAAACTTTTCAAAATTCTAACTTTAACCAAATCAAGCCTAACTCCACTACGGGCCTCCAAATCACAATTTGAACACACTCCTTAGTCCATAATCACCTAATGGGGCTAACGTAACCAAAACTTCAAATTCAAGGTCGTTTATATATAAGTCGACATCTGTTCCACTTTTTCAAATTAAGCTTTAAATTAGGAGACTAAGTGTCTCATTTCACTCGGAAATTTCTCCGGACCCGAGCCAACTAACCCGAAGTCATATAATAATTTTAGAATACAAAAGGAGCATGAAATGGGGAAATATGAATACAACTATCAAAATAATCGATCGGGTCGTTACATGATTTTTTTATAATTGAGAAACCCTTATTAGTGCATACAGTTACCTCAGCCATCTTATCCTTAAGAACTTCAAAGCTACAGGTCCAAATGAGCTTCATTTTATTCTCAACCCAAGCTATTCCTGGTAATGTCAATAATACTTATTTGTGTTTGATTCCTAAAGTACCTAATGTAAATAATGTTAACAATTTCAGACTTATTGGTTTATGTATTACTGCCTAGTTACAAAATTATTGCTAATATGTTCAAGCACTTTCTTGATAAGATCTTCAGTCCCTTCCAATCAAATTTTCTTAAACCTAAATGGGCGTGTGATAATGCTGTCATAATTCAAGAACGTCTCTCCAAGTTCCAAAGAATGAAAGGTTCCAAATCTAACATGATCCTACAAATCGATCTGGAAAAAGCCTTTGGTCATTTGGATTGGTCTTTCATTTATCATGCTCTTAGATTTTTCAAATTCTCTCTCAAGATATCGTGATTAATCATGCATTGTGTCACAACTTGTAATATAGCGGTGATTGTTAAGTGATCTAGAACCAACTACTTTAGTCCTAATAGGGGTATTCATCAAGGTGATTTGATGTCCCCATATATTTTTATCTTATACATGAAGTTTTTCTCCCAACTTAATAGCTTCCAAGTTGACCTTTATAATTAGGACCCTATAGTTCTTAATAACAAAGGTCCTGACCTTTCACCTCTGTTATTGGCGCATAAAAAGGTCAATAACAAACTAGCCATACAATTCTTATTGCGTAAATCTCTTTTTACTCACAAACTCGTCAATCTATCAACTATACAAAGTCAAAAATTATTTTCTTTAAAAATTGTCCTACCAAAATAGAAAAATATTTTGCAATTCTTTTTGGTATTAGTATTAATAAGAGTTTTGGAAAATCGGTTAATGATTGTGATACTGCTGGAAAGGACTTTTTTTACGACCCAAAATCCACTATAGGTCGTGGTGGCGCCAGTCATCACTGTCAAGCAAGCCAACCAATTTACTTTTTGAAGTTCTCCTTTTAACAATCTTGAAAACTAAGCCTCTCCTTCAATTTTTATAAAAATAAAGATAATCGTTTCAATTCGAATTAAATAATAGGCAATTAATACAAAATATTTCAAAATCATCCCAGAACCTGGTGTACAAGTGCATGCACATCTACTAAGATAAACATAAAATATAACATCCGTCCAGAATACAGTGGACAGAAAGTAAATATATTATGCTGGAAAGGGACAATACTAGCTACGGACCGCCTTCAATAGTGCAACTCACCTAGTCGCAGAATCATCTGTGCTGCTACACCCAATAGTCCACTAATAACACATGAACCTATGCAACAATAATAAACAGAAGTGTAGTTTGAGTACGAAAATAGCGTGTACCCAACGAGTATCTTGTCTAATCGCGAAGGAGTAGAGACGAGAAGTCGACTTCGACACTTACTAAAGGTCCAATAATGTGATGTCAATAATATATTAAATCGTGGATTTCTATAAACATGAGTTTAATCCAATAAAAGAAAATAAGTAAACAATTAATTTGTTTATAGGAAATTTTCAAAATTACATTTTATTATTATCCAAACATTCTCAATCCATGAAGAGGCAATAACAACTTTAATAAGTTCAAGGCAGCAATATAAGCATGCACAAATCATGCCGAGGTCTACGGCACGCTCCAAGTGCACTTGCCGTGGATTGAGAGTGCGCCTATACATGCATCTATTTAATCTACCAAGGCGTTCAGCCTGTTTCAGAAATAAACACACACAGACAGACAGTCAATCAAGAAGTTAACATGGAGCAATTATTCAAAGAAAGGCCAATTCTCTGTAATAATATAAGAAAATGAAGTTTATATTTTTTTAGAAATTCATTTACTAATTCAATGTGATTAAAGCAGTACAAACCGTCAATAAGATTGCAATTATTCCAAGTATAGCATGCTTCTGAGTCCTAGACTACCCGGACAATAGGATAATAGTAGCTATGCATGGACTCTTGTCACCTCGTGCGTACATAGCCCCCACAAATAGGAGCACATAACTATTTATTTCACCTATGGGGACAATTCCCTCTTACAAGGTTAGAAAGGAGACTCACCTCGCTCCAAAGATCCATAACTGGCTTCCAAGCCCCTTCCGACGACTCCAATTGATGCACAATGCCCCGAATCTACCCAAATAACGGGAAAACCAATAACAATTTACTCTAATACTCGTAATAATTCAAATTATATAAGTTCTCAACTCTGCTCAAAAATTTGACCAAAATGCCCTCAAGCCCACGTGCTCGGAATCTGAATTTTTTTCGAAATTAAAGTTTATCCATGAACTCACGAACTCAAATATATGATTTCCTCTTAATTTCATACTCAAAATCATGGTCAAAATTCAAGAATACTAATTTTCTAGGTGTTCCTCAAACCCCAAGTTTTCTATTAATTTCCATGTCTCAATCCATATATAAACCTTGTATTTAACTCAAAACCAGTAGAAATAACTTACCTCATGCTTGATGTTGAAAATGAAGCCCCAAAGTTGCTCCAAAATCGGTTCACGTGGAGGAAATAAAGTGAAAATGAACCAAAATCCGATTATTAAAAGAACACTGCCCAGGCGACCCTTCTTCGCGAACGGGGAAATGCCCTCGCGTTGATGAAGCACAACCTGCTTCAGCCCCAAATTTCCTCATTGCGTTCACGGCTTGGTGCTCATGGTTGCGAAGGTCTGCTTCTCAAAACCTACACGTTCACGTACCCAGCCTTGCGTTCGCGTAGGCCAACGACCTCAGGCCCTGCTTCTCCTTCTACGCGTTCGCGATTTCTCTCCCGCGTTTGCGTAGCAGCTTAATCCACCTTTTTCGCGTTCGCGACTTCAACCTCGCATTCGCGAAGTCCAAAACTAGCAGCCTCCCATTTTTCTCTTTGTGTTCGTGATTCGTGTTCGCAAAGAAGGAAACCAAATACCAGCAACCAGCAACAACTTTTCATCCAAATTCAATCCGAAACCATCCTGAAACACACTCGACTCCCCAGAGACCTCAACCAAACCTACCAACCAATCCCAAACACAATTGGACTTGCTCGAGGCCTCAAATCATAGAAAATAACGTTAAAACCACAAATCGACCTCCAAGCCAAGCTTTATGAACTTTAGAATTTCAAACTTCTATTTTCGATGTTTAAATTTATCAAATCACGTCGAGTTGACCTCAAATTTTGCACACAAGTCATATTCGACATTCAGTACCTACTCCAACTTCTAGAATCGGATTCTGACCTCGATATCAAAAACTCCACTTTCGGTCAAACTTCTCAAAAACCTTCAAATTTCTATCTTTAGCCAAATGACTCCGAAATGACCTACGGGCCTCCAAATTCACTTCTGATCGCGCTCCCAACACCAAAATCACCATACGAAGCTACTCCCATACTCGAAATCCCAAACGAACGTCGATAACACTGAAATTCTCCTCAACTCAAACTTATGAAATTTCTTCCAAAAGGCTAACTTCCACAATAGGCGCCAAAACATTGCCAGGTCTTCCAAAACCCGATCCGGGCATACGCCCACGTCTGAAATCATCATACAGACTTGCTAGAACCTTCAAATCCCAATTCTGAGTCCGTTTACTGAAAAATCCAATCTTAGTCAATTCTTTCAACATTAAGCTTTTGGATTAAGAATTCTCCTTCAAAATCAACTCCGAACTTCCCGAAATTCAATTCCAACAACGCGTACAAGTCATTATACCTGAAGTGAAGTTGCTCATGGACACAAACTATTGAACGGTGCTCTAGAGCTCAAAACAACTGGTCGAGTCATTACATTCTCTCCCACTTAAACATACGTTCGTCCTCGAATGTGCTGAGAACTACACTGAAGTAGTCTGAAACCATTATTTAACACCTCATGCACCTTCCCGTGCTACCAAAACTTAGTTGAGCACATTAGCTTGATCAATTCTGAAGATATATCCTTTTTATTCAAGCAACTAAGCCTTAGATCCCAATTCCAACATTCAGAGTTCTATGCCAGGCCTTTTTCCAACATATGGACACCGTACCAATCACCTCACGATGCACTAGAACATGATTGCATACCTTTGCTGAATTCACTCCTTTCACCGCTTTACTCACCGGACCACAATAACATTCTCTATCCCAATTAGTCGAATTTCCATGAATCTAATGCTCTCATTGCACCTCATGCAATACACAGGTCTTGCTATAACTCTTACAACTCCACCACGAAAGATGAGATGCATAGAAATTCATAACCAACTATCGAGTCAACCAATCATTGAGTCTATACTCCTGACAAGAACTATTACCTCATTCTGAACCAAATTATGGTCTTTGATCCTTAATATACTTCATGTAATGAGATTGCACTGATCCTAAACCCGAAATGATCTCATCTCACTCAGTACGAACTGCTCCGGCAATAAGCCATCCCGGACCTGATCAAAATCCTTACATGATGCCACAATGTGCCAATGGGCTACCAATTAGAATGCGATACCAAAGGAAAACACACTCCGATAAGGAAATTCAATTACCTTGCTCACGAATCATATATGCGACACGGACTCACAGCTAATACGAGCTTTACTCAAAAAATAGGAAACGAAAGACATAAAAAATATATAAGGAACTGTGCTAAGCATCACACCGTTGTGGTGTGTAACCCGATCCAAACAACATACTCATGGCGGCTTGCCACCCGATCCACGCATAGAACTCATAGAAAGAGATATACATCCATCTAAATTTCTTATTACAACAAAATACCGAATATTGGTCATAAACACACTAAGTGCATAATACCATCCCTAGGGGAACATATAGCGCTACAGGCTACAAAACTCAAACACATTTGAGGTGCGATACATGATTTGAATCTCAAGAGCCATCGTGCTCATATAAAATTATCGCCACACAGAACTTCAACACGTAAAAGATTTACCAAGCTGTCTCACAACTCACACGGTGAGATGTATCACTACATGAAATATCTGACAATGACATAACATCCTGACTGCTCCTCCATAAGGAGCGCATTACTAAAATGAACACATTTGGCCTGATATAGAGCCTATATTCATATTTGAATCTATTCACCAACCTCAAACCGATTTTGATCACCTTGAACTGGGATAATTACCTTTTAAGGCCCATAACAACTCCTCGTCCGCTCATAACATATAAGAAAATCCATCATAGTCAGAGAAATCATCCACAGTCCACCAGTCAATAGACTCAGTGCCCTCCAAGCATATATTCTCAAATCAACAATATTATCACAACCTTCATACTTGGTTTAAGTCTTTAATCAATCAAGTGACTACCTTCCACACTTATATAATCTACTTGTGGGACACACTCCCACAACCTACCACGACAAATAACGGGGTCGCACCTCCAAACCACCGGCGGCACTAACACTGAAAAGCGATCAAGAATCATTAATATGGATGCAAAGCCTTCTTTACAGAACACCGATCTCAGGTGACGCTGAAGATAATACCAACTTATGTTAATCATCAAACTTCTTTCCTGTTCATCCGAGCTCGTGACATCCTTTTCCACACCGAGCTATTACCTTGATCTTTACTTCAAATACTATACCACTCACTGTGACTATCACGCCAACATACGATAGAACACACTTTTCATCATAGCTTCGGAACCAATATTAAGCTAACACTTCATCATATAAAACTTCCCACTTAGCTTTTCAGGAGAACCATAGAAACACGTAGGTGAATCCTCATAGATGTAGAACATTCAAATCCTAAAGCAGGGGTCTAATCCACCACAACACTTCCAGGATCCGCCAATAGGCCATAATGGTATAATACCTCTGAATAACATCAATTATGGCGGCCGACAGGCCTCGCATATATCGTCACAAATCACTTGCATAACTTGATCACACTGAAGGAACCGACCACTGACACCAATATGCCAATTTAACTATGGCTAATCAATCTATCTTATTCCAATTTATCCTTGATTGCCTTGGATATAATACTAACTCCATTCAACATATAACATACTCCATTTGCACTCATCCCGGGTGACCTTGAATCACGAGGCTATATTGTACAAAATCCCACGAACCATTTCATAACTTCCTTGCATGCACATTTTCACCCTCAACTGATATGCCCATTCTGAAAATCCTTCTACAAATCCGAAGTCTTTTCTCATCTTTCTCTCAAGTGTTACACTGCAAGCCAAAACATCATAGAATATTTTGTGCCTCTTCTCATAGGCTACTATAAAATCTTGATTCTCAACTGCACCTGTAGGCTTGAAATCGTTACGGGCCACACTATGCCCATTTTGAACCCATTAGGACCGTTGCTGAGAGCCACCCGTTCTGACCTGGTCCCAAATATAATCAACTCCATAAAAATTATAAAACATAAGCACCCTCTGGACGAAGCACCCAGCAAAATCACTTCCGCTGAAACCTGCATTTATACAAGGCATAATCTTAAATCCTTCCCCTATGTCTGAACATGAGTCAATAAGGCCAACCATAGCATGCATTCAACAATTTTATTGTTCAAATTACCACTTATATTCTTTTCATGTAGCTAAAATAAACCATCAATATGTTAATAACCAAAAACCTCGCAAGTAGTTAACCATGCAACACAATCATAAGTTGTGGGACTCTCCCAATTAGCTTGAAGCCACTATTTCACAAATCTGGAATTCACCCCACCTCTTTATCTCTTATAGACATAACCTTGTGCAATCAACCG
Organism: Nicotiana benthamiana; assembly: GCA_034376525.1. Taxonomy (NCBI): domain Eukaryota; kingdom Viridiplantae; phylum Streptophyta; class Magnoliopsida; order Solanales; family Solanaceae; genus Nicotiana; species Nicotiana benthamiana. Next base: position 27,273,376 of record CM067341.1, read on the forward strand.
TCAAAATTCTCGAAATCATCCTGTAAAACCCCCTTTTTATTTTCTTTATCATCTAATACATTTGCACAACTGATCTTCTTGCTAAATATCCCATAGAATTCTTCACGAAAGCTTTGCCAACCACGCAAATGCTAACCTACTCATAAGGAATAACACACCCATGGAAATAACTTTCTGATATATCTCTACGCTGCTGCACAGAGTACAATCACCATGACATCAACAATCCATCCTGAGTCTGAGCTAACCCTCTAGCTGCATAAGTCTTTTCACCCCTCGTGGACATCAATTAAGTATGCGGCAACATCCTTCCCATTCAAGTTATGTTGTATCCTTATTCATTTCAAGCAGTTCCTTTCCGTTATACCAAGTCTCCTGCCGTATAATTGCCTATGCTTAGATTAAATTTGTAGAGCCCAATCACCAATCACTAATATTCTCAAATCCCTCCAGACACTCCTTAAGGTACATGGTCATTCTACAATAAAGCCCGTATGCAACTCCACCACTCTCCCATTTTAGGAAAACTCACTTCCTTAATCAACAACTCGACTTTCGCTTCATATACCTCGCCTTTTAGAATTTTTGAACCCTGGCTGACGCTTTCCACATGGCCTTCCTCTCCCTTTGTTGTTCAATTGCCTTAAATAATATCTATCTTTTTGGCACTTGAACCCACGATTGCTGCTAACTTTACAAATTTTGGAAGGTCATCTTTCTCATACCATCGATATTAGAAACATTGATTTATCCCTGAGCTACCGTATCACGCAATCTCTGACGGCCGCTCTTCAGTACTATCTCACCATTCCCTATCCCCAAGGTGAATTGTAGAAGATTATATCACCGGCGAACTTAGTACATTCAATAGGGGCAACGACACCTCATCATAGGAGAAAACTCCACCACGCTTGCAACACCAATCCTCACTACTCCATCAGCCCAAATATGGACATCCATAGGCCAATTGTTTTTCTCTTGCCGGGAATAATTACCGAATCTCTAGACCATGCACTGAGTAAACCTCCCTTCAAATTATTCACTTCCTCGACACGTAGGCAAACATCATACTATCATATCAATACTGTGAATTACTCGTTCATAAACATCACGGCCACTTGTGCCTAACCTCAAAGATCTATGAAGTACCGCTACTGGCTTAAAACAACAGAGTATCCTTCCACAAGGTGACGATAACAGCATCAACTATGCCGATAGAAACATCATGCACCACATTTATAGTACCATTACGATTCTTCAATTCCTGATTTTTAACAAGCGGTTGCGTCGCGTAAGATTGAGTACGAAGGAAAAAAAGGCATAAGCCTAAAGGAATCAAATCACACGATGAGGAATCAAGAAGGAAAGTACTCCTAGCAGTCATGCAGCCTCCCGAGGATAAGCACAGATGTCTCCGTACCGATTCGCGAGACTCTACTAGACTTGCTCATGACTCGTGAGACCCTAGCAACCTAGTGCTCTGATACCATGTTGTCACGATCCAAAATCCACTAAGGTTTATGGTGGCGCCGGACACCGCTGTCAGGAAAGACAACCAATTTACTTATTGAAGTTCTCCTTTTAACAATCTTGAAAAGTAAGATTTTCCTTCAATTTTTATAAACAAAAAGAAAAATAATCGCTTCAATTCAAATTAAATAATATGCCATTAATTCAAAATATTTTAAAAACATCTCAGAACCCGGTGTCACAAGTGCAGGAGCATCCACTAAGACAAAAATAAAATACAACATCCGTCCGGAATTCAGTGGACCGAAAGTAAATACATTATGTTGGAAAGGGACTATACTAGCTGCGGGCCGCCTCGAACTATGCAACTCAACTAGTCCTAGAATCATTCGTGCTGTTACGCCCAATAGGACACTAATAACACACGAACCTGTGCAACAAAAATGCACAGAAGTGTAGCATGAGTACAAAAATAATGTGCACCCAATGAGTATCTCGTCTAATCTCGAAGAAGTAGAGACAAGAGGTCGACTTCAACACTTACTAAGGGTCCAATAACGTGATGTCAATAATACATTAAATGGATTTCTATAAACATGATTTTAATCCAATAAAAGGAAACAAGTAAACAATTAATTCGTTTATAGGAAATTTTAAAAATTTATTTTCATTATTATCCAAATATTCTCAAGCCATGACGAGGCAATAACAACTTTAATAAGTTCTAGACAGCAATACAATCATTCACAAATCATGCCGAGGTCGACGGTCCGCTCCAACAGAAAATAAATTGTGCACTTGCCGAGGGTCGACGACTCGCCTGTAGATGCATCTATTTAATCTACCGAGGCGTTCGGCCTGTTCCAAAAATAGACATACACAGACAGACAATCAATCAAGAAGTCAACATGGAGAAATTATTCAAAGAAAGACAAATTCTCTTTAAAATTTAGAAAATAAAGTTTAACTGTTTTTAGAAATTTATTTACTAATTCAATGTAATTAAAACAATACAAGTTGTAAATAAGATTGCAATTATTCCAAGTATAGCATGTTTTTGGGTCCTAGACTACCCGAACAATAGCATAATAGTAGTTACGCACGAACTCCCGTCACCTTATGCGTACATAACCCTCACAAATAAGAGCACATAAACATTTATTTCACCTATTTTTCATGGATTTGAAAACTGAGGTGCCCAAATAAACTAAAGTTTTTCCTTGGAAATATTTTCCTGGTAGATTGCACTTCAGATCTTATCTTAATTCAGTAGGTATTAATATTGATGCAAATTGTGCCTCGCGCAAAAGAGCCTCTAAAATTATAAGGCACATCTGCCTCAAGTGCTCTTTAGTAATAAATTTCTAGAATGCCCTTTCATTGATGGACGATATACAATAGATGAATACCCATCGGATTATTATGCTTAGGGGTCTTTATTTACAGTTGACTACTTTTAATATAGCATGGCAAAATCTATTTTCTTTCGCTCTTTGAAACCTTTGGCTCAATAGGAACAATAATAATCAAAATAATATAGCTCAAGGTCCAAAACCCTAAACCAATACACCAAGATTGAGAATTTAGATTCTTCTCAGAAAAGAACCCAATTATCCCAACAGAAAAGGCAATTTCTAGTTAGATGATATAAACCTCCAAAAGGCTCGTATGATGAGGCCTTTAAAAGGGAGGCCCTACGAGCAGGGATAGAAGAGGTCTTTAGGAATTGCGCAAGTGAGTGGCTGATGGGTTATACATAGGGGTGTACATAGGTCGGGTTGGTTCGAGTTTTTCAATTACCAAACTAAATCAATTATATTAGGTAATTAAATTTAAGGATCAAACTAAACCAATAAAACTCGAGTTTAGTAATCTCGGTTTTCTAAGAATTTTCGAATTTTTAGACTTTTTTCTTCATAAAGTCTTCAGCACAAAAATATAGAATTTGTATTCTAAATTTTTTTTTAATCCTAGTAAGACATAAATGTATAAGATATTTTTCAAGAAAATCACATACGATATGAGGTAAACCATGGCGTTGTACTAAATATTTAACAATAAAAATAATAAAATTGCATAAAAAATACTTTTAATAAGTCATAATGAAAATAAATGTAATCTAGAATTACTAAATTGCTAAAATAAGTACAATTATTATTACTATTATTTATATGACTAAACAATAAAAAGATAAGTTGAGATTTTATCTAGATAGATCTAAGTCATGGCTAGGGTTTACGTTGGTTTAGATATCCCACACTAAAAATTACATTGGTTTTCATGGTTTAGATCTAAACCGTGAAAAAACTAAAAAAATAAATAGATATTCAATACGATTACCATATTTAATATAATTGTATTGAATATTTTTTGTTATTATTAATATTAATTTGATTTTGGCTTGAAATTTATTTGAGTTACTAAAATTTATGGACTATCAAATTTATTGGAGCATTCAAAAATTATAAGTCCAAATATGAAATAATACGTTAAATGATAAAATTATAAAAAGTTAAAGATATCTAAACTACATAACAATAAATATTTTTCTGTATAAAATATAGTTAAAACTTCTTTACATGTAATATCAAGTTGGTCTTTTTTCGGTTTGAGCCTTTTTAGTTAAAATCAAACCAAATGAATTATGGTCGGATTTTTTTCAACACCAAACTAAATCAAATTAAATCATAGTTGGATTTTTTTTCTTGGTTTGACTCGGTTTATTGGTTTGGTACGGTTTGTCAGTTTCCTTTGTACATCCCTAGTTATACTGATTGTCTTGTAGCTTCACTTTCAAGCTGAACTACTAGCTGACAAGGCTTGAGGACTACATGCACTATGAAGCTAGAACCGCGTACCCATCTTTGCATTTGTGAGCCTGACATCACACACACGAAGCTCGCAATTGCAAACAAATCTTCACAAATGGAAGACCTGCAAGTTCACACCATCAGCGAATTTGCATCAGCTATTCCAAAATCTTCGAAAACACACCCGAAATCACCCAAGCCACTCAGGCTCCAATTAGAACATTCACACAAATGTAATAATATTACAAAAACTCCCTTGTTAAAATAACATTAAATATCAAGAATCGATCATCAAAACAAGATTTTTAATTAAAAACCATTTTTCAACCTTTTACATAACGCGCCGAAACGGCCACGGGTCACCAAAGACCCCAACTGAACATTTGTACAAGTCAAAAGATATCATAAGAACCTGCCAAAAATGTCAAAATATCGATCTAAGATCATTTACCAAAAATATTGACCATGATTAACTAAAGTCATTTTTAAAGACAAAAATCACAATTTCTTTAAATTTTCACATATGGACTTTTTAGAAAATGATACGGACCATGCATGCAAGTTATAAATACACAAATTGAGTTATTAAGTCTCAAAACACAAAAAAAAGGAGCTAGTACTCAAAATAATCTATCGAGCCGTCATATTTCTCACCTCTAAAAGAAACGTTCGTCCTTGAACGGACATAGAAATGTACCTGGACTAGTAAAAAGGTGTATCTACTTCTCATATTAGACTTGGGCTCCTATGTAACTTCTCAATCGGCTGACCTCTCCAATGTGCTTTTACGGAAATAAAACTGTCGGAACTAAACGTTCAAACCTGGCGATATACAATAGCCATCAGCTCTTCCTCATAGATCAAATTATGATCAAGTTGCACCGTGCTAAAGTCCAAAATATGTGACCTACCTTCATAGTACTTTTGAAGCATGGAAATACGAAATACCATATGTACCCCTGCTAGGATAGGGAAATGCAAGTCTATAAGCAACCTCATCAACTCTCTCCAAATTATCGAACGGGCCAAAATATTGGGCTTAACTTACCTTTTTTCTCAAACATCATCACGTCCTGTCATAGGCGATACTCGGATAAGAACTTTCTCGTCTTCCATGTAAGCCATATCTCGAACCTTCTGGTCCGCATAACTCTTTTGCCTGAACTAAGTTGTATGAATCATCTCTTGGATAACCTTCACCTTCTCCAATGCATCACAAATAAAGTTCATGCCACCCTTACCAGGCTTAAACCAACCAACCAGAGAATACTATCTGGATGCTCGACTAATAGTTGTTGTTATAAGAGAACTCCGTTAAAGGTAAAAATTGGTCGTACAAACCCTTAAAATCCATAAAGCTTGCCCACAACATGTCCTCCAAAATTTTAATAGTATGCTCAGACTGTCCGTCCATCTAATGATGAAATTCAGTACTCAGCTCGACGCGGTACTCATAGTCTATAGACAAGCTTCAACTATTGAAGCTAGAAACTAGTTCAACAGAAATGATTAGAACATTACATAAGAAGCAAAACAACAAGAACAAAAATAAAAAGCTAAATGTTTGGCAGAGAACCAACTAAGAAAATTAAAAGAACATTCGAAATAAACAAATACACAATCAATTTAAGACTTAATTGACCCAAACTTATAGGTATTTACCGTGAAAATGGTAATAACAATTAAATTTGGTTATGAGATTCTAAAAATATGAGATCTATTTTTATACTAGTTGTTAAGTAATTGATATTGTATGAAAGACTTAGAAAAGAGATAAGAGCTTGGGAGCAAAGTGATATCCAAATCGAATGATTAGTAATCGGGGCCTCGAGCTCGACTATTTGAAGGCCTCGAGGTCGAGTCTGGATCTTGGCTGGAGCTATCGAGGGTGATCAATTGATGAATAAAAGTTATGATAAGATCAATGACGACTCTTTATGGCCAATAATAACCAATAAATGAAGAACAATAAGTTGAACACAACAAATATAAGCAATAAATAAAGTCATGAACTCAAGAGAATATGTTAGAGAGCAGAAAGAATATTTTTTAGTATTTGGTATGGAGCAACATATGCTTACAAAATGGCAAGGATACCCTATATATATGAGACAGCATCCCAAATAGTACAAATACATTAATTACAAAGATATGGACAACTAGTTAATGCCCTGATTTGGGTTTGGACTAGATTGACAGACTTTGTCAGCTCTAACTGCATACCTTTGGAACTTCCAACTTTCACCATAATCGTTGGTCTTCAATGTCCCATGGTCGAGCGTCAATGACCCTCGAGGGAGAAAGCTTGGCTGTAGTCTCGAGCCTTCGAGACATGATTTTGAGGTGCCTAAATGACGAGAAATTGGACCCTCCGATTTCACCGTATACATATAGTCCCCACATTTCTTAGAGTGTTACGATAAGAAACAACTTTGATATCCAAGACCCTTCGATTTCATCGTATCATGTGCTTTTGAATACATAGATGTTTCTTCAATTTGTCTCTGATGTATGCTATATTTCCTTTTGTTTGAGGTCCTCAAGATCGGGTACCATCTCGGGACTTGTAATGACATAGATGGCTTTCTAGAGCCAATCTTTCTCTTGGTTGAGGTCCTTGATATCGGGTACCATCTCGGGACTTATAGTGATATTAATGGTTTACTTTGAGCCTTTCTTCTTTTGATGGGGATCCTCAAGATCGGGTATCATCACGGGGCTTATAGTGATATTAATGGTTTACTTGGAGCCTTTCTTCTTTTGATGGGGGTCCTCGAGATCGAGTACCATCTCGGCACTTAATTGGCTTCCTAAAGCCTAACTTCTTTTTTATGGAGGTCCTCGAGGTCGGCTACCACCTCGGGACTTGCAATGATGCCAATGGCTTCTTGGAGCCTAACTTCTTTTTTATGGAGGTCCTCAAGGTCGGGTACCTTCTCGAGACTTACAATGATAAAAATGGCTTCTTGGAGCCTAACTTCTTTTATATAGAGGTCCTCGAGGTCGGGTACCACCTTGAGACTTGGTTTACGTGAGGATTTGACCTTGCAGCATTGTATGGCGACGTTGAGTGTAGGATGCGGTTATAAAATGACCGAGGAGATTCTGCCGGTGTATCTTTCCAAAATGATAAACGCTCTAGCCAATATTCCTAGTCGGTCTTTGGGACATGCAGGTGCTCGCCGCTTTTCCCATATATAGGGTTATCTTCGCCTTTTTGGAGATTATGCTATTTTGATCAGTTATCCTCTTTCATAAAGTTCTCCTTTTATGCGCCAAATTTTCTTTAACTCAAAGCTTTTGCCCAAGTGTTCATTTCCCCTTTGTTCGTTTTACTATAGCCATGGCTGCTATGCCCAAATCCTCTTGGTAGCAAGAAAAGAGCTCTGCCTAGTCGGTCTTTGGAAAATAGTACCGATAGTGAGGCTCTTTGCAAAAGACACAAGTCTTGAATTCCCTCTTAGCCATCTCATCAGGCTATATCGGCCCTTTCACTATCGAGGCTTACTAACTCTACGATGTTGATCCACCACGCCTTTCATTGTTAATGACGAAGAAGACATATATCTGGGATGGATGAGTTGATTCATCTAGGTGCGGACCGTCAATATTATTCCAATGGAGTTTCTGCCATTTCTTGAGGAATCGAATTTAACACATAAGTGGTACATTCATGTTGTTGTAGCTTTGTGTTTGGCGAAGGCGGGCTTCGAAAATGTGCCTTCTTTTCTTTTTGTGCAGTGATTTTGTGGATGCAATGCGAGGTTCCCAATCTGGCTGACTAGGTTCGGATGTTGGCGACACACTTGAATTACAATTATCGTAAGTGGCGAGCTTTATCTAGGGATAAGTAGGAGGAAAAACACTATTGTACATGCTACGTGACCACCCCTGCCCCCCTCCCCCCCCCAGTTCTTGTAATAGTGTTTTGTTCTTTCTACATATTAACTCTGTCATTGTAGGCATCGGGGAGCCTTCTAAGGTGAGGCCGTGCCCCATTTGAGGGTTGTTAGCTCTTGGGAACGATAGCAAAAAGTGAGTGACACCTTTGCAGGGCAACAACGTTTAAAGCAAGGTGAACCTGGACCAGGGGCCTAGAATTGAAGTATTGACTGGGCCTGTTGCACCCGTGATACCGGGTTCTGGAAAGGTGGTTTCTCCTCCACTGCCATCTTCTTTTTTTCATCGAAGTTACTTCAAGGAATACACAAAACTCGGGATCGTATACACCGAGCGATTGTATCCCAACCGAGGCTAGTTCTACCGGCGTTGAGGGAGCCATACAAGCAGATGTGCGCTCGACCTTCGAGGAAGCTCAGCAGCTTCAGTTTGTGGTGAGTTTTGACATAGGCCACTTTGAGTTTCACGCCTTCCATTCCTTATTGAGTTTTCTTTTGCAAGCCTTCGACAAGCTTAAGTACGAGCTGCTCCGTTATGAGGCTAGGCTGCAGAAAGCTCGGAATGAGGAGAAATCCCTCAAACTCCTTTGCGATGAAAAGCAGGTTGAGTTGTCACACTTATGGTGTGAGGCGAGTCGGGCTTGAATTATGAGAGCTGCTTGAAGGAGTAGGTAGTTTTTTGTTCCGGGCAAGTGTTTTTTCCTCCTTCTAGATCCTGAGGCTAATATTTCATTTATCTTAGTTGCAGGAATATACGAAGGACCCCGAGCACCTTCGGGACGAAGCTGGCCGAGCCAAGCGCAAGCATAATGAGCTAAAAGCTCGGGTGGAGGTTCATGCTTCAGCAGGGAAGGGTGCTCTGGCTAAAGCTTTTGCCTTTGAGGTTCAACTTTACTTAGCTCATGATAATACCTCAATTCGATCAGATATGATTATGAAGCTAGAGTCTGAGCTTTTGAAGCTCAAAGCCGAGGTTGTGGACGCCCGGGCTGAAGCCGTAATGAGCTGAACTAAGGATGACCTGAAGATGACAGTCTATTTGAAAGATGTTGTATTGTGCTCAAGCTGAGCTGAGAAGGATCCTTGACCGCGAAGATAGGAGCAAAGAATATGCTCAGTGTAAATCTCAAAGAAAAACCCTCGGGAAGATCCGTGCTAGGGGATTTGACCTCTCAGAATAGTTGATGCGGGCGAGTGTGGACGAGCGTGGTGCTTGGTTACTTGTGTCAGACACCGAGGATAGAGAAGATGAGGTCGACGGGCCATAGTCCCCAATGGGGTCATAGATTTCCTTTTTTGATTCTGTACATAGTACTTTCAATGTATGTTGTAAATAGAGCTTGTATTTTTTTCGCATATAGGTATGAAGAGGAAACCTCGTGTTTATATTTCTCCTTCATTTCATTTTGCCCTGATTTTAGCTAGACGAACTGGTTTTTGAATTGAAAAGAATCCTTAGATTAGTGGTATGGCCCGTAGGCTCATTAGGATAGCCCGTAGGCTCTTATGCGCTTGGTCGATGCGACCTTTTAGTATAATCCGGTGACAATGGCTCTTATGCTTTTGTTTTCAGGCATATTTAGTTAATTGCTTTAGGTTCAATCTCCGAGTCGGGTTTCGACTCGATCTCATTCGACCCTCAAGTTTTTGAATTTGGAGCTAGACTTAGGTTCTTACTTGTCGGGTCAGTACGACATTTAATATGTGTTGGTGACAGTGGCTCTTAGGCATATTCAGTTAACTATTTCGGGTTCAGTCTCCAAGTCAGGTTTTGACTCGATCTCGTTCGACTCTTAAGTTTTTGAATTTGGAGATGGCCTTTAGGCTCTTACGCATCGGATTGATATGACCTTTTGTAGGGGCTGCTGATAATGGCTCTTACGCCTTGGGTCGATGCGTCCTTTTATGTGTGGGCTGGAAACATTGGCTCATATGCCTTGGTTAGATGCGACCTTTTATGTAGACTTTATTTTTCCCTCGATAAGAGTTTTTAAAATAGTGTTTGTGTGACTCTTCGACGGATTAAAAATATTTATTGCTAGTCGTTATGTGGTGATGATCGAGCACCTTGGGAGGTTTGGCTCGAAGAATGAGTTCTCAAATCTAGTGTTTAAGAGCTGATATGGTCGAAGCTATTTTGCCTATATCGAGGGTAGCCTATTAGCCAGTTCTTTTCGGAGTAGATTTGAAGTAATTAAAGGCCTATGATTTTGTAGCGACAGTCGAGCATCCTGGAGTCGCATTAGTTTGGATGGTATAGCCTTGTGACCGTACTCATTTTTGTTTGGTCGAAGATATTAAGTCTCGAGTAAAGTAGTTTCGGCATCTATATCAAGGGTATGCCTTTTTAGGGGTCCTACAAGTTCGATATATAACCTAAACTTTAAGATCGGGTTTATGCCTTTAGTAAGGTCTTACGAGTTTTACATGCCTTTGAGGTCTTACATTTTGGATACTAGGTGCAATTAAGGTTCATGCATTGCTCGAGGTCTTATAGATGTTGTCTTTGCCTTATGTAGGTTTTACGAGACAGGTTCTGCTTGCTTGGGGTCTTATAGTCTCATGTTTTTAATGAGCAGTGATTGGCAATAGTCCCTAAATCATCGAGGGTTACTTAGCTCGGGAGCCATTGAGATTGAGATGGCGATTGACGGTAGTCCTCAGGTTATCGAGGCTTTCTCGGCTCGAGAGCCATTACTTGTAAACTTGGTATTGCATCATTGAGGGCTTATGATTCCAGAGTTTTTGACATGGAGGTCATGTTGTTTTTAAGATTTTGACGCTAGTCCTCAAGTGTTCAGGACGCTTTCGTCTTTGGATATGTTTTATGATTTTGATATTGCCTCGTTGAGGACTTATGAGATTGGATCTCCTACCCGGAGTTCATTCAGGCATTGAATTGTTGACTCTAGTCCTGAGTGTTCGGGACGTTTTTTAACAAAGGAATCATTTTTTCAAAAATATCGAGTTTCTTTTGAAGTGTGAAATGCTTTGATGAAAAGAATTCTTCGACTACTTGGTACAAGTATACATGTATTCACCGTCAGTGGCTCGGCTATTCTATATGGACATGGTTTGTTTGAATGTTTGACCTGGTACATCATTTTCCTTTTGAGACCCCATTCGGCCGTATCTTGACTTCTATGAGTAGGTGATCTTCCGGGGGTTCCCCCTAGTCCCGTATGTTGATTGCAAAACAAGCCTTGAATACTTGTTGAGTCTTCCTTAGGTATCATATGGATGTTGCCTCGTTAATAACCTTGCCGGTAAAACCCTCTTTGGGATGAAAACCCGGTCAAAGGAAAAGAGTGCAACACATGCTTTTGAAACCTAAGGCCTTCAAGTTAGAGAGTGTCTTGGTCATCTCGATCGGATACCTGCACTCAGATCAGTGTAATTGAAAGCGAACGGAGACGGTTATACCTTAGTGTAGAATGTGGCGGTGATTTTTCAAGCCCTGAAGTGTTTCAATCGCTCGGGGTATGGTCCCCTAATTTGTGTCGATGCCCCTTTTTCTGAAGTGAAATCGGGTTTATGAAATTTGGGAGCACAACTCGTTCCCTTTTGGGAAATGGATTTTAAATTAGAAGAGTCGCCACCTATGATTAAGTGCGTTATAAGACTAAGAAGGGTTTTGAGTTGAAGAACCAGAGTTTGGGTAAGGGCTAGAAATTATCTCAGGGGGAAGGTGTTAGGCATCCCCAAAGATCCACTAGTGTGGTTCCCGGCCATGTTATAAGTGTGACTTCACGTAACAAGTAAGCAAATAAGGGCTCAAGTAAAAGGACTTTTCACATAATTTTGCAAGTAAATTGAAATGTGAGGTAAAGTAAAGAGGACAGAAATTTTAAGGAAAGATTTAAACAACTATGAAACAAGTAAAGGGAAAAGGGGTCATAGGTTTATAATTAATATGGATCACATCAATGCAATACCCAATAATCACTCCTCAAAATAGAGGGGCTACATGAGGTATTAATGCACCAATCATCATATCTAAATCTACCCTTCAAACCCCGTTAAGGTATTAAAGCGCGAAATAGTATCATTACTTATTGCATGCTATTACTCGTCCCAATCCTGTCAGTCCCGGAGGCATTAGGACTACTATTCCTAAAAGGGAGGGTGTTGGGGCTTTTCAGAGTTTAAAAAGGACAAAAGTCTAAGGTGACAAACAGAACACATAAGCAGTTAGGGGGAAACAAATAATAGATAAGGCTTAGCCAAGCCTCCTCACATAAGGAGTAAATTATATAGCATGATTTTAAATACTAGTTATGGTCTGAATTAGCTTTAAAGCATTAGGACAGGCTGATTTATCACATATTTCTCAGATGAGAAGTCTGAATTAGGCTTGGTTTGGTTGTAATTTATTAAGAACTGTCACAGTTGATTAATCACCTAATGTCTTACCTCTGTAAGACCTATAGGCATAATATCTAACGGTGCAGAAGGTGTACAGATTTTAAAAGAAAGGATTAGTGGTTTTATTAACAAAGGCTCTGCAGATTTTAAACGGCCTTATTTACTGATTTTAGACTCATAGAGGAAATAGATGAAGTTGATTCAATAGATTATTCCTATAGGCATGATTTCTAAGCGTTGTTGATTTTAACGATTACATAAGTGCGGGAGTCCTATAGGCATGGTATCTAGAATGAAGTTGATTATTATTAAACCTACGATCATTTGCCTAATGACAGGTACATGCAGATCAATATTAAACCTATGATTGTTTGCCTGAGGACATGTATATGCAGAAGCGTATAAAAAAGAGAAAACTAGCATCATGGTTTCTATATGCAGAAATGTAGAAACTTAGCGGCAGGATCTCAATATGAAGAAATTTAGAACTTATTAGAAGGATTTCTAAGATGAGAATGTAGAGGTTCAAGAATTCCTATGAACAAGTTACCTACGTGAATGCAGAAATTTATAAGCAACCAATAGGCATGTTGTCTATGTGAATGCAAGAATCAAAAAATCCTATAGGCAAGTTATCTACATGAATGTAGAAATTTATAAATAACCTACAGGCATACTGTATATGTGAATGCAAGAATCAGAAAATCGTATAGGCAAGTTATGTACATGAATGCAGAAATTTATAAATAACATATAGGCATACTGTCAATATGAATGCAAGAATCAGAAAATCCTATACGTAAGTTATCTACCGTTTGTATACAGTTATCCCCATCCCTTTCCACTAGCCACCCCAATAGTTATTAAAAATTATTACATACCAAAATGAACCGGAAAAAGTAAGAAATTACATCAAAAAATCAAGCTACACCCAAACAGCCTAATTCAGACTCAAGGTCTAACAATGTGAGATAAACCAACTTCTAGGATCAGATTTCCAAAAGCTTTTCTCTTATTTGGGATGTATCAAGGTTCACAGGAGTCTTAAAGGGCTTTGGAAAGTGCTTACACCCAAAATACATTGCAGAATTAGGTCATAGTGCAGTGTGGAAGGACCAGCCCTCAAATGTCCAACTTCAGATGGAACTCAAGGTCCCAAAGCAGGCCTCATAAGATGGGGCAGAACTTAGGGTCTAAGAGTAAGTGTAAGTTCATAAATAGGGAATTAGGGAAAGCCATGGCAGGCTGGTGGTCATGCCCAGCATTTGAGAGTGCTGGCACACTCCTAATCATCCTGTTAGCGCAATCTAAGGAGTTAGGATCCATTGTGGATCAAGTCATGACCTGGGCGGTAATTTGGATATTACCAGGCCAAGAACCTTAACTCAAACACATAGAACGGAATAGGGGGTAGGGATTCACAATATAAATTGATGCAAGGAAAGGACATACATAGTCTAATCACAGAACAGCAATAGCAAAGTAAACAAGAATGCTGAAATTATGAAGTAAACACATAGGGGTGAAGCGAAAACTAATATATGAACATAACAATTTCAAGGAAAAGCAAGTAAAAACAGGAGTTTTAATGAAGCCAATTTGCAAGCAAAACAACTCCAAAAGGTCTCTAGAAAAACATAATTTTGAAAGAGTATTGAACTCAAAGTAGTATATGTGTGAGAGTATTGAATTGGGGAGTTGGGGATGATTGTCCTTGAGGTCTCTATAGTGTAGAAGGGCAATCCCTTTTATAGTGCAATAAACAAGTAAGAAAGGTAAGGAAATATTCATTGAAATAAATCTCCCTTTAGTTAAGGGATTCTAATTTCAACGGGTAAAAACCAATTAAAGAAAGAAGTTTTTGATTAAAACCTTTTCAAAGTAGTACAAAAGGGGTAAACACATAGAATTCATTTAAGGAAAACATTCAATGGTACACGGTTTGTGCAAAATATGGAAAGGGAATCAATCAGAAAGGCAGTGAAACCAAAATTACAGGTTCAATTTGAATGAACCAATTTAAGAAAAGATAAAGGAGGTTCAATCAAAGAAAATCAGAGACAAATTGTCAGCCTTATTAAAAGGATTTCAGAATCAAAAAATTAGTTGGTAAAAATCTTTTGAAACAGGAGTTTCTCTTATATAAACCACACAAAAAAGTGAATCAAGAAGGGATTGTCAAGTTATTTAGAAGAGAGTTTAATCAAAGAAAGATTCAGAATTATAAGCAAAAGTGATACAAGTCCAGTTTATAGACTCAAACGAGTCTGAGAGGCCAAGGTCCAAAAGTGGAACTCTAACTCGCACACAAGAAATCAAAATTGCCAAAAATCCCCAAATCCTAGGGGTTTGAATTGAGCCAGACAATAGAGATGAGAAGGAAAGCCACTTGAGAGAGGCTTAGAAGTCTTTTCCAAAGACTTATGAAAAAAACAAACATACATGATAGAAAGAAAACTGATTCCAGGTCATGTGAACATGTTTGAGAAAACTCAGAACTTAAACAAGTTCAGAAGAAAGAGATGATAAGAGTTTAACGAAAGTAGATGAAATACGCTTGGCAAGAACACAACCAGAGTTTAGTTAAAGTAAAAAAAAATTAAAGAACTCAACCATAAAGACATATACCAAGAATAAGAAAAACATCACGGATTACCAAGTGAGCATGGTATAGAAACACAATAGGAAAACAAAAGATATAGAAGCATAGAAGAACACGTGTGGTAAAAGGAAACATATGAAAGCAATAGCAAACAAATACACCCAAAGAAAGGGAAAAGAAAAATCGGATAAACTTTTTAAATCTTTCAGAAAACCCTAAATTGAACAGAAGTGATATTTTAAAAGAGCGTTTGAGGAAAACCTTTAAAATGCTCGATAGAACACAAATATTTTACAGATCTAAGAAAATAAGCAAGTAAAGAACCTCGAACAGCTTAGGGTGGAAGAGAAAACCCTAGAAATAAGAAAGATCTTGAGGAAAGTCTGATCTTGAGTCAAAAAGACTCATATTTCTCGAATATGCCGGAGTAATGGCCGGAGAAGCCGTAGATCTACATATCTAAAAAGATCTGAAAGCGAACCATCGAGGTCAGGGCCCTAATTATCCAAGTATCAAACACACAAGAGTAATAGAGGGTGAGAATGAGGTTATCATAGCCGGAGTAGCCATGATTTCCGATGAGCTTGAGGTAGGAGATGGTGAGAGAGGCTAGGGTTTCGAGAGGGTTAGAGAGAATTTGGAGAGGAGAGGAATTTTAAAGGTGGTGGATGATTGAAAAATGAGAGAATCAGGGTAGTGGTTTGGAATTAATTATAGAAGGGTAAGTTTTGGCCATTTATCTTGAGTGAACAACGGTCCAGATTTAAGTGGTTACGTGGGAATCGGGTAGGGTCAAGTTTGGGCTGGCCTATTTGAAAATTGAAATTGAGTTAATTTGAGGGTTAATTAGGCTAAAATTGAAATAAAATAGAGCTATAATTGCAATTAAACGGGGCTAATTGTTAAATAGCCATTTTCCCTTTTATTTTATAAAAAATAATAAAAGGATTTTAAAAGCAAATTAAAAGTATTGAGCTCGTTAATATTATACAAATATTGAATTAAAAATACAGGAACCAATTTTACAATTATAAAATATTGTTAATCTTAAAATGGGCTAAAATTGCAATTATATGCATTTTAGCTTTTTCAAATGCCAAATAAATTTGTTAAATTATAAAAAAGTTGCCTTAATTATATTTTGGAATAAATATGAGAATACAATAAGTTTTTCATCAAAATGATTATCTGTGGAAGTAATTATTGGATTTTATACTGTTAAAATAGACAATAAATTGATTTTGAAAATCCTTAAAAAATTATGTAGAATACTAAAACATTTGGCATGATTATATATGCGTGTACATGCTATTTTGAAAGTATTTTGTATATAAAAATTATATAGGGAAAAATTGGATATCAAGCTGCCCCTTTTTTCTCGAAAAGGATGAAAGAGTTGTCGAGTAAATATATGATGGGCAATTTTGACCGGACAAAACGATTTGAAGAATTTTGGCCGAGATCTAGTTTTCGAGCTGCCTACATATCCCTGGTCTTACAGGAATCAGGTCGTATGTAGTTCAGCATCCATCAGCAGTGTATGCCGATGGAGGTCTTTCAAGAGTAGACGCGATATTTCAGTTGGGATGGATGGTTATAGCCCAGTAGGGCTGTAGGAACACGAGTGGGATTGCTCTTGCTGAGACGGTTGTGGCTAGTCGGTTTACCTGCAATTGAGAAATACAAACATGTATCGTGCATAAATTTAAACGTGAAGCAAGTTCCCATTGGACCATGAATGTTGTCTTGGGACCATTAGGATGACGTCCTCGAATCAAGATGTTCTGGGCCATGAAGCATGTAATAAAAGATTCGCATGCCATGAAATGATGTTCTCAGGCTATGAGAATGATGCCTTCGAACTATGATGCCTTTGAATAACGATATGCAATAGATAAAATGGGGTCCTCAAGCCATGGCATGGCGTTCTCGGGCTATGAAGATGGTGCCTCCAAACAATAACACCTTCAGAAAATTTGGCAATCTTTCAGCCCATGAAATGCAAAAGGTTGCGATCTTTCAGTCCAAGAGAGCGTAAAAAAAATGATGATCTTTCAACCGATGCATAATTTAAATGAAATGGCGATCTTTCAGCCGATGCAGAATTTAAATGAAGTGACAAAATTTCAGCCAATGCAAAATTTAAATGAAGTGGAGATCTTTCAGCCGATGTAGAATTTAAACGAAGTGGCGATATTTCAGTCGTGCGAGGAATGTAAATAAACATTGTGATCTTTCAGCCGATGCAGAATGTAAACAAAATAGCGCTTTTTCACTCGACGCATAATTTAAATAAAATGGGAATCTTTCAGACGATGCAAAATATAAACAAAATGGCGCTATTTCAATCGATGCAGAATGTAAATGAAATGGCGATCTTTCAGCCGATGCAGAATATAAATAAAATAGCAATATTTCAGCCATAAAATGGAGGTAGGGCTTAACCTCGGAAGGTAGAATAGTAGCCTTATGGAATGCAGAAATGCAGATGGAGGTAGAGCTTAACCTCGAAGGGCAGAAAGGTAGCCTTATGAAATGCAAAAAAAATGCAAATGGAGACAGAGCTTAATCTCAAAGGGTAGAATAGTAGCCCTATGCAATGCAGAAATGCAGATGTAGGTAGATCTTAACCTCGGAAGGCAGAAAGGTAGCCTTATGCAATGCAAAAAATGCAGATGGAGACAGAGCTTAGTCTTGGAGGAAAGAATAGTAGCCCTATGCAATGCAAAAATGGAGAAAAAGACAGAGCTTAGTCTCGGAGGGAAGAATAGTAGCCCTATGCAATGCAAAAATGCATATGGAGTTAGAATTCTTAGTTGATGGCTTAATAGCTGATATCGGATTGCGATATTGTGGCTGCTGGGGGTGTCGCGTGCGGATAGCAGGCGTCTGTAGGTGATGGTTCTGAGGGTCGTATTCCGAGAAGTGCAAGTGCATAAATGTATTCGCTGATTTACAACTAGGGTGCCTGCATCCAAAGAAAAATCATGAGTTTTGTAGAGGGGAAAGATTAGTTCGTATCTTCGTGAACTTTGCTTGTCTAGTTTGGCTCTGTCTTTGGTGACATTATGTACCATCAGCCTATCGCTGCTAAACAAAGCAATTTTGATAATAGACATGCGTGATTTAGTAAAAATGTAACATAAATATATAATCTAAAAATAGTTTCCTTTAGATAAACCAGAGACTGTGACGTGGTTCCAGACATTGCAACCTTTCTCGCTCTGGAATTTTGAGGGTCCTCGTCAAAATTCTGCCCCAGTTTACCGGGTCAATACTTCTGACAGGTGCTTGCAATGATCGGTTGAACTTACTTCAGAATTTTGAGGGTCCTCCTCAAAATTTTGCCCCAGTTTCCAATTGCGGGGGGATGAAAAATTTTATTGTATTGTGACCGAACCCATAAGGCTGCCTACGTACCCTCTCTTAAATGGGAATCAGGTCAGACATAGTTCAAAATTACATCATGTATGAAGGCATAAGGATTACACATAGTACCGCTTCACTGCGTCTGAATTGATTGGTTTTGGCCAAACTTCTCCTTCCATTTCTACAAGTATGAGGGCTCCTCCTATTAGAACCCGGTGAACCGTGTACAGACCCTGCCAGTTGGGAGAGAATTTTCCTTTGGCTTCATCTTGATGTTGAAAGATTTTCTTCAATACCGGCTGCGTGAATTGTCTTAGCTTGAATCTTTTGTTGAAGGCTCTGGACATTCTGTTCTGATAAAATTTACCATGGCAGACTGCGTTCATTTTTTTTCCATCTATGAGGGCTAACTGTTCGTAGCGACTCTTTACCCATTCTGCATCGTCGAGTTCTACTTCATGTATGATTCTCAATGAGGCAATTTCTACCTCGGCGGGAATGACTGCCTCAATACCATAAACCAGCATATAGGGAGTTGCCCCGATTGATGTACGGACTGTGGTATGGTATCCCAATAAAGCAAATGATAGCTTCCCGTGCCACTGTTTATGTTTTTCTATCATTTTCCTTAGTATCTTTTTGATGTTTTTGTTGGCGACTTCTACGACTCTATTCATCTGAGATCTGTAAGCTGTAGAATTCTTGTGTTTGATCCTGAAGGTTTCACATGGCTTTCATCAAGTCACTGTTGTGATTGGAACCTATACCAGTGATGATTGACTCTGAAATTCCGAACTGACAAATAATATGCTCGTGGACAAAGTCTACCATGACTTTCGTAGTCATTGCTCTGTAACATGGTGCTTCAACCCATTTTGTAAAATAATCAAGTTCCACTAGAATGAACCTTTTCCTGTTTGATCGGCGAGGCTGATAGGTTCGACGAAACACATTCCCCAAGCGGCGAATGGTCATGGCACGCTTGTCGCAGTGAGCTCGTTTGGAGGTACCTTTATCATATCTGCATGTATCTGACAATGATGGATTTTTCAAACATACTGGATGTAGTTTGTTTCCATAGTCATCCAAAAATAACCTGAGCGGAGTATCTTCTTGGCTAAGACAAAACCTTTCATATTTCTACCGAGGGTTCCAACATGGATTTCTTCTAACAGTTTAGATGTTTCCTTTGTGTCAACACACCTTAGTAATCCCAAATCAGGAGTATTCATATACAAGAGTCCTCCGTTGTGAAAGAAATTGTTAGATAACCTCCGGAGTGTGCGCTTCTGAGTAAGATTTGCAGGTTTTGGGTGTTCTACCTTTGCCAAATATTCTTTGATATCATGAAATCAAGGCTTTCCGTTCGTTTCTTTCTCAACATGAGCACTATAAGCTGGATGATCATGAATCTCCACCAGAATAGGGTCTATAAAGTTCTTGTCTGGATACTGAATCATAAATGATAGGGTTGCAAATGTGTCGGCAAACTCATTCTGGACTCTGGAAACATGACGAAATTCTGTCTTTGTGAATCTCTTCCTCAACTCTTGTACGTGATGCAAATATGCGAGTATCTTGGAGTTCTTAGTTTCCCATTCCTCTCGGACCTTGTGCATGAGCAAATCCGAATCTCCAATCACTAGCAGCTCTTGGACATTCATGTCAATGGCCATCTTGAGCCCTAAGATGCAAGCTTCATATTCGTCCATATTGTTGGTGCATAAGAACCTGAGCTTACCAGATATCGGATAATGCTAGCCGATTTCTAATACTAGGACTGCTCCTATGCCGAATCCTTTGATGTTCCGTCAAAAGGCATCCTCCAATCGTCATAGTATTCTGCAATGTCTTCTCCTGTGAAGGATACCTCTTCATCAGGAAAATACGTCTTTAGGGGCTCGTATTCTATATCCATCGAGTTTTCCACAAGGTGATCTGCTAGTGCTTGTCCTTTGATTTCTTTTTCAGTCATGTAGACAATGTCGAATTTACTCAGCGGGATTTTCCACTTGGCTAGCTTGCCGGTGGGCATGGGTTTCTGAAAGATGTACTTTAACGGGTCCATTCTTGATATGAGATACATGTGTATGCACAGAAATAGTGCCTCAGCTTCTGAGCTACACAAGTCAGAGCACAACAGGTGCATTCCAATAGAGAATACCGGGCCTCGTACAGGGTGAACTTCTTGTTGAAATAATAGATGGCCTGATGTTCTCCCTATTTTATCATGTTTCCCCAGATAATAACCAAATGCTCCATTTAGCACTACAAAGTAGAGTAATATGGGTCTTCCTAGCTCGGGCGGAACCAAGACCGGCGGTGTTGACAGGTATTCCTTGATTGTGTCAAAGGCCTTTTGCCAGTAATCAGTCCATTTGGGAGAGGCATCCTACTTTAGCATCTTAAATATTGGCTCATAGATAACAATAGATTGTGCTATGAATCAGCTGATGTAGTTAAGTCGCCCTAAGAAACTCATTACTTCTTTCTTGTTCTTCGGCGATGGCAATTCTTGAATAGCTTTGACCTTTAATGGATCGATTCTATCCCTCGGCGACTCACGATGAACCCAAGAAATTTCCCAGCTGGAAATCCGAATGCACATTTTGTGGGATTCAATTTCGGGTTGTACCTTCTCAGTCAGTTGAAGAACTTTCTCAAATCTTCCATATGGTTAGTGGCTTTCTTGGATTTGATTATGACATCATCTACATATACTTCGATCTCCTTGTGTATCATGTCGTAGAAAATAGTAGACATGGCCCTCATATAGGTTGCCCCAGCATTCTTTAACCCGAATGGAATCATCTTGTAGCAGTACATCCCCCATGGCGTAATAAAAGTTGCTTTCTCAGCATCCTCTTCATCCATGAATATCTGATGGTCCACAGCAAAACAATAAACAAATGATTGCAGCTCGTGCTTGGCGCAGTTATGAATCAAGGTGTGTATGTTCGAAAAGGGGAAGTCGTCTTTTGGACTAGCCCAGTTGAGGTTCCGGTAGTCGACATGGACTTTAACTTTTTCGTCCTTCTTTGGTACTGGCACAATATTGGCTAACCATGTCGGATACTTTACCATCCAGAGAACCTTAGCTTTGACCTGCTTAGTGACTTCTTCCTTGATTTTAGACTCATTTCCGGCTTGAACTTCCTGAGCTTCTGCTTTACAAGCGGACAGGCCAGATCGCTCGGAAATTTGTGATCCACAATGGATGTGCTTATACTAGTCATTTCGTCGTATGACCAGGCGAATATGTCTTCATACTCTCTTAGGAACTCTATATATTCTTTCTTTTCTGACGGTGACAAATGGACGCTGATTTGTGTTTCTTTGAGGTTTTCTGCATCTCATAGGTTGAGAATCTCAGTCTTGTCCAAGTTGGACTTAGGCCTATTCTCAAAATTATCAAATTCCTTAATAATCTCTTCTGGTATATTGTCTTTCTCTAAATTTATGTCCATTTGCTGCGTTGTCTCGTTGCATGTCACAGTCATTAGTTCATCAGGTAAAGTAATAATAGCGTTGTTTGTATAAAGTAATGAAAGTAATAATTGTAAGATTTATAAGAAACTGTAATAATTTGATAAATTCCACGAATGTTTTGAAAATCGAAGCTCTTTTGAAGAAAAAAAAACAAAATGCAAAAGGGAAATAAACTAGTAAAACAAAATTGTGTGTGGTGCTTTGTTTAGCCTTGCTACCTCGAGGCACGTCGGGCTTTGTGGTTCTGGTGGATCAATTATTGAGGATCTCTCCTCGGCTCACGGATTGTATGGAAAGGCCTTCCTCCCCCTCCTCCTCAAAAATGATGCAACAGCCCATGATAACCTCTTCCAAAACAAATTCTTCATTACTGCCAGTGCTTCCTCTTCTTCTAACCCGTAGATGACTTCGGTTGGTTGGAAAATCTGCTCCATACGAGGTATTAGCTTCTCCAATGGATAGTAAGGGCCCGCCAAGATGGCGACCAGTTCTTAAATTCTTTCTAGGTATACTCACACCCAAACCAAAGGTGGTACCGTGTTTATTTAGTTTGATAGGCTTAGTGATTCCTTGGAGATTCTTGCCAAGTCCTTTGCCAGGTTCATACTCGCACTAGTTCAGTATGATTTCGATTCTATTGTCCCACCATTTATCCTTGTCTACGACATTGACTCGATCGATATGATGGTAGGTTTCTCCGCCTATCTTCCTTCTTCCTCTAATCGTTGGGATGGTATGGCAGCTATATATGGGATTTCTATCATCACCATGAATGATCACCTCGTGGTGATTCCACTCAAATTTCACTATCTGATGTAGTGTTGACGCCACGACCACGGCAGCATGAATCCACTGTCGTCCTAATAGTAGATTGTAAGATGTCGGCATGTCTATTACTTGAAAATCAACATAAAACTAGGTGGGCCCCATTTGCAAACATAGGCTAATCTCCCCAATAATGGACCTCTGAGATTCGTCGAAAGCCTTGACATTGATGGACCCATCATTGATTTCATGTAGCTCTTTTTCCAATGTTCTGAGTGTTACCAGAGGACAAATATTCAGACTGGACCCTCCATCGACCAGGATCTAG
This sequence comes from Nicotiana benthamiana, assembly GCA_034376525.1. Classification (NCBI taxonomy): domain Eukaryota; kingdom Viridiplantae; phylum Streptophyta; class Magnoliopsida; order Solanales; family Solanaceae; genus Nicotiana; species Nicotiana benthamiana. Next base: position 27,296,473 of record CM067341.1, read on the forward strand.
GTGATAAAATAATCTTCGCACTGCACAGTGACGTGCAATGCCTTGTTATTGCTCAGTCCTTCCAGTGGTAGCTCATCCTTGTGGAAGGTGATTTTGTGACTTTCCAATGCTTAACCCACCATGTTTTCCATTTCTCCTCAGTGATGTTGCTGGGTACATATGCCTCACTCGGCACCTTCAACAAGGCATTATTGTGTACGTCAGAACATTGTAGCAAAGCCAAGATAGAGATATGTGCTGGTGTTTTCTCAACTGGTCAATGACCGAGTATTCCTTGGCTTGTATATTTCTTCAAAGATCACCGGGTCCAGTTTCAGTGATGGCTTGTCAACTAAAGGTCTGGTTACTTGACTCAACCAAGTCTTCTGGGGTATAAACTCTGCCGGTTCTTGTCATCCCCTGTGCTGCAATCATTTCCCCGAACTTGGATTTTCTCTTCCTTCTTGCCTCGGCTACGTAGTCCTATGGTATGGCTTTTGTGAGGAATGGTGTTACGGCTGTCATCGCCACTTGAATAGGCACCCTTGTTTTGGAAGGTAATACAGTGACATTAAAGGGCTCATGAGAATTTGGGGATCCAAACTCAACCTCGATCGGTGTTGGCGTCTTCGTAGAGGCTGGTACTTCAAACTCAAGCTGTATGGACATATTTACCTCAGCTTTTTCAGAATACTCATTTTGGACTACAATTGGATTGAGAGTGACCATTGGTTTCTTTGGATCTTCTCTTTCTACTATCAACCGGATTGATCCTTCGGGGTCCCAATCATCTTCTCTCTCAATCATGTGTATACCTCCACCCTTGTGGTCTGGTAGAGGGTTGTTATGGACATTCAGGGAGGGCTCATTTTCCACGATGATCTTGTTGTCTATCAAAGCCTAGATTTTGCCCTTCAGGGAGCGGCATTCGTCAATTGTATATCCCTTTATATCGGAATGGTATGGACATGTTTTAATTGGGAACCCATTGGGAGGGGGTTTTGGGGTTTATGGAAGGGATATGGCTGACATGATCAGCAACTTTGATCTTTTTATACAGCTGGTCGATAGGTTCGGCAATGGCGGTATATTGTTTGGGAGGTCTGTGGTGAAAGATTAGTCGAGGTCTAGGGAAATTTTGTGAGGGGGAGGTGATTAATAGTGTGACGATTGAGTGTTGTAGGATTGGTAGACGTGTGGGAGTTGGGAATATTTCGGTGAAGTAGGCTAATATCTGGGTGTGTCGAGGTGACTGGTAAGGGGATGGTGGAGCTTTGTAAGAAGGCAAGGGTGCTTGGTAATTTGGAGTGGGTTATATGAGTGGAGATATCGGGTAGGTTTGGTATTTGAGTGGTGATTTGGTTTTTTGTGCAACCATTATGGCACCTACGTCCCTCTTTTTAGATGTACCACCAGACTGCAGAGCCTTGTTAGTAGCTTGCGAAGCTTCAAAGTTAGTGACCATACCACTTTTGATACCTTCTTCGATCCTTTCCCCTAGTTTGATGATGTCAGAATATTTCTGGCCTTCAATCAGCATCAACCTTTTGTAGTACTGTGGGTCTTGAGCCTGAAGAATAAACCTGTTCATTTGTTCTTCCTCTAAAGCTGGCCCTTCCTTGGTAGCTTCTGATCTCCAATGAGTAGCATACTCGCGGAATGTCTCCGTAGGTTTCTTCTTTAAGTTCTGGATTTAGAACACATCTGGCGCATTTTTTGTGTTGAATTTGAACTTGTCCGTGAAATTGGACGCCATGCTTGCCTAATTTGGCCACTTCTTTGGGTCTTGGCTAATGTACCAAGATAGAGCATCCCCTTTCAGACTTCTCATAAAGAGTTTCATGTGAAATTTTCATCTTTTCCTACTCCAACCAACTTGTCATAGTATGTTCTCATGTGAACCAGGGATCTCCTGTACCATCAAACATTTCAAACTATGGAGGCTTTTACTCCTCGGGCAGTTCGACATTGGGTTGTATGCATAAATCTTTGTAATTTAGACCCTCAATGCCTTTACTACCTTCAACGCCATGGATCCTGGTGCTTAGCTTCTTAAGTTCTTCAACCAAATTCCTGATAAGAGAGACTTTTTCATCGGACTCACTTATGCTTGAGATAGGCACAGTTTCTACACATATGGGGTCTTGTTGTGGCAGTGGTCATTTGTGGGGTTCAATGGTTTCGGGATGAGCAACAGAGTGCTGTTGGGATTCTGGCAAGTATTGCAGTGATGGTGAGGAGAGAGATGGTTTGGGACATTTTGTGGAGGTGTGGGATTCCGAGTGACTTCTGGAGTAGCAAGAGAAAATGACTGACTCACAAATTTCGGACTTGGTTAAGCTATTCTTGGAACTTTGGTAACTTTTGTTCTATCTGAGAGGCATTTTCCTTGGAAACCTGAATACCCTGAGTAACCTTTACCCATTCGACTGAATTTTCCTTTCTGATGTTGCTTAAATCTTCCATCTTTCCCTTGTTCCTGCTTCTGATAGGACTAGGAGGAGGAGTAGGTTGAGCGCCCTTGGATCTTGTGGAATACGATGATGATTCCAGAGTTCACGAACTAACCTTTGGGGAGGGGAATAAACAAAAAGGGAAGACTATAAGGGTAGCAAGTTAGTAAGGATCATAAGAAAGATGTTGCAGTATTTAAACACGTAGTGCAGGGAATATAAAACGTTTCCTAATCTTGGGGGACCTCGTAGTGCCTGAGGTAGGCCTAGCGACAAATAAATTTGGAGAACTTATAATGATAAATGCCTCATTTTTTGATAAGTAAATAAGATGAATCCCAAAATGACACTAAATAACGTGAAATAAAATGTGACTAATAATCGTAGGCCTTATTACATTTTCAAAGGAAAATAAGACTCATATCTATTTGGTCCTAGAAGGACCTTCCTCGGATTCCGCAATGTTGGCTCCTTCGTATAGCTCTCCCAGCTCGCGCAATCCTAGCAGCAAGTAGGCCCTGGCCACACGTTTGCCTTCATCTCCTTTAGCAACTTTGCAATCTTCGACCCTCTTCAAAAACTTCTTTTCTAGCTCCACTATGCCCCGCTCTAAATGCATCCGTCATTTGTTGGCGCTAACAGCCATATCCTTCCGTTCTTCAATTAATTGTTGATTGGCTTCTTGTATTTCACGGTGCTCATTTTCGCATTCCTTTATCCTCTTACGCAGTTGGTTGTACTTTACTTGTGCTTCTGCCTTTTCATCAATGATTTTGTGACATCGAACAAACCTCAGTTTTCCTAACCCATTATTGTGGTCTTCTAACCAACTTGGATAGTATGGAGTATATCCAACATTGTGCCTGTTCGATTCAATAGTATCTTTTCCCATGACGATTTTGCAGTGCCACATGTGCAGGGATTGGCACTTGTAAGGGCTATCGTCATCCTGAAAGTTGTCCCTGAAGTGACTCATTTTGTCAACCCTGGGTATAACCTGCTTTCTTCTAGCCTTCCTCATGACCCGGAGATGGACATAAGGATAAGTTCTACTCAGACCAATGAGTATAAGAAGCGGTGCATACCGAGATCGGTCAATGAACTCTTCATTACTTGGTCCTCTTTCAAATTTTTGAACAACTCTACCGACCCCTTAGCATCTTTCGGTTGAGAAAATATGTTAGGCATATAGTTCATTTACCTTGGATGATGAAAGGTGATATGATCATCCCAGTCCCTGTGCAGGATCTCTTGTAGATATTCACCCTTTTGGAAATGCTCCATGAGCAAGAGTTGGAGCAGTAAGTTACAACCCTAAAAGTGTTTGGCCCCTGGTTGACACTTCTCCAGGGCTCAGTGTATTTCCGCAATAATCATGGGTACTATTCTAATGAGCTACCCACCAATTCCTTCAATTAAGGTTTTGGTGACCATGGCTAGTCTGGTGTGGCTCTTAGCCTTCTTCAGAGGAAATACTATCACTCCCAAAAAGCAGAACATAAAGACAAAGGCTCTTCTGTGGATATGCCCCCAATGATGTGAGGGTGAATTCATCTGGGTAAGTGCGGTAAGACTTGCTATGGTCTTATCTCTCGTACAGATAGTCAAAAGGAATGTAGGAATCCTTGAAGCAAGTCAAGTCTAAGTTCTTCTTTAGTCCCATCATTTTGATAAAACCCCTACCTTTACGATTTTCTGACATAAGAAAACCCAGAGTCTCACAGGGGATACCAGCTAGTCCTCATATTTCCTCGAGCAAATGTGTTATTTCAATGTCCTTGAAATGGAACACAGACATATCACCATCCCATAATAGAGTTGCATTCTCTATGATTTTGTTGTCGGGTTGGATTTCCAGAAAAGAAGGCAAATATTTGCGGACGAGGGTCTGATCACTAGAGTGTCTTCCCCCCAGCTCAGCAACCTTGGGTGGATGTTGGTTACCACACTGCACCTGGGACTATGTACCTCATTTTCTGCAAAATAAAGTGTTAGGCCCTTACCCCCGCCAGAATCGACTATTTAAATATTAAAAATTGGTAAAAGTAGCATTTTAGTTCTCTAAATAATGTGCAGACGTGGTATGGTCTGTTTGGGTTCCAGGGAAACCCAGTGGACTTTGGACAAGGCTATCTTAAAGAGTCATTATGCGAACAACATAACTGACTCGGCTAGGTTTGACCACTATGCATGCACAATTAAATGGATTAAGGTTTCTATGGGGTGCTAGACCGGTACCCTTGGGAGGACAACTCAAGAGGGAAAGGCACAGAACTATCGACTGCACCATTGATCGATTGGTTTTACCTCAAATACGCCTTTGCCAGATTTGGGGGTGATATTATCAGAAGGGCGCAACCGCTCATTATAAGCGTTGCTATGGTATTTTGTTTGGTACGAGTGGAATGTGATGTTGAATATGTAATTACAAGATGAAACAAATTGTCACGTTCATAAAGTAAGGATTGCAATAATTGCTCATAATTACAACAGTATTGGGGGAATGCGGTAAAAGAAGGCATTAAAGAAAAGAAACAGAGAGCCAAGTTAGTCTTGTAGTAGAAGGTAGATAAAGACATTAAATAAAGGCAAATAAAAAGCAGTAAAGTCACAAGTAACATGAAATGGTAAAAGACTAAAGGAAATCCCCAGCTGAGTCGACATGCTGTCGATGCCCCCTTTTTCTGAAGCCAATCAGGTTTATGACATTTGGGAGGACAACTCGTTCCCTTTTGGGAATTGGGTTTTAAATTTGAAGAGTCGCCACCTAATGAGTAAGTGCATTTTGACACTAAGAAGGGTTTTGAGTTGAAGAACTAGAGTTTGGGTAAGGGCTAGAAATTATCTCGGGGGGAAGGTGTTAGGCACCCCCAAGATCCACTAGTGTGGTTCCCGGCCCTGATATAATTGTGACTTCACGTAATAAGCAAGCAAATAAAGGCCCAAGAAAAGGGAGTTTTCCCATAATTTTGCAAGTAAATTGAAATCTGAGGCAAAGTAAAGAGGACAGAAATTTTAAGAAAAGATTTAAACAATTATGAATAAAGTAAAGGGAAAGGGGGTACTAGGTTAATGATTAATATGGATCACCTTAATGAATACCCAGTAATCACTCCTCAAAAGTAAGGGACTACATGAGGTATTAGCGCACTAGTCATCATATCCATATCTATCCTTCCCACCTTGTTAAGGTATTAAAGCACGGAATAGTATCGTTACTTATTGCATGCTATTACCCGTCGCAATCCTATCAGTCCCAGAAGCATTCGGACCACTAATCCTAAAGGGGAGGGAGTTGGGGCTTTCAGAGTTTAAAAAGGACTAAATTCTAAGGCGACAAACAAGAACACATAAGCAGTTAGAAGGAAACAAATAGCAGTTAAGGCTCAAACAGGCCTGCTCACATAAGGAGCAAATTATATAGCATGACTTCAAATAAGTGTTATGGTCTAAATTAACTTTATAGTTTTAGGACGGGCTAATTTATCACATATTTCTTAGATGAGAAGTTTGAATTAGGCATGGTTTGGTTGTTATTTATTAAGAACTAACACAGTTGATTAATCACCTAATGGCTTGCCTAGGTGAGACCTATTAGCATGATATCTACTAGTGTAGAAGGTGTACTGGTTTTAAAAGAAAGGATTATTTGCTTTATAAATAAAGGTTTTGTAGATTTTAAACGACCTTATTTAATAATTTTAGACTCATAGAGGAAATAGAAGAAGCTGATTCAATTGATTACTCCTATAGGCATGATTTCTATGCGTTTTTTATTTAAATAATTAGATTAAAGTCATGTAGGCATGGTATCTATAATGATGTTGATTATCATTAAACCTATGATCGTTTGCCCAATGATAGGTATATGCAGATAATTATTAAACCTGTGATTGATTGCCTAAGGACATGTATATACTGAAGTGTAGAAAAAAGAGAAACCTAGGATCATGGTTTCTATATCCAGAAATGCAAAAACTTAGTGGCATGATCTCTATATGCAGAAATGCAGAACTTATAGGTAGGATTTCTAAGATGTGAATGCAGAGGTTCAAGAATTCCTATGAACAAGTTACCTACATGAGTGCAGAAATTTATAAGTAACCTATAGGCATGTTGTCTATGTGAATCCTAGAATCAGAAAAACCTATAGGCAGGTTATCTACATGAATGTAGAAATTTATAAATAACCTATAGGCATGTTGTCTATGTGAAAGCAAGAATCAGAAAATCTAATAGGCAAGTTATCTACCCTTTGCATACAGTCATCCCCATCCCATTCCACTAGCTGGTCCAATAGTTATTACAAATTATTACAGACCAAAATGAGCCAGAAAAAGTAAAAAATTACATCAGAAATTCAAGCTACACCCAAACAGCCTAATTCAGACTCAAGGTCAAATAATATGAGATAAACCAACTTCCAGGATCATATTTCCAAAAGCCTTTCTCTTATTTGGGATCTTTCAAAGTCCCCAGGAGTCTCAAAGGGCTCCGGGCAATGGTTACACCCCAAATACATTGCAGAATTGGATCATAGTACAGTGTGGAAGGACCACCCCTCAAATGTCCACGTTCAAAGGGAACTCAAGGTCTCAAAGCGGGGTTCATAAGAGGAGGGGTAGAATTTAGGGTCTAAGAGTAAGTGCAAGTGCATAAATAGGGAATTAGGGAAAGCTATGGCAGGCTGGTGGTCATGCCCAGCAATTGGGCGTGCTGGCACATCCCTAACCAGCCTGTTAGCCCAATTTTAGGAGTTAGGATCCATTGTGAATCAGGTCATGACCTAGCCAGTAATTTGGGTACTGCCAGGCCAAAAACCTTAACTCAAACACATAGAAGGGAATAGTGGGTAAGGATTCACAATAATAACCGATGCAAGGAAAGGACATACATAGTCTAATCACAGAACAGCAATAGCAAAGTAAACAAGAATGCTGAAACTATGAAGTAAACACATAGGGATAAAGCAAAAGATTAAATTAGAACCTACCAGTTTCAAGGAAAAGCAAGTAAAAATAGGAGTTTTAATGAAGCCAAGTTGCACGCAAAAGAACTCCAAAAGGTCTCAAGAAAAACAAAATTTTGAAAGAGTATTGAACTCAAAGTAGTAAGTGTGTGAGAGTATTGAATTGGGGAGTTAAGGATGATTGTCCTTGAGGTCTCTAGAGTGCAGAAGAGGTATCCCTTTTATAGTGCAGAAAACAAGTAAGAAAGGTAAGGAAATATTCATTGAAATAAATCTCCCTTTAGTTAAGGGATTCTAATTTCAACGGGTAAAAACCAATTAAGGAAAGAAGTTTTTTGATTAAAACCTTTTCAAAGTAGTACAAAAGGGGTAAACACATAGAATTCATTTAAGGAAAACATTCAACGTTACACGGTTTGTGCAAAATATGGAAAGGAAATCAATCAGAAAGGCAGTGAAACCAAAATTACAGGTTCAATTTGAATGAACCAAGTCAAGAAAAGATAAAGGAGGTTCAATCAAAGAAAATTAGTGACAAACTGTCAGCCTTATTAAAAGGATTTCAGAATCAATCAATTAGTTGGTAAGTGAATCAAGAAGGGATTGTAAAGTTATTTAGACGAGAGTTTAATCAAAGAAAGATCCAGAATCATAAGCAAAAGTGGTACAAGTCCAGTTTGCAGACTCAAACATGTCTGAGAGTCCAGAGTTGCAAAGTGGAACCCTAACTCGCATAAAAGAAATCAATATTGCCAAAAATTCCCAAATCCAAAGGTTTTGAATTGAGCCAATCAATAGAGATGAGAAGGCAAGCTACTTGAGCGAGGCTCAGAAGTCTTTTCCAAAGACTTATGAAACACAAATATACATGATAAAAAGAAAACTGATTAAAGGTCATGAGAACATGTTTGAGAATACTCAGAACTTAATCAAGTTCAGAAGAAAGAGATGATATTAGCTTAATGAAAGTAGATGAAATATGCTTGGAAAGAACACAAATAGATTTCAGCTAAAGTAAACAAAATCAAAGAACTCAACCATAAACACATATTGCAAAGAATAAGGAAAACATCATCGATTACCATGTGAGCATGGTATAGAAATACAGTATGAAAACAAAAGATATTGAAGCACAGAAGAACACGTGTGGTAAAAGGAAACATATGAAAGCAGTAGCAGACAAATACACACAAAGAAAGGGAAAAGAAAAGTCGGATAAACATTTTAAATCTTTCAAAAATCCTAAATCGAAGAGAAGTGATTTTCGAAAAGAGAATTTGAGGAAAACCTTTAAAAACTAGATAGAACACAGATATTTTCAAAATCTAAGAAAATAAGCAAGTAAAGAACCTTGGATAGCTTAGGGTTGTAAAGAAAACCCTAGAAATGAAAATAATCTTGAGCAAAGTCTGATCCTGAGTAGAACATACTCATATTGCTCGAATATGCTGAAGTAATGGGTGGAGAAGCCATGATTTCGTGGTCGGAGTAGCCTTGATTTTCAGTGAGCTTGAGGTAGGAGATGGTGAGAGAGGCAAGGGTTTCGAGAGGCTAGGGCTTCGAGAGGCTTAAAGAGATTGGAGAGAAGAGGGACTCAGAGGCGACAGATGTGTGAAAAATGAGAGAATCAGGGTAGTGGTATGGAATTAATTATTGAAGGGTCAGTTTTGCCCGTTGATCTTGAGTGATCAACGGTCCAGATTTAAGTGGGTAAGTGGGGATCGGATTGGGTCAGGATTAGGCTGGCGCATTCTAAAATTGACATTGGGTTAATTTTGGGGGTTAATTTAGGTTAAAATTGAAATAAAATAGGTTGTAATTACAAAACGGGATTAATTGTTAAATAGCCATTTTTTCCCTTTTATTTTAAAAAAATAATATAATAATTTTAAAAGCAAATTAAAATACTGAGCAAGCTAATATTATACAAATATTGATTTAAAAATCACAAGAACCAATTTTACAATTATTAAATGATGTTAATCTTAAAATTGGCTAAAACTGCAATTATATGCAATTTCACTTTTAAAACGCCAAACAAATTTGTAAAATATATAAAAATTACCTTAATTATGTTTTGGCATAAATATAAGAATAAAATAAGTCATTTACAAAAATGATAATCTTTTGGAATAATTATTGAATTTTATACTGTTAAAATAGAAAATAAATTGATTTTGAAAACCTTAAAAAAATTATGTAGAATAACAAAACACTTGGGCATGATTATATATGTGTGTATATGCTATTTTGAAAGTATTTTGTATATGAAAATTATATAGGGAGAAATTGGGTATCAACACTTTGTTTAGTCGAGAATAGCCGAAAGTGTAGCTTGTTATCATTATTTTACTATTTGCTTATCCTTCGGCTCCTTCGAAGGTGGAGGTACCGGTGTTGGGGCCATATTGTACAGCATGAACATTTCTCTTGGCGCATATGATTCCCCGTAGACAGTTTTAATCATATCCTTTATCAAGAATTTCTTCATTTGATGGAGAGTGGATGATACTACTCTCATACAGTGTATCCACGGCCTTCCGAGCAAGGCGTTGCACCTCATGTCTCCTTTGATGATATGGAATTTGGAATTTCTGGTTGTGCTGAGCACGTAGACTGGGAGGGTGATTTCCCTTTTCGTCATTTCGCTTGCCATACTAAATATGTTGAGGACTCAAGAGGCGGGCATAATTTGGTCAAGCAATCTGAGCTTCTCTATCACCCTTGACCTGATAATGTTGTCCAAGCTACCTGGATCGACAAGTATGCCTTTAATTTGAAATTTGTTTATAAGTAAAGAGACTACCAGTGCGTCATTATGAGGTTGAGACAAGGTCTCAATGTCGTCATCTCTGAATGTGAGAGCATCCTCGGGTATGTAGCCCCGAGTTTGCTTTTACCTAGTGATGGATATTTTTGTTCTTCTCATCATAAGCTCCTGTGGGGCATCGATGCCTCCCAAGATCGTATGGATGACATGTTTTGGCTCAATTGTTTCATTATTCTTTGCTGCCTCTATCTCCCGGAACTGAATTTTGGCCCAGTCACTTATGAATTTTCGCAGAAGACCTCATTTAGTAGCCTGGCTACTTCTTCTTAGAGATGTTGGAAATCCTCGATCATGTGGTTATGCGTGTTGTGAAATTTACACATTAAGTTATGATTCCTTTGTGAAGGATCTGATTGTACAGGCTGGTCCACCTGGCGTCTATGATTTTACTGATGGCAAACACAATGTCTGTTACCTTGACGTTGAAGTTGTACTCCGACAAACGAGGTGCTTCTGTCAGACTTATGTACCTATCGAACCCAGCACTGTTAACGAGTCCTAGAGGATTCTGGCCTCGGTCCATCCTTCAATTGTTTTGAAGTATGTTGCGCCTTGGGACGTTCCTCCTATCTTTGATGTATGGATGGTACCTTTCTTTGTTTGGTTTTGGCTCCTTTGCCAGAAGCTTGCTTGTGTACACCGAGTCTAAGGGGGCTCCTAGTCGGTCATCCTCGACCCTAATTTTTGATTGATATCGGTTGTGAACGTCCGACCAGGTCACGGCGAGATATTCAACCAGATTCTGTTTTAGCTGCTTCGAAGCCACCGAGCTTCGTTCAATTAGACCTAGAGTGAAGGAATGCACTTCCTAGTCATCGAATACTGGTGATAGTTCCACTTGTTCCACTATAAATCAAGATACAAACTATCACGGCATCTCATTCTCCCTCTACTTGATCTTGAGGACACCGGGTTTCCTTGTTGCTACTTTGATGGCACCGGCATGATCCTTCATGAAAGATTCTGCCAGCATGGCAAATGCATCTATTGAGTTAGGAGCTAGGTTTTGATACGACATCATGGCTCCCTTTCAGAGTGTTTCCCCAAACCTTTTAGCAAGACAGACTTGATCTCGCTGTCCCGTAGGTTATTTCCCTTTGTTGCGCAAGTGTAGGAAGTGACATGCTTGTTGAGGTTAGAGGTTCCGTTCTAAACTTTTCTGGAATGGATTTTGGGGATGTTTCCTGCGCGAACAGCTTTTGTACGAACTTCTTTGAGTCTATCCCTTTCAGGATCGGGGGTGCGCCCGGAATTTGGTTTACCCTAAAGTTGTAGGTCTCGACCTTCTTTTCATTGGCTTATATCTTCTTCTCACCAGAATGGATCCTCTTTGTGAGGTCTTCGAGCATCCTCATGATGGCGGGGTCGGCTGTCGATCCATTATTGCTCAATCTCTCAAGTGCTTGCTCGGCTGGTGGGGTCGTGCCTGGTGCTATCGTACTAGGAACTTTCTGGTGACTTTGCCGCTGAGCAATCACTAGCTGTTGTGCTTGTAACATTTTAAAAACAACATGAAGGCTAACCTCCCGTTCTTCCCTACTTGGGGTATTCAAAGCTTCTCGTTGGTCTTCTAGGTGCACGCTCCATTAGTATGGGAGCTTATATTGACATGCTAGGCGTTGCGAGAGACCGCGTCCACTAGAATTGGTCCTGGTGCGTTCTCGAGTTTTGTGGTGCTACACCAACACCTGGAACATCAACGCCTGAATCAGACATTTTGACCTAAAAGCAAAGATCTTGATCTAGAAAAGTGTGAAATATAACGTGCGTTATGTGGTTAAACTAGCAAGAAATTAATCCCTATTATTTTTAGCCCTGCGGTAGGTGCCAAACTGTTTACTGTAAAAATGCTAATAACAATTAAATTTAATTATGGGATTTTAAAAGTATGTGATCTATTTTTATGCTAGTTATTAAGCAGTTGATGCTATGTGAAAGACTTAGAAAAGAAATAAGAGCTTGGGAGCAAAGTTATAGCCAAATCGAATGATTGGTAATCAGGGCCTCGAGCTCTACTATTCGGGGACCTCGAAGTCGAGTCTAGAGCTCGACAAGGAGCTATCGAGGGTGATCGATGGATGAATAATAGTTATGATAAGATCAATGACGGATCTTTATGGACAATAATATGCAATAAATGAATAACAATGAGTAGAACACAACAAATATAAGCATTAAATAAAGTAATCAACTCAAGAAAATATGTCAGAAAGCAGAGAGAATGTTCTTGAGTATTTAGTATGGATCAAAAGATGTTCACAAAATGTAAAGGATTCCCTTTATATATAATTTGGCATCCCAACATAGTACAAAATAAATTAACTACAAAGATATGGAGATTGGACAGCTAGTTGATGCCCTGATTCGGGTTTTGACTTGCCTGACAGACTTTGTCGGCTCTAGCTGCATGCCTTAGGAACTCCCCACTTTCACCATAATAGTTGGTCTACACTACCTCGAGGTCGACCGTCAACGACCGTCGAGGGAGGAAGCTCGACCATAGTCTTGAGCCTTCGAGACATGCTTTTGAGGTGCCTCGATGACGAAAAATCGGACCCTCCAATTTCACCGCATATAATAGGAAAAACCCTCGAAGGGGAAGCAATCCTCTTACAACTTCACCTTAACAAGTAATCAAAAAACATATGAATTCATCCTAATTACTCTCAATGAGTTTTGGTTCATAATATCAAAGTAGGCTAAGTTTAAAATGAGAGCCTTAAGGGTTATCTATATAGGGAGGTAAATATTACAAGTATAGCCACCAAATATAATGTAATCTTTAATTGTTGGCAAAACTGTCCATATAGACATCCTATTATGAAAGTAGCCCCAATTAGAATTTAAACTACTCGATACCATTCTAAATTGTATCATCCTCCCTTCCTTCAAAATAAATGCATCCTCGAATTTGGACCTTTAAACAAAATAAAGGGAGCTTCCATTAGTAAAATTTTAACTTGAACATAATCAAGTGCCTAAAAGTAACAACTAAACCATATTTAAAAAAATTTATGGTAAATCTAAGAATCCAAACCAATAAGTAAGACAATCTACCATTCAACCCAAAATCTATTAATACCCGTGGACAAAATAAAGCATAAAATCTATCCAAAATATGAGAATTATCGTGAAATACCTTCAATCTACACACCAAGTGTGCCCTAATATAAGAATCATCAAGAAAAATATTAACTCACATAGCTTTATCAAGTCCAAGTTTAACCATAAGCCACATAAACAAGCTATTCTTTTTTTGTTTTGATTGAACAGTTATATTTCATTAATATCAGAAAATGTACAAGGTGAAGTATTTGTAGTAGCTTTGACTTGCTACTACTCATTTACATGAAAATCATCTATACTAAGAAAACTACCAATATGCACTAATTACAACTCAATATAGGGATAACTAATATAGATTATATCTATGGAAAACTATTAAGTTGCCGCAAGCCATTTTGCCATCGACTACAATTCCTGCCTCGAATATGAATAAGTAGTACAATTTCTCTGCATATCTGATTCTCCACATACACTTTCCTATCAAATTTGATGTTATTCCTCTCCCTCTAGATAAGTGCAACAGTGTTGACAAATACACAAGTTGTTATAGCATTAAGCACCAGTCTGCTCTTTGCTTTGCTGAAAATCCATTTCAATTCTGTATCCCAATCACCAACAGATCTGTGGTGTCCCAGCCAGAGACAGAGTCTGGACCACAGACTCCTTGTAACTGAACACTCAAAAAATAAATGATTAAAGGCTTCTGTACTCTGATTACAAAACACACAAGATACAGGAACTTGTATGCCCAATTTCTGCAATTTGTCTATTGTTGGTAGCCTTTGCTGTGCAGCTAACCACATAGTGAATCTATGCCGAGGGTGAACATTTGCAATCATCATCAGTCTCTTCCATTCAACCTTGCTGAAACTGGGAATCATTGTTAGATATAGCTGCTGAATCTGAAAATGATCCAGTTTGCATACTCCTTTCTATCTGCCAAGAAGATCCACCTGAAGCACCTGATTCCCCATGATAGCAGTTCTACTATCCAGTATTTTCCTCAAACCCCAAGAGGCTAACTTAGGAATGGTCATTGCTTCAATGTCAGCCTGCTTGATATAGTAACAGTGCACCCATTTTATCAACAGGCAGTCTTTCTTTCTCGCTAAATCTCAAAGACGCTTACTGATAGCTGCTTTATTCCACACTGTCATATCTAATATGTTGAGTCCTCCAGCTGTAATTGGTCTACAAACCCTTTCCCAAGCAACTAGTGCTCTTTTAGAGATTTAGCAGTTCCAGTCCACAAGAAGGTTCTGAAGATTGTTTCAATAGCTTTCAACACTTTTTTGGCAGAAGGAAAACTTGAGACCTGTAAGTTTGAATGCCAAAGATGACAGCTTTGATCAGCTGATATCTCCCTGCATAAGAGAGAAGTTTAGCTGACCAACATGTAATCTTAGCTGTAATCTTCTCAATAAATGGTATTTAGTGATTGGCAGCAAGTTTTTTGGAATCAAGAGGTATCCCCAAGTATTTGAATGGAAGGTGACCCTCGGTAAAACCCAATGCCTCCAGAATTTCTTCTCTAGTACACTGCTGCACTCCAGCCAATATATTGCACTTTTTCTAACATTAGCTTGCAATCCAGATGCTTCAAAGAATTTTTGAAAAGCCTCCTTTAAAATCTTAATGGAAACAAGATCAGCTCGACAGAACATTAATAGATCATCAGCAAAACATACATGAGTACAATTAAGCATTCTGCATTTTGGGTGAAAATTGAAATCCCCATTCTTGTGCAACTGTCCCAGTTCCCTATTGAGATATTCCATAGCCAGCACAAATAGATATGGTGACATAGGATCACCTTGTCTAATACCTCTCTTAGCAGTGAAGGGTTTTGTTAATCCACCATTCAGAACTAGGGAGTATGAAACAGTTGTGACACATGACATTATCCAGTGAACAAATTTAGCAGGAAACCCAAGATCAATAAGGATCTATTTAAGAAACCTCCATTCCAGAGTATCATAAGCCTTCCTAAGATCCACCTTCAAGACACATCTGGGAGATATTCCTTTCCTAGAATAACCTTTGAAGATTTCATGGCTGAGTAGAATGTTATCAACAATGCTTCTCCCTTCAATAAAAGCTGATTGAGCCTGCCCAACCAAATCACCAATCACAGTTTTCATTCTCCTAGTAATGACTTTGGAGATGATCTTATACAAAGTAGTGCAGCAAGCTATGGGCCTGTAATCTTTGACAGTTGTAGGAGCTTTGACTTTAGGTACAAGTGCAATAGTAGTAGTATTGATCATATGAGGCATTCTGCTTGTGGAAAAGAATTCCTTTGTAGCAGCAAGTATATCATCATTTACTATCTCCCAGTTTCTAGTATAGAACTCCACAGGGAAAACATCCACTCCTGGTGCTTTATCCTTTGGCATCTCATTTAGTGCTTCTTCAATCTCTTCCATAGTAACCTCCTGGATCAACAGTTTTTGTTGTGATAAAGTAAGACAATTTCCTCCTTTAATAATATTTGTGTTGACACAAGGTAGTTCCCCAGCACAATCTCCCATCAATGATTGGAAAACTTTTATAAACTCCTGTTCCACAGATAAAGGGTATGTGAGCTTCAGACCTGTATCAGTGTATATAGAAGTTATGCTATTCTGGCAAGTTCTGATCTTCCACTGGGCATGAAAATATTTTGTGTTGGCATCACCACATTCAATCCAGCGGGCCTTGGATTTCTGTCTCATAATTTGTTCCTCCACACAACTCCATTTCTCAATTTCTTCTAATGCTGCTTTTTCATCATTAAACAGAGGTTGTGATAGTGGACAGTGCTGCAACTGATTCTGGATAATACCCAGTGTCTCCCTAGCTTGTGCAAGTTTTTGCTTATATGAAGCCATATAAGCATTAGTCTCCTTTAATTGCTGTTTCATGGTCTTCATTTTACTCCATATCTACTGCATAGGTGCTCCTTCATATTCTTGTCCCCAGACATTCTGCAGTATGGTTTGGAACTGAGGACTCTCCATAATGTTAAGATATAGTCTGAAAAGCTTAGGATGTAACAGTATTTGATCTCCACATCTGATAAGAACTGGAGAGTGGTCAGAAAGTGATGGATTCATGAAGTCAGCTTCTAGGTGGCCATATTGTTGTATCCACTGGTAGTTGCCCAATGCCCAGTCAATCTTGCTATACACCCTAGTTGTAGTATTCTGTTTATTAGTCCAAGTGTAATGCCACCCTTTAGCTCTAAGAGGAGTAAGTTGAAGGTCAGCAATAACATCCTTAAAACCTTTAACTTCAGTATTAGTAACAGGAGATCCAATTCTATCTTCAGAACATAAGACAGTGTTAAAATCCCCACTCAACAACCAAGTGTCTTTACTGGGTATATATATTTTCCTCAGATCCCTCCACAGCTGGTCTCTTTGGTTAACAGTATTTTGAGCACAGATAACACTTAAGTGAGTTTTGACTTGACTTAGAATCTTCTACAAAGCACTGAATGAACTGGTCAGCCACACAGGAAATTTGAACTTGTATGTGAGGTTTCTAGAGTAGCCAAATCCTCCCATTTACAGCCTTAGAATAGTTGCAGTAGACATTCCATCCCTTTGCAATCTTTCCTTAAATCTTTTTTGCTTTATGTTTCTTCACTCTAGTCTCAAGACATCCCAAAATATCTACTTTATTTGCAGCCAGAAAGGTCTTCAACTCTTTCTGTTTACGGTCTAGGTTTGGCCCCCTAATATTCCAAGTGATAATAATCATTGTAACATAGGAAATAAGTTCTGCGAAGGCTCGGGATAAATCTGATGTCCCTTCCTTCCGTCATCTAACACATCAACAATTGTCTTACTCTTATTGCATATATCTACCATTACTTCAATGTTGCCATTAAGTTCCTTGTTTACTATCTCATTCCTTTCCTAAATGTCAGGACCTTGCTGTGCATCCTATTGAGTGATCACCATACGAGTAGTGGTGTTCCCCAGCCTCTCATTATCCTTGTTATGAACTGATTGCTCTGGAAAGTTCTCCTGTGATTATGTACTAGCTAGAGGCTGTTTAACAAGACACTCCTCCTTTACAACTTTTGCCTATTTTTTTCAATCTGATCCTCTGTCTCCTTGGCTTACCCTCTTCCTCCATTCCCTGTTCTTCACCATTGTTAGCATTATACCAACAATCAATAGAATCATGTCCAAATTTCAGATAGTGATTGCAGAAAAGAGGCTTCCAATCATATTCAATCAATTGAATCTTAGGACCAAATGGAGTCTCAATCTCTATCTGATCAGGGAGAGGATGAGCAGCATCAACCTCCACTAGTACTCGAGCAAACGATATTTTCTCATAGTGAGCTGTAAACTTGTCTGTATACAATGGTTTACCCACTGCACTAGCCATCTTACTCAATGCTTCAGTTGACCAATAGCCTACAGGCAGCCCAGCAAAATCTAATCCACACAGGAATTGTACTCAGTAAATCATTCTGGAAGGAGAAATCAATTTCCCAAGGCTTCAATACCATAGGTTTATTCATGTATGAATAAGGTCCAGATTGAATAACTTGGTCTCTCTCTTCTGTTCTATTAAATCAGAAGATGCAATAGCCCTCAGAATGGATCAAAATCTGAGGTTTAGAGACAAAATTCCACACATGCAACACAAAACTTTCCATAGCACTCTCATAGGGATTCTCTCCAATTATGTAACCAATTAAGGAAGTATTCCGGTAATCAACCTGAGATTTGAAATCATCTTCGCTTATTTTGACAATCTTCGTACCATCTCTATCAGTAGGAGGCACAAACGAAAGTGGTTTACCCATTTTAGCACTTCGATTACCTCGCACAACCTCGGCAGCAGACGGAATAGATTTCTTAGACACACTAGCTTCTGAGAATTGTAAGCGTCTCACAGCTAGATTAGTATTTGCTTCAATTTTACTCATATGAGGAGGTATTACATTCTCAGCACAACCATCTTCATGAATCCCCTCACTCGATAGGGACTTTTGAGGGAGGAAATCACCAAATGTCAGCGGTTTTAACTCCTTTGTAACACCATGAGTTGGGGTAACGATCTGAGCAGTAGTAGCAGCGACATTCCTCCGGCGGCGAGCCATTTTCAGTTATCATGCGCCGAGAGTTTCAGTCATCATGCGCCGAGAGTTTCAGTTATCATGCGCCGAGAGGATTATTCTAGTGATTTTTTCCAAGCTATTCTTGAATTCAAGTGGACATAAGAAATAAAGAATAAGAATGCTATGTTCAAACAAAATAAATTTCAGGGCTCCACCAATATTATCATTTATGAAAGATTTAGCATGCTTTTTCTTAAACTCATCACATCAATCCACATGAAAGTTATCAACTTGTTTTAAATTCAAAGCACTAGTGTAGTGTAACAAATTAGCTCTATAAAATATATGAGTGAAAAAAATTATAAAGTTTACACCAAGTGATGAATTTTCTTCTTTTCAAAAACTTTAGCTTCCAAAACAATCTCATTAGTAATCTCAAACGACTTCTCAAAAATGGAACCTTTGATTGGTAAATCCAAACCAAACTCAGAAGATTCCATCTCACAATCAAAAATGAAAGAATCAGATGGCTTGAAACTTTGCCACTCAATTCACCTTCAAATAAACAATCATCATTGATTAAAGAATGATCCTAAAAATAGAATGCATGACCAATAGGAATCAATGAGTCAAACTCAAAAATATTACATAAAGATGCAACCTTTACGCAGTCCTCAACCTTAATCAATGCTTCTTCATAAGTAAATAGGTCATTCAAACCGTCAAAAAAACTAGAATCACTATCTAGTGTATCTTCATAACACAAAAAACTATTAGAATAAATAAATGTGCTCAAACTAATACTTGAAACATCACTATGCTCATCACAAGAAGAAAGGGTGTTAGTCTTGAAATCATACCTTGATGTACTTTTAATGATTTTATTTTACCTCCTTCAAGAATGGAAGAATCTTCACTATGGGCTAGGGTGGGTTCAATTAACTCACTTGGAGTTCTTTTTTGAAGAGTTCCAGTTGAATGTTTCTTCAAAGGATCCACACAATAAGCCAAACAACTAGTGTCATGACTCCACTGACCCAACTCAGTAAGCAGTAAGAAAACACATAATCCACGTCGTAACAGCACAGCAAGTACAGAATGTTTCCGACACAATATATAAATCGATTCATCTCGTTAAAATCAAATATCAGTAAAAATCCTTTGAATTTGTCTTTCAACAGCTTTTCAAAATGAAGTGATAAAATAATGAAAACATGATCAGCCCCTCAGCCAAAACTCACTCGTATACAGCCACTCGGACAACATAAATTACAAATAGCCCCTCGAGAAAGACATGTATCTTACACCGCCCCTCGGATATAACATGTATCAAAATCAACCCCTCTGGCTAAAAAATAACACTCACTCTGGGTACCCGCGCTCACTGGGGGTGTAGAGACACCGGAGGGGTTCCTACATCCAAGAGCTATAACAAGCCACCTCGTGGCTTAAATCAATCAGGCCCTTGACCTTATAACAACAAGCCACCTCGTGGTATAAATCAATTAGGCCCTCCACCTTACAATAACAACAAGCCACTTCGTGGCATAATCAATCAGGACCTTGGCCTCACAATATCATGAATCAGTAACAACCTATTGCGGCATAGAGCATGATCCCATAATTTCCTTACAAAATAGGCCCCCAGCCTCACTCAATCAGAAACCTCTCAAGCCACAGGAGCTATTTATAAAATAGGATGCTCAGCCCAAAATATCATTTTATGCATCAAAAATGAAGTAATAAAGACTGAGTTATGAAATTAGTAAAACATAGCATGACTAAGTACATATCATAAATCAAAATAGTAAGGAAATATTAAGAAAAGTCCTTAAGGGTCCAAACAGCTCTGGCACAAGGCCCAAATATGGTATTCAGCCCAATTTATAGAAAATTCTTTCTAAATCACATAAGTATCAAATAGCTTCAGTCAAATACGCAACTATATAGTTGTTACGGGACGGACCAAGTCATAATCCCCAATGGTGCATGCCCACAGACCCGTCACATGGCATGTGCATTACCTCAAAGTAGTGAAACGATGTGCAATCCAGGGATTCATACCCTCAGGATGAGATTTACAATCACTACTTATCTCAACCCGGTCAATCCTCTGCTCCACAATACCCTTGCCTCTTGAATCGGCCTCCAAAAGCCACGAATTCTGAAGAATTTCATGGAAAACCTTCGAAAATTTGCCAGAGCCCGAGCTCTCTAGGTAAAAATATAAAATAAAACCCCAAATCTCATATTTATAGTGCACCTCTCAGATTTCCCTTTCCAATGACAGCCAAAAATCATAGCTCCAACGGACTTTCATCGTTGACTGCAAAATTCCTCTGCTGATCCTATATCCTTCTCTACAAACGTTCAAATGATAATTTCTTCACCTTTTTGGAAACTAGACACGGAGGGCTAAAATATTCATTTTTGAATCATCTCAAGATTCCTTGTAGATCAAAAGATATAGGCTTCTGAAGTCAGACTAACGAACCTGAGGATTCTTCCCTGGAGCGCCTCAGCGCCCCAAATTCCGCCCCCAGCGCCCCAATTCCGCCCTCAGCAGAATTATTCTGCCCTCAGCGGATTTTCCTTCGCCCTTAGCAAAAATTTAAGCAGTAGAATAATGCATGAGTTTCAGTAATGCCCAGACTCGCTCAAAACTCACCTGAAACACACCCGAGGCCTCCGGCCTTAACCAAATATGTCATCAAGTCCTAAAATACCATACCAACTCAATCGAGCTCTCAAATCACTTCAAACGATAATAAAAACATGAATTGCATACCAATTCAAGCTTAATGGACTTGAAACCTCAAACTCTCACAACTGATGCTGAAACCTATTAAAATTCGTCCGAATAACTTCAAATTTCGCACACACATCGCAAATGACATTACAAACCTAATACAACTCTCGGAATTTCATTTCGAATCCAATATCAAATTTTCACTACCGCCCGGGAATCATCAATTTTCCAACATGGCCAATTCAAGCCTAATCCTATTATGGACTTCCATATCACATTTTGGACGCTCTCACAAATCCAAAATCACCCAACTGAGCTAACAACTCATAAGAATTCAAATTCGAGATCGAATACTACAAGGTAAAAACTTAGTTACACCTTTTAAATTTAAAGCTTCAAACTCCAAATCTTTCTCCCAAATCAAATTCCAAATAACCTGAAAATCAAAACCGACGATTCACACAAGTCATAATACATAATATGGGGCTAGAGAAGTGCAAATACTCAAAATGACCGGTTGGGTTGTTACATCCTCCCCCACTTAAACTTATGTTCGTCCTTGAATGTGTCCAGAGTTGACCCAAAATACAACAAAGTGCCATGTGTCCTTACTATGCACCTACACGAGGTTGATCTAATGTCACCCTATCCCATATCGGTCCGATGGCACAACCCGACTGAAATTTTGCAGTATGTCCTAGCTCATAAACCTTAGAACCAAATTTCCACTTCTAAAATCATCTATAAGATCTGAATCTAACATCTATACACTATATAAGTCCAAACAAGCTATATATAACCATATCAAAAACCCAAGATGTGATCATATCATATATCACATAAATAAAACACTCGCAGCGATAACTTCTAATCACAGCAGTTGCTCAAACAACCGAATACCGATAGTAAACCTCTTATCAAATAAAGACTCATCCCAACACTTTTGTATATTGCCAATAATGAATGAAACATGTTGAAATTCATAACCATTCCTCATATCAACCATTCCCAAAGCTCCCTCTCCTTCGGCAAGGACCACAATAAATTTCTAAGCCAAACACCCGATATTATCCTTCCAACATGTTGAATTGAATCTGATAGTATTCATTCTAGATCCCAATGACCCCATCTCACTCAACACGACTACTCTAGAGACATGACACATCAATACAATCTCAAGCCAGAATCTGTGCAACCCGCACACCAATAAGCAACATTTTGAACGTACTCAAATCATAAAAAATGATTCAAATGAGAGAATTGTACCACAAGCTCACCGTTACTAGCACAACACGATGCTAAGAACCCATCACACACCATAGAACCAAAACACACGAATCTAACCCAAAGGATCATACCTCCACATAACTTAGCTGCAATGCGCGACCCTATCCAACACTGGTCCACAGGAATGACCTCAAGTCACCATGCTGAAGCTCCCTCTCCTTCGGCAAAGACCATAGTAAATTTCTAAGCTGAACATCTATATTATCCTTCCAATATGCTAAAATTGAATCCGATAGTATTCATTCTAGATCTCAGTGACCCCATTTCATTTAACACGACTACTCTAGAGACATGACACATCGATACAATCTCAAGCCAGAATCCGTGCAACCCCCACACCAATAAGAAACATTTCGAACGTACTCAAATCATGAAAACTAACTCAAATGAGGGAGTTGTACTGCAAACTTACCAGTACCGCCACAACACGATGCCAAGAACCCATCACACACCTTAGAACCAGAACATACAAATCTAACCTGAAATATCATACCTCCACATAACTTCGCTGCAATGCGCAAGCCTATCCAACACTGGTCCACATGAATCACCTAAAGTCACCATGCTCAAAATCATCAACCGCACGTCATTTGATGTTTAGTACTAAGAGTGAATCACCGTAACCACAAAGAAGAAAAAGATACAATGCCACACTTCCCAAAAGAACTTACCTGCACAATCAGTCGTGCAATACCCAGATGCCCATCTCACTCATATTCCACTATAAATACCAAATAGAACCATATCATTTGTGCATTTAACCAACGAATCCCAATTCCATGTATCATATAAGAGTAGCTCAGAAATAACCTCAAAACAGGTGACATCCAAAAGGCACCTCCCTCAACAATAACAGCTCGGAGTCAACATGCCCGACTCAATACATAATACACATCCATATTAGGTCTACCAATCAACTCTGGTCCCCCACAGTAGATAAATAACTCTTTAAAAGTTCACAATGACTGAATCATAGCTCGTACTATTATCTGACTAGCTTGCCCACATCTTTATAGTCCACAACAAAAAAACTATTTATAAGAACTCCTAGTCTCCAAATCCATAAAGCATTAGAATCACCATATCCGATCCCAACTCCACCGCCCAAATATCTAACACATCTCTAATACTCAATCATTCCACGAGGGGTACTTCTATAATCTTTTTGTGCCACCAAGAAAACTCAATTATCAGTAGTCGATCAACATGAGACTGTCGCAATACTAATGAAGTATCCTTAACTCAAACGCATTGCCCTTTTCTGAAAATGTATACCCTCATCAAGCCACACTAAGCAGTGATCTCACTTATCTAGTTATATGAAACTATCCATGCTGATTAAGAATTTATGACTTTCCTTTCAAAACTTAACCGTGACCTTACAAACCCCATACAACATATCGCATATACTATACTATCCTATGATAAATATGAGTACTTCATAACACTACGTACTCAACCAGCCAAGTACTTTTCAATTTGATCCCATCTAGGAGAAAATCATTATACATCTGATGTTCCTCACAGCAGTAGAAAATGTACACCTCTAACCATGGTAGCAATCGTCAAGAACTCTCTAAATTCCATTTGCACAAAACCAAACCATCAGGACTGACTCCTTCTAACTCAACCAAGCTACGCAAGCCATCAAAACCTAAGATCATTGCCATGACACAACTATAGAAACCTACTGCATCATAAGTGATAAATAGGGATTAGAGCCTATTTTATACTCTTTTTTGCTTATGTTTTGGATAAAAAGTTGTACAAGTAATTCTGAAAGCTAACTTATTGTGCTTGTTCGTAGTGATTGGTCAAAAAGAGACAAGAAAGTCAAAACCAGCTCATAAACGAGTGAAACCTACACTAGTTTTAAGCTGAGTCTAAAGGGTGCTGACAACGATAAACAGGCGCGGACGCGTAGGGTCCACCGGTGAGGCGATCTTGGTTACGCTCGTAGCGGTGGAAAGGTTCAGAGAGTTATATTTTGGTCTTAACAAATTACCGCTGCTAGTAGTGAAATTGCATGGTATCAGTGTCTTTGACACGGCTGCAGTCAAATTCTCGCCCTCGACGGAAGTGAGAATAAGAGAACTAAGTCCTGAGCTCAAATTGAAGATTGCGGTCCGCACTCATATATTGCGGTCGTGGTTAGAGAATTGCTAAGGTAGTAGTTTTTCCACTTCTAGCAGACTCAAATTCAGAACAAGCTAAAAAGAGAAGAACCATGGTCCGCGCTTGATTTTGCACACCCGCAGTAGTCATAGAGCTGAGGCGGTCTATTTTATGCTATTAGCGGAATCCTCGTCGGGGCCATTTTGTCTAGAAAATTTAGCTCTAGATAAATAGTTCTTTTTTCGGAGTATTAGGTCATCTATGGTGAGAGAAACACGTGAACGTCAAATTTTTGCTCTTTTGATAAATTTTAGAGTTTGGTTAACAATAATTCTTACATTATTTTCCTGTAATTAATTTCTATGAGTTATATTTCATATAAATCTTTGATTTCATCTATGATTATGAATAGCTAAACCCTTTAACTAGGGTTGTGGCTTAACCCTAGTATGGTATTTAATGGGTCTTCTATTTTAGGGCTTAAATGTTTATGGGTGAATGATATCATGATCCCAATTATAACAAATTTGCCCTAAATTTTAGATCACGTTAGATACTCACCTGGGTACAAGTCACTTCCGTAGTGTCGTTTTACCAATTAAGAAAACCCTTACAAAAATATAATACTTAGCTTATTTTCCTACTACATTAGTATTAAAGTAGAGTAGTGAACAAATAAAGAATGATTGGAAGTGCAATTAAGAACTTCACACATTGCTAGATTAGATAAGAACCCAATTCCAAACCTAGCTTAGCTCTCTATAGAAAAATCCCGACCCCTCAGGTAAAAGCTGCATCGACCGCTCTTGCCATTCTATAGTGGTATAATGTTGGAGCCGATCACTTTTTAGCACCATTGCCGGGGAGCTAAACGTTTTTGGCTATCTACCTTACTAGTTTTGTGTCTTGTTTTTCTTTCCTTCTGTGTTACTAACTTGTGTGAGTCATCAATTCTGGTACAAAATAGCAAACAATGATCCTCTTGGAAATGTTCCCCTAGGGGAGAAGGTAGATGATAATGGTGAAGATGAGGTGCCTCTAGTACTTCAAGGTCAAAGAAGATATTGTCGGTCCAATGACAACATTCTAAAACCTCCGCCGCCTCCTCTAAGAGTCGTTCCTCATATGCTTCCAAATGAAGGATGCGCAAGTGCAATAGTCCCACCCCGAATCCAGGCAGGAAATTTCTAGATTACAAATGATGTTGACTTTATTGGAGCAACGAGGGTACTTCACAGACAATCCCTATCAGAATGCATATAAACATCTTAAAGGCTTTGTGGATACCTGTTGGGGAAGCAAATAGACAAATGTGTCGGAGGATGCATTGAGATTGTTCCCTTTCTCACTTAGACGGAAAGCTTTGGATTGGCTCGAAAGACTTCCCAATCACTACATAACCACATGGGATGAGTCGGCAGACAAGTTTATAGCAATGTTTTTCTTTTTGGGGCATATAAAGACAATGAGAGATGAGATCTTGGCCTTCGAATAGGAACCTAATGAACCACTTCATGAGATCTAGGAAAAGTATCAGACAATGGTGAAAGAATATACGAACAATGATAATACAAAGAAATGATCCAGCAGACATTCTATTGTGGTATTAACACGACCAATCAGTATGCAGTGAACCAGTTAGCAGGAGTTAATTTTATGAACACACTTATGTTGAGGCGTATGAGATATTGGATGAGATGGCAGATACTTCCTCATCTTGGAAAAGTTGAGCTAATGTGCAACAGGGTGATCCTACTGTCATTCACCAGCAAATATATTCATGACCATGGCCAGACAATAGCAGAGTTAACTACAACAATGAACCAGTTGGCAAAAGCTCAATTGCAACAAGTTAAAGCGTCGAGACAAGTTAATGATATGGAAGGTGTCAATATGTTAGTCAAAAAAGAGATCAACAAGGTCAAAGGCAGTTCAGATCAATATGATCATGGCAATGGTGGTCTCAACCAAGATGATGGGTATGATAAGCAAAGTGAAGAAGTCAAGCACGTGAACAATTACCAAGGACAAAGGGGCAATGCTCCTAACCAACAACAACGGTGGAGATACCAAGGAAACTGAGGATCATAACCAACAGGAAAATAGCAACTGGGGGAAAAACAATCAGAATCGGGGCAATCAAAACAACCAGGGCAACTGGAGTGGCAATAACTACAACTAGGAGGAAACAACAACAAAGGGGGTTGGAATAATGGCAATCAAGGGAATCGAGGGCAAGGCTTGCAAAGGCCTCCGATGTACCAACGACCAAACAACCCTCCACTTTTTCCATCCCAAGGTCCTAGCTCGTCAAATAATGAGATGGGAAAGATCGAGATAATGTTTGAACAAATGATGAAAAAAATGTTGATTCTGATGTCGAGTTAGCATCCCATAATACTTCAATCTGATATTTAGAGATTCAACTTGGCTAGATTTTGCTTGAATTCTCTCTCTAGGGGGGTCTACTTAGTGATACGGTAGTAAACCTGAAAGGTGGGAACAATACCGGGCATGCAATGGTGGTGGTCACTATAGGCGGTCGAGGTTGTGATGTGAGTACGTCCAAGTAAAATGAAGTTGTGAGTGATGAGGTTGAAGTGCTAGATGATAATGCTCCTATAGTTGATGAGCAAATGAGTGAATAGAATTTAAATATATTCACGATAATGAGGTGGAAACTAAAAATTACGTGAACCCGTCTAGGGAGCATATAATAGACATGCCGGAAATGGTTGTGCCTAAATCCAAGGTTCCTTTGACAAGGCCTCCTCCACCTTACCCCCAAAGGCTTCCAAAGCAAACGAATGAGAACCAATACATTAAATTTATGTCATAAAGAGAAACTTTAATAAGAGACCTTATTTTTTTTTATTATTATTACATATACATAAAAATGTGCAGAAAAAAAGTTAGTGCTTCCTTTTTTCATACTGATTATCTATAGTATAACATTTTTAAATAATTAAACCTTTAGCTTCACATAGTAATACTATTACTTATATTTGTAAGCGGTAACTTATATAAATAAAATATTAGACATGTATTATAATATACCTTTGATATTATTGTAAAAGTATATATACTAATATGAAGATTTAAGTAATTTAATTCAGAGTTCTCAAATATTTTTAGTATTAACGAGCAGATAATCTTTCTTTCTTTCTTTTATCCAAGGTTTTTTTGTACTTTTGAAAAAACTTTAATGTTGTCTAACTTGAAATAAAATCATAAAATCCATTATAGAAAAAAAAATTTGGACCTAAATCAAAGCATTAGAAGTCTCCTACTTGAGTCATCTTACCCCTAACATTCTCAAATCAAATTTGGTAGTCTCAATTTAGATAAGACAATAGTCAGTGAATGTATTATTTAGTTACCAAATGTGAATGAATCTAGTTGAACAACACATTCGCGGGGCGGTGATATATAAATAATTATTGATCATAAATTATCACGACCCAAAATCCATTAAAGGTTGTGATGGCGCCGGACATTGCTGTCAAGCAAGCCAACAATAAATACTTAGTTTAGTTCTCATTTTAGTAATATGAAATCATGACTTTCCCCAATTAAATAATAAATGATGAACGTTAGAGAGTAAATAATAATATTTTTCAGCAAATTTCAATATTGAATAACACATAATAATCCCAGAACTCGGTGTCACAAGTGCATGAGCATCGAATATAACATTTGGACATGAAAGAAAAATATACTTTGAAGGAGACTCTGTTGGCTACAGATCGTAATATAAGATGCGGCTCGCCTAAGTCCTTGCAACACGAGGCCACTATATATATTTGCATGTACAACAAAATGTACAACAAGTGTATTACGAGTACGAAAATAATGCATACCCATTAAGTATCCAATCTAACCTCGTAGAAGTAGTGACGAGAGGTCGATTTCGACACTTACTAGTGGTTCAATAATATCAGGTACAGTAAAGAGGTATGTAAATGTGAGGCAAATTGAATAAATGAATTTAATAAACACGAAGATATGTGATACAAATCCCCCTATTTACAATGAACTCAAGCTTCCCATTAGAAATTCCCTCCTTAACCAAAGCACGCATAAGGGTGTAGTGGACCTCATTAAGTAGATTATCATAAATCAAATCTCGAAAACTCACGAATACACTGACTGCTTGCCAAATATTACGCACAATTCCATGAGGATATGATATAGGAACAGTTAAGGCGTACGGTCCGATCCAACATAAAAGTACATTGTGCACTGCCAAGGGTTGAACTGTCAAACCAAAGATGCATCTATTAACCTGCCGAGGCGAATGGACCACTCCCATGAAATTGTGGTACATAGATCTGAAGAGCCCAATAAGAGTGAAATACATAATCCTGCTGAGGCGAACGGCTCGATCCCGTAAGATTACTGAAAATTTACCCCGCTCGCGAAATATAATTGCGATGCGGTTACACATAGAATTTCATAAATAATTATTATATTATAATATTCTTTAATTCCTTTCAACATATGAAATCCAAATAAAAACTTTAAAGTCCCAAAATACTCAATTTCAACTCTTTTCAAGGCATTTAATAAGCATACTCGATCTAGTTTCCCTTCAAGTCAAGTAAATAACAAGATCAAATAACGGCATCAATAAATCATAGTGTAAACCTAGAACTACCCATACATATGCATAATTAGTAGCCTGCATACAGATTCTCGTTACCTCGCGCTTACGTAGTCCCTACAAATAGAAGCATGTATTGATTTAGTTCACATATGGAATTAGTTCCCTCTTACAAGGTTAGAAAGGAGACTTACCTCGCTCCAAAGTTCTATAGCCTGATCCCATGTCTTTCAAAAAATTCAAACCGATGCCCAACACTCCAAAACTAGTCAATAAATGTGAAACCCATAAACATATACTTTAATACTCACAACAATTCAATTTAAATAAATCCCCTCGAAAAGATGATTAAATTTCCCTCAGGCACACGTGCCCAGATTCCGAAAATTTTAATAGATGAACTATACCCATAACCCCACGAACTTAAATATCTAATTTAATCTCAATTTCATGCCCAAATTCATGGTCAAAATCCAAAATACCAAATTCTAGGTTTTCTACCAATAATCCACAATTTTTTCTAAGTTCCATGTTTAAATCCTATTACAAACCATCTATTTAACTTATAATAAGTGGGGATCACTTCTCTGGAGTTGCTTGATGAAAATCTCCCCTTGAAGCTCTCCAAAATCTCCCAACCCAAATGAAAATAGGAGAAAAATGGGTCAAGTCCTGTTTCAAAGAAACCTCACTACCCAGCGACTTTTCATACCTGCGGACTCCTTGGCCGCATCCGTGCTTCTACTTCTGCGGCTTCTTCTTCTACACCTGCAGCCTTTTCCGCTTCTGTAGCGACTGACCTCACACCTGCGCCATTGCAGGTGCGCAAAATTTTTTGCGGCTCTCAATAACCTTGGCTCCTTTTGCTTTTGTGAGCCATCTCTCGTACTTGCGTCCCTCTTCACGCAAGTCCGACTACACAATGCCCAGCTGCTTCAGCTCTTCCTCAAATCCAAATTCCAATCCGTTAACCACCCGGAATCCACCCGAGGCACTCGGGATCCAGCCCAATCACACCAACCAGTTCCAAAACACATTATGAACTTAGTCAAGCCTTCAAATAACATCAAACAACGCTAAATTTGCGAATCACACCCCAATTCAAACTTAATGAACTTTAAAACTTCAAACTTCTATATTCGATTCTGAAACCTATCAAATCACGTACGATTGACCTCAAATTTTGCACACAAGTTATATTCAACATTACGTGCTCACTCCAAGTTTTGGAATTGGAATCTAACCCCGATATGAAAAAGTCCAATTCCGGCCAAACATCTCAAAAACCTTCAAATTTCTAACTTACACCAAATGATCCCAAAATGATCTACGGACCTCCAAATCCACTTCCGGATATGCTCCCAATATTGGAATCACCATACAGAGCTATTCCCAGACTCGGAATCCCAAACGAACATCGATAACATTGAAATGCACTTCAAACCAAATTTATGAAATTCTTCCAAAATGCCTACTTCCACAATAGATGCAGAAACGCTCCCGGGTCATCCAAAGCTCGATACGGACATACGCCCAAGTCTAAAATCATCATATGAGCCTGTTGGAACTTCCAAATCTAAATTCCAATGTTGTTTACTCAAAAATCCAACCATAGTCAATTCTTCCAACTTAAAGCTTCCGAAATGAGAAATTTCTTTCCAAATCAACTCTGAACTTCCCAAAATTCAATTCCGACCATGAGTAAAGGTCATAATAACTGAAGTGAAGCTGCTCAGATCCTCAACTTGCCGAACGACATGCTAGAGTTCAAAACAATTGGTTGGGTCGTCACATTCTATCCCACTTAAGCATATGTCCATCCTCGAACGTGCTAAGAACTACTCTAGAGTTGTCAGAAATCACTATTTAACACCTCGTGCACCTACCCGTGCTACAAGAACTCAATTGGTCACATTAGCTCGAGCTAATCAGAAGTTATTCCCTTTTACTCAGCCAAATAGACCTTAGAGTCAAATTCCAGCATTTGAAATTCTCTGTCAGGCCTGCTTCCACCATACGAACACCGTATCAGTCACTACACACTATAAGGAAACATAATTGCAAACCCTTGCTGAATTCCCACCATGCACCGTATAATCCACATGAGCCTTTGATAACGATAGCTGAAATTTCACGAATCGGATGCTCACAATGCACCTGATAACAAATATAATTCATGTTTCAACTCTCTAAAATATTTCCACGACAGAAAAGCTCTGTATAAACTCATAACCACCTACCGTATCACAATTCATGGGGTCTCTCCCCCCGACGAGGACCGTTACCTCATTCTAGACTGAATATCAATGTTTACTCTTTAATGTGCCTCATATAAATATCATCGCATTGATCCCAGGTCCCATAATCTATTCTCACCCACTATAAGTTATTTAGGCAATAAGACACTCCAGTCGTTGCCAAAAGTCTCACATGACTCCATCACTGCCAATAAGCTACAAACTCGAATGTTATACATAAGGAGAACGAACTCTAGAAAGAACTACTCAGCCTAGAGAACTAATTTAATCAACCGAAAAGATGTTATCAGCCTTCCTTAGAAAATGAGAAACAAAATACATAAGGATAGATATGGGGAATTGTACTCAGCATAACACTGTTGCGGCTTGCAACCCGATCTAACCATGATACCCGTGGCGGCGTGTCACCCCTCAAAACAATGGTAGCTGTGGTGCCGTGCCACCCCATCCACATATAATATTCTATAAAGGAAATACTTATCGAGATAAAATACTCATACTTTTTAAATGTCGAATATCAACCACAAGCACATGAAGAACATAATACAACCCTTGGGAGACGGATAGCGCCATACGCCATAAAACTCAAGCACGACTAAGGTGAAATAAATGACTTTTATCTTGAGAGCCATCCTTCTCTCACAACACTACAAGCTACACTGGATCTCAATACAAGTGCGAATAATCAATTCGCCTTACATCCCACATGGCACAATAGATATTACATGGAATAGCTGATAACGAAAATAACATCCCAGGCCTGAAGACTCCTCTGTAAACAACAATATGTTGAAATGAACACGTCCGATCTGATATAGATCCCATATTCACATATAGATCAATCCACAAACCTCAGCCGATTCTAATTGCACCGTAATAGGCTAATAACCTTTCAAGGGTTTGTAATAAATCTTTTTCCCATAACACCCAAGAACAAGCATCATATTGGGAATAAACTTCCACAGTCCACAACCTAATGAACCGAGTGCCCTTCAGGCATGAATTCTCAAATTAGAAATATTACCACAATATTCATACTTGGTTTCAATATTCAATCAATCAAATGACTACATGTCACACTTATACAATCTTCCCATGGGACATACTCTCACGACCTTCCGCACTAGGTAACTAGTCTGCTCATATATACCATCGGTCACACTAAAGTGTTAAAGCAAATCAAGAATCTGCAATCACTATGCAAAGTCTCTTACATGGCATATCGATATCTAGTGATTCTAAAGACGATACCAGCTGACTCTTCCTTGCTGGCCTGAGCTCATGATATTCTTCTCAACACCGAACTGCAACCTTGATCCTCAACTTTCAAATTTCATGTCGCTCACTGCACCTATCTTACCAACACACAAGATCCCAAAACCCCTTCATGACTCATGACTCACTAATAGGATACACCTTTTATCATATAGAAACATTTCACTTAACTCATTTCAGGAGAACTATTGCAATGCAAAACTGAATTCCCCATAATCGCATTTCAGGAGAACTATTGCAATGCAAAACTGAATTCCCCATAATCGCGGAAAATACCATCCTCAAGTAGAGGTCTAAACCACCATAACCCCTCTAGGATACATCTACACATAACAGGCCATAATAATCAAATTCTTCCAAATAAAATCAATTACGGCAGCCATCAAGCCTCGCGCACACTACCGTAAACCACATGCATAACTTAACACGCTGAAGGAACTGATCATTCCCAACATCAGGCCAATTCAACTATTAATAACCGATCTGAATTCTTCCAATTTATTCTTAACTTGACTTAGGCATAATAATAGCTCTATTTATTACATCAGGAACCTAACTCCACAATCATCCCGAGTGACCTTATTTTACGAGACCATGTTGTCTCAAAACCCATGAACCATCTTATACCCTCCTTACGTGCATATTCGTGTCTTCAACTAGTATACCCATCCTTATAATTTCCCTATGAAACCAAAGTCATTTGTTCCCATTCCCCTCATGCTACACTGTAGACCAAAGATAAAATAGAACACCCTCTTTCATAATTGGTTGAAAAATCTTGATATTAAACCATACTACGGACTTAAAATCCTTAGGCACCGCATGTTAATTTTTTAATCCACTAGGACCAATGTTAAGAGTCACCACTCTGACTTGGTCCCGAATATGATCAACTCCAAGTCTCTTCTAGAACATGAACACTCTATCAAAGAAGCACCCCACTGAATCACTTGCCTTGTGAATCATCTCTACACGAAACATAAGTCTTGAATCTTCCCAAAGACTAAACATGAACCGATAAGGCCCAAATATAGCACACGTTCCTCAATCCTTTTCCCAAATTACCATTGATGTTCTCTTACCTTAGTCTTAATAACCCACCAATATGTTGATAACCAGAAACCTCACAAGTTGATAACCATACAATCCACTCTTAGGCGATGGGGCTCTCCCATCTATCTTGAAGCTACACGTTGCATAACTCTGGAATCCACCAAGATTCTTTATCCCCTATTGGAATGACCTTGCATAAACGACCTACCAAATTTCTCGAAATCATTCTGTTAGAATTTCATGAACAATGTGAATCCCTAACCATATTTACAATTCGGCGTGGAAGATTCGCCAACACCATGTGATCACTGACATGCTCGCAGGAGATAACCCACATGTTGAGTTGTGCTCATTCACCATCTGTGCAATTCTATCAACTCATCATGGACATCAACTAAAGGTGTGACAATATTTTCCAATCTAAAGTGATGTTGTATCCTTCTGCATATCAAGCAACTCCTTTCTGTCGCATCCAATCTCCCGCCATATAATAGTCTACATTCCAAATTAAGTCCGTAGGTCACTTTCCACCACAAATCCCAATTCACTCTAAACGTTTCTCAGAGCGTATAGTCATCCTACCATACAACCTACTACTCTGCCACTCTCCCACTTTGGTCAAACCCTCTCCTTCGCTGCCCAGTGGTTCCTTTTAATCAAAATCTACCTCTATAGCACTTGAACTAATATATCGCTACTAAATTTAAATCTTATCGATGATCATCTTTATCGAGCCCATCAACATCAGAAATTCCCATTTGACTTCGAAATTGCTACACTCTGCTATCTCTGACAACCGGTTCTTCGGCTCTATCTCACACTACCTTGTCCCGAAGGCAAATTGATGAAGACTATAACAATGGAAAACTTAATACATCATATTGAATCAAGGACAATGATGCCACATCACATGTGAAAATTCTACCATGCTAGAAAATACCATGCCTCGTTACTCCATCAGCCCAAATCGGGACATTCTTAGTCCAATTGCCTTTCCTCCATTGGAAGTAAATACTAAATCCCTGAACCATGCACTAAGTAAACCTCCTTCCAAGTCATTCACTTTTTTGATGCATAGACAAGCATCCTACCATTACACAAACATTATGCGACAACAACGCACAAATCATCATAACAATAAATGCTAAATCTCAAACCTTAGGTAGTACTGATACTCTGCTATAATGACAGAACGGCTTTCCGTAAGGCGATGAAAATAGGCCAACCAATTATGCAAGGAGAAACATCATGCACCACATCTATAGTACCATTAAGATTCCTCAGTTCCCAATTAATGTCAAGTGCTTCACATCGCATAAGATTGAATAAGAAAAAATTAGATGCATAAGCCTGAGAGAGATCAAATCGCACGATGAGGAATCAAGAAGGGAAGTGCTCCTAACAGCCCTGTAGCCTCTCGAAGATATGTATTGACATCCCTATACTGATCTGCAAGAATCTACTATCTTACTTATGACTCGTGGACCTAAGTAAACTTAATGCTCTAATATCATGTTGTCACCATCCAAAATCCATTAAAGATTGTGATAGCGTCGGATATCGCTTTCAGGCAAACCAACAATAAATACTTAGTTTAGTTCTTATTTTAGTAATCTGAAATCATGATTTTTCTCAATTAAATAGTAAATGATGAACATTACAGAGTAAATAATAATATTTTTAGCAAATTTCAATACTCAATAACCTATAATCATCTCAAACCAAATGAAATGAGAGAAAAATAGTTCAAGTCCTATTTTAAAGAAACATCACAGCCCAGCAACTTTCCGCACTTGCGGACTCCTTGGCCCCATCCGCGCTTCCGTATCCGCAACTTCTTCTTCTGCACCTGCGGTAAGTGACCATGCACATGTGCCATCGTAGGTGTGAAAATTTTTTTTCTCTTGCAGTTCTCAGCAACTTTAGCTCCCTATGCTTCTATAAGACATCTCCCGCACTTGCGGCCCTCTACACGCAGATGCGGTTAAACCAGATGCCCAGTTGCTTCAGCTCTTCCTCAAATTAGAATTTCAATTTGTTAACCACTCAGAATCCACCCGAAGCCCCCAAGATCCCCTCCAATCACACCAAACAACTCCAAAACACATTACGGACTTAGTCGAGCCTTCAAATTACATCAAAAATGTTAAAATCACAAATCACACACCAATTCAAACTTAATGAATTTTAGAACTTCAAGCTTCTATATTCGATGCCGAATTGACCTCAAATTTTGCACACGTGTCATATTCAACACTACGGACCTACTCCAAAAAGTCCACTTCCAGTCAAACTTCTCAAAAACCTCCAAATTTCTATCGTTTGCCAAATGACCCTAAATTGACCTACTGACCTCCAAATCCTTTTCCGGATGCGCTCCATACATCAAAATCACTATACTGAGCTATTCACATACTCTAAATCCCAAAAAATATTGATAACATTGAAATGCACTTCAAACCAAATTTATGAAATTCTTCCAGAATGCCAACTTTCACAATAGACGCGAAAATGCTCCCGGATCATCTAAGACCTGATCCAAACATATGCCCAAGTTCGAATTTATCATACAAATCAGTTGGAACCTTCAAATCCCAATTCCGATGTCGTTTACTCAAAAATCAAACCTTGGTCAATTCGTCCAACTTAAAACTTACGAAATGAGAATTTTCTTTTCAAATCAAAATTCAATTCCAACCACGTGTACAAAGTTGTTTAGGACCTCAACTTGCTGAATGATGTGCTAGAACTCAAAACGACCGGTCGGGTCATTACATTACTAAGGCGGCTCAATAGAAATGATGGCTTAAATCTAACATATATTGAAATACCATAAAACTTCTTTCATAAAATCCATATACTATTGAACAAAATAGAAGTCTACATGGTTTTGATCTAGTGGTGAGATAGCAACATATAATATATGGGTTAGGCGCATGTAATATGGTACTGAACTCCCTTATACAAAAATGTAGCATTATGCGAAAAGGTAAAAGGGTTGAGCCTATTATCCATCGTGTTTTGAACCTTACGAAACTTGTCTCGCAGATTTTTTTAGTTAGAAATATGAGGCACGAAAGAACTTGCTTTCTTATGTCTGGATCAACCAAATGTGACAAAAAAGAATTGCTTATTTTTAGAATCTAAGTTGAAATTAGAAAGTAAAATAGTGAAAAATATTTTTAGAAGATGATACATAAAGAACAAAATAGAATTGATGAGAAGGTAAAAAAAATTATTTAAAATTTATTGAGATAAAAGTTTTATTCTATTAACTCATTCAATCCTACTTATATCAAAATTAAAAAAAAATATTAAAATTTACAATATTTCATCAATATAAATAATAATTATATATATTATATAATGATTGTCACACCTCCCTTTTTTCGGCTTACACGTGGCCACCCCGAAAGATGACGCGTGTATAGGAGTTTTTCAATTAAAGTGACATTATTCGATAAGCAATTAATTATTCATTTCAAGAGTCGCCAGTTGGGATAGGCTTGGCTTTTGGTGTCCCAAGTTTTCGGTTTATTTAGAATCCAAAATCGAGAAAAATTTCGACTACCCAATTGGAGTCTGCGAACCAGAAATTCGTGAGTAAGGAATTCTGTTGACCCAAGGGAAGGTGTTAGGCACCCTCGGATCCCGTGGTTCCACCGCAGTCGTTTAAACTCGTTATAAGTGGCTAAAAATATGATTTGATATACCTATTAAACTCATAGTGAAATTTTACAATATTAATCGCTTTTAACATCTTTTAAGAAGTTTGCAATGGCATTAAAATACGCCGCAAATTCCATCACATAAATGCGCATGCAATTTTAGACATATTCTAAATCCATTGAGATCAAGATTTGGGTCGCATAAATGCGCACCCGAGTTTATGAAGGTATTTATTAGCAAACTCGCGCCTACATCAACTACGTCTCCAAAATTTATAGAAGGCCATGAAATTTTCTAGACGGAACTTCCGATTTTTCTCAATATTTTTATCCATTTATGGAGCCTCGTGGTGTTTGAATAGATGAACGCGGCTCACTTTATTTTATAAGGGCATCCTAAGGCGTATTAAATTCTCTATCGGGCTTGCACCTAAGTACCCTAATCATTTATACATGAGCCACATATTTGGAAATTAGTACTTATGTTTCAGCCTCATTCATGGCTAATCACACATGCCGAGCCTCCAATTTTGGCCAGCCCAGAAACATTCATCATGTCTGGCCATTACTAGGCCTATCAGCTAGGCCCATAGTTAACTTGAACTAGGGAGTCCATATGAAACAAATTTCAACAACGCTTCATTTGGTTTGCATCTATACACAAGACTAATGAGTAATTATATTTACAACATTCACACTGAAGTTACTAGTGACTATTCCTGTATCAATTTTTAATTTTAAATCTGAGCTAAGTGATTCATATACTCGTCAGTCAGAGTATGCGAATCCAATTTCAAAAATTCAGTTATGAATTCGGTTACCAACATTAAATAGATCTGAAAAGAATCCTTGCTAATACATTGAAACTTAAATGAATTATAATACTATACAATGTTTCGATTTCAGATGTTTCTAACCAAAAAAAGGAAACAAACATTCGAAATAGTCTTACCACTAGCTGATATTACTACTGCCAATGGTACCTATCTAAATAGCGGTTCAAGTGTCCAGATATTACAAAGCAAGTTAGTCAAAATGTCCAATTATTACAAAATTGAAACCATCCAAGTGCCTAATTATTACAAGTAATTGTCTTATCTTTTTTGCACATTAAAACCAAAGAATGGGAGAAACAAGATGAAAAACTAATAGATACAAGTCTTCCAATTAGTAATACACTCAACTTGGGCTTCCTACATCAAAGAGCATCGAATATACCTGATATTCAGAAGAAAGCAGAAGCCAATAAGAAAGTAGAATTAATCGGCCAAACAAGCAGCAAGTCAATCAAACAGTACACCCAGGACTTCAACAGATTTTGAGGGATTTAAAAATCTCAAAGAATAAGAATTAGAACGGATTGTTTATCATAGATATAGGAAGAAGATGTATTTTTCTCTATAGAATTCAAAAGGAAGATTCTGTATCCCCTCAAAAAATGCTCAGGTGGTTTTTTTTATAGTAGAGCCTTAGGGCATCTATTTTTTCCTTTGTTTTTCCTTTAGTCCCTGAGTTAGTTTTCAAATTTTCTTAAACGATCCCTCATTTCCCGACCTGTGCCTCAAGTTTGAGGCAAAAATTGTGTTTTAATCCCTCACTAAAATGTTCTAGGGGATTACTATCACATTCCTTTAAGGCCCAAATCCCCTTTTTACCCCTATTTCTTTCCTAAATAACCAACCTGGAATTTTAACCTTGGTTTGTCATCTGGTATGGTTATAATTGACCCAGGTTAATTGTGTTCAAGTTTGGGTCACATTTAGTCTTGGATTAATAGACTTATTAAAGTTTGAAATTAGCCCAAAACTAATCAATTTTTAAACAAGTGCCTTAATGTGGACTTTCAGCAAACAAACCTTATTCCGGATGATCATTCAATATCAAAACAAAGGATCAAAATGATCAGAAGAATGAATACATTCATTAACACTTAACTATTCAAAAATAGCCCAATCAAAGTACTCAGAAACACTTGAGAATAAGAAGCACATAGCAGGGAGTAAACACTTAGTTCATGAATCGAACTAGAGAAGTAAAGGCTAATATTAGCAATTTAAAGGGTCAACCAAACCAAATCAGCCTAACTATGCCAGCACTGAAAGTCAAAATTACTATGAAGATCAAACACGGAATAGCTTAAATGCCTAACTAAACTAATCAGAATATGAGATGATGGCAATAGGAATCACACCACTGAAGAATCCGCACACTAGGCTTTCAAAATCAAGGAGCTAATACTAACAGGATATCAAGTCATCCAAAAGACAAAGGGATTTCAAACTAAAAACAACCAAAGATATATAACTACTGAACCTATTTCATATGAGATTGTAGAATAACAAACAATTATTTAAAATAAATCAGACATCTAAGAGCTAATAGGAATGAAGCAAATATATACAGAAAAAGACAAACTACTTAGCTTTTGTTTTACACATGCAAGTGCACTTGAGCTGATTTTGTTGGTTCTTGACTCTTTCTACAGGGGCTTCTAGCAACTTATTTTGGGCTGATGGGTTTTAAGGGTTCGGGACTGGGGTTCTGGTAATTCTGAGACCCTGTGAGGTCTCAGATTTGATTTTTCTCGGTGATTGGTGGTATTTGGGGGTGGTGTGGGGTATGGTTGGGGAGTGGAAAGGCCAAGGGTTGCCTGGAAGGAGTTTTACCAAGTTCTGACGGGGTTTAGGTTTTAGGGTTACACTTTAAATTGATATTCAACACGCTTTGACTGGATTTGAAGGGTGTGACACACATGGTTGGAAAAGGGTGTTGAGTTGTTTCAGCGGTGTAAGTTTGGAAGGGTTTGGAGTTGAGTCGCCGGAGATGGGGGGTTCCGACGACTTTCTGTGAAGATTTAAGACAATGGGGGGGTGTTCGAAGGGGATGGACTACAGGACGGGGCAGGGGAGGTTCTAATGGTCCTACGGTGTAAAGCTGGGGAAGTTTGGAACAAGGTCACTGGAGACAGTTGTTCTGACGGCCTTATTTTGAATATTCGAGACGTAGGAGGCCTATTCGATGGGAACTAATTACAGGACGGGAAAGAAGAGGTGGTGATGGTTTGATGGTGTAAATCTAGGGAGGTTTGGTGATCGGCAGCCGCTGTGAGGCGATTTCCGGCGGCGGAGTTAGGGTGGTAGATGGGTGTTCAATAGTGGTCAAGGGGTGGTCAAGGGCGGTGATGGTACGAGGAAGGAGGAGGGTTTGGTCTTTGAGTGCATAGAGGTGTTTGGACATATGTATATGAATTTTGGGGGGGTTGATAACCATTGGATGATCAATGATCGACGGCTGTGATGGCCCTATCTCTAAACTACGTCGTTTTGGGGCTGGCAATGCACAGGTTGGGTTAGTGAATGGTTCTTGGGCTGGGTCTGTGGGTTTCAAAGGGATAATTTATTTGGGCAACTCAGGTCTTGCCTAATTGTGGCTAACCTGAGTGGTTGTGCATATATATGTATATTTTTGTCTTCTTTTTTCTTTTTATTTTAATTAATTTTTAATTTTATTTAAGAACCAAGAATTCCTAATTAACACAAATAAAATGCAACAAGTTAAAATTAAACCAAAAATAATTAAGAATGCCGGAAATATATATTTTTTGTATTTTAATTTGTAAAACAAACTTATTTAATAATTAAATCCTAAACAATTTTAAACATGCATTAACAAACACGCACTGGCACACGATTAAATTCTAAAATAGAAACTAATATTTAAGGAAAATCCTAAACTTTTGAGAGTACTGTAGGAGCTATTTCAATCGGTTAAAAATCATGTGCTCACAGTTTCCCCTCTTTGCGCGGGAACACGAAGAGTGTTCGTGCAAAGACAAGTGAGCAAATATGAGAGATTTTTGTCCGATTGAATACTCCATGTGAAGGATTTTGAAACATTTCTGGCCAAACCCTGCTTCAAAGGTTGCCTACATATCCTTGGCAATAAAGGAATCAGGTCAGTGTAGTTCTGGAAGTTTTGGCAGCTGGGACTACCGGGAAACTGTGATTGGCTGTTGTTGTTGCTGTTTCTGCTTGCTAAGCTCCTTATTACACCAAAAGAGAATCAAAATCTAAGCTAGTTAAGCCTATCAACTACAAGTTACAAGATTTCTATCTATGAGTCTCTTGAAGCTTGATCTTGAGTATTGCTATCTTTTGCGGCAGACTCCGATCTGAATCTTAATGCTCGTTAGATGCATCGCTGGCTCTGACATCAGTTTTGAAATAAAGCGGGACATGCGGATCTTGTGGCTTTGATTATATTTTTAGCAGTCTGTGTATTCGTCTGCTTCATCACTTTGAGTTCACTTCTTTTGTCTCTTTTCCTTTCTTCTGTTCTGAATTGAGACTCGTGCTTTCAATCATGCCAAATCTTGTGCCTTAAGGTGAAACCTTCTCAGACAGCAACACAAGCAAACAAACGAAATTTTTCTGCCACAATTTTCACCGGAAAATTTCGTGAGTTATTTGCAACACACATCTATGCTACTCTTTATTGAAAAATATAAAATCGGAATTGCGTATCCCTCGGAAAAATTGCCAGGTTATGCTGGGAAAGAGAAAGGGTTCCTGCTGGGAATAAGATGAGAATCCACTGGTTATGCTTAGGAATAAAAATGGTCTCTGTGGGGATGGAAAGAAAAGATCTGTGGGTTATGCCGGGATAGGAAATTTCCTACTAAGGATGGGTTATGAAGTAATTTGTGGGTTATGCCATGGGATCCACGAATTATGCCGGGATGAATGAAACATTCCTAGGTTATGCTTGGGAGATCCGCGGGTTATGTCGGGATGAATGAGAAAATCCTAGGTTATGCTAGGGAGATCCACGGGTTATACTGGGATGGATGAGAAAATCCTAGGCTATGCTACGGACATCCACGGGTTATGCCGGGGTGGATGGGAAATCCTAGGTTATGCTAGGGGGATCCACGGGTTATGCCGGGATGAATAGAAAAATCCTAGGTTATGCTAGGGAGATCCACGGTTTATGCCGGGATGAATGAGAGATCCTAGGTTATGCTAGGGAGATCCGCGGGTTATGCCAGGATGAATGAAAAATCCTAGGTTATGCTAGGGAAATCCGCGGGTTATGCTGGGATGAATGAAAAACTCCTAGGTTATACTAGGAAAATCCGCAGGTTATGCCGGGATGAATGAAAAATGCATGATTTAGATAAACATTCCTACTAGGGATCCGGCATGAGGCTTTGTTATACTAAGTTTAGGGCCTCGGTACAGGGTCTAGATTGTATACCCGAGCGGACAACTCAAGTCGAGGAAGGGGCTATGTACCGGGAACCAAAAGGCCCTCTGGCTTAGTAACTTGTCCGGCATCTTTCTTATTTCAGGGTAAGAGGCTAACAGAATAGGGAGTCTCAACCAGTAAGCACATCCCCGGAGTTGAGAATTGAAAGGGTTTCGTAGCAGTTTATAGATACAATTCAGGTAATATCAAAGCGGTAGAACATGCGGCATTTAGCACAGAACAGGTAAGCAAATCAGAAGAAGCCAAATACAACAGTTATTTTAAGCTCGAATTCTTGAACCTTTAAC
This sequence comes from Nicotiana benthamiana, assembly GCA_034376525.1. Taxonomy (NCBI): domain Eukaryota; kingdom Viridiplantae; phylum Streptophyta; class Magnoliopsida; order Solanales; family Solanaceae; genus Nicotiana; species Nicotiana benthamiana. Next base: position 27,339,395 of record CM067341.1, read on the forward strand.
TATTGATTCTGGGTTCGTTCCCTAGCAGAATCACCAGAGCTGTCACACCTCCCATTTTTCGGCTTACACGTGGCCACCCCGAAATATGACGCATGTATATGAGTTTTTACAATTAAAGTGATACTATTCGATAAGGGATTAATTATTCATTTCAAGAGTCACCACTTGGAATAGGCTTGGCTATTGGTGTCCCAAGTCACCGGTTTATTTAGAATCCCAAATCGAGAAAAATTTTGACTACCCAATTGGAGTCTGTGATCCAGAAATTCGTGAGTAAAGAATTCTGTTGACCCAAGGGAAAGTGTTAGGCACCCCGGATCCCGTGGTTCTAGCATGGTCGCTTAAACTCATTACAAGTGGCTAAAAATATGATTTGGTAAACCTATTAAACCCATTGTGCAATTTTACATTACCAACCGCTTTTAACATCTTTTAAGAAGTTTGCAATGGCATTAAAATATGTCGCGAATCACGTCACATAATTGCGCACGCATTTTTAGACATATTCTAACTCCATTGAGATCTGGATTAGGGTCGCATAAGTGCACACCCGAGTTTAGGAAGGTATTTTATTAGCAAACTCGCGCCTACAGCAACTACATCTCCAAAATTTATGGAAGGCCGTGAAATTTGCTTGACGGCACTTTCGATTTTTCTAAATATTTTTATCCATTTATGGAGCCTCGTGGTGTTTGATTAGATGAACGCGGTTCACTTTATTTTATAAGGTCATCCTAAGGCGTATTAAATTCTCTACCGGGCTTGCACTTAAGTATCCTAATAATTTATACATGAGCCACATATCTGGAAATTAGTACTTGTGTTTCAGCCTCATTCATGGCTAATCACACATGCCGGGCCTCCAATTTTGGCCAAGCCCAGAAACATTCATCATGTCTGGCCATTACTGGTCCTTTTAGCTAGGCCCATAGTTAACTTGAACTGGGGAGTCCCTCGCTTCATTTGGTTTGAATCTATACACAAGACTAATTATTAAGTATATTTACAACATTCACACGGAAGTTACTAGTGATTATTCCTGTATCAATTTTTAATTTTAAATCGGAGCTAAGTGATTTATATACTCGTCAGTTAGAGTATGCGGATCCAATTTCCAAAATTCAGTTATGAATCCAGTTACCATACATTAAATAGATCTGGAAAGAATCATTGCTGATACATTGAAACTTAAATGAATTATAATACTATACAATGTTTCGATTTCAAATGTTTCTAAGCAACAAAAAAAAAAGGAAACAAACATTCGAAATAGTCTTAACACTAGCTAATATTACAACTACTAATGGTACCTATCTAAATAGCGGTTCAAGTGTCCAGATATTACAAAGCAAGTTAGTCACAATGTCCAATTATTACAAAATTGAAACCATCCAAATGCCAAATTATTACAAGTAATTGTCTTATCATTTTTGCACATTAAAACCAAAGAATGGGAGAAACATGATGAGGATTCGAAAGAAACTAATAGATACAAGTCTTCCAATTAGTAGTACACTCAACTTGGGCTTCCTACATCAAAGAGCATCGTATGTACCTGTGATTCAGCAGAGAGTAGAAGCCTATAAGTAAGTGGAATTAATCAGTCAAACAAGCAGCAAGCCAATCAAACAGTACACCTAGGACTTCAACAGATTTTGAGGGATTTAAAAATCTCAAAAGAATAAGAATTAGAATTGATTGCTTATCACAAATATAGGAAGAAGATGTATTTTTCTCTATAGAATTCAAAAGGAAGATTCCGGATCCCCTCAAAAAATACTCAGGTGGTTTCTTTTATTATGGATCCTTAGGGCATCAGTTTTTTCCTTTGTTTTTCCTTTAGTCCCTGAGTTAGTTTTCAACTTTTCTTAAACGATCCCTCATTTCCTGACTTGTGCCTCAAGTTTGAGACATAAATTGTATTATAATCCCTCACTAGAATGTTCTAGGGGATTACTATCAAATTCCTTTAAGGCTCAAATCCCCTTTTTACCCCTATTTCTTTCCTAAATAACCAACCTGGAATTTTAACCTTGGTTTGTCATCTGGTCTGGTTATAATTGACCCAGGTCAATTGTGTTCAAGTTTGGGTCACATTTAGTATTGGATTAATAGGCTTATTAAAGTTTGAAATTAGCCCAAAACTAATCAAGTTTTAAACAAGTGCCTTGATGTGGACGTTCAACAAACAAACCTTATTCCGGATGATCATTCAAAATCAAAAAAAAGGATCAAAATGATTAAAGAATGAATACATTCATTAACACTTAACTTTTCATAAATATCCCAATCAAAGTACTCAGAAAAACTTGAGAATGAGAAGCACATAGCATGGAGTGAACACTTAGTTCATGAATCGAACCAGAGAAGTAAAGGCTAATATTAGCAATTTAAAGGGTCAACCGAACCAAATCAGCCTAACTATGCCAGCAGTGAAGTTCAAAATTAATATGAAGATCAAACACTGAATAGCTTAAATGCCTGACCAAACTAATCAGAATATGAGATGAAGGCCATAGGAATCACACTACTGAAGAATCCACACACTAGGCTTTCAGAATCAAAGAGCTAATATTAACAGGATATCAAGTCATCCAAAAGATGAAGGGGTTTCAAACTAATAACAACCAAAGATATATAACTACTGAACCTATTTCATATGAGATTGTAGACAAACAAACAATTATTTAAAAGAAATCAGATATCAAAGAGCAAATAGAAATAAAGCAAATATATACAGAAAAAGACAAACTACTTAGCTTTTATTTTACACATGCACATCCACTTGAGCTGATTTTTTTGGTTCTTGACTCCTTCTACATGGGCTTCTAGCAACTTATTTTGGGTTGATGGGTTTTAGGGGTTCAGGACTGGGGTTCTGGCAATTCTGAGACCCTGTGAGGTCTAAGATTTGATTTTTCTCGGTGATTGGTGGTATTGGGGGTGGTGTGGGGTATGGTTGGGGAGGGAAAGGCCAAGGGTCGCCTGGGAGGAGTTTGACCAAGTTCCGACGGGGTTTTGGTTTTATGGTTACACTTTAAATTGATATTCATAACGTTTTTGTTGGAAACACGTCCTCAAGGCATTATACTAAACGTGTGTTCATATTTGTAGGTTTTGATGAATGACAAACTATGCGCAAATTGACATATGACGAGGTCCAAGCACAAGCGCAAAATTGATATATAACGAGATTCAAGCACAAGACAAAGATCGAGATTAAGTTTTATATGAGTCGATATTTAATTGTGATCTTGATCCGACAACTTAAATCAAGACCTGGCTTCTCTCGTAAAAATATTTTTAACAAATCATGCATATTTAATTTAGAGCAAAATGATTTTAAATAATGCATATTTACTTTAGTCAAAATGATTTTTAAACATGCCTCTAAAATCTGGACTAAGATAATCGATTACGTACTTATGATAATCGATTATATTTAAGTCAGCTGCTTGACAATCGATTGTGAACTTATGACAATCGATTGTGTTAAGGCAGTGCGCATCAGATTTTCTCAAATCTGCATGACAATCGATTGTAAACCTTATGACAATCGATTGTGATGAGGCAGTGTCCATCAAAGTTTTTCAAAGCTCAAAATAATCGATTGTGAAGCTAATGACAATTATTGTGAAGAGACAGTGTCCATCAGATTTTTCAAAGTCACAAAATAATCGATTGTGAACTTATGACAATCGATTGTGTTGAGGCAGTGTCTTCCAGTCTTTTTCAAAGTTATTATATAATCGATTGTGAACCTATAACAATCGATTGTCAAGAGGCAGTGTCTAAATTGATTTTTCAAGACTGATATATAATCAATTGTCAACTTAATATAATCGATTGAATAACTGACCGTTGCCAAAATGTTTTCAAATACCGTCAGGTAATCGATTATTGATTTCCTATAATCGATTGTTTTAATTAAAATCTGGAAAGGATTTTTTGAACGTTGCTAGGTAATCGATTATTGATTTCTTATAATCGATTGTTTTAATCAAAATCTGGAAAGGATTTTTTGAACGTTGCTGAGTAATCGATTGTAGATTTCTAACAATCGGTTGTTTTAAGTAAAATCTGGAAATGATTTTTTGAACGTTGCCAGTAATCGATTGTGAGTCTTAAACAATCGATTTTTATGCGTAAAATCTGGGATTGATTTTTGGAAGAACTGGCAAACAATTGATTGTGGTAATTTGACAATCGATTGTCACAGAGTAAAATCAGCAATTCTTAATTGGCAATTAGGCAACGGTAATACAAGGTTTTGCAACTATAAATACAGCTTCAAATCAGTCTTTTAAGTAGAACAACACATAACAACTGATCATACAATTGCTAAAGCTTGCATATTTTATTGCTTATCATTTTATATTCATTACATAAGCTTTTGAGAGCCAAATTCTTGTCGAAAGTTGTTGCGATCTTGAGCGTATTCTTTTTACTCATATCTACTCTTAAAGGAGTGTCTTGTTTGAGTGCTAAGTGTTTTTGTACACTTGAAGGGAAGTGTTAGTCCCTTGTGTTGTAAGAAGGAACTTGTGTTTCCTTGGTTGAAGTCTTGGAGTGTTGTATCTCCGAGCAAAGGTCGTTGAGGCTTGTGTCCTGAAGTTGTAACGGTTTGTTGAGCACCCGTAAGCTTAACAAGTTAGTGGAAATCTCGAGAGAGTCTCTCGGGGACTGGACTAGCCACGGGTTGTGGTGAACCAGGATACATCGGTGCGTTTGTTCTAATTTATTTACTTATCGCACTTATTTATTTCCTGCAATTTTTAAATTCCGCAAGTTTATGCTAATTTTTATTATAACGCTATTCACCCCCCCCCCCCTCTAGCGTTAAGCGTATTATCTAACAGTTTTGACTTGATTCGAAGGGTGTGACACACATGGTTGGAAAGAGGGTGTTGAGTTGTTTCAGGGGTGTAAGTTTTGAAGGGTTTGGAGTTGAGTCGCCGGAGATGGGGGTTCTGACGACCTTTCTGTGAAGATTTGAGATGATGGGGGGTGTTCAAAGGGGATGGACTGCAGGACGGGGAAGGGGAGGTTCTAACGATCCTACGGTGTAAAGTTGGGGAAGTTTGGAACAAGGTCGTGGGAGACGGTGGTTCTGGCGACCTTATTTTGAATATTCGAGACGGGAGAAACCTATTCGACGGGAAATAATTACAGTACGGCAAAAAAAAAAGAAGAGGTGGTGATGGTTTGATGGTGTAAATCTGGGAAGGTTTGGTGACCGGCAGCCGTCGTGAGGCGATTTTTGGCGGCGGAGATAGTGTGGTAGACAGGTGTTCAATGGTGGTCAAGGGGTGGTCAAGGGCGGTGTTACACTGGGGAAGATGGTACGAGGAAGGAGGAGGGTTTGGTCTCTGAGTGTATAGAGGTGTTTGGACATATGTATATGAATTTTGGGGGGATTGATAACCGTTGGATGATCAATGATCGACGGCTGTAATGGCCTTATCTCTAAACTACGTCGTTTTGGGGCTGGCAATACACAGGCTGTGTTAGGGAATGGTTCTTGGGCTGGGTCTGTGGGTTTCAAAGGGTTAATTGGTTTGGGCCACTCAGGTCTGGCCCAATTATGGCCAGCCTGAGTGGCTGTGCATATATATGTATATTTGTGTCTTCTTTTTTTCTTTTTATTTTAATTAATTTCTAATTTTATTTAAAAACCAAGAATTCCTAATTAACACAAATAAAATGCAACAAGTTAAAATTAAACCAAAAATAATTAAAAATGCCTGAAATATATATTTTTTGTATTTTAATTTGTAAAACAAACTTATTTAACAATTAAATCCTAAACAATTTTAATCATGCATTAACAAACACGCACTGGCACATGATTAAATTCTACAATAAAAAATAATATTTAAAGAAAATCCTAAACTTTTGAGAGTCTTGTAGGAGTTATTTCAACCGGGTAAAAATTATATGCTCACAATGATATAGTAGTACTTTATATTTTTGGGCCTTAAATATTTTGGAGCCTAAGGCAAGAGCTTCACTTATCTTACCTTAGAGCTGCCCTAGGTGCTTTGCTCGTCCACCGCGTTTAGTAGAGCCATCAATATGGGCTTGGCCTGTTGGGTCAGCCTAGTCCGTAATTCTGCAAGGCTGGGTTAAAATATTTGGAGCCCATTTAAAACCGAGGCTTTTAAGCCTGGTTCAAGTAAGCATGTGGCCCATGAAGCTTGATTGAGCCTGCGCTGGGCTAGCACGTGGGCCTAATAAAAATATGTATTTGAAATGTATAAATTATAAAAATTATACGACACAAAAAATATCAAGAAGATTATCCTAGCTTAAAGCTTATTAAGCTCATCAAATTAAAAGATCACGGTCTTAAAACGTTAATTAGTTTTAAAAATCTAATTATTCTTAATACTTAACTAACTAAAATTGCATACGAATTGTAGATATAGAGAAATTGTAGATATTAAGACAACCTTCTCACAAGCAGATTCAAATGTGTTTGATGAAGATAATGCATTGGATAACCCATAAGTGTCATGGACATTTCCTTGAATAGTTTGTTTTGAGTTTCGAATTTTAGTGAATGAAACAGTCTTTTCTTTTACTTTTTTAATGTTTATTGTGGTATATTAGAACAGTATAAAAAGTTATTAAGTTTTGTGAAATTTATCCCATAATATTTTTTAACTTTTAAATATTTATCTTTAGGTTAGAACTTAAAGAAAAATTATAAAATTATATTTAAAAAATTATGGGCCGGCCCGTGGGGCCTACAGCTCACATAGTGCTAGGATGGCTGACCATATAAGGTTCATCAAAATGATGGGGTAGCCCAGTCGAGCCCATCAATTGCTAAAGCCCACGCAAGTTGAGTTAGTTGTGTTTGAAAAAATAATAAATTAAGCAATGAGTATCTATTTTTGTTAAAGGGATTTTTTCTTACCTATATCATATATGAAACCTTATTACCAAAAATGTTCATAATTTCTAAATTATCCGCCTAGTCCACATAATTTCTATAGTTTTATACCAATCATTAAAAGCTAATTAATAGCAGTTGATCTTCCTATTTTTGCGAGCTAAATTTTAGGAGCGGAATATTGTGAAAAGATTTGGCGTGAATAAGATCATATCATATCACGAAAATCGCTCATCTTCAATTTATAACAAATTCTGTCCATTTTCAATCTGAAATTCAGCCAATCTACAATTTATCTCCAATTTTTCTACAAATCAAAAATGACTAAAACTTCTACAAATCTTCTGCAAAAAACAATCTACAATTTATCTATAGTTTCTTTACAATTTATCTTCAATTTCTGCAATATGTCTTCTTCTTCTTCTTCTTTGAGTTTCAATCTGAAATTCAACCAAAAAAAAGTCTAAATCTTCACTAAAACCCCTCAAAATTGAGATATAAACTCCAAAATATATTCCCAATTATTTACAACATCCAATCAAAATAAATAATGATTTTTGAAAACTCAAATTTAAATTCAAAGCTTTCAAGCTTTTTAATGGTTATCAATGGTAGATGCCTGTAAAAGAATGTTGGTATGGGTAAAATGTGGGTGGGCTGAGGGGTTAGGAGAGAGAAACATGGGATGAGTGGAGATATTGTAATTAAACAAAAATTCTTTATTAAGGAGTAAAAAATATCTCATTAGTTATATTATTAATTAATTATGGTATAAAATTAATAATTTGGTATATTAAGTGTAATTAAGTCAAATCTTAAATATTAAGAAAAAAAAATTTTCTATGTGGCATATGAATATAAAAAATTCTTTGTTAGATACCTTCACCTACGGTTAGTAATATGTTAGCTACTATGGGAACTGAACGTGTCCTACGGGATCCTACTATGGAATGTAAAATGTTGGAACAACTTTAGAATAAATATAAAGCTTCCTATTTCCTCGAAAAAGAACATCAAATTTATATTCGACCTCAAAAACCAAAAGCAAGAAAATATGACGAAAGATTAGCTCCCAATGGAGTTTTTTTCAAATCTTGTTTTAAAATATCTGTTGTTTACAGATTATAATCAGTTTTTAGCAAATTTTGAAACAGCTCTAGAGTAGCTTTTGAAGTTTTCTACCCACAAAGCATTAAATTCTTTTCAAATAAAATATTTGTCCAAATACAAATTTAACTTTTCAAAAGCTATTTTTAATTTTATATTCAAAAACTTATTTTTGAGGTTTCAACCAAATCTATATCCAAAAGCTACCTAAGTTTGCCTAAGCTAATACTATTGGGCCAATAGTGCTTGGGAAACAAAGGATATGAAAATCGCCCAAGTATAACACAAACGAAATTTTAGGAGCAAGCGAGAAACAGCTGCTGCAATACCAGCAACATCCAGTATTTATTCTGCCTAATTCTTCTCTTAAAATTACGCTAAACAGTGACCTAAATTACCTTTAAACTTGGGAGGTTTCTAATTGATCGGAACCATGCTTTTGATAGCATCCCCTTATACGTTACGCAGTTTCACCCCTCACAGTATACTTCTAATCCTGCAAAGTTAAAGGGATCGAATATAGATTGAGCCTTAGGCAAAATGCAGCAGCAGAAGATACCAAACTCGTGCAGAAAAAAACAAAATATGCATCTCATGAAACAAGTATACATATGACAGCAATTCAGATGAATTTGTGAGTTTGACAAATCACAGAACAATTTCAAATCCAAACACCAATTAAATTTGGCTGTAGGATGCACAGGGATGTCATTTTCATCGTTCAAGCTGAACACAGACTTCCCGAGACGAAAATCTACACATACCACACAAGTTCAATTATAGCTGCCATTCAGCAAGGGATCTGTACAAATCCGCACCCCATTCATTCTATGCTACTCATGTCCGGCTTTCTTTTGATATAGAAAAACGCACCAAATCCTTCGAAAGATCACTTCTGATAGCCAGGAGGAGGATAACCGGATGCAGGATAACCAGCAGGTGGATAGGCAGGAGCTGGATAACCTTGTTGAGGAAGTGGTTGACCATAAGCTTGTGGAGGAGGTGGATGACCATAAGATTGTTGAGGAGGTGGTTGACCATAAGCTGCCCCATACGCTGGAGGAGGATATCCAACAGTCGGTGGGTAAGGCTGATCTAGCCGTGACATGTGCTGCACCGGCGGCACCGCCATTGGTTGAGGACCAAACTTGCCATCTCTCTTGTCCATTTCAACCTTATGTTGTGTCTGCAATGCTCATCAACCATGTTAACCTCAGATGTTAACTATTAACTAGGAAACAGTTAGCTACTTTCTGCATAAAGCTTACAAGCTCCAGCTAGTTGTACCTCCTCTCTTTTTTTTTTCTTTTTCTTTTATTGTGAATAACCTCGGCTTTTGACTTCATATTATCATTTTGTTTTTACCACATCAACCATTGTAAATTTTTTGTTCATATCTATATGAGAAGCATTTCATGTTTGATATATTAATTTAAGTTTCTTGCTTACCTGCATACAGGCACAAACCCTGCAACCAGAAGAGGCAGAGCATATTTAGGAACAAAAATTTGAAATATCATACATAAAGATAATATGCATATAGAGAAGCTTACGTGCAGTAGACCATGTCAGACAAACACGATAGCAACTGAGAAGCTTCCTGGATCTCCTCACTTCCAACAATCATAGCCACAATTGAAAATATGCAAGCAATTTGTTGGAGGCAGAACATGAAACCCTAGGAAGAAGGAAGAAATGTGTTTAACCAAATGACTTATAAATTTACTTAAAAACCAGTGAAAATGGGAATTTGGAGAGAGAGTTTACAATAATGCAATTATCACATTGCGTTGTCTGTATGTTGAACTCATCTTGCAACAAGAACCGGGTTGAAGCAACTGAATTTCCAAAGCAAAGAAAAACCTGGTAGTTTTAAATATCGATTAGCTGACCATTGCATCAGAATATTTAAACAGTTTTTTTTGTAAAGCTGCAGCACCATCAAGGCATTTAATAACTTTATACTTGTAGCTAGGAGGCCTGGCAAATGCACCATTGGCGCTGCCATCCAAAAGGTAACGTTACTATCATCTAAGGAGAATGAAAATCAAAACGGCACATACAGTGTCTCAAACATACAGCCAACCAAAATAGGTAGATACCATAGGATATGCTAAGGTTTGAAGTCCTTTGAGTGTACATTCAGAATGATAACTTAAAAACTTATGTCAGCGAATAGAAAATACTTGCAACAGGGCACATATCAGAGTCAAATAGAGACATGTATAAGAGAGTGACAATATCTTGATTACTCCACGATCATCACTGTAGAGTTGCTTCACCTCCATAAAATAGTGTTTAGCAGATGGGGTGAAGTTTCTTAGCCGAGTCGACCGCTAGAACTACTGGTTTTAAAGCCCGAAATAAATAGGCTTACTTTTTTCTTCACTTGAATCATAATTACAAGAATCTAGATTTGAGTGAATCAAAATTTGAGTATCGTGGCGTAAGAAAAAAAATGAATCGGAAAAAAGATTTCTTTTTTATTGAATTGAACGTGTTCATTCATTTTGACTACTTTAGCATATTTTCTCATACTAATTTCTACTCTACCTTCCCGGAGTTCATTCTCCGGGGAACTCCGCTTAAATTATTCTAGTGGATTAGCCAACATAGACCCCATAGTGATTTCAGTGATTGATAGGTATAGTAATAAAGGCTTCCCGGCGTTGTAGGCTGATGGAGGTATTCCTTTATTTTGTCAAAGCGGCACCGCACCTACAGAAGAGAGGGATGGTGTCGATTGCCCAAGGAAAGGGCATGAGCAGTGTTGTAAATAGCGCTCACCTTAGCGCTAATAGCGTGAGGCGTAGCGAGGCGAGGCAGTATTGCTGCAGGGCAACTGTTACTTTGCGTTTCAGAACAGCGGTAGCCTCTGCCTGTGTAGCGAGAGAGGAAAGAGTGGCGAGAAGCGAGTGTAGCGATGCTTTATTTATAAAAAAAATGCAAAACATAAAATAACAGGTCGTGATTAGGGCTTGAGTTCAAAGCTTCTTCGATTTCGAACAAAAAACAACAAGAAAAGGTAGGAACTTGCGATTAGGGCTCGAACAAAACAACTTCTTCATCTCAAAGCTTGAGGTTTCTTTCAAGTGTCATCTTCTTCTTCATCAAGCTTCTGCCATTGAAAGACCAGGTGTGAGCTCTGAGTTTCCTTACTTTCTTCTTCTTTTTTCTATTCTTCTTTCTTTTTTCCTCTGTTTTTTGACAAAAAGAGCAGAAAGATAGGTCTATTTTTTTGCTCTAATTTTCGAGCAAAATACAGAGGTTCTTCACTTCCTTTCTCGTCTTCTCTTAGTTTTTTTCGGCTCTGTTTTGCCAAATATAAAGGCTGCTTTGAGGCCCTTTCTTTTGGCTATGTTTCCCTTTTTTCAATTATTACCTTAGTCTTATATAGTAGAATTAATTGCATATTGACTTGATAATTTTTTTCTATAAAACAACATTGACGAAATAATATAGCTTGGAATTATGCTATACAAGGCTCGTCAAGATTCACAATTAAATGTATGTTTTGCCAAAAAACATAATAATGGGATAACTCGGCACAAGCAACATTTGATAGGTGGATTTAAAAATGTAATACAATATCCCCTTTGTCCGCCCGAGGTTAGAGAGGAAGTAAAAGCGTCTGTTGAAAAGAAAAATATGGCAAGAACTCAAATGAATTATTAAGCATCGGTGAATCTAATTGATGAAGATGATGAGATGGATGAAGAAAGTGAAATGGGACACCCCCCCCCCCTCCCCCCAAACTCATAAGATAAATCCAAATACTTCTAGTGGGTCATCCACAGCAGGTATGGTGACAAAAGCCCCTCAATCTTTATTTCTAGGCAAAACAACAAGAAAGGGGAAAAGATGAAGAAGGTTCAAATTTAAAAGCCAAGAAGATTTTGAAGGATCACGCCCTTAAATCCAAATATGGCCCAGGAATGAAGCCTCCTAGCTATCATGATGTTAGAGTAACTCATCTTAAAAAGAAAGTGAAGAAGATTGACCAAATAATTGATGAACATAAAGTGGAATGGAACAAGTTTGAATGTTCCATTATGATGGACAAATGGACAGCACGGAATGGAAAAATGATCATAAATGTGTAGGTGAACTCTCCAAGAGGAAGTGTTTTTCTTGAATCTCACGATGTTAGCAACTCTTCTATGAATGGAAGCAAAATATACAGCTTGTTTAGAAATACTATTGATAAAATTGGAAAGAAAAATGTTGTACAAATTGTTATAGATAATGCTAGTGAGAATGTTAGTACGGGGAAGATAAGGGAAGCTATCTATCCAAATATTTATTGGACTCCATGTGTTGCCCATTGTATCAACTTGATGTTTAGCGACATATTCAAGGAAAATCTATATGCTTCAAGTAACCTTAATATAGTTATCTTTAAAGCCTTTAACTTTATTTATACTTATGTCCTATCCAATTAAATACTCCCTCCGGTTCACAATAGGTGTCCAATTTGCTTTTAGCACGCCCATTAAGAAAATACTAAATTCTATACATAGATACCTACTATGACTAAACTACCCCTGCTTAAATATTTAATGTGAGTAAGAAAACTTTTTAGGGATATATACATAGGGGTTATTTTTTAAAAACAAATTGAATTCTTTCTTGATTACATAATTGGACACTTATTTTGAACCAAAATGAAAAAGCAAATTGGACACTTATTGTGAACCGGAGGGAGTATTAACTATAATATTGTTGTTGTTACTTTTACAGTTTTCACTAAGGCCATCAAGGTATATGCTTATATCAGTCAGAGGCCCTTGTTGTTGAATTTGATGAGGAAATTCACAAATGAAAGAAATTTGGCGAGACCGGCCAAGACTAGTTTTGCAACGACTTTCTTAACTTTGCATAGTTTTTACTTGCAAAAGAAAATTTTGAGAAAGCTAGTTCTTTTGACTGAATGGAAAGATAATAAATATGGAAAGGAAGCCACGGGAAAAAAATTGACAAAGCTCTTATTTCTCCATCATTCTAGAATGATGTCGTTCGGGCTCTTAAAGTTGGTGGTTCTTTGATTTAGGTGTTTCGTATGGTGGATCGGGAGAAAAAATCACCAATGGGCTATCTTTATAAAGTTATGGATAAAGCCAAAGAGAGTATTACAGCGTCATTTGATGGAGATGTTAGGAAATATGAGAAAGTTCTTGAGATAATTGATACCAGGTGGAACAATCAACTCCATCGACCTTTGCATGCAGCAGGCCATCTTCTGAACCCGAGATTATATTACAAAAATACTAGAGAGGAAACTTTGGATTCAGAGGTGTGGATTGGATATCATGCATATCTTGAGAAGTCGATCCCTAATTCAGCGACGACAAATCTAATAGGCAAGGAGTTTGGTAAGTACTCATAAGTAGAGGGCCTATTTGGTTTACCGTCTGCCGTTAGAGCCAGAGACATAAGGTCGCCGGGTAACTAACTTTAATATAGATATCCTTATAACTTTAATTTAATTTATTTGATTTATACTTATTAACTTTTAAAATATTTTTCTATAGTTGAATGGTGGAAGCAATTTGGACATCGAACTCCAAATTTGCAAAAGTTTGCCATCAAAGTATTAAGCGTAACTTGTAGTGCATCTGGATGCGAGAGAAACTGGAGCGTATTTGAGCATGTAAGAAGTAGATTTATTATATTAATATATTCTTTTTTTTATTTGAACCGGGCGTCCGAGTCTCTTCGAGCCCCGACTAATCCCGGGGATGCACAGGCCCTAGGTAAGAAGTTTCCCGCAAGTGCACCACGGTTAATTCAAGTTTTACCCAATCCGATGGCCCTTAGAAATTGTTTGCACCTAGTGGGTTTCGAACTTGAGACCTTGAAAGGGAGCAAACCCCAAGGCTTAAGTCAATTGCCACCAGGCCAACCCCTGAGAGTGATCATTATTTTTGAGTTTTTAGTTATATGTATATATTATTTTATGTTTTTGTATAAATTGTCGCTTCACATCAAAAAGGCGAGCACTTCGCCGCACGCCTCAGTGAAGCAGGCACTCGTCACTATTTGTTGCCACATGCTATTCAGAACACTGGGCATGATGTACGCTGACAACCTTTCTTAGGTTGATTCGAGGACACCAGTCACTTAAGAAATGAGAAATAAGAGATGAGCCGCATTGGATGCCTGAGAAGAAATGACGGACCAGTGCAAAACACCGAAAGAAGAGAGTAGTATTGAACACCGGGAAAAAAAGACGGAGTGTCAATTGTCAGAAAGATGAGCGGCACCAGAAAGAGGAGCCACACAAGTTGTCGATGAGACGAGCAGAGCCGACCATAACAACGAGGAGCTAAACCATCACTAAGAAAGAGTAGGACATCGATAGCTAAAGCAGACAGCGTTATAACTGTCTACTAGTAGGCGAAAGTTATGAGTCTCTACCAAGATCATAGAGTGTAAGATACCATGTAAAGAAATTAAAGAATAAAGAGAGAAGAAAATATGTATGGACCTCCTTATATGACGTCAAGAATAACAATCATACTTAATAATTTTCTAGCATTTTAAACACACACACAATATTCCCCTGTTAAGATACAATGGATTTAGACCATTTTAACCAGTGTTGTAAATAGCAAGCGCTACGTCGCTAATAGCGTGTAGCGATGCGAGGCAAGGCAGCTATGCCTTTTTGGGTCTGTTGTGTTGCGAATCAGAAAAGCGAGCGCCTCTTCCTGTGTAGCGAGAGGCGCTGCTAGGCGAGAGCGCTGCGAGGCGTTGTTATTTGAAAAACATAAGAATAGGCAGCGATTTTTACTAAAACACAAAATTAGGGCTTGGGTTTCACTTATTCTCCTTCAGAGACGAGCAGGGACCACTTCTTCTCCTTCAGCAACAAAATTAGGGCTTGGGCTTCATCTTCTTCTTCTTCCATCAGCAGCCATAAACAGGTATGTTATTTTCTTTTCTTTTCTTCTTCTTCTATTTCAGCTCTGTTCGACTTCGTCTTCACCATTGATGTCTTCTTCTTTTTTCTTTTTCTTCGTATTTCTTTTTTCAGTGATCAGCTCTTTCTTCTTCTTGTCTTTCTTTCTTTGCTCTGTTTTTTTTTTCTTCTTTCTTTCTTTCTTTGCTTTGTTTCTCGACCAGAGTTTTTTTTTTTTTTTTTGGGTTCTATTTTTCGACATTCGACCAGAGGCATAGCAAAGGGCCAGAGGCAGTAGCCCTTCTTTTTGTTTGCTCTAATTTGTTGCTCTGGTTTTTCAATTATAGAATTGTAGTCTTATAGAGTAGAATTAATTGCATATTGACTTGATAATTTTTTCAATAAAACAACATTAAAATTGTGTCATTATGAATCTACTATGACTATCTATTGAGTCTTTAATTTTTGAATTGATATATTTATTAATATATTATTTTTATTTAGTTTTTAGTTATATGTATATAATATTTTATATTTTTGTATAAATTGTAGCTTCACATCAAAAAGGCGAGCGATTCGTTGTGCGCCTCTCACCTCAGGAAGCTGGCTCTCGTCGTTATTTGTCGCCCATTTTAACATATAATTACAATAATTTTCTTGATATTTTAGCAGTAAACACAAAAATAAAGTGAACCAACTTTCAACTTACCTCAGTTGCTAAACAAAATTCAGGACAACGACTTTCTCCACACCGACCACTGCAGGGCATATAACCCGCACAACATGTATACCTGTAATGGACAAGAAATTTCGTTATACCAAAGCTAGGACCATCAGAAATTAATTAAAGATAAAAATGGTTTACCTTGTCATATCACCATAAAGAGCCCGTTTTCGAAGCAAATATGATGCACATGGTGCACTGTAATTGGAAATTTTAGTAATGCAAGTTACATAACGTACTAAAAGGAATTCTTTATTTAAGTAACAAGAAAAAAGTACGACCCAGTACAATACCACTCAGTGGTGTCTGGGGAGGGTAGTGTGTACGCAGCCTTACCCCTACCCTGGGGTAGAGAGGCTGTTTCCAAATAGACCCCCGGCATAAATCCCCAGAATTTGCTCCTGGGGAGACTCGAACTTCAGATGTTATCAAGAAATATCTTGGTATCTAAACGCACATGCATTGAGGGAAATCCCTCGAAATTGATCACGAACCTAATGAGTGGTCATTATTTTTATTAGAACTTCTAGATTACATGAATGCTAGAGCATCAACAGCGAGATTGAAAAGCACCAGCAAACTGGGATTAAAACCAAATACCATCAGAAAATCAGAGGAAAGCATCCTTCACTATTTCCTGCTGTTCAGTACATTTAAAGCTTAGAAGTGTCCAAAGTAGAGCACCACACAGCAATCGCTCATAAATCCTTAAAACCAAGATAGTTTCCAGTAAATCAGGACCCTCTTTTAACAAAGGCAGCAGCCCTTCCCCCCATTCCTTACTGAATCAAATCTGAAAACTGTGGTTCCAAAGCTAGCCTAGAATTTATAAACACAAATACTAATGGTGATTAACCAACTTGCACCATCTTTAACAGTATTTCTCTTCTAACTTTCTGCATTTGACTAACAAGATATGTATGGGTGATTGCACGCATGCAATCAGGTTGCAAGCTCAGGCTACCAGCCGATCAGAAAAATAAGGAAAACTTCAACTTTAAAAGACCCTTTTACTCCTTATATATTTGGATCGTTTGGTGCATCACTTTGCTGACATTAGAGAAGAATACAACTGATATAACTTTGATCAGTGTAACTTGTTTCAAATCCCAAACAGACGCAATTTCTAGAGCGAGGTATCTGATAACCGTACCAGCTAAAACGGATTGTACTTTCATCATCTCTCATAGTACATTAAGCCATATACGGCGTCCTTCTGCTTGGATGTGCAAATCATTTTTCTAGAGAGGGAGTAGCGATAACAGATAACCAAAGTGGACTCTACTAAGCTTTTCCTCCACCTATCACGCAATCAATTGCATACACTTATACGAATTGCATACACTTATACGAATTGCATTAACCAAATTCTGCAGATGTGGTCGTTAGGGGCGTTTGTTTGAGATGTAAAAAGAACAATCATTGTATCAAAGCTTGCCTTGTTTAATCCCTTGATTGGTTAGTATTTTTCATAGACTCTCTACATGATTCTGGATAACTATACAGAAATACTTTGTAACAAATGCAAGGAGGATTCAGAAAGGTATCTCAATCGGGAATTTTAAAGTTAAAGTGTTTCCAATTATACAAAAGTGCCATTCTTTTTGGAACAAACTAAAAAGAAATAGTACATTCTTATTACTATAATTTGTACACATCTTGTCCGCGAATGAAATGACCCTACCTTAAGGGTACTGTTAAGGGATTTAACAGGAACAGGTACAACTCTAACTAAATCCAGCTTATCTAACAGATAAACATAACTATCTAAATTGAAGTCTTCACCCCACAACTTTTTCTAAGCAACCAATCTAACTCAAGTTCAAGGAAAAGACAAGAACTAAGTCAGAGCATCACAAATCCTATCAGCAAAACACTCGTTCCTTCCAAATCAACAATCAAAACAAACTACTGCAGCTTACCGATGGACTACCAAAAATATTTCAGTCCCAAGACGAATCACACAAATTGCAGCAAATAATTTCATAAATAAGCATAGATCAATAGATCAAATCAACAACATTAGATTTACTTTTAAAAAAGATATACACATAAAAGGCATACTTACCACCACAGGGAAAAACAGCAATCTGCAAACAAAAAAAAACATGAAACGTATAAGAAAAACACGCACATTAACTGGAATTAAATACAGAAAACCTGAGATAGAAATTTACAAGGAGTGTCAGCTTGAATAGTGCGCATAAGATCAGTGTGCCAGAGATTACGATAATTCTGGCGAACCTGCATCTTATTCAAATATTCCTGCGACGCCATATCTGCGAATACTGCTGAAGATTGAGAGAAACAGTAAAATCAGAAACCCTAAATAATAATCTACTTTGATAATGAATGAATGGAACAAGAGTTTTAGCAATGAGAAACTGAGTCAATTATATAGTCGATAAAAACGATACTGACAGGTCTTCGACTGCTGACCTAGCAAAAAAGTTGGAAACGCAAGGGAAGTTTCCTGTACCAGTTGGCAATGACGTTCGAAGTGGTTTTGAAAATTGAAACCGTGAAGACGACGTTCTCTTTCTCCCTTTTCTCACTTCTCTTTTTAAGTCAAAAGTAATCAGGACAAAGAAAAATGGAAGAGCAAGTGGCTAAAAGTAAATAGTATAAAGACAGAAAATAATGGCAAAGATTTTTGAAATTTGGGAGATTGAATATGTAATGATATTTGTGTAGGATAAAATTAGTTAATGAATATGATGATGAAATCAAAACTTTTAAAATTAAATTGTTTTTAAATTCGAATGAAAGAAAAAATTTCTTGGGCACGTCTAACCAAAAAAAAAAAGAGCTTTGATTAACTTGGCCAAGATTAAAGGACAAAAAGTCTATTTGGCCGAACATATTAGCCCTCTTGATTGAATCTGAGAAGGCACGACTAGTTAGAAGATTGTTGCATCGTAATTTGGGTGAATTTCCATCACCAAGTGAGATGGTCGAAATTATTATTGATCAGTGTCTCATCAGACTTTTGATCCTAAGAGAGGGATTTTATCATCAAACATGGGGTAAGTTAACTCCATCCTTTATGAATTAAATACATGTTAAAATATGAAAATTGGTAGAAACTTGAGGTTTGTGGGAAAAACCTAGAGAATTAGTATTTTTAGATTTTGAGTACGATTTTAGACTTGAAATTGAGAATAAATTATGTATTTGAGTTTGTGACGTTATGTGTAAACTTTATCTTCGAAAAATTTTGGAATTCGGGCACGTGGGTCCGAGGCCGTTTTTGTCAACTTGTCGATTTGGGTTAGGAATTGTTATAAATTGGATTATTACGAGTAATTGAACATATATTAATGAATTTGCATAAATATTGACTAGTTTTGGTGCGTTGTGCATCAATTTGAGTCCTCGAAATGGCGTGAAATGCCGGTTATGGAACGTCAGAGCGAGGTGAGTCTCCTTTCTAACCTGGTAAGAGGGAATTGTCCTCATATGTGAAATAATTGGTTATGTGCTTCTATTTGTGGGGGCTATGTACGCACGAGGCGACGAGAGTTCCTGCATAACTACTATTATGTGTAAGTCCGGGTAGTCTAGAACCCAAAAGCATTCTATACTTTGAATATATGTAATCTTGTTGGCAGTTGAATTGCTTAAATCCTATCGAATTGGTAATGAATTTCTAAAAGGATTAAAATTTATTTTCTTAAATTGCTAAAAGAGAATTTGACTTTTATTTGGATAAACATTTCCCGATAAATTCTTAATTTGTTGTTTGAGCATGTATTTCTATATGTACATGTGTCGCATGTATGATTCACGAGCAGGGAGTTTATTTATTTGTGTTGACCGCGTCGTATGTATGATTCGCGAGCGAGGTAACAGATGTATCTATGATTTGTGTTGTTCCACCTTGGCAGTGTACATTTTACATTTATGTTGGACCGGGTCGTACGACCTCAGCATGATATGTACATGCTCGTATTGCTTGCCTGAGAATTTGAAATGTTGATAATTGCCTTTACCGGCCAGAGATAAATTGATAAAGATAATGAAAAGTAAATCTTTGGAAACCGTTTATTATATGAGAGGCTATTTACCTGCTTTTTCGGCTTTATGAGTTTAATTTTGCTTAATGAAATCCATGAATTCCTCACACTTTGACTATATTATCATTAGTCCACTAGTAAGTGTCGAAGTCTACCTCTCATCTCTACTTCTTCGAGATTAGACAGGATACTCATTGGGTACATATAACGACCCGATTGATCGTTTTGCTTTTTAGAACCCAGTCCCTCTAAATTAAACTTCTTGCGCTTGCCTTAACTAATTTACGACCTACGGGAATGGTTAGTTTGGGACTTGGAAGAATTTGAGTTCAAATATGCGTATCTCATTCCTTAAGATTTCTTTAAAAGGCTAAATTTGACATTGGTCAATATTTTTAGAAAACGGACCCAAATTCGTATTTTGACGGTCCCGAAGGTTCCGTAGGAAAATATGGGACCTAAGCATATGCCCAGAATCAAATTCCGAGATTCCTAACCCGAGTAATGAATTTTTATTAGAAATTATTTAATTGAGATTCAAAGGATTTAAAGAAACTAAATAATGATTGATCACATCGATATCGGGCTCGTAGGTTAGTTCTAGAGTCCAGTATAGGTTCAATACGATATTTAAGACTTGCTCGTAAAATTTGGTGTCAATCCGAGTAGTATAAGTACGTTTCGGTACGTTATAAGTGAATCTGAGAACTTGAAGTTCATATGTTTGATTCAATTGGTTTTAGGGGTGATTTGTAGATTTAACGTTCTTTCGGGTGTTCCAAAGGTTTGAGCCGAGTTCGTTTCATGATTTTAGACTCCTCGGTATGTTCGAGCGGGACCAGGAGCCCCGATCGTCAATCGGATGAGTCTCGAGCGAAGTCGAAAAAGTTGAAAAGGGCTGAAGCATCTGGTATCTGTCATAACCGCACAAGCGATTGGTCAGCCACAAGCGCGAGACCGCAGAAGCAGTCGTCCCCTCGCAGATATGGACAAGCAAGCCAGGCCCCAACCCGCTGAAGCGGCTCCCGAGCTGCAGAAGCGACTTCAAGACCGCAAAACCGGCCCCAGCCCCGCTTGGCCAATTCTGCAGAAGTGGCCTTTTTCTCGCAGAAGCGGGATCGCATCTACCACAAATGCGGAAATCACTGAAGCAGTGAATTTCATTTAATAGGGGTTATAAGTTCTTTTTGCCATTTTCACTCCTCCATTGGGCAATTTTGGAGCTTTTGAGAGAAGCCTACCACTTAGCATCTTGAAGTAAGTTTACTCTACCTATTCCTAGTTAAATACTTGTGTCTTAGGTAGAGTAACACACTAAGATTAAGGTAAAATCATCAGGTTAAAGCAAAACCTAGGGTTTTAGTAAAACTTTGATTTTTCCACGAATTTGGTTATGAAATGAAGTAGGAATAATATATTATTGATCCTTACGTTACAAAAAATAACTTCCGTCGAAAAATTTCGAAATCTGGGCATGTGGGCCCGGGGTCCGATTTTAGAAAACTTGTGTTTAAGGTTGGAAAATTGCTTAAACAGTTAGAATGCAATCTTGCGAGCTTGTATTAACTAGTTTCTACCTCGTTTATCTAGTGTTGGATCGTTCGG
This sequence comes from Nicotiana benthamiana, assembly GCA_034376525.1. NCBI lineage: Eukaryota > Viridiplantae > Streptophyta > Magnoliopsida > Solanales > Solanaceae > Nicotiana > Nicotiana benthamiana. The sequence continues at coordinate 27,360,646 of CM067341.1, forward strand.
CTTCAAATTGAGAGTTCGGGCTCGTTCTTGGTATTGGAAGTGTATTTTGGAGCAAGGTGAGTCTTTTTTCTAACATTGTAAGAGAAATTGTCCCCATAAGAGTAATAATAGTATAATTTGCCACTAAATGCGGGGTCTACATACGCACTAGGTGACAGGAGTCGATAAGGCATGTCGCGGAACAACAACAACAACAACAACAACAACAACAACATCATCATCATCAACAATAACAACAACAACAACCGTAGACATGTAATTTTTGACCATCTCTAAGATTTTATACCATTTAGAATTTAGATGTTTATTTTGTGTTTAATATTGATATTTTTAACTCTAGACAGGTTTAAGTTGTGGTATTATGGGTCGTGAGAGATAAGAATGGAGTGGGCATCTTGGTAGATAGGGATCTAAAGGTGTCCGTGGTCAAGGTTAGGCGAGTGAATGATAGGTTAATGTCTATTAAGTTGGTTATTGGGGGTTGCATCCTCAACGTCGTCAGCGCTTACGCGCCGCTAGCGGGCTTAGACGAGGAGGCTAAGAGGTGCTTTTGGGAGGACTTGGATTATCTGGTGAGTAGTATTCCCCAATCTGAGAAGTTAGTTATTGAAGGGGACTTTAATGGTCATATTGGGGCTGATGTTGGTGGTTATGGTGAGGTGCACAATGGCTTTGGCTTTGGGGTTAGGAACGGAGGAGGCACGTCACTGGTTGATTTCGGTAGGGCATCCGAGCTTCTGATTGCGAACTCGACATTTCAGAAGAGGGAGGAGCATTTGGTCACCTTCAAGAGTTCGGCGGCGAGGACTCAGATTGATTACCTCCTCCTCAGAAGGAGTGATAGGGGTATGTGCAAGGACTGCAAGGTTATTCCGGGAGAGTCCCTTTCGACTCTTCATAAACTCCTAGTGATGGATGTCGGTCTCTGGGCTAAGAGGAAGAGGAGGGGTGCTCGGGGACAACCGCGGATTAGATGGGGTATTTTGACTAAGGAGAAAGCACATGAGTTGGAGAGGAGGTTAGCCGAGGGCGGAGCTTGGAGAAGTTCTGGGGAAGCGGACGCTATGTGGTTAGAGACGGCGAACTTGGTTAGGGAGGTAGCATGGGATGTGCTTGGGGTAGCCAAGGGCTATTCAGGCAGACATCAAGGTGACTAGTGGTGGAACGATGTAGTCGAAGGAAAAGTGGAGGTGAATAAGGCGGCGTTTGCTAAGTTGGCAGGGAGCACATGCCAGGAAGAACGTAGAGCGAACAAGGAGATCTACAAGGTGGCGAGGAAAGAAGCAAAGCTGGCGGTTACGGAAGCTATAAACGCGACGTTTGATCGCATGTACGATGAACTAGGGGAGAGAGGTGGGGACAGGAAGTTATTCCGGTTAGCTAAAGCAAGGGAAAAGAAGGCGCGTGATCTCGACCAAGTTAGGTGCATCAAGGGCGAGGATGGTAGAGTTCTGATGGGGGAGTCTCAAGTCAAGCAAAGGTGGCAGGCGTACTTTCGAGACTTACTTAACGAAGAAGGGGATCGTATCATAGAGCTAGGGGAGTTGGGGCATTCAGAGCAACATAGAGACATTGGGTACTGCAGGCGCATTAGGGCGGATGAGGTCATGGGGGCTTTGCGTAAGATGAGTAGGGGTCGAGCGACCGGGCCTGACGAGATCGCGGTGGAGTTCTGGAAGTGCATGGGTAGGTCAGGAGTGGAGTGGCTCTCCAGGTTGTTCAATGAGATCTTCAGGACCAAAAAGATGCCGGATGAGTGGAGGTGGAGTACGGTGGTGCCCTTGTACATGAACAAATGGGACATCCAGTGCTGCAATAACTATAGGGGTATCAAATTAAATAAGTCACACCATGAAGGTCTGGAGCGGGTGATCGAGGCGAGGGTGAGGGAGATGACATCTATATTTACGAACCAGTTCGGTTTCTTGTCGGGTCGCTCCACTACAAAAACTATCCACCTTGTCAGGAGGCTGGTGGAGCAGTTCAGGGATAAGAAAAAGGACCTGTACATGGTGCATATCGACTTGGAAAAGGCGTATGACAAGGTTCCAAGGGAGGTGCTTGGAGGCGAAGAGCGTGCCGGAAGCCTACATCAGGGTAATCAAGGACATGTACGATGGAACTAAGACTAGGGTTAGGACGGTGGGTGGCGACTCAGACCATTTTCTAGTTGTTATGGGGCTCCATCAAGGATCTACGCTTAGCCCTCTCTTGTTGCCTTGGTGATGGATGCTCTAACCCGACATATTCAAGGGAATGTGCCTTGGTGTATGCTATTTGCTGATGATATAGTCTTGATAGACGAGACGAGGGTCGGTGTTATTGAGAGGTTAGAGGTATGGAGACAGACTCTCGAGTCTAAGGGTTTCAAAATAAGCAGATCTAAGACAGAATACCTAGAGTGCAAGTTTAGCGCCGAGCCGAGCAAAGTAGGCAGGGACGTGATGATTGGATCTCAGGTCATCGCCAAGAGGGACAGTGACAGATATCTTGGGTCGGTGATTCAGGGGGACGGAGAGATTGACGGGGACGTCACTCATCGTATAGAAGCGGGCTGGTCAAAGTGGAGGCTTGCATCAGGAGTCTTGTGTGACAAGAAAGTTCCACAGAAACTCAAGGGAAAATTTTATAGAGCTGTGGTTAGACCTGCAATATTGTATGGGGCGGAGTACTGGCCAGTGAAGAACTCTCATGTTCAGAGAATAAAGGTTGTGGATATGAGAATGCGCAGGTAGATGTGCGGGCTCACCAGGTTAGATAAGATAAATAATGAAGTTATTCGAGAGAAGGTGGGGGTAGCCCCGGTGGATGAGAAGATGCGAGAAGCGAGGCTGCGGTGGTTCGGGCATGTGCAGAGGAGAAGTCCTGATGCCCCGGTGAAGAGTACTGAACGGCTGGCGATGGTCGGCGTTCGGCGAGGCAGAGGGAGGCCTAAGAGGTATTGGGGGGTGGTGATTAGGCATGACATAGCTAGAATGCAGGTTTCCGAGGACATGACCCTTGATAGGGAAATCTGGAGGTCTAGTATCAGGGTTGTAGGATAGGGACCCCTAGAGTTTTTCGTACTACTCACCCGGGGTTGGGTGAGTCTTCGTAGGGCTACCTATAGATGATTTGTGTTTTGGATTGTGTCTCCCGTATGGTAGTTATTTATAGTAGTTACTGTATGATATTATTGCAAGCTATTTTATTTATGGTTCTTATGTTTAGATAATTATTTACGCTATTTCTGCTGGACTTACTAAAGCTCTTTTGTTTTTGTTTTTGTTTTTGTTTTTGTTTTTGTTTTTCCTTTCCTTCACTGAGCCGAGGGTCGATTGGAAACAGTCTCTCTGCCCTTTCGGGTAGGGGTAAGGCTTTTCTACATATTACTCTTCCCAGACCCCACTTTATGGGATTATACTGGGTAGTTGTTGTTGTTGTTGTATTGTGGTGATGCATAAGTTGAATAGAGACACTGACGAATACGTTGGGTTGGGGGGGAATGTGGAGCATGTGCTAATTTTTATTACTTCTATTTATTTATTCACCTAATGTCGGTAGGAGCATAGTTAAGACGACTACACTTAGGTAGGCAAACATTTAGGACGTTTAGTTTTAATTTCTTTTGAAGTGAAAGGATTTGTATATACTTTTCGAGTATGACCCATAGTATAATGTAATTGGAGGTCGAAAGCGAACTCGTAGTACTTTTATTTTTGTTTTTTTATTTTTATTTTTTTATTAGGTGGGGACGACCTCGAGCTTCGTGTGTGTTTATTTTGTTTTTCTATGATTTTATCTCAACTTGAATATTTTAAAAGCCGACTAGATCAAGTATGCAACCGTACTAGCTACGGGACTTGGGAAGTGCCTAACATCTTCTCTCTAAGTCAAATGAATTTTCTTACTCAAATATCTGGTGCAGACTTAATTTGGAGTCCAAAAGTGTTTTAAAAGGAAAATTTATTTTAAAGAAAACGTTGACATGACACATCAAAACCAATGTCAGGTGGCGACTTTGAGTTAGTTCTTATGAATACTATCTTTTGTCACTTTTTAATTAAAAATCCTTTTCAAGCTTTGCGAAATCTTTTTAAAATTATAAAGACGGTTAAGTGAGGGTGTAAAAAAGGGGAAATATAAGAACAACAACAACAACAATATGGGCAATTGTTCAATCTACAAAAATTTCACACCAAGAAGAGTTCGCCTCTCAATTTGACTAAGGAACAATATGGGCAATTGTTCAATCTAGAACAAAAATTTCACAACAACAAAAACAGATCTATTGATTTTGGGTTGCTATCATGTAGATGTTTTACACCAAGTGCCGACCTTTGGAGTTTAGATTCCGGAGCATCTAACCACATGACTTTTAACAAATCCTTGTTACCTCACACTAAAATTCTTTTATATCCTTTATTAATCACCCTGCCAATATGGTTATCGAGTGAAAATGACAAAAAATTGGAACTATAACACTTGCACCTCAGAAGTATTACATAAAGTTATTTATCCTTCCTTCAAGTATAATCTTATATCTATTCATTGCCTTACATCAAAACTTAAAAGCTTAGCTGTATTCGTTGATTCTTCGTATCTTCTCCAGGTCCCTTCAATGAAGAGGCCTTTAGAGTTTGGTAAGATCAAAGATGGATTATATCCCCTTTGCTATAGCTGTCTAAAGACTTCAATTTGCTTCAAATTCTGCTTCTTTGACTTCTTGCACTGCTTTGCCTACTTCATGTGATGTAAATAGTTTGCATTCTCACATTCATTCACCTAAATGATTCACACGCTCACACTCATTCTTGTTCGCTTGTAAATACTCCCAATTGCAATAAAACTCAGTGTTCTGCTTCACACTCTATTTTGCCTAATACAAACAATGTGGACCTTCTACGGCATAATAGGCTAGGACATGTGCCTTTTGTAAAGATGAGGGGCATACTACCAATTCTAGTTCATTTATCTTCAAAGCAGTCGTTTCTTTGTTTAATATGTCCCATGGCCAAACAATACATATTGCCCTTTGCTCAGAAAACCCGCTCCACCAGTAACTTATTGATCTCCTACATGTTGACTTTTGGGGACCTTATCATGAACCTACCCATGATAATTTCAAATACTTCATTACCTTAGTGGATTATAGTAGGTGCACCTGGACACACCTCTTGAGCTGCAAAAGTAATGACCAACAAATCATTAAAGCTTTTGTGTCTATGGCTAATACACAATTTCAAACCAAAACTAAATGTATTAGGTCAGACAATGACCTAAAACTTACTGTCACTCAGTCAACTCATTTCTTTCATTCCAAGGGAATTATTCACCAGAAAACATGCCCCTATATACCTCAACAGAATGGAGTGGTAGAAAGGAAACATAAGTATCTCCGCGAGACTTCCAAGCCACTCTTGTTCCAATCTAAACTACCCCTTAAATATTGGGGAGAATGCATATTAACCGCCACCTATATTATCAATAGACTGTCTACTAGTCATCTCAAAACCAGAAGTTCTTGTGATTGTTTGTAAAATGAGTGCCTACTTATTATCACCTTAGAAGTTTTTGTTATTTGTGTTTCCCTGCCACTCCTAAACCTCACAGAACAAAATTTGAACCAAGAGCAATACCCAATGTCTTTGTAAGTTACCCCTATAACATAAAAAGGTACAAGGTACTTAGTCTGCTCACCAAGAAAAAATCTGTTTCTAGATATGTAGAGTTTCATGAAAATGTATTTCCCTTTGCCCTTTCTCTTGAGTCTGCACCTTTTCTTTCTGTTTTTCAATTTGTTCCCTTTGTTGATGATTTGCCCTCTCATGTAATAATCTTGATAAATCCACAAACCATCTTTCATCATCTGACGTGCCATCCTCATCTGATTCCTCTATTCCATCATCACCTTTTTCTTCCACTCCTCATCTCTTTACTCCTCCTATGGCCACTAGGAAGTCCTCTAGACTCTACAAATTACATGTTCACCTGAAGGATTATGTATGCTCCCTTCCAAACCTAAAACCTCACGTCTCCACTGATTCACCTCTGTCTTTTAGTGCTTTGTTCTCAAACCATCACCATGTGTCTCTTACCTTATTACTCCTAAATAATCAGCAACTTGTGTAAAATATTTATCATGATAAAGTGTCTTCTTCTAATGAAGAGGCAGCCTTGCACCCTGCCTGCTAATAGGCTATGTCTTTAGAGTTTGGGGTCTTACATGCAAATAACACTTGGGACCTGGTTCATTTGCCTTCTGGTATGAAATTAATAGGCTGTATAGGGGTCAACAAGGTTAGACACGGGGCTGATAAAAGCATAAAAAGGTTCAAGGCCATGTTAGTTGTATAGAGTTACACCCAGCAAGCTGGGATTGACTACACAGAAACCTATTCCTCTGTTTTAAAAATCAGTATAGTTATAGCACTTATAGCAACTGTAGTTAGGAAACACTAGGACATCTTCCAGCTTGATATAAATAACACCTTCCTCCATTGTGATTTGGAGGAAGAGGAATACATGCAGTTGCCATTTGATTAATTAGTGGACACACCTGGAGTTGTTTGCAAGTGAAGAAAATCTCTATATGGTCTGAAACATGCTAGTAGACAGTGGTATGTAAAAATTGGACACTGCTCTTTCTCTTTTCTACAAGAAATTATCTTCTTCCACAATTTTGTTGTTGTATATGTTGATGATGTCATTATTACTGGAACAATTTTACAGATATCATTGAGTTGAAAACCTTTTTACATGAGCAGTTTAAGATTAATGACCTAGGCAAGTTTCATTACTTTCTTGGTTTAGAGATCCTTTACAAAGAAGATGGGGTTATTATCTCCCAGAGAAAATTAGCACTGGATCTACAAAAGGAGTTTGACTGTCTCTATTGAAATAGTCTTACTTCTCCTCTTGATCTTAATTTTAAAGTAAGAGCTAAAGAGGGAGCTATTAGTTTAGACCCTACATATTATATGAAGCTAATCGGCAAGTATAACTTCCTCACCAATACAAGATTGGATATTGCCTTTGTTAACACTTAAGCCAATTTATGCAAGATCCTCGAGAACCCCACTTTACAGGCTGCATTTCACCTGCTTAGGTACCTTAAAGGTGATCCTACACTTGGAATCTTTCTGTCTAATAATCCTGATTGCACAATTAGATGGTAGTATGACTTTGACTGGGCTACCTGCCCATATTTCAGAAGGTCGGTCAGTGGTTACTTGGTGTTGCTAGGTACCATACCTATTAGTTAGAAGTCTAAGAAGCAGAAAATCATTTCTCTTTCTTCAATTGAAACCGAATACAAGTCTCTTAGAAAGGTGGTTGGGGAGCTGACTTGGTTATCGAGATTTTTTGAGAAGCTGACTGTTCCTTTTCCTACGCCTATGACTATGTATTGTGACAGCCAATGAGCTTTACACATTGCTAGGAATCTTGTGTTCCACGAGTGGACAAAACACATCGAGTTTGATTGTCACTTTGTGAGGGATATGCTTCAAGAAGGTCTCATTTCCTTACATCATATTGGCACACATAACCAAATGGCAGACATTCTCACCAAGGCTCTCACTGGCATCAAACATTCCACTATGTTGAGCAAGTTGGTTGTGAAGACGTCACCTCCAACTTGAGGAAGGGTATTGAACTATGTATATTTATATGTTTTCACTTACTGTTAGATTAGCTGTTTCATTAGTTGGCAATTAGTTAGTAGTTAGTTTGTTACATGTTGTAAGTGGAGAACCCTACATGTATATATATGTACTCAATCACTAAACTAATATGATTTGCAAAGTTCATTTCCAAATTGACTTCTCTCAGACTTCTCTCTCTCGAAGCTTCTGAGTTCCACCATGGAAGCTCAAGCTTGAGCTCAAGATTTACTGTGCTTTATTCCACAGAAAGAAAGGATTTATATGCGACATATCAAAATTTAAAAAGGTGTACAATTTTGTAAAGATCTAAAACTACTATATCCAATCAAAGTTTTAAGATAGATGCGCAAAATTTTCATATAATACTAGTCATTCTCCATTCTCAAAATTTTGATTATACGAAAAGGTGTTCTGAATATCCCCAATGTGACCATATAATGACATGTAAAAACTTTAAAATAGTAAACTCTTAACTCATTTTGTAAAGAAATACAGACATAAATTATTTTACCCGTTGAGAAAATTGATCTAAAATAAACGCATAGTTCAATGAGAATAATTAAGGCAGAATATATCGACAACCCCTTAAAGGTGTCCTCACTTTTCACTTATACTTCATCTTAAGTCTATTCCATTTAAACAGTCCAACCACACCTCGAATATGTCATTTAAACACAATGCGATGATATGGCATATTATATGCTGCCCGCCTCTTTAGAGAGCGTGGGATATTATTGCTATGGGCTCCAAAGAATGAATTTTCGTGAATCTGAAAGAAAGAGAAGAATTAGATTTGCATTTTTCAGGAAAAAAAATTCGGCCGAAGCTCCTATATGAAAGAGAGGAGAAAACGAAGAAAGAAAGGACCAATTTTCTGGAGAAGAATAGGAAAGAAAGGTTGAAAAGGACCAGCTTTCTTTGAGAGGAGTTGGAAAACAATGGCTGAAAATTGATTTTGTAGGCAAGGAATGGTGGGGTTCTCATTTTATGTTTAATTAATTATTTTCCAAATACATTAAATCCACGTGTCCTTGTTTTATTCGTTAGTTTAGTGTGTGAATTTCATATACTTTTTGTGTTTGGCTGCCTATAAATTTTATATTTAAATGACACATTCGAGGTGTAATTGGAGTTAAGGCTACTTATTGGACGGATTGAACGATTACAACAAGAACAACAATAACTATCCAGTATAGTGCCACAAAGTGGGGTCTAGGGAGGGTAATATGTAGATGAGCCTTTCCCCTACCCGAAAGGGCAGAGAGGCTGTTTCCAATCGAACCTCGGCTCAGTGAAGGAATGGAAAAACAAAAACAAAAACAAAAGAGCATTAGTAAGTCCAGCAGAAATAGATACCATATGGGAGACACAATCAAAAATACAAATCCAAGCCCTCCCAAACACGCCTCTTAGCCTCCTCGTCTAAGCCCGCCTGCGGCGCGTAAGTGCTGATGACGTTGAGGACGCAACCCCCAATAATCAACTTAATAGACATTAACCTATCATTCACTCGCCTAACATCGACCACGGACTCCCTTAGATCCTTATCCACCAAGATGCCCACTCCATTCTTACCTCTCAAAACCCCAGAATACCACAGCTTAAACCCGTCTACATTCCTCGCCTTCGACCCTATCCAGCTAGTCTCCTGGACACATGCTATGTTAACCCTCCTCTTCTGAAGAACCTTCGCCAACTCAATGGACTTACCCATCAGAGTGCCTATGTTCCACGACCCAATCCTTAATCTATGAGCGTCCGCTACCCTCTTCCGACCCTTACCTCCCGCCCCTATCCACAGGACCACTCCCTGCCCCATACTCACCCCCGCCACCGCCCCCACACCCGAGGACATGACCTTACACTATCATCCCCGTCGCGGCCACTATCCCTCCAACCGACTATGGAGAATAGTGACACACACACACACTATAGCGGAATACGCAAAAAGAGGCAAACTAGATAGTACCAGATTAAACCTCACACGGAATGCTAGGTAAAATACGTAAAAGGTGTACTAAGTAAACAAGAGAGCGGGAGGTACCAACTCCCGGTGGAAAAACCTGAAAGTAGGCTTTGATGCGCCCAAGGTCAACTGCTACCGACTCTTGCACGTTCCGGGCGGTGTTGCTTAGCTCTTGACTCCCAAACGCCGCGAACTTGCCTCGCCGCCGCGACGGATACCTGGGAAAAGTTTTCCTGAAGCTTATCGGAACGTGTAGTTTTGTTGCGTCCTGCCAACAGTCTGAACAGGAGTCGCCGTAAGTACTGTAGTTTGCCGGAAATATAAGGCACCTGTCCAAGAAAACAGAACACACCCACACATACCCACAAAAAGCAGAAGAGAGAATAGGAAGAAAAGAGCAGGGGTCGCCGAAAAAATCGCCGGCGAAAAGCAAGAATTCAAAAAAAAAACTGATTGGAGAATCTTTTTGCGGGCAGTGAACTAAGGCTTTTGAGGTTTCACATTTGGCTGAAACAACAAAAAAATTAAGCTCCGAAATAGAGGCAGAAATCCAAATCCAGATAGATTTTAGGCAGCTTCACAAGAAAATCAGTAACTCTAACAGCCAACAACCCTTTTAAACTCAGGAGAAGTGCCAAAGAACGGAAATATGAGACCAAACTGAAATCCTCTCTTTTATTAAAATTTTTCGAAAATCTCAGATTTGAGAGATAAGAGTTTTGCCAACAAGTTTGATGGTGGCCGGCACCAAAGAAGACGAGATCAGAAAACAGAGGAAAAATAGCTGAAGAAACTGATAAGAAAACAGAGTTTCGCTTCAAGATACAGTAGTGATGAAACCCAAAAAGATCCATTAACAAAACAACAACAACAACAACAACAACAACCCAGTATAATCCCACTTAGTGGGGTCTGGGGAGGGTAGTGTGTACGCAGACCTTACCCCTACCGTTGGGTAGAAAGGCTGTTTCCAAATAGACCCCCGGCATCCTTCCCTCCAAGAATTTCCCACCTTGCTCTTGGGGAGACTCGAACTCACAACCTCTCGGTTGGAAGTGGGGTTGCTTACCATCAGAGCAACCCCTCTTGTCTTAGATCCATTAACAAAAAAGAACAAAAATCCACATCCAAAAAATTGACATAATACAGAAAGCATAACCAGATCAAATCAATAGAAATACGAAGAATGCACATGAATATCAAAGAAAGATGAAAACTTTATTAGAAACCCAGATCCAAACGGCCTAAATCCAGATCTTAAATTCCATAAACTTCTCGATCAACAAAATAGATACACAAATAAACAAACTTTATCATATCAATTGTTAGCAACCGAACGATGTGTGTGTGTGATGAAAATCAATGAATCGGAGAAGAGAGATCTTACAGTGATGAACAACGAATCAGGAGAGAGCGAGAAAGAGGGGCAGATCTAGAAAAGACTCTGCCCTTTAGAAATGACAATAAATGCGAAAGCTATGGATATTCTGTTCTTCTTTTCGCGGATGCCTCAAGGATTGTCGGAAATATTCTGTTATCCATTTTTAAATGTATTAATCCACTAGCTACTAGCTATCCGATAAGATATCGAGCGGATTGATATCAGTTTAGTGAATTAGTAGAAAATACGCACCTACAACTAAATGTTCTCTTGACCAAACCCATTTCATTTCTTTAATTCTCTACCAAGACTCATCACATAATTAGTAAAAAATAATAACTGTATAGGGCGTTATTATTATTTTTTTCTCTCTAGTAATTGATTAAGTTGCCAATAAAAAAATAATTTAAGTTGTTTACCTGATATTGAGCAAGAAGTGCTTTCGGACGATTGTGTTGGATCAGATACTGACGAAAAAATTTTCAATTTGAATATAGTGCCTGTATAATATGTGACTGGACTTAATTTTCCACATAATAGGAAAAAGACAATAAAGAAAATGAATAAAAAGAAAAAGTCCTTTCTTTTTTGTTTCAAATAATACCAACTCAAAATTAAGAAAAAAGATTTTTTATATATATATATATTCACACACACATTCTTAACGGGTTAATAGATTATCCGTTAAGAAAATTGAATAATCCACCCAAACCGATAAATCGTTAGTTAATGAAAAGAGTTTAATCCGTTCTCCACCCATTAAATTATTAATGGAATACTATTAAATCATTAAGCTTTGATTTTGATTTGGTTTTCTAGTTTGGTTCGATTTTGAATACCCAACTAGTGTTCAAATGGAATGGACTTAAAATGGAGCGTCAATGAAAGGTGACGATCCAACTTTAAACATGAGCCTAATCGTTGTTCTTTGCACAATTCCGTGCTTTATAGGATAAAGAAGTTCGAACTGGTTAGTACTAGCACGTTTCAGTTAAACTTAGCATTTCACTTGCTTAGGTAACTTAAATGTGATCCTACACTTGGAATCTTTCTGTCTAATAATCCTGATTGCACCATTAAATGGCAGTATGACTTTGACTGTGTTGCCTGCCCATATTTCAGAAGGTCGGTCAGTGGTTACTTGGTGTTGCTAGGTACCAGACCTTTTCGTTGGAAGTCTAAGAAGCAGAAAATCATTTCTCTTTCTTCAGTTGAAACCAAATACAAGTCTCTTAGAAAGGTGGTTGGGGCTGACTTGGTTATGCAGATTGTTTGAGGAGCTGACTGTTCCTTTTCCTACGCCTATGATTGTGTATTGTGACAGCCAATGAGCTTTACACATTGCTAGGAATCTAGTGTTCCATGAGTGGACCAAACACATCGAGTTCGATTGTCACTTTGTGAGGGGTATGCTTCAAGAAGGTCTCATTTCCTTACATCATATTGGCACACATAACTCTCACCAAGGCTCTCCCTGGCATCAAACATTCCACTATGTTGAGCAAGTTGGTTGTGAAGACATCACCTCCAACTTGAGGAGGGGTATTGAACTATGTATATTTATATGTTTTCACTTACTGTTAGATTAGTTGTTTCATTAGTTTGCAATTAGTTAGTAGTTAGATTGTTACATGTTGTAAGTGGAGGACCCTACATGTGTATATATGTACTCAATCACTAAACTAATATGATTTACAAAGTTCATTTCCAAATTGACTTCTCTCAGACTTCTCTCTCGAGGCTTCTGAGTTCCACCATGGAAGCTCAAGCTTGAGCTCAAGGTTTTCTGTGCTTTCTTCCACAGAAAGAAAGGTTTTATATGCGACATATCAAAATTTAAAAAGGTGTACAATTTTGTAATGATCTAAAACTACTATATCCAATCAAAGTTTTAAGATAGATGCGCAAACTTTTCATATGATACAAGTCATTCTCCATTCTTAAAATTTTGATTATACGAAAAGGTGTTCTGAATATCTCTAATGTGACCATATAATGACATGTAAAAACTTTAAAATAGTAAACTCTTAACTCATTTTGTAAAGAAATACAAACATAACATATTTTACCTGTTGAGAAACATGATCTAAAATAAATGCATAGTTCAATGAGAATAATTAAGGCAGAATATATCGACAACCTCTTAAAGCTGTCCTCACTTTTCACTTACACTTTATCTTAAGTCTATTCCATTTAAACACTCCAACCACACCTCGAATATGTCATTAAAACACAATGCGGTGATGTGGCATTATATGCTGCCCGCCTCTTTAGAGAGCGTGGGATGTTATTGTTATGGGCTCCAAAGAATAAATATATGTCAATAGAGAAAAACAGTAACTTTCTTTCTCTCACCTCTCCATCTTCTGATTCCAAGTTTCACTATAAACATCCAAAACAACTACGTCCAACAACGTAGCCCCAACACCACCAAATAACTCGCACAGAAACATCATGTAAATTGCATCGATCACTATCTCCTCCGCCCAAAAATGACAAAAATCTTGCTAGTTGTTTAAAAGTAGCAAGAACAACAAAGACAAACTTTGTTACCTCATTCTTTTAATTGTAACAAAATTAACATTAAGAAGAAGAAAATTTTGAATAATAATATTTTCGCGGAATTTTATTTTTTTGGGCGTTTTGTTTTTTTAAACAATAACGAAATTAAACTTTGCGACTTGAATCTGAAGAAAAAATATATTTACTTCTCAGAAAAGGACGAGGCTTTGTTTTTCCTAGTAAATTTTTGTGAATCTGAAAGAAAGAGAAAAATTAAATTTGCATTTTTCAGGAAAAAAAATTCGGCCGAAGCTCCAATATGAAAAAAAGAGAGGAGAAAAAGAAGAAAGAAAGGACCAATTTTCTGGAGAAGAATTGGAAAGAAAGGTTGAAAAGGACCAACTTTCTTGAGAGGAGTTGGAAAACAATGGCTGAAAATTGATTTTGTAGGCAAGGAATGGTCATTGGGAAAGATGACGACGGAGGGGTGGGGTTCTCATTTTATGTTTAATTAATTATTTTCCAAATACATTAAATCCACATGTCCTTGTTTTATTCGTTAGTTTAGTGTATAAATTTCATATACTTTTTGTGTTTGGCTGCCTATAAATTTTATATTTAAATGACACATTCGAGGTGTAGTTGGAGTTAGGGCTAGTTATTGGGGGATTGAACGATTATTTATTTTTAATGATTTGGCTTATTGGGCAACAATGTGACTGCAGTTTAGTGGTGAGAATTCCACGTTGTGGCCGTGGAGAGCTGGGCTCGAATACCCAGCAGCCACAAAATATTTTAAGCAACCCCCACTTCCAACCGAGAGGTTGTGAATTCGAGTCTCTCCAAGAGCAATGCGAGAAGTTCTTGGAGGGAATGATGCGGCGGATTGATATTAGTTTAACTTTGATGATAGAATGAATTAGTAGAAAATACGCACCTACAATCTAAATGTTCTCTTGACCAAACCCATTTTCATTTCTTTAATTCTCTAACAAGACTCATCACATAATTAGTAAAAATAATAACTGTATAGGGCGTTATTATTTTTTCTCTCTAGTAATTGATTAAGTTGCCAATAAAAAAATAATTTAAGTTATTTACCTGATATTGACCAAGAAGTGCTTTCGGACGATTGTGTTGGATCAGATACTGATGAATACAGTGCCTGTATAGTCCGTGACTGGACTTAATTTTCCACAGAATAGGAAAAAGACAATAAAGAAAATAAATGAAAAAAAAGTCCTTTCTTTTTTGTTTCAAATAATACCAAACTCAAAATTAAGAAAAAACATATATATATATATATATATAAATATATATATATATATATACACACACACATTCTTAACGGGATAATGAATTATCCATTAAGAAAATTGAATAATGATAAGAATGGACCTTGGGCCTAACTCAACCCAAAAGCTAGCTTATGAGGTGAGGATTGCCCAAGCCATATAAGGAGACCAAGGATCTCAAATCCCTCCGATGTGGGACAATTCAACACCCCCCGTCACGCCCAGATCTCTGGAGCGTGGACAACTTAAATGGGGGTCCAACATCGGTAACAATAATTGGGACGGGCCTGGCTCTGATACCATGATAAGAATAGATCTTGGGCCTAACTCAACCCCAAAAGCTAGCTTATGAGGTGAGGATTGTCCAACCCATATAAGGAGAACAAGGACCTCAAATCCCTCCGATGTGGGACAACTCAACAAATAATCCACCCAAACCTATAAATCGTTAGTTAACGAAAAAAATTTAATCCGTTCTCCGTCCATTAAATTATTAATCGAATACTAATAAATAATTAAGCTTTGATTTTGATTTGGTTTTGTAGTTTGGTTCAATTTTGAATACCCAACTAGTGTTCAAATGGAATGGACTTAAGGAGCGCTGAAAGGTGAGGACCCAACTTTAACATAAGCCTAATCGTTGTTCTTTGCACAATTCCCGTGCTTTATAGGATAAAGAAGTTCGAACTAGCACAATTCAGTTAAACTTAGCTAAATTGAAAGAATAGGCAGTAAGGGATTAGACCCATGGAATAAAAATCTTTCACTTGATAAGGAGCAAGAAAGCTTTAAATACAGCATTAACCTGATAATTTACACACATATTTGACATCTGAAGAAAAGAAAATCACATGATACAACAGCACCAGAAAGGGGAAAAAGGGTACATAAGCAGGGGAAGAAACATAAAACGAGGACTCTTCAAGATAATTCAAGATTTGGTCTTGAATGGAATGGCTCTGATGATTATCTGGTGGTAAACTGCAGCGAGAGCAGCTCCAATGAATGGTCCAACCCAGAAGATCCACTGAAAATAACAGGAAAAGAGAACAGCTTAGTCAGGTATAACATTTTGAGTGCAAAAGTAACGTCTTACTATGTTTGGTATAATCATTTCTAAATATTTTACTGAAAGACTTACGTGATCATCCCATGCCTGGTCGTGGTTGAAGATGATAGCAGCTCCAAGGCTCCGGGCGGGGTTGATGCCGGTTCCAGTGATTGGGATGGTGGCCAAATGAACCAAGAACACCGCGAATCCAATAGGAAGAGGTGCCAAAATCTGCCATAACAAAAATTAGGAATACTGTGATTATACTTGCAAGTTAACATAAGGACTCAGCACTAAGAGGACAGATGCTACATAATTTGAAACTTTGCTTGTATATGATTCCGCATATATTTACCTGAAACGTACAACAACTTATATACCATATTCACCTAAGAAAAACTCAACTAATATACAGATGCACACAGTGTTAATCTTGAATCGAGGACACAAAAGGCAGTGCACATGAAACATGGCTGAACAAAGTTGTATACATACAGGAAATACCAATGTTCTTAAGACAAGAGTAATTGTATTGTGCATTTATCACACCATTTTACTCTAATAATTCTGCCTACAACTATAAGAGCAATTCGGTTACATTAGTGTTAAGGATTATTCGGTCATTCCAAATTTTGAACCCTTCTAAATAATATGATATGAGATCTCCTTGAAAATGACTAAGGCCCACATAGTGAAAGCATATTCAGGAGCACCTAACAATGACAAATCACTACCCAACTACAGTAACGAGTGACCTATCCACGTGAATATCACTATTTTAGCCAAATCCATAACATATTATCAATGGCATGGCTCCATGGTAAAGCTACATCAAATTAAAGCACTTGCTTTGACAAACAAAATAAAACACCACTGTAAGATATATGGATTTATATCTAGATATATGGACTTATATCTACACACATATGAACAATATATGGATAATTATATGTTATGTGCTATCTTTTGGTTTGGCCTAATTATGTGGTCTTATGGACATTATGTTAAGGGGGCCAATGTATTGTCATACTAAAGTGTAGGACTAATGTGTAGATACCCAAAAGGGTAACCTTAGTTTATGATGGGCTAACTAAGGTTACATAAGTAACTATGGTTACTTGCTTGTGACTCTTGAGTTATGTAACTCTTGCAAGACATAACTCAAGACATAACTCTTGTCTTGTAACTCTTGTCTCTTGGGTTATGTAACTCCTAGGAGTTATAAGTGGGGTTATGGTTCCCATTCTAGTGCAAGACAAGTTCTTCTTCTTCCCATTGAATCAAGAACCATATTGTCCATTGTCTTGCAAATAGGGTGGAAAACCATATACCAAATTTGATTATTGTCATAACCTTTACTATTGTGAACAATTCACATATATTGTTTTTAAGTCTTGTGAGGCATTTGTGGTGATATACAACTTCAAGAAATTTGAAGGAAGGATCAAGGAATTCACAAGAACATAAGGACAATCTTCAAATGAGGTTCATCAAATTCCACATATGGATTCAGGTTAGCTTCCGCTCATGTAGTTGTAATTCCGGATTATTCAATATGAAGGTTGTTGTTTTTAGTAGGAATCATAATCCTAACAACCACATCTAGCATGATCAGCTTTACTTTTTCTAGGCCAAAAAGGTAAATCAGAGATTTTATAAGAATTTACATCTAAATAAGCAGTTTATCACCACTAAAAATAAAAAATTTAAGCAAAAAATATATTATTAAGCTAAAGTTATTGGTAGGACAAGAGGGGAACTTACAGGAACATGAGAATCTCTAGCATTTCTCTTGGCATCAGTGGCAGAGAAAACAGTGTAGACAAGGACAAAGGTGCCAATAATCTCAGCACCAAGTCCATCACCTTTGGTGTAGCCAGGTTGAACCACGTTGGCCCCACCACCAAGTCTCTGATATGGACCCACCATAAAACCTTTAACAACACCAGCACCACAGATTGCACCAAGGCACTGCATCACCATGTAGAACAGAGCCCTTGTTAAAGACAACTTTCTTGCCAAGAACAGACCAAATGTCACTGCTGGGTTAATGTGTCCTCCTGTTAATTTCAGTATAAAATATAGAGTCAGTTTTCGAGAAAAATATAATCAAACCAAAGCTTGCACAAACTAAATTTCAAAAAACAAGAGTACTAACAACTACTACCTAATATAATCCTATCCTCACATTATGGGCACAATTTTTCCAATACACAAAACAAGAGTACCGTTTTCTTATTTATTCCTCAAAAATAAATGGCCCATTTCTAAATTTGGAAAACAATTTATCTTGAGTTTTCCTTTTTACTCTTGACAACAAGCTTCTTGGCCACACAAAAATGTTATGACATGTTTAATACCATATGCATCAAAATCATAATAGTCACATAATTCACAAAAGAAAATTCTTAATTTCTTTATTAAAGTCCTGCCCAATCAAACTATGCATATAAATTGAAACTGGGTAATACAATTTGAGTCTATATTTGGGAATTGTAAAGGAAAACCAAGTTCACATGTTAAAAACAAAGCAAGGTAAACTTAAAAAACAAGTGCTTGAATAAAATAAGGATATCTTTATATGGGTATTTTTCAAGATTTGTAAAAATAGTTGCAAAAGAAGAGATAACAATGAAAATTAAGGGAGAAAACCCAGGAACAAACAAAAAGATCACAACTTTTTAGTACTACAGGTAAAAGAACAAGACTTGGAGAAAGAAACTAAGAAGTAACAAGAGTTGGAGTCGTTTACTAACCTGAGATACCAGCAGTGCAGTAGACAAGAGCAAAGATCATACCACCAAAAGCCCAAGCAACTCCTTGAATACCAACAGAAGAACACAAACTATCTGACCTTTTGAGACCCATAACAGTCAAGATAGTGATGTACAAGAACAAGAAAGTAGCCATGAATTCTGCAATTCCAGCTCTGTAAAAAGACCATGACGACAACTCCCCTGGCTCAAACAAAGGAGCTGGTGGTGGCTCCTTATAGTCCTTGTCTGTTTGAGCTGCTGTGCCCAAGGGTTGAGTTTCTCTGTACTTGTTTGCTCCTAGCTTAACATCTTCTTCCTTGTTCTCTGCCATTTTTTGTTTCTTCAGTCACTCAACTAAGTTTTCTCTCTCTGTAAATGGAATCCAAAAAAGGAAGTTGGGTAATGAGATAGGATAGGATTTGTCTTGTTTTATAGTAGTGGTGGAGTAAGTCTTTTTTTTTTCTTGGTGAGATAGTTGAGAAGACATCATTTACTCCTTAATAAAATAAGCGTGCCAGAGTTTTCTTTATCTTTCACTAATTGTATTAAGGGCCGTTTTGGGTAAAATATGATTTATATTAGTATAAATTATATTGGTATAAGTTATGTCGTAATTGTTATTTATTTATTATTTTATATAAAAATAATAATTGGATAATTTTTAAGAAGAAGGTATAAATTATACCGATACTAATTACTTCATCTTATCTAAGGTATAAGTTATTCTAGTGTTAAAATTAATATCGAAATAATTTATAATTGATTTGCTAACAAACAAAGTATTAAGATGGTATTAAATTTTTATATCACTCTTATTCTTTCTTATACCTCGTACCAAATGATTCCTTACAAAATTATTGAGATAGTCTAATGTTTCTAAAACTAATTACACTATTAATTTCTTTTGATAATCATGATATACGTGCAGATACTCAATTAATTACTCCATATGTTTCAATTTAAATAGCATCTTTTGATTATCGATAATTAATTTGACTAAATTTATTTAAAATGAAAATTTTAGATATTCAAAGACCACGAGTTATAATTTTCCTTATGTTACTATGCTAAAAAATATATTTTAAAATATATTTTTTTACCGTTTGACTCTATATAAGCTAAATATGTCATATAATTTGAAATGAAATGAGTACAAAAAATAATTATTACGTTTCACCTAAATATATACTACTAAATTGTATCCACTTTTGAAATATGAGAAAAAACTATCTAATATTTTTGTCACTGTTAAGTTTGAGTGTTGTTTGATAAAAAAGTGTTTATTCTTTTTATAAATTCTAATTAAATATAATAAATTCTAGATTCAAAATCGATGAATATCAATAATATAAAAACCATATTCAAGGTTGTTGAGTACTAAGGAGGTGTTTAATGATATTGTTATAAATAAATGAACGAGGGAATAGTGACAAGCAATAAATATGATAGTGACATTAAATATAAATAGAAATAATGATTCACCCAAATATTCAATGAGGTGGATGGTTCTCTCTCTGACAATGATGTGAGGCAATCAATACATGTGAATATAGAAAGCTTTCTCGGATCTAATGGTAGAAAGCTTGGTACAAAAAACAAATTGGATCTTTTGTAAAGATAATGTTTTTAGTTACTCGAGAGTCACTTTTCTAGAGGGAGCTTATCATATAGAATTTCACATACCCTTTTCCTTCTCTCTGTATTCCTACTTATATGGGATATATCCCTTACTTACTGAAAGTACAAGTGAAGAGAATATTTTATAGAATATTCTTTCAAAATATTTTATTGCTAAACTAGCAATTTTGGCCGATCTGAGTGTTCGACCTCGAACTTAGCTGCTCTGCTCACTAATGTTACTTCTTAGGAATGACCTTGACTAATTGACTCTTGATTTCCCTCCAAGCGAGGTCCCTTCGATCAGATTTTGGCCCATACAGTTAGTCCATCTGCCCGTCTGGGTTGTCTTTGGACGAACTCGATGGGCGAACTTTGCCAGTTGCAATTTTGAGAAATTTGAGTACGTTGGCCAATGAGTGACCCTTTTATGGCAAGGTGATGTTGTGGCACTTTAAGAGCCACATCTGACCGTTATGTCGATTTGAAATGACGTCACGTCATCATGCATCATTATGGCGCATGTGCCCAACATGTTACGTCGTTTACCGCGCCTCTTTCGTATTGAAAAAGTGAGGCGTCGTTTGGACTTACTCGGTCAGGATGCCTATATTCTTATAAATATGGATGAGCATTTTTTTCTTGAACTGTTGCATTTCTTAAGCTTTTAAAACCCAAAACTTTCCCTTTTTTAAATTTCCCGCACCTGTGTTTTCTTCCTCCTTTTAGAATTTTCCGCCATTGTCATCTTTTTCACCTTTGCATTTCTTTTCATACACAATTAGAAAAATGGCTAGTACCACGTTTGATCTTGAGGGAGCCTCTGATCCTGTAGCATCGGTTGTGGACATACCTTCTCATGAAAAAGGAACAACTATGGTGGAAGATGAGAATTTCCCCACCGTGGATGAGATAATTTCACGTTCGAGGAAGGCCAGGTCAGACTTCAAGAACCTACCTGATGTCGATCTTGAACCCGTTGTTTTTGAGATGGATATGGCTCGCTCATTGTATTTAGGGCTAAATGGAAAATCCCGTCCCACGTCAAACTTATCCTTGCTGGTAGCGACGTAATGCAAGTACATTGCCCAGGGTACTATGCTTTTTGGGCGTATATTTTCGTTGTCGGCTATACACTTCCTCTTCCTTCCTTGCCGAAGGATTTTTGTCGTTATTACAGTATGTGGCTGGCTCATCTCTCCCCGTACATATACAAGTTTTTTCTTATAATTATCAAGTACGTGGAGTTGGCCAACTGTGGTATTTCTCTCCGCCATCTGCTTTACCTATTCACCCCAAGTTCTCATAGGGGCACAATGATACACCTACACTACCGTGAGACCAAGAAGATGGACAATAAAACAAATCGTCATTTTTGGGCCAATTTCTTCTATGTGAGGATGGAGAACATGGTATCGAACCCTAGCGGATTCCCCGAGGAGTCAAAATTTTCTCTTAAATGACTTTATTGTTTCTTTTCGGCGATCTGGTCATTCTTCTTTGCTCTTTTTGTAGCCAAGGAGGACCTCCTTCGCTAATCGTCGACATTTGCAACTAGGTGAGTAAGATTTTGCCTCACACGGTGGGGATTCGTGAGCAATCACAGTTTAATAAGAGGTTAGGGTGCAGGCCTGCGGCCGGTGAGTCACCTTGCTTTGGTCTTAGTAATTTTAACTTTGTTTCGCCCTTTCTTTCCTTTTGTGAACACCTAACTTTTTGACCTCACCCAAATTCTATGCTATTTTAGTGTAAATATTTAAATCTTATTATATAAACTTTTATCTTTCTCTTAATAGGTTTCATTTATGAAAAAAAAAATTATTTGCATTTTTAGAGTATAAATTTTGTTCCTATTATTAAATAGAAGAAAATTTATAAAAAAATTATATATTTGGTTTCTTCTAATTTTAAATGTAAGCTATAGTATTTTTCATTGTATAATTTAAACTATAATGTAAATATTAGGTTTTCTTATAGTTTTCTTTAAATCTAAAGTAAGTTTTATATGCGTGTGTGCGTTTTTTTATCTTTTTTGATTTAATTTAAAAAGGGGTTAGGAAAATTTAAATAAATATATATAAAGTTTAATATATATATAAAAAAATAAAAAAATAAAACAATCCAATTTCTCCACTTCCCCACTTCACGTAACTTTCTTTCCCACTAACTCTCACGTTCCTAACTTCCCAATCCCCACTTCCCCACTTTCTTAGAAGTTATAAAACTACTCATACTCATATATATAAAGAGAAAGAGACTTCTGTTATTAAAAAAAAGAAAAAGAGAGGGGGGGGGGGATCTTTTGGAAAAATAAAAAAAAGTTAACGTTGAAAGAAGAAGAAAAAAAAAACAAAGAACTAAGGAGGGAGGATCGAGAGAAAAAGTTTTTCATTTGGAAAGCGACGAAAGTTCAGTGTCGAGGTTCGAATTCGAGTTACGTTCGCTATCCTCACCCGTTTTCTTATAATTGCTGGTCTTCTTTTACATTATTGAAAGCTTCTGCAAAGGTTCATTTGGCTACAGAGCATATTGTTCTCATTCTCCATATCCTTCATTTTCCTCAAAATGGTCGTGAGGGTGTCATTATCTACATCACTAGTATTGTGAGTAATAACTGATATTGGGGAGCGTGTTGTTCGTCAGCTGCTGATGCGACACCAGCTCTTGTTTCTTCCTTATTCAACCTCTGAGCGGTCTTGTCTAGGAAGCGAGTTAGCGTACTTGTCAACCACGCCTCAAATAGCCTTTTCACTACTGGTGGTGGTGCTTCTATCGTGGACATAAAGGCACTCTTTCCGTGTAAGGTCGTGACACTGCCGAGAGGTGGAGGCGAGTTGATTCGTCTGCGAGAGGTATTTGGTGTTATGTCTTCACCCTCCATTTCGTCTACTTTGTTTATGGTGTTGAGGAGATTGGCAGTGAGATCGGTTATCGCCTTTCTCTTTTCTTCTCTGTTGCCCGCCATGTCAGATTTGTGCAAGCAAGGAAATATGAGATAAAGTTTTGTGTGCCTCCTTTTTTTAGATCTAGAAGAAACTAAAATTTTAACTAGAAAATCTCCACAGACGACGCCAAATTGTTAGATCGAAAAGTGTTAAATATTTTTGTTAAACTAATTAAATAAATGATAATGGGTAAATTCTAGTTAAATATAATAAATCCTAGATCCAAGATTGATTCAAGGTTGTTGAGTACCAAGGCGGTGTTTAATGATATTGTTATGAATGAATGTGAGAATGACAAGCAATAAATAATAAATGGCAATAATTATAAATAGAGAGAAGTGGATGATTCTCTTTATGACAATGATGTAAGGCAATCAATACGGGTGACTATAGAAAGCTTTCTCGGATTTGATGTGAGAAAGTTGGGCCAAACAACAAATTGAATCTTTTATAAAGATAATGTTTGTAGTTACTTTAGATTCAACTTTTCTAAAGAGAATTTATCATAAAGTACGAGTACAGAGAATATTATGTAAGAATATTTCTTTAAAATACTATACTAGCTGTTTTGATGTTCAACCTTAACCTTAGCTGCTCGGTTCGTCAATGTTACTTCTTAAGTATGACTTCAATCTAATTGACTTTTGATTGCCCTTTGTAAACGAAATCTTTTTGATCAGATACAAGTATAATGTCCTTTTAATTTACTTTATAGACCGTTAAACCATAACATTAAGTGATATTTTTTGTAATGGCGTATTATTTACGGTACAGATTGAGAGTGTTGTCTTTTGATAATTAGAAAGTAAAGAGGGTTCTGGAGAGGATGTTGACAGATTTGTTTATTATCCTTATCTTCTACAGATTGTCACATTATTTATTTCTTAAAAAGGCATAGTAATGTATTCGATTTGCTGGTCGTGGCCAACTTATTCACCCAATCTTCAAATAGTTGAAACAAAGGGCAGCTAAGCAAAATTTTGAAACTGTGATACCATTATTAACTGATTTTTTTTTCTTTATAAATTAAAGAAGCCATCTATTTCTGTCCTAGCATTTTCAAAGTGCTCTTTGGCCTTTGGTTAATAATTTAAGTCTAGCATAACGTAAATTTTTTTTTGCAATAAACTGATAAAAATGTACTCTCTTTACTTTTTCTTTTATTGGATTGTTACAAGTAATCCTGATTCACCATATTGATTCAAAATTTCAATCATTCTAGCACGAGAAACTATTTAGTGGAATAGTAAACATGCATCCGTAATTTAATCACTTTCTTTTTTTCTTATAATGATAGTGACCATATCAGTTTGCGCTGGCATATTAATGGGAAAGCTGCGTTTTGCTATAACTTTTTTTTTAAATATTAAAATTCGAATTGTAAGAATCATATTCATCCAAATATAGTCCTTCAAATTACAACAAACAATATTATTGGGGAGTTGGGGCGGTGGGCTAGTCTAAGCAAGCTAAATAAAGCTCAAATGTCAAGCCTCTAACCCTGTTTTCCTTTATATATTTTTTTTTCAATGAGAATATTTTCTTCACTGAGTCGAGGGTCCATTGAAAATAGCCTTTTTGTCCTTTCGGATAAGATTAATATTCGTCTACATATTATTCTCCCTAGATCCTAATTGATGAAATTATACTGGTTAATTATTATTGTTATTATTATTATTGTCTCAGCGGGATATCACATCCACAATCACACAAAACAAAACAAAAAGAACCGAAGAGGAATGATATAAAGATCTCATCGAGTGGCTGAGAAAAAAGTAGCCGTTTCATTAAGTGACCGTTGAGGAAAATGACAGCTTTTTGAATAACATGGCGAATACCTAAAGGTAAGGATGATGCATATACAACTTGGGCCCCATCTTCTGAGAGCTGTTAGCCATTGTAATTTGACCTGTAGTTGAAAAGGAATCAAGGATGCAATATTAATATTAGGGATGTTTAGGTTTGGTTTGGATCGATTTTATTCAAAAAGAAATAAGATTAAGTAAATTAATTTTTTAAATATTAAAATTAAATTAAATTAATTAATTTAATTTTTCTCAATTCTGTTTATACTCGATTTTTTATTTTTTTTTGATTATTTATCATTTTTCTTAAATACAAAGATATAGATTACCAAATACATATTCCAGAGAGTACATTTTCAATATAACACTATCAAATCAATCATCCATTGAGAAATTTATTATTTACCAAGATATATTGATGATAACAGGATCAAATAGTGATGAATAATTTAAGGACTCAATTAAAAATATGTTATTTTTAACACGAAATGGATTCCTACACTTAGCAAAAGAAAATTACCAATCAAACTAGAATGTAAAGGTAAAGAGCTATACTAAAAATGTAAACAATTAACATTTACTATTGAATTTTTGAAACTTGGTATAAAGAAATACATACACACACACATACATAGCTACACATATAGTCGGTTTAGTTTGATTTTTTTTTCTGGTTAAAACAAAAAAAAACTAAATTTCATCGGTTTTTAAAATTCAAAACCAAAACCAAACCAAACCAAACCAAAAAGTATCGATTTGGTTTGGTTTTCGGTTTGATTCGATTTTTCGGATTTTTAAGAACATCCCTAATTAACATTATAGGGAACAAGGCCTGATGACATGATTTGGAGGTATTGTTACTTTTAGTTCATACCAGAAATTATTTATATTCAGTAGTCGAAAAGTATAAAAAAATTATATAATTTTTGTATAATATATATATATATATATATATATATATATATATATATATATATATATATATATAAAAATATATATATAAAATATTTTTGGTATTATTTTAAAAGCGGCTATACAATGTCATTCCATAATTTACCCATACACAAAGTCTAATCTACTTATAATTACAAATATTTGGTTGAAAATATAAATAAATCGATATGGAGCTTTTACGATAACACCTAAATGTCTTTAAAAGTTTTCACAATAAAATTTCGAAAAATTTGAAAAAGATTTTCAGAATACAAACAATAACAACAAATCCAATGAATTTTACAACTGAAGTCAGGCAAAGGAATAATTGGGATTAGTAGGATAATATTTGATGAAGATGTTTTTGTGGGAATGATATGGATTATTAGGATAACCATTTATGCATTATCAATAATAACACAAATCAATGATAGCCAACGCTGATGTCCCTTCTCTAAATTGGACAAGAGTGATGTTATAGATCACCAAATGAGTTACGTGTGGAATTCTTGCTAATCCAAATTTAGAAATTGCAGTGTGCAAAGAAGTGATTAAACACCATAATCTTC
Organism: Nicotiana benthamiana; assembly: GCA_034376525.1. Taxonomy (NCBI): domain Eukaryota; kingdom Viridiplantae; phylum Streptophyta; class Magnoliopsida; order Solanales; family Solanaceae; genus Nicotiana; species Nicotiana benthamiana. The sequence continues at coordinate 27,387,112 of CM067341.1, forward strand.
CTAATTTCTAAAATCACGAGCATTCCCCTGAATACAAGGCCATTTTCTCATACTAAGATAATGCTACTCTGTTAACAGTCCTAAAAAGTGAAGAATGTTATAAATAGAACTCTATTTAAGGTGAATGTCTATATTTAGAGAGATTCTAGGGTTTACTACTTGGTGGCTAAGTCACCACCTCCCTATAAATATAGGGGTTCTATTCTATTGTAAACCATCCCAAGTATCAATAAGAATACTCCTCTCTATACTTTTCTCTCTATTGTTCTTGTTCTTGTATTATTGTTCTTGTTCTTATATTATTTTATAACACGTTATCAGCACGAGTCTCTAACCAATTGAAATTTTCGATTGTCTTAACTTTTGTTTGTGTAGGGTTTCACGTGAGGTTCTGCCGTAACCAAATCCCAAAAATTTCTATACGGACAAAAAGGAAAAACGAAGAAGAAAGAAACAGAAACAGAAAGAGAAAAACGTGAGAGAAAGAAAGGAATTTACCCAAGAGGTATATTTGATATCACAACATTTATTGGTATACCTTAAAGGTAAGTAATTTACTTTTCCCTTTCAAATTCTTGAAATTCTACGATTTGATTTTATATACAAACAAAGACAACAAAGTTTGATTATAACTCTAATGGAGTTCGTAAGAAATTACACTCACATGAAGTGGTAAAATTTCTATGCCTTGCCATGATCAAATTCATGTATGATTGTGGGCAAAGAATTGAAAATCCGTCCCATTGAATTTGCTCCATTCCCTTTAGAGAATGTGGTAGCAGTATGTGATAAGTATGAAAGAAGACAAAATTATTACCATGATGGTATCAATGAATGTGGACGTGGCAATAGACGGAATTATAATCGTCATTATGATCCATTCCCTGAAGTGAATGTGATAATTGCAATAAAGCCTGTAAGTATGAACACGCTCTTGATGTAATTGTGTCTTATGTCTGACATTATGAAAAGAAAGTTCGTTGCCCTTGAAATTTCGGGCAAGAACTATATGGCATGGGTGTTGGATGCTGAAATCCACTTAGATGCTATGGGTCTTGGAGACGCCATTAAAGACAGAAATAATGCATCCACCCAAGACTATGCAAAGGCCTTGATTTTCTTGCGCCATCGCCTTGATGAAGGTTTCTGTGCTAAGGCCTTGATTTACTTGCGCCATCACCTTGATGAAGGTTTGAAAATTGAATATATCACAGTCAAAGATCCACCTATCTTGTGTAATGGCTTAAAGGAGAGATATGACAACCTGAAGTTGGTCACTCTGCCACAAGCACGATACGATGAGAATCCAAAAGCAAATAGTTCATAAACTATATGTTATCGTTGCGGTGGAAAAGGGCACTAGGTGAAATTTTGCCGTGTACCAAGACATTTGGTTGAGCCTTATCAAGCATCTCTAAAGAGTAAATGCCCTGAAACAAATTTTGTCTCTGACGACAATTTTGACATCACCCACTTGGATGTGGCAGACTTCTTTGAGCACCCTGAGGGGAAAATAGACCACCTAATCGGTGATGGATCTGTGATGAAAGAAGATGGAATTGTTTGATTTTATTTCACTTATTTGTAATAGTTAGTGAATAAACTAATAGTCATTAGTATCAGCTCGTATTAGTTAGTTTATGATATAATGTTAGTATTAGTTCTTTAGAATGTTTCAATATGCTCAGATTTCAATAATATTTTTATTTTCCAGTAGAGGTAATCGACTAACCTAACAGTTAGTCGATTATCTAATATTTCGCATTAAAACTGCAAAACAATCGATTGTGTATGTTTAACAATCGATTGTGTATGTTCAACAATCGATTGTGTATATTTAACAATCGATTGTCTTAAGACAGTGTGATCTGAAGTTTTTCAAAATAGCAAATAATCGATTGTGTATGTTTAACAATCGATTGTGAATGTTCAACAATCGATTGTGTATGTTTAACAATCGATTGTCTTAAGACAGTGTGATCTGAAGTTTTTCAAAATAGCAAATAATCGATTGTGTATGTCTAACAATCGATTGTGAATGTTCAACAATCGATTGTGTATGTTTAACAATCGATTGTCTTAAGACAGTGTGGTCTAAAGTTTTTTAAAATAGCAAATAATCGATTATGTATGTTTAACAATCGATTATATTAAGACACAATCGATTGTGTATGTTTAACAATCGATTGTTTTAAGAAAATGCTTAAACTGAAATTTTCAAACTGCAAAGTAATCGATTATGGAAAACATATAATCGACTATCTGATTTAGTTAGTCGAATAACCTCAGCAGATTTCGAAAATATTATTTAAGTATGAAACAAACGGATTTGTTTATTCTCATGTTCGTATATTTTCTTTTGTATGGCAAACCATGGGAATTAAATTGATTGAAGGCTCCTGAAGAGCAACTATAACTCTGCCTAAAGGAACGATATTTTAGAGAATGCAATGTTCTCCTCCAAGTCTAAGAAGAACTTGTTGAGTTTTAATGATATCAGTCAAAATGTTCTCCTCCAAGTCTAAAAGGAACTTGTTGAGTTTTAAAGATATCATTCAAAATGGATATCAGATTAAGACAATACATGAGTATAATCTTGAATACCTCATTTACTCATGAAAACGAGGCTGCCCACTTCGGCTTGGGGTCACGCCATTTTGCATGCAGCAATGCTAGTTCGTCTCTGACTGACAAATTGACACAAATATTCCCCGTTGCAATTGGTTTTGGGTCATGAACCTAATATATCCCATTTAAGAATCTTTGGATGCGCAGTATATGTGCCTATAGCACCGCCATCCCGCACCAAAATGGGTCTGCAAAGAAGGTTAGGAATATATGTTGAGTTTGAATCGTCCTCTATTATTCGCTACCTCGAAACATTGACAGGGGATTTGTACACTGCACGATTTGTAGACTGTCAATTTGATGAGACACTTTTCCCAAAATTAGGGGGAGAAGTTTGTGAAACCAAACGGGAAATTTTGTGGAAAAATGCATCATTATCTCATCTTGATCCACATACCTCTATTTGCGAAAAAGAGGCGCAAAATATTATCCATTTGCAAAGAATAGCAAATCGAATGCCAGACGCATTTACAGATTTGAAAAGGATAACAAAATCACATATCCCCCCAGTGAATGTGACAACATCTGATTCACGAATACATATTCATTATTGGAAGAATATGAACATGAAATTGGTATAGAATATACCACACTCACCCCTAGAAGGAGGTTTGAGATGATATATGGCATGAATGATCGTTGGTCACGTACCTATTGAACGCCAAGGTATTTTGGAAATATGACTATTAAAGGACAACGATAATGCAAGAAACATATCTTGCATATAAGTTTGACATGACCATAATGGTATAACTTTCTCTTTAAGAAAGACATTCACCACATGAATGTTGATGAATTTGTGGTAGTACAAAATTAATTGAGAGCTCTAGAAGAGCCAATTATTACTATGTTGGAGAAACACAATTGAGTATTGTGCTGTAGTAAGTCTCAAAGAAACTTATTCAGTTTCCAAAGTACACGCGAAAGCGCTGATTATATTGAGACTATAAATAAAGGAAAGATTTGATATCTTCTATTACTACAACTTGTAGCGGGATAATTTGTATATGAAAAGCTACCCGCTTTATTCTCCAGTTTGTACTACACAAACAAAAGAATGCCACAGTAAAGTGGATATCTATTGGTATAAAAACCCATGTCATAATAAACCTGAAGTTTATTGATAAGTGCACATGTCATGGTGTAAATTTGAAGTTTACCAATATTGATAATTTATTCAGTTGGCATTCGGGTTAGCCATCTCATTTTAAGTATGATGTGCAATAATAGAGAATTCACATGGGTGAATATTAAAGAACTAGAAAGTTCTTTACGAATTCTCTTGTATCACTTGTTCTCATTAATGAATAAACCAACTAAAAAGTTCGGGTTGAAGCCCATAAATTCTGGAAATATAAAAGGTGAATATGGGCCCATTCACCTGCCATGTATACCACATATGATGCATCTATGATATGGTTACATGCGCAATTGTTATTAACCCGCAGCCTGGCCGGTGCTTGCGAGGTAAATTGCTCAGTAATCTAACTTCGAGCATAATTTCCAGATTTTCTACTCAAGATAGTTCATCTTGATAAGTTGGTTTATATAAAAGTTGGTTTAGCAAGATAATTATTGAGTGCCTCCACTTAATAGCTAAACTGTTTCTTATGAGAACAAAGTTATATATATCAGTTTGATATACGTTGTATACGAGAGTATACTCTCCCCTCACAAGTGGTTCAGGGTCAGGAACCAAATAGTTTCATCTTATTATTAATGTGCTGTGTATATTGACATGATAATGCACAAAGATGATTTCCCAAAGTTGAGGAAACAAGTTAGCTTTCCTAACATGAGGGGGAGACATGATAAACACTTGAGAAAAGGTTACATGGGATGAATTATCATTTGTATATGTAAATCCCCGAATATCATGATATGAACCTGAAGTTCATAAAATGGATAATTCAATTGCAACATATTGCAAAGCATGCTATACGCATTTGCTGACCCAAAGAATGTAACTATATTCTCACTGCGAATGCTCATATTAAGTCATAGAAGGACAAAGTCTTGGATACGCTTGAAGCGTATAAACAAATCGGTTTCAAAAGGAACTTCTTAATGAAAAAGATGAGCAAATGATCGAAGTGATCATAATGAGGAGGCAAGTGATCCAGAAGATCACATGACATAACACTTCATAAAATCTCATGAGAGATTCAGGTACCTGATATATGAATGAAGAGATCTCCATGTTATGTCTTTATGAAAATTGACTGAAAACGATATAAAATGATTGTCGACGACATCTATAATAGCGCCAAATATCGATGAGGATCTTGTGTTTGTCGAATACAAACAAAATATTGGCCAAATGGAAGAGATACAATTCAAGAAGAATTGATTCCATATGAAAGACATGTAGTTTTGGACATGTAGTTCAAATACTTGAAAGTGTAAATTCTAAGCATGATGGCATCGAGAATACCCCTATGGAGATATTGAAGATTCATTTCACGGCATTATATGAAGATGTTCCTATCTATCAAGAATGATAATTTCAAGGTGCGGAATATTTATTCAAGTCAATATGGTTGATTTTTATTTATCAAATCTCTACCAAAGATCATTTTGAAGATGGTGCACAAGATTGGAATGCAAATGCTCAAGGATGTGAATTGATGCTCTATTCAGGGGGAGTTAATGCGCGTTGCACTCTTTTTCCCTTATAAGGTTTTGTCCCAATGGGTTTTCCTTGCAAGGTTTTTAACAAGGCAACCAATAGGCGCATATTCAAACATGTATACTCTTTTTCCTTTTCTTTAAATTTTTTCCCATTGGGTTTTATTTAGTTAAGGTTTTAACGAGGCACATTATTGATTAGACATTCAAGGGGGAGTGTTATAAATAGAACTCTATTTAAGGTGAATGTCTATATTTAGAGAGATTCTAGGGTTTACTACTTGGTGGCTAAGTCACCACCTCCCTATAAATATAGGGGTTCTATTCTATTGTAAACCATCCCAAGTATCAATAAGATTACTCCTCTCTCTACTTTTCTCTCTATTATTCTTGTTCTTATATTATTGTTCTTGTTCTTATATTATTTTATAACAAAGAAAAAAAATATTGTTATTCACTTTCTAAATAATTACTGAACTTCAAAATGATGTAAAGCTCTGAAATAATCATGCTCATCCGGCCTACCCTTCCTTTTAAACCGTTGGTGCCCAAATGATTCAATAATTTGTTCAATTATCAATTACCTTTTTTTGCCAATTTAACCATAAAGTGTATTAGATTATAAAAAAACTCCATAAAGAAATAGAAAACAATGGCCCATGTACAATTACATTTGTGACAATTTCTGTGTTTAGTTTATTTAGAATATCCAGATGTACTAGAACAAAAAAGAGGAATATCCAATCATGGTCTATACAACTCATGCTTGTGACATGATTCATTGTATTTGAGCCCTACTCACATGCTAAGACATTAAGTTGTTGTAATAATAATAATAATAATTAGCCGTCCAAACCTTACTTATTATCGGTCTTGTCATCAGCTAATGTCACAAATTGGAAAAATTTGTGTAGTAATCACTGTGATAAAGCTTCAATATTTTAATGTTTATCGAGTAATGAAGAAAACCACAGCATACCATTTTCAAAAGATTTAACAATAAAAGAAGGAAGCAAAAATACACCAGTCAAGATTTAGAATATGTTATTAATCATGTTGATCATGACAATAAGAGATTGTACTAATTAGGAATTTTGGAGCATCTCTTACAAATACATATACTTCAGTCCATTTCAGATAGATTTTTAGTTTTTCTTTTTCTTTTCGGGTCCAAAATATTTGATCTTTAAAGATATTAAGAAGGATTAACTTTTTTTTCAAGTTACCTTATAATAAAGAGTTTTAGGGTATTTGTTATATTTTTAATAAATAAATTAAAGATGAATAAGATCAATTTCATTATTAATTAATGTTAGAAGGTGAACTTAATAGGTATAAAAACAACTACAAAATTATAAAGTGAACCGAAGAAAATACTATTTAGGGAAAGGGCCAAAAATGCCCCTAATGTATTGATGCTCAAAAATATCATCCATTAACCTTTTGGTCTAAAATACTCCTAACATATTGAAAATGGCTCAAAAATATCCTTACTGTTTTATTTTTGACTCACATGTACCCTTAAAACTAACAAAATATGGATGATAAATTTTTGGTATACTATACATATACATACATACATACATACATACATACATATATATATATATATATATATATATATATATATACACACACATGCGTAAACGAAAAAAATATCCCATACATATTCTTTAAAATTGTGTATTTTAATTATATATAGCACTATTATATAATATATCACATATACTATTATAATAGAAAAAAATACAAGAACTATTCGTTAAAGTTATAACATATTAAAATAAGGGAGTGGTTTCGCTCCATTATAATTTGTTCCAATAGATGTCAATAATTTTGAATAAGTAACATATATTATTGTTAATTTTTAAAGGATGAGATTTATTTATTTATTAATTCCCTATTATAATTATGGTTAAGTTTTTATTAATAAACAAAAACAATGTGTGAATGACCTGTCAATATTATGTTCTTTCCAGAACATTATTTATATATTTTGGGAAGAACGTAACATTGACAAGTCATTGACACATTTTTTTGTTTATTAATAAAAATTTAACCATAATAGTAATAGATATTTAATAAATAAAAAACTCTCATCCTTTAAAAATTAATAAAGACATATATTACTTATTTTAAATTATATTGATATCTAATGGAACATCTTGTAATGGAGAATATATATATATATAATATTATATTGATGGAAGGTGAGCTAAAAATTTACCATCAATATTTTATAGTTTCAAGAGTATATGTGAGCCAAAAATACAATGTTAAGAATATTTTTGAGCCTTTTTTATTATGTTAAAGATATTTTTACACCAAAAAATTAATACGTTAAAGGCATGAGAACAATAGATAAGTACTCAACGTCTCAATCACAAAATAAAAAATATATGTGTGACTTCAAAAATTGATAAAAATAGGTGATAATAATTGTGTTACATTCTCATCATGACTCATGACAGGTACTTATCCTCTTATTAGTTGAATATATTTTGGCTGCATTTGATTGCTACGGTACCTAAAACTGAGCAAATGATATATTAAGTTATTAACCGGCAATGCAAAAGAATATACCGAAATGATTAGGATCCATCCACTCTTTTGGGTTTAAACTCTGGAATCGAAAAATTTCTCGATAGAGAGTGCTTTACCGTCCTTAATTAGTCGGTCTACATGGTGCACCGCTAAATTAATCGGACAATTAGATTTTGCTTTTCAAATATCGGATGACTAAAGAGAAAAAAGTAAGGAAAATAAAAAATCATTACAGCATTTCACCCACAAGAACTAGTTGTAGGAAAGCAGGTCACTGAGAAATTACTTTGCATTATGAGCATGATACTTATACTGGACAATAGTGTTTGATTGGCTAAGACAAAAAGTAATTAATTGAATACTGATTAAGAAGCAAGAGAGACACAATTGCTTATCACTCAGCTTTGCGTTAACTGGCATATATTCTTTGTGCATCATTTGATAATTTTGCAAAGCATAATACAGCTGGGTGATATCAGAAAATTGGAGTAGCTTCATAATGTCATTTGTGACTTGTGTGCAAAATTTGAGGTCATTTGAACGTGATTTGATAGGTTTCAACATCATTGGTGGAATTTGAAAATTTAGAAGTTCTTAGACTTGAATCCGAGTGTGATTTGGTATTTTGATGTTGTTTTGAGTGATCCAAAGGTTCGACTAAGTTCGAATGATGTTATGAGAATTATTGGTATATTTGGTCGAGGTTTCGAGGGCCTCGCGTGAATTTCAAGTGGTCATCGGATCACTATTTATCTTTGAAAGTTGGAAATATTTGATCTCTTATTCTCTTGTGTTGGAAGTGTGACCATAGAAGAAATTACGAGGACCATGGTAGCAGAAATGCGGCCACAGCGGGAATTTTGCAGAACGCGGTACATGAGGGTTCAGGACTCGCGGACTGCGGTAGAATTTTGCGGACCGCAATAGGGATTGTGCGGCCGCGGTGAGAATTACACGGATTGCAAAATGGAAGTTCAGAGAACACTATATAAGCGTGGTTTAGGGTTTATTTCACATCTTGAACTTTGGAAGCTCGGTTTGAGGCGAATATTTGAGATTTTCTCAAGAAAATCATTAGGGTAAGTAATTATAACTCGATTTTGGCTAATAACCATGAATATATCATGGATTTCATCATTTAATTAGTGATTTAGGATGGAATTGAGGAAATTTGTGGAGTTTCATAAAATGAATTTTTGGGTGTTCGATTCGAAGTCGGAATTGAGTAAAAATGGTATAGTTAGTTTCGTAATCGAATGAGTTGTCAGATTTTGTGACTTTTGTCGGATTTCGAGACGTGGGCCATGAGCCCCCCTTTTAACTTTTTGACTTTTGACCTAAAGCTTAGCATTTTCTTATGGGATTTATTCCTTTAGCTCGTGTTGATTGTGTCGAATTATTTATGGTTAGATTCGGAGCATCCGAAGGTATGAGAGGCAAAGGCATAGAGGAGTAGGAGTTTGCTCGGTCTGAGGTAAGTAACCTTTCAAACTTGGTTATGAGGGTTCGAAACCTCAAACTATGTGTTATGTGTTTGATATTGAGTGCACACGCCACGTGACGGGCATACAGACGTGCACCATGATAATTGTGACGTGATTCATTCCATGGCACCGATTAGTGACTCTATCTTGTTGATAATTGTGCTTCCTTCATGTGATGAAGTATTTGGGCTGTAAATCATGCTAGGGCTTCACGATGATATTGTTGAAACCCATAGTGGTCGTCTCTTGCTTTCATCTCATTTCAATGATATTCTATACTCAGTAATATTCATGCATTCTTATCATGTCTCAGCCTCAGTTGTTATTTATTGGCATATCATATTATTTTTTCGGGCTAGTTTCATGACATTGTGAGCCCATGGTGAGACTAGAGAGTGACGACTGAGAGAGGCCTACAATTGATTTTGGGTGACAGTTATTGTGACAGTTATTCAAGCAATAAAAAATTAATTAAATTTGTAACTTTTAGTGGTAATTTTGTTTTTATTACTGGTAAAAAGATATCGTTTACTGGCTAATGGTCACGTGCCGCTAATTTTTCAACTTAAAGAATTTATTAGCAATAATTGCTTTATTGCCGCTAAAGAATTTCCCTAAGGGTCTTTTTTGTATTAGTGTTTTGTATGCATATTCGATTTTTTTCTTGCGTGTTTTTCTAATCTTCCATGTCAAAGTGCCGTAAAAACAAAATTATTCCGAGAAATTGTAGTCTTTCGCAATTATCAGAAATTTGTAGGGCTTCTTAGCAACCCCTCAGTTTGTTGACTGAGATGCAAAACAAACTCTATTTTCTTCTGATAGTGTAGGTCGAAGTCGAAAATTTCTGAAGCAACCACAACAGGTATGACTACAACAATTTTAGAAGTAAAACTAATGTAAACTATGAAAGCAGGACGACGACATCCATTTTGTTATAAAATTGATTGACATTGAGGCGGGCATGAGTTGGAAAGTTGGGGTAAGCAACTGAATTAGGTTTGAGAAGTTGAAGAGTCTTCATCAAAAGCTAAAACAAAGAGCAGTTGAGGAAAAGAGGGCATATCTAATGCGCCTCTTTTTTGTTCACAATTCATATCTTTTTGTGCAGTAGTATTTTTAGTTTACTATACGTCTAGTTACTCCTAATTATTTAAATGTATTTTCAAAATAATTAAAAATTAAAGTACAACAGGAAACTTAATTTATATATTACCAATATATTTTTAACTGATTGAAGAATGAGTTAGCCCATTATTATTAATTCTTAGCAAGTTCTAAGTTTTACCAAATTAACATTTTTACTAATATTGTGAATAGTTACAAATCATTGTGTTTATGTATATATATCCAAAATGAAATTCATCTCCCATGTTTCATATTTTAAAGCCGGTGTAGGTTGTGAAATTTGATCGTAAGAGTATGTTTGGAATATGTATGTTTTTTTAACTTTTTTCTTATCTTATTAACATATCGCACATATGTCTAGTTATATGTGATGTATAGCATAAGAAATTACATATTTTCGGATTTTTAGATTGTCAATAGAAACATAATGGCTAAATAGTCTTCAGATGAGAGGTAGAATTTGTAATTATTGTTGTTCATTTGTCGTACGAGCAAATCGTCATGGTTATGCAACGGGTAGTGGTTGGAGCTATTGTTCCTGCACTGTTTGATACCCAAAGAGTGAGTTGGTTAGAAGAGTTTGAAATCGTCATAGAAGAGTTTGGAATACCTTGCAAAAGTTATAGAAGGTTATCTAGTGATGGCAACAGCTTCTTTGCCCTTTCGGGTAGGGGTAAGGCCCATCTACATATTACCCTCACCAGACTCCACTATATGGAATTATACTAGGTAGTTGTGTTATCTAGTGATGGCACTTTATCGATGCTATATTTTATCTAACTTTTGTCTTCATATCTACAGTTGTCCATGAATATATAGCAAAAAGGCTCCAATAATTCCGTGGGAAGTTTTACACACATACCATTCAGTCCAAATCCATTAAAATGGTTGGAGTTGGACAAAATGATATTTCACTTTATATAGGCTTTATTGGCTATATGATTTTTTTAATGTATTTTCTTTCCATATAATTTGAATTACTCTATATTCATGCTTCACGTTGGTGAAACAGTCAAAAGTCTTTTTAAAGGGTATAAAGTATATGAGAGCACCTTGCTTCACATGGACTTACAAATCCAACGTATTCCATTGGTTCCAGCTGCGACGTCCGAGATGATATTTTTTGAATACTTGTCCTTTTCAGATTAGATAGTAATTCTTGGCCTACTTTTGACTACCTTTGTTAGTTAAATTGAAGTAATCAACTCATCAAGAGTAACGGCCCTTTTTTATTTTTTGTGGCTAACGTGAATTGTCTTTGTTGTTGTTGTGATGTATAAAAGCTAATTTACATTATTATAGTTTAATTTACGCAGACTACTGAGAAATAGAAAATGTTCTGATTCAACTTTAAGTGCGCAAAGTGCTCTTTAGAGATTAATTTCAGTTGAGTTAGTTTTCTTTTTTATGAAAATGTTGAATTTGCGATGCACGATGATTGGAAGCAAGAAGAAGATGGAATGCTATAAGCTGTTACTATTAACTACTGTATTATATTTCGTTAATTTCAGTTTTCTGCAGTCGTGTAAACATCTGAAGTTGAGTTATTTTGGTGGTGAAGAGAAATCAATGTACATCTCCAACTAATTATGTGTGTATATCATGAATTTAGTGTGCTCTGTAGTATAAATTCTATCAAGCCTAAACAAAATTTTAGCGGCTCCACTCAGACATGTAATTAGCCAAAGTAATGTAGCATAAGTTATCTGGACCCTTGGGAAAGGATGTAAGGAAAAGATGCCCTTGTGTGTATGAACACCTCACACACTACTATATTTCTCAATACAAGCTTAATACGAGGATTTATAAATGTGTGCTGCATTCATGCATGGTGGCACTTAAAGGAGATATCAAAGTAACTTTCAGTGGAGGCTTCTCTCAATTATCTTTCGAACTATATATCAAGTTATTAGTATGTGAAGACCATGTCTTTTGTAGTTATTTCTGCATTTTAGTTTAATAAAATGGCTTGGGCATCTATCTTTTTTCCAAACTTGCACAACATGTATGTATCCATGATTTTGGTTCAGTTTAAGTTGACGAATTAGTTGTTTATCAGGAACGTTGTTTACTTTTGAGTTTAAACAGTAGGTTTTGGTGAAGGGTATTTAGGATGTTGACAGACTACTGCAAAAAGTAGTGGCTCATGCAGATATAAATTCCTTTAAGGGATATTTAAACAGAACAAATGCTGTGGATACCATATGCTGTGGATAATAGTTGCTCCCGTTTTGATTTGCCTATAGTAAAAGAAATGATAATGGGAAGTTGCATAGCATATGTTATTTCACCGGATTACAAATCAACTGCAATATATTCATTCGAGATAAGTACAAAATATATAATTGCATAGCTAGAGGCATTTTAGTAAAATCAATCATAGATTTTTTTCTTTCCTTACGACTCTGCCAACCTTGTTGCTAGAGAGTTGAAAATTGAAGTCATCATCTGGTCCTACTGCTAATGCCTTATTAGCGGATCTAGTCTTCTTGTCATACATCTTCAAAGGAGATATTTTTACATTAGAAGCATTGCCATCTTCTAACACCGACGATCCACTATCTGATAAGCTTTTCTCGATGAGAGTTTGCAAAACAGACTTCAGCTGATTCTCGGTCTTTAGATCCTTTGAAAAACAAAAAAAATTAATAGCAGTTGGAGAACAATACTGTTCTTAGTTGCATAATTTTGACTAATAATTGTCAAATATATAAATAATGATGTAAAAGTTCAAATTTCATGAAATTTACCCTACAAAGCTTATCTCTACTTGACCTTTGTTTGTCAAAAGACAATGGATCCTGTTAAACAAAAAATGAAAAGAACATTCATTCTATAAGTTCGTGTTATTTATACTTAAAATTTTGTATGAGGAGATTTGTGAGTTAAAATTTTTTACAGTGATATTGTCTTCGAATAAACTGTTGCTATATTCCTTTAGAAGGTCATCATCATCAGTAAGCTTAAGAACTTTGTGGACTTCAACCTAAGACTCACTATTCTCTTGCTTAACAATAACCTTGCACATGAATTTTTTATAAAGAATATCGTCCAGTTCATGTAACAATCGGGCCGTTCGTTTCATGAGTTACCGCTTCATTTTTCCCATTTCTACTCCTTATTGCTTTGCTTATCAGTTCTTTGAGTGATCGTGTTAGTTGGCTTGGGTTCGAAAATATTTTAGTAAGGTTTGAGACACCTAGTCTCTTTCAATGAAGCTTAAATTGGAAAAGTTAACCGGATGGTGACTTATGTATTAAATGGCTCATTTGTGAGTTTCGATGGTTCAGATAGCTTTGAAAGGTGATTTGAGACTTAGGAGCATAATCATAATGTGTTTTGGAGGCCCATAGTAGATTTAGGCTTGAATGACAAAAGTGGAATTTCGGCATTTTCCGGTTGATAGGTGAGATTTTGATACAGGGGTTGGAATTGAATTGTCGGAGTTGCAGTAGGTGTCACACCTCCTTTTTACATGGATACCCCGAAGGATAAACTCATAAGGGAGTTTTTCCAATGAAAGCAACATTATTCGAAATGAGATTATTTATTTATTTAGAGTCACCACTTGGGATGGGTTTGATTTTTGGTGTCCCAAGTCACCGGTTTATTTAGAATCCCATATCGAGGAAATTTTTCGACTGCCCAAATGGAGTCTGCGAACCAGAAGTTCTAAGTAAGGAATTCTATTGACCCGAAGAAAGGTGTTTGGCACCCTCGGATCCCGTGGTTCTAGCACGGACGCTTAAACTATTACAATTGGCTAGAAATCGGTTTTTTATACATGTTCATCCTATAGTGCGATTTTAAATTATCTTACCACTTTAACATATATATATTTTTTTAAAGAAAATTGCAATGTCGTTAAAACATACCACGAACCACGTTACATAAATACACCCGCGGTTTTTGACATATTTCAACTTCATTGGAATTTGGATTTGGGTCACATAAATATGCACTCGTACTTAGGAAGGTAAAATTTTTACAGACGCGCCTAAGGCGACTAACGTTATCTTTGCGGGAAGCCGTGAAGTCTGATAAACGGCATGTCCCAAATTCCTAAGTATTTTAATATAAATATTTAAAGAGAGCCATGCGATTTGTAGATTTTGTTTGACGCGACACACCTCATTATATTATTCAAAAGTTCGACCTAAAGCAAACTAGGATTTTCTATAAGACGTGCCTCTAATAAAACTTAATCGATTGTTATAAATTCTAAGCCTCAAGTTCGAATCAAGATCTGAACAACAGAATTGCATTATTCAAATTAAATCACTGGGCTTCAAGATCAGCCTAATTAGGAGAGATTTCACTCAAGCCTATTAGCAAATTGCAACCCCAAGGAAAAATTGGACCTCTATTAGGTCTTAAGGTAGCTTTATCTTATGAAAAATTATTCCAAATGTATTCAGTGACAAAGAAATTCAAGGTGCTTTTCAAATCACCACTGTTATTTTTTGAATTCAAAATTGTTTTCAAATTACATCAAATAAATTACTACAGATATTTTAGCAGAAAACATTGATCAAACTAACCCAATCACTGATTATACTGAGGTATTAAACTCGAAACAAAGCTATGTTAACATGCTAAAAAGTTGTTTCCATAATCTCAAGACCAGAAATGCTGAAGTGAAACTGATACTCATAAGTTAAATTATACAGTGATAAACCACTAGATACATTACTCATCAAATGGCAATACAGACTAATCCAACTAACCGAACATACTCTTGTGGATGAATACTAACCTAAATCACATTAGAAAAAAGTCATAATCAACAAAAATGAGAGTCCATACAGTCCAGTTCAGATATAAATTGAATACAAATCCAAATTAAACTTCCTTGAACAAATGTTTATCACCCATTACGTAATCGACTATTATTACATAAGGACTCAATTAAACAAAACAACAAGGATCTCGCTTATGATGCTGCATTTCAACCCCAAAATCAAAAGCTATATTGAGATGAATTTGAAGATGTGTACATGGTATTATTGTGAAACAAAAGAGAAAAGAAAGGTCAGTAGCAGTTCAACAACACACTCAGCAGATCAAAGGTTCACGAGCTCAGAAAAAACAATATCATCCCCCAGAATCAACCAACACACATCTAAACTAGTGCAAATTCACCTAGAACCGACTCAAATTGAAACCCAAGTAACTTCTGAAATTTAAGAAGTTACATGTCAAGCTAGGGAATGAGACTCAATGACTGGGATTCAAAAGTTATCATAGACATTTCAATATAACAGTATTTGTGAATGTTTCAGGATTTTTTCAGACTTTAATACTTTTGAGAATATGGATTATTAACTTCTTGAAAATTTTTTAGAGTTCAGGAATATCAGAATATTTTTTAGGATTTTTTAGACTGCAAAATACTTTGGGAATTTTTCAGAGATTTCAAGCTGCCAAAAAAAAAAAACTTGTGAATGAAGGCATTAAGGTGCCTTTTTGATAGCCAGAGCCTTAGGACAACCCTTTTGTTTGTGTTTACCTATTAGTTCTCCTTTTATTTTCAGATTTTATTTAACTAGTCCCTCATTTCTTAACTTGTTATCCAAGTTACTGCATTGTAATCTTAAAAATCTTATTGGAATCCCATCTAGAATATTTTATGGGTTTCTAAATTAGTTATATGTAAGATTCCTTTTATCCAAGACCTATACTACCCTTCTAAACCACTGAAATTACCAATCTGAGTTAAACCAAACCCCCAACCCTGTTATTAACTTATTAATCCTATTTCAGTTATAACCAAGTTAACTAAACTAACCCAATAACTTCTTGAGGAAAAAACAGAGAACTTAAAACCAATTACTGATTAAAAGTGGAATAAACTATCCTAAACGAACTAAATTAATACATCAAAATCAAAAAATGCCTCACACATGATTGATTAAAGACTATCAAGATTGTAGAAAAAACAGGTTCGAAACACAAAACCAAATTAACAAATAGAGTTAAATCATACTAACAGAAGACGCTAAGGAATACACAATCAAGCAAACCAGACAATCACAACAAAAGGTATAGGAATCAACCCAAAAATAAAATCAGAAGAGATTCACGAGAAGAAAAACCAATTAAAACCTAAAATAAAATCTAAAACAATTTCAAAGAGGGTCATAGATCAAACAGAGATACAGTATTCAAAAATAAAATAAATAAAAGAAAGAAACTCAATAATGTACCTTAAGATGCTGCTACTTCTTTGATATGAAATTCGAGTGCCTCCGGCGGGATTTGACGGCTACTGATAGTGGGTTTGGTACGAGGGAAGTGGGGAGGTTGCATGGTATGAAGGAGGGTCGGCGGGACATGTGAGCCTCAGCTCATGCACCGGTTTACCGAAATAACCTCTTCTCTACCACTTCCTTCTATTGGTTAAGTTTGGATGAATACCATTTGGGTCCAGACTTCGATTTGAAATTTGACTACATTGGCTGGGATTTTAGAGGAAATAAGATTCGACATGGGTTGGGGAGACTGATACGGTGCTATGGTGAATTGCGACTGGTTTGGGTGACCGTCGCCGGACACGGCGTCCACAAATTTATTTATTCGAAAAAGTGGGCTAATATTTGAAGGCTGGTTTTTGGGAAGTTAGAAAGAGGAGGCAGAGAGGAGTAACTACTGTATTTTTGGTCGGGTTTGGAGCTACGCCACCGGCGTCGAAGATTTCCGGTTGGGAAGTTAGAAAGAGGAGGCAGAGAGGAGTAACTACTGTATTTTTGGTCGGGTTTGGAGCTACGCCACCGGCGTCGAAGATTTCCGGCCGGCGACGACGAGGCGGAGGGTGGAGGTACGAGGAAGATGAAACTGTCTCTAGGGTTTATGGCAACTTTGGATAGTTTATTAAACACTTCCATTTAATATGGATCGTTGGATGATAACTATGGACGGACAAGATCGATCAAAGCCGGAGGATCTTAAAACGACGTAGTATTGGCATAATACTACGTCGTTTAAGCGTAAGATGAATTTTCAAATTGGACCGGGTTTGGGTTGGGTTTATGGGTTGGTTTTGAAATGGATTTGGGATTTGGGCAGGGACATTTAAATGTAAAGTGGCCCAATTCGG
Organism: Nicotiana benthamiana; assembly: GCA_034376525.1. Lineage (NCBI taxonomy): Eukaryota > Viridiplantae > Streptophyta > Magnoliopsida > Solanales > Solanaceae > Nicotiana > Nicotiana benthamiana. The sequence goes on from CM067341.1 coordinate 27,404,617, forward strand.
GTCTACTAATAAGAAGACTAAAAATTATATTTGTTTTATTCTTTTTCTATTTTTAATTAATCAATTCTCTTTTGTTTTGTATTTTTATGGATTTTATTAAGTACAAAAAGTAAAATAAAAATAGACAAACCCAACATTTGAACTCTACAATTAAAACTACTTATTTTCTAAAATAGCCTGAATCCTAATTTTTAAAAGTAAAACTAAACAAATGTAGAAAATGACTAGTTTTTGTTATTATTATATTATCTTTTTGTTATTGTTATTTTATACAATAAAAATGTAAAATTGAATCCCAAATGCAAATGTACATATTTTTTTTGTATTATTTATGAATTATATCAATTTAAAATGGAAACAAACACAAAACTATGCAGTTTATTCCTAAAATGCAAATAACAAAAGAAGATTCCTAATTTTAAATGAATTTTATAGGAATATTTCAAGAGAGGCAAAAATCACGTGCTCACAGCGGCCCCTCTTTGCTCGGAACACGAAGGGTTTTCGGGCAAAGATAACTGAGCAACTGAGAGATTTTTTCCTGCTTGGCATTCCGTGAGAAGCATTTCTGAAAACTGTCTGACCAAACCCTGCTTCAAAGTTTGCCTACATATCCTTGGCTACAAAAGAATCAGGTCAGTGTGTTTATGGAGTGTTTTGGTAGAGGGACTACCGTGAGCTGTGATTTTACTACTGATGCTGCTGCTACTGCTCGCTGACCTCCTTGTTACACCAAAAGGAAAATCGAAAACTAAGCTAGCTATGCCTATCAACTATGGGTTACGAGACTTCTATCTATAAATCTCTTGGAGCTTGATCTTGAGTTTTAGCTGGATTCGTCGTGGACCCCGATTTGAATCTTGATGCTCGTAAGCTGTAGGTGCCGGTTCTTTCTTCAGCATTGAAACCAACCAGGACATGCGCGACTTGTGATTTTGAAGCAAATTTGAGCAGTCCGCATCTTTCTTCTCAATCATTATGGATTTTTTTCTTTTTGTTCTTTCTTCTTTTCCTTTATTCTGTATTGAGATTCGCTCTTCCGGTCATCTCGAATCCTGCTCCTTGAGGTAAAACCTATTCGGATGCTAAAACAAACAAACGCAATTTTGTCCCCTAGTTTTCACTGGGAAAATTTCGTGAGTTATTTTCAAAACAAATCTAAGCTGTTTCTTTATTAAGAACAATAAAATCGAGATTGTGTATTTTTGGAGGGATTGCCATGTCATGCTGGGAAAGAAAATGGGTCCTTGCTGGAGATTAGAGGAGGATCTATGGGTTATGCCGGGATATGAGTAATGAGTTCCTGCTAGATATGAAGAAGAAAAATCCACGGGTTATGCCGGGGAGATCTGCGGGTTATACCAGGATAGGAAGAAAAAGTCTCCTGGGTTATGTAAGGTGAATCCGTGGGTTATGCCGGGATAAGAAGAAAGGCTCCTGAGTTATGCCAGGGGATCCAAGGGTTATGCGAGAATAAGAAGAAAAGACTCCTGGGTTATGCCAGGGGGATCCGCGGGTTATGCCGAGACAGGGAGAAAAGACTCCTGGGTTATACGAGAGGGATCCGTGGGTTATGTCAGGATTCGGGAAGAGGAGACTCCTGGGTTAGGCCAGGGGGATTCGCAGGTTATGTCGGGATAAGGAGAAAGGACTCCTGGGTTATGCCAATGGGATCCGCGGGTTATGCCGGGATTTCTGAAGAAAAGACTCTTGGATTATGCCAGGGGAATCCGCGGGTTATGCCTGCATAAGAAGAAAAGACTCATGGGTTATGCCAAAGGAATTCGCGGGTTATGCCAGGATAAGAAGAAAGGATCCTGGGTTATGCTAGGGGAATCCGTAGGTTATGCCGGGATAAGAAGAAAAGCTCCTAGGTTATGCTAGGGGAATCCACGGGTTATGCCAGTATATAGGGAGAAAAGACTCCTGGGTTATGCCGGTAGAATCCAAGGGTTATGCCGGGATAAGAAGAAAGGCTCCTGGATTATGCCAGGGAAATCCGTGGGTCATGCCAGGATAAGGGGAGAAAAGACTCCTAGGTTATGCCAGGGGAATCCGCGGGTTATGCCGGGATAAGAAGAAAAGACTCGGGCTGGGGAAGAAAAGAGAAAGACCCTCAGGTTATGCTGAGGATAAAAAGGGAGATGGCCTCTCAGGTTATGCCGGGAAGACTGGAAAAAGATCCTCGGGTTATGCCAGGGAGGTCCATAGGTTATGCTGATGATAGAGAGAAAGGAATCCTCGGGTTATGCCGGGGAATGAAAGAAAGGAATGCTCAGGTTATGCTGGGGAATGAAATAAAGGAATCTTCAGGTTATGCTGGGGAATGAAAGAAAGAGAAGACCCTCAGGTTATGTTGGGGATAAAAGGAGAATGGTCCTCGGGTTATGCCATGGGTAGAGAGAAAAGAACCCTCGGGTTATTCCAGGGAATGAAAGAAGAATGATCCTCGAGTTATGCCGGGGAGAGCCACAGGTTATGCTGAAAAGGAAGGAGAATGATCCTCGGGTTATGCCGGGGAGGTCCATAGGTTATGTTGGGGAGAGTTGGGGAATGTGGTCCTAGATTTTGGAGGAATGGAGTTAAGGATCGGGGGTCCTATGCTACCATGAGTTCAGTGATTCTCCTTTTCTTCTTTTCTTTTATGAAAACTGCCGGAAAGGAATTATAGAGAACTTCCCTTTTGGTCGACCATTACTGCAAGGCTATTCCCAACTCCTGTTCATTTCCTTCGGTTGATGTGCTACCCATCCAATTGCTTTGGATTACACCTGTTTCAGATTTTCAATCAAAACACTATGGTTAGTTCGAAACGGTGGTCGGTTTTGTGGCCTTGATTGCTTGATCCCGACCTCACTTCTGCTGAGAAGACCTTTAACTTTCCAGACTCTGCCTTATTGGTTGGTCGGAAGAACTCATCTTTCAGATTTATTTCGCCTTCGTAAGCCTTTCGATTGCGATTTCTTTGCCCCAACTTCCATTGTCAGAATCATTCGGTACCCTGCCTTTTGAAATTTTGTTGAGACAATTAGCCCACCTGGGCTTAACCTTTCTAATCTTCATTTTTCCTTTGTGGGCATTTGACTTCGATTTTCTTTCTTTCCAACCTTTTCTGCTTCTGAAGCGCCAACCATCATGGCCAGCCAGGATCGACTAGAAGCACTCGCTGAGACTGGGCATTTTCTGTAGTCCTTGCCTGGCGAGACCTATGAAACCGGTCTTACCAACTTTTCTTGCGGAATAACCATGGAATCAAAGTTAAACCGAAAGGGATTCAAGGAAGCAGTATACAAAAGCAATCATAGAGAAGCGTACCTTTGGGGGAAGAGAGAAGGACTTATTTAGGGGTGAATGCCGACTTCAAATGGATATGATATGCTCCTCGGACTGGATGCCCGACCCGTACAACATTTCCAGCTTCTCGTGAACCGTATTTCAACATTTCGGAACCAGGGAGACTTGCCTAGGCTTTTGATAATGATATATCCTCTTTTCGGCCGAAATCGCCCTTTGCAGTTATTCGCCAATCGACCTCTCTCAGTTCTCTTCTCCCGTCGCCCGATAGTGCTCTTACGCGTTTTCACTAAACGGACTCTCTAATTTTTATTTTCTTTACTCACCATCACCTTATTATTCTCGAAAGTTTTCACCGATAAGACTGTCTCATTTTATTTCTCTCAATTTTGAGTTGTATCAAATACCAACAATGGCGTTTGTCGTTTCCCTACATTTTCCAATTGATCGGAAGGACTTGGGCCAGGTTTTGGGTAAAACGAGTTTGGATAGAACTGCAACTTTGAAACAGTTTTAGCGGGTTCATGGCCGAACCATTACATCATCTTCCCAGTTTACAATCTTTGGGAAATTGGGGTTTTTGTTTTGGTGTGACTGAACCTCAGGGAGAGGCTGCCTACGTATCCTTTCGGAATCAAGTCAGACGTAGTTCAGGAAGTGTTTCCTACAACTAATTTTGTTTTGTACACATTTTTATTTTTTCTTCCTTTTTTATTCTTTTGTTTTGTTTTCTTTTTTTTTTGATTGTTTTTCTTTTCTTTTTTTCTTCTTTTTTTTTGAATAGCACTTCCGAGTTACAAAGAGGGTGATCAAAGAAACGTAACCGACTCAAAGAGTTTGCAAAGGATTGATAGTGTTTGGGGTAGAGGGAAAGAAAGCCTTCATCATATCAACCAGATTGAATCATTGCTGCAGGGAGTTCAAACACAGTACCTTTTTACTGCATCTGCATTCACTGCTTCTTCAGGATTGTCTCCCTCGATGTCGCCCAGGTTTAATGCTCCTTTGGGTAGTATTTTTCTAATAATGTATGGGCCTTTCCAGTTAGGAGTAAAGTTCTCTTTAGCTTCCTGATGGTGAGGGAGAATACGCCTCAATATAAGCTGTCCAATCTCGAAATTCCTGGGGCGCACTTTCTTGTTGTAAGCGCGGGCCATTCTTTGTTGGTACAACTGCCCATGACATAGCGTGGCCATTTGTTTTTCGTCAAATAATGACAACTTCTCAAGCCGAGTCTTAACCCACGCACTATCCTCAATTTTTGGTTCGACGATTATCCAGAGTGAAGGAATTTCTACCTATGCGAGTGTAACAGCTTCAGTTCCATAGACCACTAAGTATGGGGTTGCCCTACCGATGTACGTATCGTTGTGCGATATCCAAGCAATGCAAAAGGCAGCTTTTCATGCCATTGTCTTGAGCTTTGAATCATTTTTCTCAGAATCTTCTTGATATACGTTTTAGTTGCTTCGACGGCACCATTGGCTTTGGGCTTGTAAAGAGTGGAGTTTCTATGTGTTATCTTGAATTATTCACATATTTCTCCCATCTGTCGACTATTCAGGTGGCAGCATTGTCTGTAATGATGGTTGCAGGAATATCGAAGCGACAAATGAGGTTGGAATGTACAAAGTCTACCACAGCTTTCTGGGTGGATGACTTAAATGTGATGGCTTCAACCCACTTTGTAAAGTAGTGAATGGCAACCAATATGAATCTATGTCCATAGGAGGCTTTTGGTTCGATTGGACCAATGACGTGCATGCCCTATGAAGCAAATGGACAAGGTGCTAACATAGGATGCAATTCAGTTGGTGGTGCATGAATCAAGTCACAGTTCACCTGACATTGATGACATTTTCGAACGAAGCTGAAGCAGTCTTTCTCCATGGTTATCGAGTAGTACCCTGCCCGAAGTATTTTCTTTGCCAACACATACCCGTTCATATGAGGCCCGCACACTCCCGCGTGTACTTCGTGCATAATCCTTCCAGCTTTATCGGTGTCAACACATCTTAGAAAATTGAGATCTGGGGTCCTCTTATACAAGATATCACCGCTCAAGAAGAAACCACTTGCATGCCGTCTGATGGTTCTCTTTTTATTCCTAGTGGCTTGCTTGGGATATTCTTGTGTTTTCAGAAATTTCTTAATATCATAATACCATGGCTGAGTGCTGGATTCTGCCTTAGTCACATTACAAACCCATGCCTTTCCCTGATGTCGATTTCCAAGGGATTGATGTAGGCGTTTTTCGGGTAAGGCAACATCAAAGACAAAGTAGCGAGTGCATCTGCTAACTCAATATGACAGCGAGGAATGTACCTGAAAACCGACTTGAAACGGTTGCTGAGATCCTCCACATGCTATCAATAAGGGATGAGTTTGACATCTCTCGTTTCCCACTCCCCTTGGGCTTGCCGGATAATCAGATCTGAATCCCCCATAATCAATAGTTCCTCAACGTCTTGGTCGATAGCCATATTTGATGCCCATGATGCAGGCCTCATATTCAGCTGTGTTGTTGGTGCAGAAAATCCGAAGCCGAGCCGTGGCTAGGTAGTGTTGACCAGTGGGTGAGATTAAGATTTCCCCAATTCCTACGCCTTTCCCATTTACCGTTCCATCGAAAAACATTTTCCAAGCAGTGATGTCCTCAGCCGTTACCTCCACCGAGTTCACCTCTTCATCTGGGAAATAAGTATTCAGGGGTAGAGATTCATCATCAACCGGGTTCTCAGCTAGATGATCTGCTAGTGCTTGGGCCTTCATTGCTGTGCGAGTGACATAAGCTATGTCGAACTCCGTGAGCAGGATTTTCCATTTCGCCAATCTCCCTGTGAGCATTGGTTTTTGGAATACATAGTTCAATAGATCCATCCTGGTTATGAGGTAGGTGGTGTGGGCTTGCAGATAATGTCTCAATTTTTGAGCTACCCAACTTAAGGAATAATAGGTTCTTTCTAGCAAGGTTTATTTGCCCTCGTAGCTAGTAAACTTCTTGCTCACGTAATAAATGGCATGTTCTTTCTTTCTGGTGACAACATGGAGCCCGAGAATGCACCCAAAAGAGTTCTCCAGGATTTTCAGATATAGAAACAATGGCCTCCCTGGTTCCGGCGGGACTAAGACTAGTGGATTGGATAGGTAATCTTTAATCTTGTCAAAACCTCTTGACACTCATCAGTCTACTTGATTGTTGCATCCTTTTTAACAACTTGAATATGGGCTCGCACGTAGAAGTCAACTGGGCGATGAATCGGCTAATGTAATTCAGTCTTCCCAACAGGCTCATTACATCCTTCTTGGTTTTCGGAGGAGGTTAATCTCGAATGGATTTTATCTTGGTTGGGTCCAGCTCAATACCCCTACGGCTGACTATGAACCCCAGGAGCTTGCTCGATGGGACCCCGAATGCACACTTCGCTGGGTTTAATTTCAAATCATACTTGCGAAGCCTTTAAAAGAACTTTCTTTGGTCCCGTACATGATCACCTTGAGTCTTAGACTTGATAATCACGTCGTCCACATGTACTTCTATCTCCTGATGCATCATGCCGTCGATGATAATAGTCATAGCCCTCATATACGTTGCCCCAACATTCTTTAAAACTGAAAGGGATAACCCTGTAGCAATAAGTACCCCAAGGTGTGGTGAAGGCAGTTTTATCAACATCCTCCTTATCCATCAACACCTGGTTATATTCTGCGTAGGAGTCCACGAAAGACTGTATCTCGTGTTTGGCGCAGTTATCAACAAGGATATGGATATCTGGTAAAGGGAAGTTATCTTTGGGACTTGCCTTGTTCAGATCTCTATAGTATACACACACTCAGGTTTTCCCGTCTTTCTTTGGCACTGGAACTACATTGGCTAGCCATGTGGTGTATCGAACCACTCGGGTTACTCCCACCCCAACTACTTTGTGATCTCTTCTTTGATCTAATCACTAACATCAGGCTTGATCTTTCTCTATTTTTGTTGGACTGGAGGACATTCGGGGTATGTAGGCAACTTATGAACCACTAAATCAACACTCAATCCTGGCATATCATGGTAGGACCAACCAAACATGTCTTTGAATTCAAAAAGGAGTTGAATAAGTGAGTCCCAGATTTCCTCATTTATATGGATGCTTATTTTGGTTTCCCTGGTTTCACCGGGACCACCCAAGTTAACTGGTTCGGTATCATTTAGATTTGGCTTAGGTTTATTTTCAAAATGTTCCAGTTCTCGATTGATTTCCCTAAAAGCCTCTTCTTCGTCATATTCTGATTTTTAGTTCATTATTTCACAATTAGGTGGCATGTTTGAATCGGAGCACGAAGTTCATGAGCATGCCATGTTATTTAAAGCCGGGTTATTGGAACTGAAAGAAATGAATAAAAAGAAAACAACAAATCAAAACGAATAAAGGAATATTGACGATGAAATATTGATCTCATTTCTTTGGAATTGTAAGATAACAGGGTTTACATTTGGAAAATTAAAAGGACAAAAACCCTAAAGGAAACAACCCGAACTACACCCTATGATAACTCGTAAAGCAAGAAAAAATGGAAAGACAGGACTACCGGGCCTCCCGCCTAATTGGGAATGGCGTAGCCTTCCAATTTTTCAATTTGTTATCCGGTCCCATGTAGAGCACCTCAGCGGTGCTCGAGCCTTCTCCAAGCTGGACCATGTTGGCTTCATACAATAGTTTTCTCATGGCCCCACATATTTCTTCGATTTCTTCAGCTGTTAAGGTCACATCTTCTTCCTCTTCATTGTACTTTGGCTTCACAAATTTTTCGTTCAAGTGGGGTAAAGGTTGAGGTAAAGCCCATCAATTACGCTTTCTGTGATTCGCCCATGTTATATGCTATGGTGTCGGGTGGAAGCCTATCCCGAAAAACTTCTCTGCAGTGGGCAAGGAAATCGGCTCAGCTATCCCTTGTAATGATCTTCCAAGTCCCTTCCCCGGTTTGAATCCTTGTTATATCATCTCTCTAGCCACCATGATTGAGGCATTGGAGAGGAAAGGCTGGGGAGAGGGTTTGCCCTCTTCATGTTGATCAGCCACCACAATTTCGAAAGCTTGATAGACCATATGCTCACTCCCTTCTTTAGCTTCGAGGTAGGGGACGAAGGGAGCACGGTAAATTGACTGTTCATCTTTACCATGTACCATGATTTCTTGGTTCTCATGTTCAAAGTTCAACATCTGGTGCAGAGTAGAAGGCACAGCTCCCGCTACGTGCCATGGTCTTCCCATGAGGTAATTTTAGTATGTGTCCATATCTAATACTTGAAAGGTTACCTCAAAATCAACTTGGCCAATGGATAAGACCAGATCAATCTCTCCAATTGTGTCTCTTTTGATTCCATTGAAAGCTTGAACAAATACATTATTGAAGCGGATCCTTTCTGTCCCGATTTCCATTCTCTATAATGTTGAAAGTGGGCATATGTTCACCCCGGAGCCTCCATCTACCATTACCCTTTTAACGCAGTAGCCTTCACATTTGACGGTTAGATGTAGGGCTTTGTTGTGGCGGCTCCCTCTGGAGGCAAATCATTTTTGCTGAATGTGATCTGATTGACAGCGAAGAATCTTTCCGACATTCTCTCCAATTTTTCCACATAGGTTTGAGCTGGCACGTAGTCCTCATTGAGAGTTTTGGCTAGCACCTTTTGGTGCTCAGGGGAATCTATCAGCAAGGATAATAAAGAGACTTTATAGGGGACTTCTGAAGCTTGTCCACTACTTCATAGTCATGCATTTTCATCTTTTGAAAGAAGTCCACAGCCTCTTCGGCACTTACTGGCTTCTTGGGTGGGAATCGCCTTTTGGTAGCACTATTCACTTCCTCCAAGTCAGAGTATTTCTTTACAGGGTGACTTTCTTGAGTTTCTCCAGTGACTTCTTTGCCTTTATATGTCACAACCGTTTCTTGATAGTTCCAAGGGACTGCAAAAGGGTTTGTCATGGGCCTCTGAGGTGTACGACCAACCACCACAGGCTCATTCAGCCTTGGCGGATTAGTTGGTCCCCTCACCATATAGGTTCCTTTGGGTATGTACATAGTCCTATTCAACTCAAATCTCTTTGGGGGATTCATGGTCAACTACTTTTCCCTACGACCCCGTGGGACGTAAAAGACAGTTTCTTTGACAGGTGTCGCCTCAGTTTTAACCTCAACCTTCTTTTCAGTTTTTGGGTGTGTGGTTTTATTCTTCTTTTCCTCTTCACCTTTCTTGGAGCCAGCTCTTGGATTTTTATCTGCGTCAATAATAGCAATTATAGCTTTCAAAGAAGGGTTGAATTCTTTATCTTCGCAGATCATCCCGATTACCGACCCGTTGTTGTGCGCTGGAAACGGGTTGTTAATCATATTCGGGACATATTCATCCCTCAAAACTGTTTTCCTTTATTCTATTAGATCTTCCAAACCGTTGCAGAGTCCAACAATTATCTGTTTCATGCTCTTCAGCCCCTGATTGATAAGCACACCGAACACCCTGTTGGTAAGAAGGTGACTCAGGGTTTTGTCTATTCAGCGGTACAGGTTGAAATAGACCCAACTGGACAAGCTTTGGGAACATGGTGGAATAGGACTCCCCGATTGGCATAAATTTTTTCCTTCTGGGTGGCTCCCTGGGACGGAAATGTTTTGAGGAGGGCGGGGATTATAGTGGTTTTGATGGGGAGGCTAGTTTCTCGGAGCCTTGTTCGTGTTGGCTTGCTGCTGCGGTCGTGCAAATTGTTGGGCATTCATAAATGCATAAGGCTAGGGAGCATAATGCATGTCTTGATGAGGGTAATAGTGTTGAGGGGTTCTTTCTGAGAACATGGGCCTATGTTGTCTTCTTATATCGGATGCTGCCATCAAGGCTTCTTCTTTCTTTTTGTTCCTTGCGACTCCTGCCGACCCGCCTTGGATGGTGTGGGAGGTTTCTATGATGGCTGAATGACTTAAAATTCTTCTCGTTTTCAAACAATTTTCTACCATCTCGCCAATCTTGATTGCTTCCGCAAAAGGCTTGCTCATAGCCGACATCATGTTTTGAAAGTAATCTGCTTCCGGGGCCTGGAGAAAAATAGTGACCATCTCTATTTCATCCATAGGTTGCTTAAACCCTCGATGCCTGTTCATGCCACTTAGTGGCATATTCTCTGAAACGCTTTGAAATCTTCTTCTTCAAATTTGCAAAAAAATTCCTGTCTGATGCGATGTCAATGTTGTCTTGAAATTGCCTTTCAAAATCTCTGGCAAGATCGTCCCAAATGTGCCATCGGTCTTGGTCCATATACCACTCCGAGGCAATGCCTACCAGACTTTCTCTGAAGTATGCCATCAACAACTCTTCTTTTCCGCCATCCCCACTCAATTGGTTGCAATTCTTATTTAGGTGAGCAATGGGGTCGCCATGACCATCATACGTTTTGAACTTTGGCGTCTTTAGTCCCATGGGAAGATGTACATGCAAGAACATGCATAGATCTGTATAAGAAACACTCTTTTGCCCACTCAGACCCTGCATATTCTTTAAGGTCTGCTCAAGGCTCCTCATTCATCTTGCTATCTCATCTTGTTCAGGCACATTATGAGTTTTATCCTGCACTGGCGTAAGCTCATATGTCGGTTGAGGATAAGTGTAGGTAGGGTATGGAGGAGGCTCAGTTTGGTAATTGGGGGTTTGGAATGTAAAAGCCATCGGATGAAACATGGGTCTTGTCACTGCGGGCTGTGTGGTGGATACACATGGAGGAGCCGTAAAAATATTGGGGAATGTGCTGGATGTGAACACTTGAGGGAGAACTTCGGAAGGTGTTCCAACAAAATTGGCCGGTATGGTAGGTTTTCCCAATATGATGTTTTGATGGCTAATGGGAACAGCGGAAGTTCCCCCCAATCTTGGGAAGAGCTCAGGAAATCCAGGGATGGCGCTCAGAGGATCTTTTCCATTCGTCTATGCATCCCACATATCCATGAACCTAAGACGTAGGATCCTGTTTTCCTCGAGTGCTAAAGATTCTGAGCCCGGGATGCCTGTGATTCGGCTATCCTATGAGATGCGAATTTCCGACAATGTCATTTCAGACGATATTTTTGTGTTTCCTTTCGATCTGGTGAAATACCGATGTGATGCAAGCTTACCACAAACCAACCACCGCTAAATCCTGGACTGGAGTTTCGACAACGAGAAACAGTTAGTTTGAGACAGATAACAGATAGGGAATCGCATATTGGTGTGTGATGCACCTATACAATTAATGGATGTCTACATGTTTGCAATGGTTGCATGTGGCGTCCTGGCTTTTTCTCCATTTCCTTTCTTTTGATTTTCACTCTCTATTTTTCTTGCTTTCCCTCTTTTGTTTTTCTCCCTCTCCCGTATTTCTTTTATTTGGGTTTTCTCTATTAGGACTTTTCTCTCTTTTCTTTTTCATTCCTCCCATTTTGCTTTTTGTTTTTCTTTTTAAGATTACAGTCGAATCCTATGAAGATTTCCTGCGTATCATGCCCCGCATAAATCAGACCAAGCATAGTTCATGCAAAATAAAAATTGAAGAGTTAAATATTTTGGAATTTTCAATTTTCATAGTAACAAACTTTGGTTACAAAGACTCGAAAACTGACAGACTCCCATGAAAGATGAACTACAGATTCGAAGAACAACTAACCATGCGTAAAAAAAAACAGACTGAAAGACTTTAAGAAAAATACAATCTCAAGAAATCACGAATAAATTAGGGCTTCAATCGCTCCTGGGACCCACAAGGCATCGCTCGGCCTTGCTGCAACTCGACTAGCTAAATCCTCTTGGGGGGGGGATGAAGATCTTCCATTACGTAGTGAACAAAAAGCATCGCGGTGGCAAAGAACATAGATCTAGGCATATCCTCGCAGCTGCTACACTTCATTGGGATATAGTGGCGAATTCTTTTGATTCTCTCTCTTATGACACCTTTCTCCTGTAATAATCGCCCAATCTGCTCAGTTCTGGCTCCCAAAATTTGTTTGGCTACTTGATTATGCTTTTGAAGCTGTTGAAAATCCAATTGTAATTGTGTTAATGCTGTGTAACAATGTTTCCTTTCAGTTTTGAACTCTTTTGCCTGTTTGAGCATTTTGTTTTCTGCAATGATGACCATTTTCTTTAATCCTGCCACTTTACCATCAAACTCTTCTTTTAGTTGCTTAACCAGATATGCTCGTTCTGCTGTATTTTCAGCCAATTGTTTTCTAGCCCTGGCTAGTTCCCTTTCCATTTTGTTCAAATCCAAGCTGTAGTCACTGACCTTCTATCTTAATACATCTCTAAGTTTTATATCCTTGGCGCTTCGGACAGGGTTTTCAACTGCAGCTTTCATTTTCTGAATTTGGTCCCGAAGGCCTTCATTTTCTGTGACCCGTTTCTGCTTTTTGCCCTCATCTGTGGCAGCCTGCAAATCTTTTTGTAATTGCAAATTCATGACCTGCTTCTCCAGTTTGCTTATCGTATCCCTGTGGTCGTTTTCTTTAGCAAACCACTCCCACTACTCTTGCAACGCTTCAATGAATTCCTGGAGATGGGGCCTTTTAGCTGTCCTCCCGAACTAAATTTCTCTCCTGCACCAAGCAAGGTATCATGGCGACACTTCGCCTCTGAACCGATCCCGTAAACGAGTGTTTCCTGCTAGGTATTGGCATTCATTCTAAATTATGCGGTCGTTGCTTTGGGGAACTGACCATCAGGTCCAATCGCGACTACCCGGATACATAGATCTTTGTATTTTGGCACTATCTGGAACCTCTCGAGTTATCTCAAGACCCGATGCGGGGCACAAGGCTGGATGCTTCTAAGGCCTATCAGAAGGAAGTGAGGCTCCATTGCAGGCATGTATATGATCTCTTCCACTGACAACCATTCCAACGTCCACTCTATTTGACCGGCAGTGAGGGACTGAAAGTAAGATATCCATTATGTTACTCCTTCGGGTAAACTGAGCCCTTCAATCCTTATATAAAATTCCGTTATACAAGTTTTCTCCGCTGAACCATCGCTCATAAACTCAGGACGGTGGCATAGATGTTCGGTTATCCACATTTGCAACAACAAATTGCACCCCTCAAAGAAATCTTTCCCGGCCTTGCAAGTTGTGAGAGCACGGAAGATCTCAGCTACTATCAAAGGCGCGAGTTTGCACTTAGCTTGGGTGCGTAGAGTGCTGACAACCCCTGTTAATTGTAAGTCAATGCCCATCTTTCCTCAGAAACACCAGGAGCCCTAGGAAATCCACCATTAAAGCGAAACGTCGATGCTCTTCCCATTTGATGCAATTTCCTTTGCTGCAGATTTTGTTCTCTGGTTTGTTGAACCCTCTATATGACCATATCTACTATACATGAACGAAAAGGTGCAAAACCCAGCTGCCAAGTTCGAGTCGTGCACCACTCTGCTTATTTTCAAGGTATCTAAGAATTTATGCACAACTACAACTCTTGGTACAACCAAATGCTTGTGTCTTAAAGGAAGCTTAACATCCCCAATGTACCCGGCTATTTCCTCTAAGGTCGGGGTCAGTTCAAAATCAAAGAAGTGGAACACATTGTGCGCCGAGTCCGAGCACGTGACCAATGCTCTTATAATGTCTCTCGGGGTACAATCTCCAACAGTCCGGGAAGGCCTCCCAAATATTTCTTTGCCTCGTCTTGCCCTTTTCTACCTAGATCATTCCACCACAGCCGCAACTCCAAAGGGATTCTGCTTATTAATGAGAGAGGTTCGTTTTGGATTGTGCTCATCCTGCACATTTATTAATGCGAATTAGCAACTTTGGAATATATTCCATTTGACTTCAAAAATCAAAATTAACCCCCTTCTTTTATGAAATTCATTTTCTAAAACTAAAAGTCCAGCTTTACAAAAACGGCCTTTCAGCACTTCCGAAGGAAGATCCTAAGGCTGTGCCCGCTAACCGGCCAAAAAATAAAATAAAAATCCAAAGGTGACCATTTGTGGAAAATCAGACTTCCAGCATCCCTTTCGATTACATTCGTCTTTTCTTGAAAAAACGACATCACCCAATTTATTTGGAACAACAAATTAAATTTTGACATTTTTGTTTTTTTTGTTTTGGCTATTTTTGCAAAAAGGGAGGTTGGACCAGATGAGGGTTGCCTATGTATCTCACACCTGGTGAGAATCAAACCGGCGTAGTTTTGGCAAACGTTTTGTAAAAAACCAAAATTGGTTAAAAAAGGTCTCTTTTCTTTATCTTTTCAATTTAAAAAATCCGGCAGCATTTGGGTACTTTTTGAACATTTGTTTTGCGAAATAAGAGGTTACCCTCATTTAGCCCGAATACCGTTATTTTCTCAATTTTCTCTCCTTATTGATAAGATGGTCAACATGAAAATCCAAAGCAAATAAATGCACAAGTAGCACGTAATATACATCAGGATGGTCTTTTTATTTCGGGTCACTATCCTAGAAGGACCCAACCCCTGTGTTGAGTCCCTCTAAGTCAAATGCATGTGATGAAAACAAACGTTCCTACTAGGGATCCAGCATGCTGTTTTCTTATACTAGGTTCAGAACCTAGGTATTTGTTCTAAACTATGTACCCGAACGGACAACTCGAGTCGAGAAGAGGGCTACGTACCGGGGACCCGCAAGATCGTCCGACTTAGTAGCTTGTCTGAGACTCTTTCTTATTTCAAGGTATGACACTAACAGAATAAGGAGTCTCAACCAACGAGCACATCCCCGAAGATAAGAAGAGAAGAGTTTCGTAACAGTTTATATACAATTCATCCAATATCAAAGCGGTAAAGCATTTAGCACTTATAGCATGGATAATTTAATCAAATCAGATAAAGCCAAAAATAACAGTAATACTAAGATCTAATTCTTGAACCCTGAACCAGAGATTCTGGGTTCGATCCCCAGCAGAGTCGCCAGAGCTGTCACACCTCTTTTTTACATGGATACCCTGAAGGATAAACGCATAAGGGAGTTTTTTCAATTAAAGCGACATTATTCGAAATAGGCTTATTAATTTATTTACAGTTGCCACTTGGGATAGGTTTGGCTTTTGGTGTCCCAAGTCACCGGTTTATTCAGAATCCCAAATCGAGGAAATTTTTCGACTGCCCAAAAGGAGTCAACGAACCAGAAATTCTAAGTAGGGAATTCTGTTGACCCGAGGGAAGGTGTTAGGCACCTTCGGATCCCGTGGTTCTAGCACGATCGCTTAAATTATTACAATTGGATAAATATTTGATTTATTATTCGTGTTCATCCTATAGTGCGATTTTAAATTACCTTACCACTTTTAATATATCTTTTTTAAAGAAAATTGCAATGTCGATAAAAAATGCCACGAACCACGTCACATCAATGCACCCGGGGTTTTTGACATATTTCAACTTCATTGGGATTTGGATTTGGGCCACATAAATGTGCACCCTTACTTTGGAAGGTAAATTTATTACAGACGCGCCTAAAGTGACTAACGTGTTATTATCTTTGCGCAATGCCGTGAAGTTTGCTAAACGGCATGTCCCAAATTCCTAAGTATTTTAATATAAACATTTAAAGAGGGCCATGAAATTTGTAGAATTTTTTTGGCACGGCACACCTCATTTTATTATTTAAAGGTCGGCCTAAAGCAAATTAGGATTTTCTATAAGATGTGTCTCTAATAAGACTTAATCGATTGTTATTAAATCCGAGCCTCAAGTTCAAATCTAGATCTGAACAAAAGAATTTCATTATTCAAATTAAATCACTGGGCTTGAAGATCAGCCCAATGAGGAGGGATTTCACTCAAGCCCATTAGCGAATTGCAACCCCAAGGAAAAATTGGACCTCCAATAGGTCTTAAGACTGCTGAATCTTATGACAAATTATTCCAAATGTATTCAGTGACAAAGAAATCCAAGGTGCTTTTCAAATCACCACTGTCATTTTGTTGAATTCAAAATTGTTTTCAAATTACATCCAATAAACTACTACAGATATTTTAGGAGAAAACATTGATCAAACTAACACAATCACTGATTATACTGAGGTATTAAACTCGAAACAAACCTATGTTGACATGCTAAAACGTTGTTTCCATAATTTCAAGACCCGAAATGCTGAAGTGAAACTGATACTCATATGTTAAATTATACAGTGATAAACTACTAGACACATTACTCATCAATTGGAAATACAGACTAGTCCTACTAACCGAACATACTCTTGTGGATGAATACTAACCTAAATTACATTAGAACCAAAGTCAGAATCAACACAAATGAGAGTCCACACAGTCTAGTTCTGATATAAATTGAATACAAATCCAAATTAAACTTCCTTTAACAGATGTTTATCACCCAATACATAATTGACTATTATTAAATAAGTATTCAATTAAACAAAACAACAAGGAGCTAGCGTATGATGCTGCATTTCAGTCCCAAAATCAAAAGCTACATTGAGACGAATTTGAAGATATGTACATGGTATTATGATGAAACAAAGGAGAAAGGAAAGGTCAGTAGCAGTTCAACAACACACCCTGCAGATCAAAGGTTCATGCGCTCAGAAAAGAAAACAGTATCAACCCCTAGAAACAACCAACACACATGGAATCCAGTAAATATTCACCCAGAACTGACTCAAATTGAAACCCAAGTAAATTCTAGGGAATGGGACTCAATGACTGGGATACAAAAGTTATCATAGACATTTCAATATAACAGTATTTATGAATGTTTCAGGATTTTTTCAGACTTTAAGACTTCTGGGAATCTGGATTTTTAACTTTTGGAAATTTTATTTGGGTTCAGAAATTTCTGAATATTTGTTATGATTTTTCAGACTGCATAAGACTTTGGGAATTTTTCAGAGATTTCATACTTTCAAAAAAAAACTTGTGAATGAAGGCATTAAGGTGACTTTTTATAACCAAAGCCTTAGGGCAACCCTGTTCTTTGTGTTTACCCATTAATCCCCCTTTTATTTTCAGATTTTATTCAACTAGTCCCTCATTTCTTAACTTGTTATCCAAGTTACTGTATTGTAATCTAAAAAATCTGATTGGAACCCCATCTAGAATGTTCTAGGGGTTTCCAAATACATTTTATGTAAGATTCCTTTTATCAAACACCTATACTGCCCATCTAAACCACTGAAATTACCAATCTGAGTTAAACCAAAGCCCCAACCCTGTTATTAACTCATAAATCCTATTTCAGCTATAACCAAGTTAACTAAACTAACCCAATAACTTCTTGAGGACAAAACACTAAACTTAAAGCAAATTAATAATTAAAACTGGAATAAACTATCCTAACAAACTAAATGAACAAATCAAAAACAAACAATGCCTCACAGAGGATTGATTAAAGACTATCAAGATTGTAGAAAAAACAAATTCGAAACACAAAACGAAATTATCAAACAGACTTAAATCCTTCTAACAGGAGACCCTAAAGAATACACAATCAAACAAACCAGACAATCAGAACAAAAGGCATAGGAATCAATCCAAAAATAGAACCAGAAGAGATTCATGAGAAGAAAAAGCAATTAAAACCTAAAAACAAAATCTAAAGCAATTTTCAAGAGGGTCATAGATCAAACAGAGATATAGTAATCAAAATTAAAATAAACAAAAGAAAGAAACTCACTAATGTGCCTTAAGATGCTGCTACTTCATTGATATGAAATTCGAGTTCCTTCGGCGGGATTTGACGGCTACTGATGGTGGGTTTGGTATGAAGGATGTGGGGAAGTTGCATGGTGTGAGTTTGGTTGAGTTTGGATGAAACACCGTTTGGGTCCAGACTTCAATTTGAAATTTGACGAAACTTGCTAGGATTTGAGAGGAAATAAGGTTGGAAATAAAATTTGGGACTGGTTTGGGTGACTGCCGCCGGACACGGCGTCAACAAATTCATTTATTTGAAGGATGGTTTTTGGTGTGTTTGTGTGGGGGGGGGGGTTAGAAAGAGGACGCGGAGATGAGTAACTGGTGTATTTTTGGGAGGGTTTGGAGCTATGCCGCCGCCGGCGGCAATTTCGGGCCGGCGGCAACGAGGCGGAGGGTGGAGGTACGAGGAAGATGAATCTGTCTCTAGGGTTTGTGACAATTTTGGACAGCTTTATTAAACATCTCAAACTTATATGGATTGTTAGATGATAACTATGGACGGACAAGATCGATCAAGGCTAGAGGATCTTAAAATGACGTAATATTACGTCGTATTGGCATAATACTACGTCGTTTAAGCGTCTGATGAATTGGTAAATTGGACCGGGTATGGGGTGAGTTTATGGGTTGGTTTTGAAATGGATTTGGGATTTGGGCTGGGACATTTAAATGTAAAGTGGCCAAATTGGGGTCTCCTAATAAGAAGACTAAAAATTTTATTTGTTTTATTCTTTTTCTCTTTTTAATTAATTAATCCTCTTTTGTTTTGTATTTTTATTCATATTTTATTAAGTAAAAAAATTAAATAAAAATAGACAAGACCAAAATTTAAACTCTTCAATTAAAAATACTTAATTTCTAAAATAGCCTGAATCCTAATTTTTAAAAGGAAAACTAAACAAATGTAGAAAATGACTAATTTTTGTTATTATTATGTTCCCTTTTTGTTTTTGTTATTTTATATAATAAAAATGTAAAATTGAATCCCAAATGCAAATGTACTTTTTTTTTGTATTTTTTATGAATTATATCAATTTAAAATGCAAACAAACATAAAATTATGCAATTAATTCATAAAATGCAAATAACAAAAGAAGATTTCTAATTTTAATGAATTCGATAGGAATATTTCAAGCGAGGCAAAAATCACGTGCTCATAATAGGTCCATTATATCGTTTGGAATGTGTGTGCAAAATTTTAGGTCATTTAGACGTGGTTTGATAGACTTTTTGATCAAAAGCATAATTCGGAAGATTTTGAGAGCCCTAGGCCTGAATCCGACGTGTTTTGGTTGATTTGATATTGTTTGAGGTAATTTAATGATTGGTATAAGTTTGGATGCTAGTAGATGACTTGTTTGTGTCTATTTTTTAGGTTCCACGGACCTCGGAGTGATTTCAGATTGTTGGCGGAAGATTTGAATTGGGTTTTGGCAGTTGAAGTCCTTCTCGTTGCTGTCATAACCGCACCTGCGGCTAGGATACTGCAGGTGCGACATTGCAGAAGCGTGTTTGGAGCGGCATATGTGGCCAAAGGTATAGTTGAGTGAAACCGCAAATGCAGTATGTGAACCGCACCTGCGTGACCGCAGATTTGGACGAACGGTCACAGGTGCAGAAGATGACTTAAGTGATGACCGCAGAAGCAGTGCTCGGACCACAGAAGCGGTTGCGTAGGAGCGAGAAAATGGTCGTAGGTGCGAAAAGCCTCGGCCAGAAGGTATAAAATATATCCTTCGCGAATTTTTGACTATTCCACCATTTATAAGTTGGCTTTGGAGCTTTTCGGTAGATGTTAAAGAGGGATTCGAAGGATATCGTTTGGAGGTAAAAAGTTTTAACCTAGTAATCGATCCTATGACACTTTTCTACTAATTTGGCCTAAGATTGATGGAAATTAAGGGTTATAAATTGGGGATTAGGGTTTGGTATTGTGAGCACATGATTTTTGTCTCACATGAATTACTCCTATATAATTCAAAAAATTAGTTTTTTTCTTTTAATTATTTGTTGTTTTGGGAATTATTGTAGAATTTTTCTAATTGTTTGCATTTTTGTGTGCATGTTAATTTTATTTAATGCATGAAAAAATATAAAATACTTTGCATGTATTTAGTATTTTATTTTATATTTTTGATTGATTAGTAATCAGTGTTTTACAAAAAGAGAAAAATCACAAAAAAATAACTCATTTTTGCATTCTTTAATTTTTAGCTTTGAATTTTCATAGTTTTTTTAATTTGATGTTTAATTAGTTGCATTAATTATTATTTAGCAGGATAATCTAGTTTTGTGATTTAATTTAGGTTTTTGTTTTTATTTTTATATAGAAAAGGAATTAAAAAGAATTTGAAATAAATTGAAAAAGAAAGAAGTGAAAGAATCAGATTTGGGCTAATTTCATTAAACCCCAAGCCCAATTGGTTTATCCCCCAGATACCCGACCAAAAATCGGCTAATACCCGTATCTTTATGTTGTCAACATTGCATGTGAAACGGTGTCGTTTAGAGTTCCCCAATTTGGATTCAATCTGAGCCTTTTATTTACCCTCATCTAACGGCCAGAATTACCTTTCCCACTCTAATTAATATGTCAGAACCCCTTCTGTTGGACCATGTCCAAACAACCCCTCATCTCCCTCATCAGAGAGCCCGAAGAACCCTGGCACCACCACTAGGAGATACACCATTTTTGCCAGCGACACCACCTCCAAACAGTCCTATGACTTAACCACAACACCCCCATGGCTTCCGCTCTTCAAATCCACCATCCATGATCATCGAATAATCTCAAAGTTGAGCCCATCTGAGATTGTAAAAGGCAGAAACAAAAAACAACCCAAAAATCTCGTGACTCCTTCAAGCTTCAAAGACCGTTTAGGACCTAAATTGATGTTTCTCGTTGGTTTTTGGCAAGAGACGGCGAGGAATGCCAATTTTGGTTTAAAATCAAAATAAAAAAAAGGCCGTTCAACGCAGAGTTTCCTCCATGCCTTGCCTTCCATGTCTTCCATTAGGTAATCTCTTCTCTTTTCCATTCTCGTTCGCTTTTTCTCACATTCATCCATTTTCTGTCCTCTTCTCTTTGTTTTTCCTTTTTATTTATTAATAGATTTTGTTTTATTGCATGTTTCGACTTTAAGTAAATTTTTATTTTTAATTTTGGGTTTTTTATTATTTAGTGTTAATCAGTCCCTTTTTCCTTCTCTTTCGTTTTAATCTCAGTTCAAAGGATTTCTGTTGTCTTTTTCTTTTGGGTCGAGTCCATTTAAGTCTTATGAATTTGAACTTAGTTTTTAAAAATTAAAAGCACAGAAAGAAAGGATTCAAATTGATTTTTTTATAATTCAGATTTGGGCTAAGCCATTGGGTCAAACTGACCCATGATTTCTTGGGTAATTAATAGGGTCCTAAGGGGTAAATTTGAAAATCTAAGTGGGGAATCTCTTATAACTAAAATAGGAAGCTTCCCAGAAGATGGGTTTATGACTGATGTGAAAACTGAGTTTTTATACTAAGGGTATCTAAGAAAAAATAAAATTTGAAAAGGTTTTAGGTGCAAACTTAGCTCATTTCTGCAGCCCTAGAAGCTTGCCTATAAAGGAATCCTTTCTTGAGGTTCAAGGCAGATTTTTGAGAGAGAAAAATCCTGAAAAATTGAAACAGCTGAGACTCTGAATATCCTTTAATTTCCAACATTTCCTTGTTGCAGAACTGCTTAAAATTTTGCTTGGTTTTTGGTTTCTAATCTTCATTGCTTAGTTAAAACTACTGAAAATAACAAAGTCCTGCACCTTGTTGAAAGTGGTTTGATTTTTGGGGGTTTAAATCTTTAGTTTGAGTTGTTTGTTTGAGGTGCTGCTTGGTTGCTAATTTTGTTTGTTTCTCTATGGTTACTTCATTGCGTTCAACAATGTTTCACTGTTGTTCGGCTGCTGCTGTTTATGCTGATTCTTTGCGTCTTTTGTTTTCCTTGTTCATTACCAGGTATTACTTTAAACCATTTTCAACAAGTAACTAGGAACATGTACTTCCAGTTGAGGCCTGATTGAATACAAGTTGATTTGGATTTCCTTTTCATTTGCTTCTTCTACTTCTTTAAATGTTCTGTAATAAGCTGTGTGTTGTACATGATAGCTTAGTTATCTTATGCCATTGATGTGTTGTAGAAATGCACTTATGCTCTTTAATGGTTTGAGTATTTATTTTGTAATTAGGTGAGTTGTGCTAATTTTCCAAATCTCTTTACTGTTGGTATTGAGGAAAAGTTGATGAGTTTGAATTTTCAGGCTGTGTTTGTGACTTTAGCTTAAGTTTGGATTCAAGCATGAATATTTGTTAAGTGCATTATTAGTATAGTGAATGTTAAGTAAGCGTTTTCAGTAGCCTTTTTGAAATTTCCTTATGTTCCAGTTACTGTAGAGTGATGAAGCTTGCCATATTATTGTTGAGTGCAATTTGTATTTTATTGTTAGTAAGGACTCGATATTGAGTCTTGATCTTCAACTTTGACTTTCAATGTTTCGGCCACTTGATCCTGGGCTTTGAGGTCATTAGCAAGAGAGGATGTTATGCCATTGCTACTCGGGCGTGCTTCTTTAGCCCAGTAGCTAGTTTGTTGCTGCTGGACTTTCCTCATAGTAGATTCAACCCAAAAATGCTTGCGATATAAAACTGGAAGTTTAGCTAGTTAATTCGTGCTAAATAGCTTAAAATTCAGAATGAATTGTTAGTTCAACTTCATGTTTCATATGGTTTCTTTTTAGTTGATTGGTATTTAATTGATTTTGTACAAATATTGGTTTTGGAAATTAGGCCTAAAGTTGACCCGATTACGATATTAAATTAATCAGATTTGGTTTGCATGTTTCTTGCCCCATGGACATTCCTTTTCTCATAAACATTGGGCTCATCTGTAGGCCCAAGTCTAAAAGTACCATAATTTGGGACTTGGGCCTGCTCTTGCATCAACCACCTCAATTAAAGGCTGTAGCTAGGCCAAGAAAATTTCTTTTACGTAATTGGCCCTCCCTCTCTTTAAAAGCAATTTTCTTTAATTAGTTCAAACGTTAGTACTAAAAATAGAATTAAAATTCCTTTAATGTTCATTAATTAGATTCCATTAGATAGATTCGAGGTGTGCCATATTGAATAAGATTAGTCTATGGCCCTCAAAGTTTTGTTTGAATTTTTCCTTTAAAAAATTGGAATCGAGTGTGCCGTGCTAAATAAAATCTCAAAATGCATGGCCTTCGCTTAATTAATATTTTAATCTTCAGAAACCAAGGCATTCCACTTTGTTGAATTTTCCACGGCCTTCACAAATTTGAAAGTGTGTAGTTGCTTTAAGCGCGCTATTATAAAAATTACTTTCCTAATCTCGGGTGTGAATTTTATTTGACTAAAATCTAAATCTCAACAACGTTAAATAGAATGTGTCGTGGATCGTGGATTCATTTCATGTGGCATGATCTAAAGACGTATTTTAGATGACGTTGAATCTTCCTAAAATCATTTAAAAGTGGTTAATAATTTAAAATTACACTATATGCTAAAACATGTATTAAAATTATATAATAGGCCAATTAAGATAGTTTATGCGACCGTGCTATAACCACGTAATCCGGGGGTGCCTAACACCTTCCCTCGGGTTAACAAAGTTTCTTATTCTGAATTTCTGATTCACAGACTTCAAAAGGAAAGTCGAATTTCCTCGATTTGTGGTTCAAAAATAAATCGATGACTTGGGACACCAATTAAAATGTCCTAACTGGCAACTCTGAAAATCATATAAATAAGCCATTTCGAATAATGTCACTTTAATTGGTAAAACTCCCTTATATCCCCCTTCGCGTGTGTAAAAAGGAGGTGTGAGACGTCTGGTGACTTTGGTGGGGATCCAAACCCAAATTTTGATTTAGGGTATAAAAATTTGAGCTTAGAATAATTGTTGTTGCTGGCTTTATTTATTATCTGATTTTTGTACAGGTTGGAGCCTAGTGTGCTAAATGTTACTTTTACCGCATTGATATCGTGTACTATATATAAACTGCTACAAAACCCTTCTTTCTGAGTCTTCTAAATCATCTGGGGAGTGTGCACTTCATGTGACTTCTCTTATGTTTAGAGTCTTATCCCATTTTAGAATGAGGTTCTGACAAGTTGCAAAGCCGGTGAAGCTTCAGTATTCCCAGTACACTGCCTCCGGCTCGACCTGTCCGCTCGGGTAAGCCAGGTCTAGAACAATACACCCAGGTTTTAAACCTTGTATAACAAAACCTCATGTCGGATCCCTAGAAGGAACGTTTGTTTGCATCACGTGCATTTGACTTTGGAGACTCAACACAGGGGTTGGGTCTGTTTAGGACATGTATACGTGAAATGAAAAGACCATCCTATTTCATCCTACTTGCGACTTGTGCATTTATTTGCTTCAAATTTGCATGTTGATCGGCTTATGAATAATAGGAGAAAAGTTGGGAAAATAAGAGTCAGTATGAGAACTAAGAGAGATAATTGCTTGTTTTTGAAAAAAACAATGTCCAAAAATATAATGAAACTCTGCCGAATTTTTGAAAGAAAAAAGAAGAAAAAGAAAATATTGCTTTTAAAAATAGTTGGTATTGTGTTTTATTTAGTCAAATCTGCCTGAACTACACCAGTTTGATGCTCACCGGATGTGAGATATGTAGGCAACCCCTATCGGGTCCAACTTCCCTTTTGCAGAAATAGCCCAAAAAGAACAAAATCTTATTTTTTTTATAAGTAAGGTGATGGCATTCTTATTTGAAATAGCCGAATGTCCCCAAAAGGGCGCCAAAAGGCTGTTTTTGCAAGAACAACTACCTTTGGTCGCTCCTTCAAAGTTTTGGCTAGCCAGCAGACACAACCTTAAAATCTTTATCCCCGAAGTGCTGAAAGACCGTATTTGCGAAGCCAGATTTTTATGAAAATTAAAATAAGTTTTAACGTTTTCTCGAGTAAAAATGAATCATGATCTTTTAATTGAATCACCTTACTAAATGTGCAGGATTAGCACAAATGAAAATGAACCCTCCGGAGCTCTTGAGGAAATGCCCTTACAGCTCCATATGTGGTGGAACGACATAGGGAAAGGCAACCGAGGGACTCTGGTTAACGTTTTGGGTGGTCTTGTCAGACATTTGAAATTCAAGCCAAGATTGGATGTGATTGAAGCTTTGCTACCATTTTGGGATCCAAACCACAATGTGTTTCGCTTTCTGATTTGAGCTTACCCCCACTCTAGAAGAAATTCTGGGTGATGCTGGCCTTAGCGGAAATCTTAGAAGTCGGTGCCTGGTGTCACCAAGAACAGTATCTCCCCACAAGTTTCTAGATATATTGAGCATAAGTTGGGAAATTTAGGTTACGAACTTATCCGAAGTGTTTTGCACTTTTCAATTATTGTATCAGCACTATGGAAATCCCCAAGGTTTTGAAGCACCGAATACTGGCTAACTTATGCAGGAAACAAAGACAAATGGGAGGCATGACGGGAAAGACGACACCATCGAATTGGGTCTCGTGGGAATGGTTGATGTCTTGATCAGGAAAGCTAAGGGCACCCTGATTCTGATGATCTTATGTTAAATGTTTCGATATTTGACCATATGCCGAGGAGGGGAAAGATTCTTTCGAGGTTTTAAACTGCTCCTACAATTGTGGACACAAGAACATCTCTGTCACCTTGTCGGGTATATGAACTACGGCATGATTGGTTTGAATTGCATCGAAGAGTTCGAAAACCAAATGGTGGGTGTTGAATTTCCGGAGAGTAGAGAGGCTTGGTTTGCAAGTTTTATTTCTTTGTCTTCGAACAAAATTGAGTGGAATTTTGGATGGCTCCCTGTCACTGAAGTCATATATATGTCAGCTAAAGTATGCTATGTTTTCTGGTTGGTCATTGGAGCATTCAACCATATGCTCCTCACCGAGTTTTGCTCCAAGTAGGCAGATTTCAAACGATTCACCATGACGAAGATCTAAGTGAACAAGTCGTTGAATTGGGCCCAAAGGCTGTGTTCCCAGAAGGAAGAGTCCGTCAAGTTTGGAACGAATGCAAATTTTTAGAACCTATGACTGATGCATGATTTAGCTAGGGGGGAGGTATACCCCAATTACATAAATTGGTACGGTAAAAGGTTCCAAATCTCTCGAGAGCCCGAGAGACCTGCTAAGAGACCCTATGTCCAACAATCCACTAACGACTCGCGGGAGTAGTGGGACTGGTTGACAAAAGAAGCAAGCTATACGACCAAGTTAAGTAAACTAGAGGGACAAATCACGGACCTTAAATTTGAGAACAGTGTCCAAGATGTCGTAGATGAAGGGGAAAAGAAGAAGCAAGCACAGGGGAATGAAGCCCTTGAAGCTCAGATCCAAAAGGTGAAAACAACTGGTAGGAACTAAGAGAGGAATCAGGCAGATAAAAGGCTTATAAGTGGTCAAGAATGTACTTGAATGTAAAGATGACTTGGAGAAATCTAAAGCCAGTTTAGAAAGAGTCTGAGCCAACTGGCAAAGAATGCAGTAGGGTAGGCAGAGTTTGTGCAACAAATGAAAAGGAAATATGAGGGGACATTCACCAATCTGAGGAAAAAGCTAACTACCCTTGAGAATGAGGCAACTAAACAGGCTAAAGAATTTAAAGCCGATAGGGATTATTGTTATACTTTGATGGCCTAGATTGAGGAAGATATACAATAGTTACAGAGTCAAAGCCATCATGACACTCAGGTGCTAGAAGCTCGAACTCAAAAAATCAGGCGCTTACTTCAAGAGAAGGGTCTTATCCGGGAGAGGCTTAAAGCCATTGCCGACTATATTGTCACGAAATGCCAAGCACGTGAGGACATGACTCGAACCATTATTTTCGCTGCAGTAATGACATTTGTCTGCTAGATAATAAGTGATTCAAAGCAGCTGTAAGATGATCTCGCACATAAGCCTTTGGCAAGACCAAATGATATCCTACAGGAAAATGGAGTCGAAGCACTTATGTATTCATGATTTTCATTTAATAAGTCTATATTTCAGTTTTTAGCTTAATGTTTATTTTGAGTGTATTTGTAGTTTAAAAATTCAAAGAAATGGGTAGTTTGAAGTATTTTGTAATGGAAGAGTTTAACAGTTTTATTAATGAAAATTTGAAAATTTCCAAAAAATGTTTTTTACTTTCCGTATTTATTTTTTTGAACTACATAATGATCTGATTCATGCGGCGTCGTGATATGTATTCAATCCTCAATGGATCTGGCCATGATTTTTGTAAATAAATCCAATAAGAGATGGATGTGAAAAGAATGAACCGAAAGAAATCCAAAAAGAAAGAAAAAGAGAGCCAAAGAAAAATCAAAAGAAAAACGAAAAAGAGAGCGATTAAAGAGGGGGAAATAACGAGCGGAAAATCGGAATAGAAGCACAAAAAGCCAATGTTGGAAAGAAAATAAAATTGGGGAAATATGCAAAGCTGGGATGAAGCATGCAACCATTGTGAAACATGTAGAAACACATTTAACTGGATAGGAGCATCACACCACAACATGCGATTACCTATATGTTAATTTCTTCAAACTGACCGGTTTGTTGTCTACTGTTAAGTCTAGGTTTTATAGTAAGGTGGTCAGTTCTGTGGTAGTCTGCCTTCACATTCATACTTCATGAGGTCAAAAGGAAGCGTCAAAATATCTTCTGAAAGTCATCTGCCAACAGTCCCTATTTCGATGGATAGCCTGATCTCTGCTATCCCAATTTCTAAGTCGACAATTGCTGAGGAAAAACTTTTCTAGACCGGTCAAATCAGATCCCTGCGTAGAAGTTAAGTTTCAAAGCGCTAATAGAATTTTGTGTCTTCGTATGATGGAAATGTGGGACGCTTGGGCCAATGACAGAGAACCACCAAGCGTGATACTTGGATTCCTTGAGTTATTTCCCAGGGTGAGTGGAACCAATGTCCCCGTAAGCTATCCAAATACCCCATTAGGATATCCTACCATTTCAGCCACTTTGGGGGAAAACCTTCTGAGGCCCACCTTCAGGTGTTATCTTCCGGTGTAACTTCAAACATATTCACCGTGCCACCTTATTCAGCTACAATACAACATGCTTTACCCAGGCCTAGCTTCGATCTATCTTCCTTCACCTTAAAACACCATATTTCCCAATGGATCTAATCTAGTTTACTATCAATGCTTACCCTCAGCCGCCTCGGTACGAGATTACTGCAGGGCATGAGAAAACAGCAAAAACCACAGAACAAGTGGAGATTACAAGAATGATGAGAAGCATGGGGCTTGAGAGGACAAAAGAGCGTATCCCATTGTATATGTTCCCACACGTGCATCTGCCCTTGGGTTTCAAGACCTTTATGTTTGAAAAGTATGATGGGCATAAGGATCCTATTATCCACCTCAAGAGATATTGCAACCAATTTCGGGGAGCAAGTGGAAACGAAGAGCTCCTTATGGTTTATTTTAAGGAGAGCCTTGTCGGTATTGCTTCTGAATGGTACATGGACAAGGATATATCTCGGTGGCACATTTGGAATGACTTGGCTCGGGACTGAGGCAGTTTCAATACAACATCAACATTTCCCCTGGCAGGAATTCATTATCAAATCTAAAGAAGAAGTCATCAGAAAGCTTCCGAGATCTGTTAAATGGCATGAGCAAGCCGCCAGAGTTAAACCTCCAATATACTAAACAGGGATGGTTAGTGTCTTTCTTCTATCCCAAGAGGCTGATTATTATCAAAACATGATGTTTGCAATGAGCAAGACATTTACCGAAGCCATCAAAATTGGGGAAATGGTTGAAAATGGGTTGAAAACAGGACGAATCTTGAGATAGTCTGCAATAAGGGCTACCTCCCAAGCAATCCAAGAAAGGTCTAGAGGCATAGCAAGCCGAAAGAACAAGGAATAATCGGTAATGTCGACTTCAAGTGCAAGAAAAACCTGTCCACCCAGACCTTATCTCTCAGAAAAGACCCCACAACATTACTATCCCCCTCAAGATGTGGCCTAGGATATGGTTCCTCAGCCATGTGCAGTGATGAATACCCAACCGTATATTAGGACACAACAACCATTTAGTCAGAACCGAGCTCCATTTCACAGAAATCAACCTCCTCACTAAGCTCAATATAATCCCCGACGCCTACAAAAAACCTTTCGTGCCCGGGAACCACCCTTGATGCCAAAATTCACACCTATTGGGGAGTCATATTCTAACCTTTCCCCAAAATTTTTCCAGATGGGTTTGTTGCAGCCTGTACCCCAAACAAGGCAGAGTCCAACATCGCCCGCTTATAGATTTGATACTCGATGTGCATACCATTCAGGGGAAGAAGAGCAAGATAAAGATGACTATAGGACCCGAATGAGGGCTTTGGAAAATCTGATAGAACAAAAGAGAATAGTGCTAAAGGATGAAGATGTTCCTAATGTAACCAATAATCCATTACCGGCCCACAATAACGAGCTAGTTATTGGAATGATCTGCGAAGAAAGAGAATTTGACCTAGCTCTAAAAGCCATCATTGCCATAGCCGATGGAGAAAAGAAGCCAAAAGTTGTCACAAAGCAAGACAAGGAGGAGAAAAAGAATAAAACTACACTTCAAAAGATCAAAATGAAAGTAGAAGCCGAAACTAGGGAGCGCCCTCCAAAGATGCCGTTCTCTATGTTCCTCAAGGCCACAAGAAAGAACAAATGTAATTGAGTCCTCCTAGAAGGATTGAGCTAAACAAGGAGCTAAAATGTATGTGCCCAAGGGGACCTATATGATGCGGAGGCCAATAATTCCACCAACGCTGAATGAGCCCATTGTTATTGGCCGTGCACTGCAAAGGCCCATGACAGATCCAACTGCCGTGCCATTAAACTATAAGAAAATAGTGGTAACATACAAGGAAAAGAGATCTCGGGAGAAGTTAAGAAAAATAACATGGCTGAGAAGTATCTCAATATGGAGGAAGTGAATAATGCCACAAAGAAGCGTTTCCCGCCTAAGAAGCCAATAAATGCTAAAGAAGCAGAACCACTTTGTCCAAAAAATAAAAAAGGCAGACTTCGAGATAATCGACCAGCTTCAAAATTCCCCTACTCAAGCCTCACTGTTGTCTTTGCTAATGAACTCAACTGAACATCAAAGGTGTTGATCAAAACTCCTAATAAGGCATATGTACCCATTGAAACCACTGTAGAACAGTTGGAGAGGATGGCAGATAGGTTTCTTTTGCACTCAGTCAAATATCTTTTAGCAAGAATGATTTACCCCCGGAAGGGGCCGCACACAACAAAGCCTTTCAATTGACAGTTAAATGCGAAGGGTATTATGTGAAAAGGGTCATGTTGGATGGTGGTTCTGGGGTAGATATTTGCCCACTCTGAACTCTGCTATGTATGGAAATTGGTACTGAGAGAATCAGATCCAACAACATCTGTGTGTGTACCTTTTGACGACATCAAGAGATATACAATAGGCAAGATTGATTTGATTCTGACTATCGGCCCAGTAGACTTTGAGGTAACCTTTCAGGTTTTGGACATGGATACTTTCTATAATTTCCTCTTGGGAAGACTGTGGATTTACAACAGTTTCTTTGCATTTTACTCTCCACCAAATGGTGAAATTCGAACATGAAGATCAGGAGATTGTAGTTCACGGGGAAGATGAGCAATCGATCTACCAGGACTCATCAGTCCCATGTCTCGAAGCCAGAGAAGGCAATGAGTATATATTTTATCAAGCATTTGAACTGGTGGTCGCAGACCAATATGAGGAGGGAAATCCTTGTCCTCAACCTTCTCTGTCAAATGCATCATTCATGGTCGTTGCTGAAATGATTAAACATGGTTATAAGCCTGGGAAGGAACACGGAGCATCACTACAAGGTATCAAAGAACCTGTCACCCTACCAGCTATCAAGAAGCTCCTTGGTGTGGGCTTCCAAGCCACACCAACTGATGAAAAATAAGCGGATGAAAGAAAGAAAAATGGTTGGGTCTTGCCTCAGCCGATTCTACATCTTTATAGGACATTTCTCAAGCCTAAATACAATGAGGGAGAGGAAGATAAGGCCTTTACGGCTGAGGAAATTGAAGAAATATATGGGGCTATGAGACAAATATTATATGAAGCCCACATGGTTCAGCCAAGAGAAGGCTCAAGTACTATTGAGGGGCTATACATGGGACTCAATGCCAAACGGCAAAATTGGAAGGCTACTCCATTCCCAATCAGGGAGGAATCCAGATAGTCTAGTCCTGCCACTTTTTCTAAATCATGAGTTATTTCAACGTGTAACTCGGATGTTTTATTTAGTTTCCTATCTTTAATCCCCAATGTATACCCTGTTATCTTCAAAATTCAAAGAAATGAAATTAATATTTCGTCGTTCATCTTTCTTTATTCTTTCTGAGGGTTGTTATTTTTCTCTTTTATATTTTCTTTCAGTTCTAATAATACGGCTTTAAATAACTCGACATGCTTACGGACTTCATGCCAAAATCCAAGCACGTTGTCTAATTGTGAAATAACGAACCAAGAATCGGAATATGATGAACAAGAAGCTTATAGGAAAATAAATCAAGAATTTGAATAATTTGAGAATAAACCTTAGTTGAACTTTAATGATACTGATCCAGTTAAATTGGATAGTTCTGAAGATTTCAAGGAAACCAAGATAAGCATCTATATAGATGAAAAAACCAAGGACGCTTTGATCCAACGCTTATTTGAATTTAAATGTGTGTTTGCTTGGTCATACGATGACATGCCAAGACTGAGTGTCAATTTGGTGGTTCACAAGTTGCCAACTTACCCCGACCATCCCCTTGTCCAACAAAAGTAAAGAAAGATTAAAGCTGATATCAGTGATAAGATTAATGAAGAGGTAACAAAACAGTTGAAAGCAGGGGTCCGAATGGTTCGATACACCCCTTTGTTAGAAAATATAGTTCTAGCGCCAAAAGAAGATGGGAAAACCCGAGTTTGTGTAGATTACAGATATCTGAATAAAGCAAGTCCTAAGGATAATTCGTCCCATTGTCGAACATCCACATCTTTGTTGATAACTGCCCCAAACATGAGATACAGTCCTTCGTGGATTGTTATGCAGGATATCACCAGGTGTTGATAGATGAACAAGATGCAGAAAAGACAACATTTACCACACCCTGGGGCACATACTATTATAGAATCATGCCTTTTTGTCTTAAGAATGCCGGGGAAACTTACATGAGGGCCATGACTTCCATTTTTTACGACATGATGCACCAAGAGATAGAGATGTATGTTGATGACGTGATCATCAAGTCTAGGACTCAGGATGAACTTGTTCGGGATTTGAGAAAATTCTTTGAGTGGTTGCGTTAATATAGTCTGAAGTTAAATCCAGTCAAATGTGCATTTGGGGTTCCATCTAGAAAGATCTTGGGATTCATAGTGAGTCGAAGAGCATCGAATTAGACCTAACAAAGATAAAGTCCATCTGTGAGTTGCCTCCTTCAAGAACCAAGAAAGATGTTATGAGCTTGCTAGGAAGATTGAACTACATCACCCAATTCATTGCCTAGTTTATGTCAACATGTGAACCCATCGTCAAGTTTATAAAGAATGATGTAGCAATCAAATGGACAGACGAGTGCGAAGAAGCCTTTGATAAAAATCAAAGAATATCTGTCGAACCCGCCAATTTTGGTTCCACCTGAGCCAGGAAGGCCTCTGTTCTTGTATTTGACAGTCTTGGAGAATTCTTTTGGATATATGTCCTTGGATAACATGACGAAACCGGGAGGAAAGAGCAGACGATCTACAATTTGAGTAAAATGTTCACAAGCTATGAGGCTAAATATACTCTGTTGGAAAGGACTTGTTGCGCTTTGACTTGGGTAGCTCAAAAGTTGAGTCATTACTTGTTGGCTTACACCACTTATCTCATCACCAAGTTGGACCCATTAACGTATATATTCTAAAGACCAATACCCACGGGAAGGTTAGAAAAGTGGGAAATCTTGCTCACTGACTTTGACATAGTCTATGTCACCCACTTGGCAAGGAAAGCTCAGGCGTTGGCAAATTACTTAGCTGAAAACCCGGTTGATGATAAGTATCAACCTTTGAGCACCTACTTCCCATGATGAAGAGGTAAATTCATTTGAGGCAATATCCAAAGACACCAATGCTTGGAAAATGTTCTTTGACGGAGCGGTGAACGCGAAAGGGGTTGGAACCGGGGTAATCTTGATCTCATCCACTTGACAACATTATCCAGCCACAACCCGACTTTGGTTTTCTCCACAAACAACACTACCAAGTATGAAACCTGTATTATAGGTATGAACATGAGAATTGACCAAGATGTTAAAGAATTATTAATCATAGGAGATTTAGATCTAATTATCCAACAAGACCAAAGGGAATGAGAGACTCGAGATGTGAAACTTATTCCCTACAGGCAACATGTGGAAGATCTTAGAAAGCGATTCAAATAAATAGAGTTCAGGTACATCTCTCGTTGTCACAATGAACTAGCCGATGCACTTGCTACTTTGGCATTAATGCTGTCATACCCAGGCAATGCCCACATTGATCCTTGGAAATCAAAATGAGGGAAAAACACGGTTACTGTAATATGGTTGAGGCAGAACCAAGTATTCGGCCATGGTATCATGACATCAAAAGATTTTTGAAAACTAGAGAATACCCGAGCTAGCCAGTGGAGACTAAAAGAGAACCATTAGATGGCACGCAAGTGGTTTCTTCTTGAGTGGTGATGTCTTGCACAAAAGAACTCCGGGTCTCAACTTGTTAAGATGTGTTGATGCTGAAGAGGCTGGAAGAATCATACATGAAATGCACGCATGAGTATGCGGATCCCGCATGAACAGGTATGTTTTGGCAAAGAAATTCCTTCGAGTGGCTTATTACTGGATGACTATGGAAAAAGATTGCTTCAGTTTCGTCCGAAAGTGTCATCAATGGAAGGTGCATGGTTATTTGATTTATGCACTGCCTACATAACTGCATCCTATATCAGCACGTTAGCTATTTGTTGCCTAGGCCATGGACCTCATTAGGCCGATTGAGCCAAAAGTTTCAAATGGACATAGACTCATATTGGTCGCTATCGACTACTTCATAAAGTGGGTCGAAGCAATTTCTCTCAAATCTGTCAACAAGAATGCTGGAGTACACTCTGTGCATTCCAACCTAATCTGCCGTTTTGTTATCCCAGCCACTATCATTATGGATAATGCTACCAATCTGAATAGTGATTTGATGGGGAGATATGCTAAAAATTCAATATAACCCATCAGAACTCCACTCTTTATCATCCCAAATCCAATGGTGTCGTCGAAGCAACGAACAAGAAATCCAAAAGATTTTGCGAAAGTTGATTCAAAAATCCATACAGTGGCATGAAAAGTTGCCTTTTGCATTATTAGGGTATCGCACTACTATGAGCACATCGATTGGATCAACCCCGTACCTTTTGGTTTATGGCACTAAAGTTGTAATACCAGCAAGAGTTGAAATCCTTTCTCTTCTGATCATTGTTGAAGCTGAAATTAAAGATAGCGAGTGGGTTAAAACTCATCTAGAAAAGTTAAACCTGATCTATGAAAAAAGAATGGCCGCAATTTTCCATGGGCAGTTGTATCAACAATGAATGCTGTGCCTACAACAAGAAAGTGAGGCCTGAAAACTTTGAAGTGGGGCAACTCGTTTTAAGGCGTCTGCTCCCCATCATCAGGAAGCAAAAGGAAAATTTGCTCCTAACTGGACAGGTCCATCCATTATCAGAAAATTGTTGCCAAATAAGGCAATATATCTTGGAGACATTGAAGGATATAATCTTAAAACAATTGTGAATGGAGATGTAGTCAACATGTACTATGTCTAATCTTTCTATAGCAATAGCATTATCCGATTCGGATGATGAAGGTTTTCATCCTCGCTACCCCAAACACTCAAATCTTTTGCTAAATTTTTTAGCCGGTTACCATTCTTTCATTACCCTCTTTGGAACTTGAAAACATTTGTAAAAAAATAAAAAATGAAATGATGAAAAAAAAGAAAAAAAAGAAAAAAAAAAGAAAAAAAACAAAGTATTTTCCTGAACTACGTTTGACTTTATTCCGAAAAGATACCTAGGAAGCCTCTCTAGGGTTCAGTCACTAAAAAATAAAAATCCAATCTTCCCCAAAAGTGAAACTGGGGAAGATATCATAATGGTTTTCCGATGATCCCGCTTGAATGGTTCTAACGTTGTAATTCGATCCAAATTCGTTTTGCCCAAACTTTGTTCAAATCCTTCCGATCAATCGGCAAAACGGTTTTTCAAAATCGGAAAATGCAATTGTTTGGATCCGATGCAATCAAATGAGAGAAATAAAATGAGAGAGTTTAATTGGTGAAAACCTACGGGCACCATAAGGCAGAAATTGAAAATGAGAGTACCTTTTAGTGAAAACGCGTAAAGAGCAGGGAAATGAGAGAGGTTGATTGACAAAAACCCGCAAAGGGCGCTTTTGATTGAAAAGAAGAAACCCCTCACCACCATTTGTATTGAAAGAGTCTCAGCAAGGTTTCTCGGTATTAAAACAACTGTCGCAATGGGTTTATAAGAAGTTGGATAGTTGTACCAACCAGGTATCCCGTCCAAGAAGCATGTCATGTCTATTGAAGTCTGCATGAACCTCTGATAAGTCTTTCTTTCTTCCCCGAAAGGGACACTTCTCTTTAAATTCATTTTCTTGTCCTTTGTTTACTTTTCCTTGAATCCCTTTCGGTCTAACGATGTTCTGAAAGTAATACAAAGAAAAGGTGGCAAGATTTGTATTTACAGGTTTCTGCTTAAAAAAAGCCAAGTCCAAAAGAAAAGTACCCAGCCTCAACAGGTGCGTCAAGTCGATCCCGACTGGCCGTGGTAGTTGATGTTTTGAAACTAGAGTTATTGAAAATGAAAAAGAGATTCAAACTCAAAAGCCCATAGAGGCAGTATAAAGTGAAAATTCCAAAGCCCCATACGGTTGAGCCATTACGAGAAATTGGGGAAAATTGTGTTCATCAATTTTAGGAGAGAGATCAATCTTTAGGAAAGCCAACAAGTAGTAGAGGTTCTCACCAAAAGAGTCGGGCCAACATTAAGTGATAAAAAAATGAAGGCCACAAAACAAACACTGTTTCAAACTAATAATTGTTCTTTGTTTGAAAAATTGAAACAGGTGCAATCCAAAGCAACCGTGCAAGAAGCCGGTGCAACCAAAAGGGAAAGATGCGCAAGAGCTAGAAACATCTTTGCAGTAATAATCAGCCCAAAAAAGAAGTTTTCTCCAAATTCTTTCTTGCATTTTTAATAAAAAAAAGAAGAAGAAAAGAAAAAGAAAAACAAGAAGGAAAAATAAGAAGAAAATTGAAAAAAATGATAGTTTAGGATTCTCAACCTCAATCTTTTACCCTTTTGCCAACATAGGGTCTCCATTCCCTAGTTGAGATTTTTTTCGACATAGGTCCTCCATTCCCTAGTCACCTTTTGCAAACATTGGGCCTCCATTCCCTAGTTGAGATTTTTTAGGCATAGGGCCTCCATTTCCTAGTCGCCTTTTGCCAACATAAGGCCTCCATTCCTTAGTTGAAATTTTCTTTACACATAGGGCCTCAATTCCCTAGTCGCATTTTTCCAACATAGGGCCTCCATTCCCAAGTTGATATTTTTTTTTTGACATAGAGCCTCTAGTCGCCTTTTTGCCAACATTAGGACTCCAATCCCTATGTTGAGACTTTTAAACACAAGACCTCCATTCCCTTGTCGCCTTTTTTGCCAACATTAGGGCTCCAATCATTGGGTTGAGTGTTTTAGACATAGGGACTCCATTCCTTAGTCGCCTTTTTTACCAATATCAGGGTTCTAATCCCTGAGTTGAGATTTTAGACATAGGGCCTCCATTCCCTAGTTGCCTTTTTTGAACATTAGGGCTCCAATCCCTGAGTTGAGATTTTATATATAGGTCCTCCATTCCCTATTTGCCTTTTTTGCCAACATTTGGGCTCCAATCCTTGAGTTGAGATTTAGACATAGGGCCTCCATTCCCTAGTCGCTTTTTTTAGCAAACATTAGGTCTCCAATCCCTAAGTTGAGAATTTTATACTCCATACCCAAGTAGCCATTTTTTCCAACATTAGGGCTCCAACTTCTAAGTAGAGAATTTTAGACATAGAGCCCACATTACCTAGTAGCATTTATTACCAACATTAGGGCTCCGATCGCTGAGTTTAGATTTTAGACATGGGGCGTACATTCCCTAGTTTCCTTTTGCCAACATTAGGGCTTCAATCCCTAAGTTGAGATTTTAGACATCGGGCCCTCATTCCCTAGTCGCCTTTTTTTTACCAACATTAAGGCTCCAATCCTTGAGTTGAGATTTTAGGCATAGGGCCTTCATTCCTTAGTCACCTTTTTTTACCAATATTAGGGCTCCAATCTCTAAGTTGAGAATTTAGACATAGGGCCTCCATTCTCTAGTCGCCCTTTTTACCAACATTAGGGCTCCAATCCCTAAGTTGAGATTTTTGACATAGGCCCTCCATTCCCTAGTCGCCTTTTTTTGCCAACATTGAGGCTCCAATCACTGAGTTGAGATTTTAGACATAGGGCTTCCATTCCCTAGTCGCTTTTTTACCAACATTAGGGCTCCAATCCATGAGTTGAGATTTTAGGAATAGGGCCTCTATTTCCTAGTAACCTTTTTTTTACCAACATTAGGGTTCGAATCCCTGAGTAGATATTTTTAGACATGGGGCCTCCATAACCCATTTGCCTTTTTACCAACATTAAGCTCCAATCCCTAAGTTGAGATTTTAGACATAGGGCGTTCATTTCCTAGTCGCCTTTTGCCAACATTAGGACTCCAATTTCTGAGTTGAGATTTTAGACATACATTTCCTAGTCACCTTTTGACCAACATTAGGGCTGCAATCCTTGAGTTGAGATTTAGGCGAAGGGCTTCCATTACCTAATCGATTTTTTACCAACATTAAGGCTCCAATACATAAGTTGAGATTTTTAGCCATATGGCGTCCATACCGTAGTCGCCCTTTTCCAACATTAGGGATCCAATCCCTGAGATGAGATTTTTAGCCATATGGCGTCTATACCGTAGTCGCCCTTTTCCAACATTAGGGATCCAATCCCTAAGGTTAGATTTTTACACATAAAGCTTCCATACCCTAGTCGCCTTTTGCCAACATTAGGGCTCCAATCCCTAAGGTTGGATTTTTAGACATAGGGCCTCCATTTCATAGTCGCCTTTTTTACCAATATTAGGGATCCAATCCCTGAGTTGAGATTTTTTTAGATACATGGCTCTATTCCCTAATCTCTTCCTCCTGAAGACACACAATCCTTATGTTATCGCTTTCAAAAAAAATTAGTCACAAATAACTCACAAAATTTTCCTAGTAAAAACTGCGGCGAAAATTTTTGTTCATTTGTTTATTTTGGTGTTTGAGCAGGTTTTTACCTCGAGGCACAAGGTTTGAGAGGACAAAAAGAATGAGTCTCAATCCAGAACAAAGAAAATAAGAAAAAGAATAAAACAAGTGAACTTAATGGTTGAAGCAAAGAAAGATGTGGACTTCCCAAGATATTATTGAAGTCACAAGCTTTGCATGTCCCTCCTTGATCCAAAGCTCAAGAAAGAACCAACACCTACGACTGATGAGCATAAAGATTCAGATCGGAGTCTATAGTAAGAACCAGCTAAGACTCAAGATCAAGCTTTTAGAGATGTTTAGATAGGAATCTTGTAATTTGTAGCTTATAGGATTAGCTAGCTTAGCTTTTTATTTTCCATTTTTGGTGTAATAAGGAGTTCAGCAAGAAGTAGAAGTGATAACAACAGTGAAATCACATTTTCCTGGTAGTCCCAGCTACCAAAACTTCCAAACCTACACTGACCTGATTCCTTTATAGCCAAGGATATGTAGGCAATCTTTGAAGCAAGGTTTGGTCAGACACTTTTCAAAAATGCTTCTCATGGAGTGTCAAACGGGCAAAAATCCCTTATAATTGCTCATTTTATCTTTGCTCGAAAAACCTTCGTGTATCCGAGCGAAGAGGGACAACTGTGAACACGTGATTTTGACCTCACATGAAATACTCCTATAGAATTCCAAAAATTAGATTTTTTTAAATTATTTGTTACTTTAGGAATTATTGTAGAATTTTCCTAATTGTTTGCATTTTTATGTGCATGTTTAATATTATTTAATGCATGAAAAATACAAAAAATACTTTGCTTTTGCATTTAGGATTTAATTTTATATTTTTAGATTGATTAGTAATAAGTGTTTTACAAAAATAGAAAAATCACAAAAAACTAAGTCTTTTTTGCATTCTTTAATTTTTAGTTTCGAATTTTTGCAGCTTTTCTTTTAATTTTGTATTTAATTAGTTGTGTTAATTATTATTTAGGGTTAACTAATTTTATTTGGTAGGATAATCTAGTTTTGAGATTTAATTCAGTTTTTATTTTTATTTTTATTTGGAAAAAGGAATTAATAAGAATTTGAAAATAAATGGAAAAAAGAAAAGAAGTGAAAGAATCAGATTTTCGGCTAATTTCATTAAATCCCAAGCCCAATTGATTTATCCCCCAGATACCCAACCAAAAACCGGCCCAAACCCGAATCTTTATGCGGTGAACATTTCATGTGAAACGGTGCCGTTTAGAGTTCCCCAATTTGAATTTAACCTGAGCCTTTCATTTACCCTCATCTAACGACCAGAATTACCTTTCCTACTATAATTAATATGTCCAAAACCCTTAAGTTAGACCTAGTCCAAACAACCCCTCACCTCCCTCTCTCATCTCCCTCATCAGAGTGCCCGAATAACCCTAGTGCCGGCTCTAGAAGATATATCATTTTTGCCGGCGGAACCACCTCCAAGCAGTCCCAAACCTTAGCCACAATACCCCCATGACTTCCTCTATTCAAATCCACCATTCATGATCATTGAATCATCACAAAGTTGAGCCTATCTTAGATCTAAAGAGGCAGAAACCAACAACCACCCAAAAAAAATCCTGGCTCCTTCAAGATTCAGAGCGTTTAGGGCCTAATTGATGTTTTTCATTGGTTTTTGGCAAGAGCAAGCGAGGAAAGGCAATTTTAGTTCGAAATCAGAATAAATAAGGGGCTGTTCAAATTAGAGTTTCCTCAAC
Organism: Nicotiana benthamiana; assembly: GCA_034376525.1. Taxonomy (NCBI): domain Eukaryota; kingdom Viridiplantae; phylum Streptophyta; class Magnoliopsida; order Solanales; family Solanaceae; genus Nicotiana; species Nicotiana benthamiana. The sequence continues at coordinate 27,444,841 of CM067341.1, forward strand.
GCTCTGCCTTTCATGTCTTCCATTAGGTAACCTCTTCTCTTTTCATTTCTTGTTCTCTTTTTCTCTCATTCATCCCTTTTTTTGTCCTCTTCTCTTCGATTTTCCTTTTCATTTACTAACAGATTTTTGTTTTATTGCATGTTTCGACTTTTAGTAAATTTCTTTTATTAGTTTTGAGTTTTCTATTATTTAGTGTTAATCAGTCTCTTTTTCCTTCTCTTTCTTTGTAGTCTCAGTTCAAAAGATTTTTTTTTTGGGTTGAGTCCATTTAAATCATATGAATTTGAACTTGAATTTAAAATCAAAAGCCCAAAAAGAAAGTATTCAAATTGGATTTTTTATAAGTCAGATATAGGCTAAGCCATTGGGTCAAACTGACCCATGATTTCTGAGGTAATTAACAGGGTCTTAAGGGGTAAATTGGTAAATCTAAGTAGGGAATCTCTCTAGAACTGAAATAGGAAGCTTCCCAGGAGTTTCCCTTACGACTGATTTGAAAATCGAGTTTTTACACTAAGGGTATCTAGGCAAAAATAAAAATTTGAATAGGTTTTAGGTGAAAATTTAGCTCATTTATGCAGCCCTAGATTGCTATAAAGGCATCCTTACTTGAGGTTGAAAATTTAAACAGGTAAAACTTATTAGACTCTTTAGAGAGAAAAATCCTGAAAAGTTGAAACAACTAAAACTCTAAAATATCCTTGAATTTCCTGCATTTCCTAGAAAACCGCTCAACATTTTTCCTGGTTTTTGGTTTATGATCTTTATTTCTTAGTTAAAAATACTAGAAATGAGAAAGTTCTGCACCTGGTTTAAAATGGTTTGATTTTTGGGGGTTTAAAAGTTAAGTTCCAGTTATTTGTTTGGGGTACTGCTTGATTGTTGTTTTGGTTTGTTTCTTTGGGGTTAATTTGTTGATTTCGACACCGTTTTACTGATTGTTTTGCTGGTGTTGTTTATTGATGATTCTTCGTCTCTTTTGTTTTCCTTGTTCATTACCAGGTATTACTTTAAACCATTGTTAACAAGTAACTAGGAACATGTATTTCTAGTTGAGGCCTGATTGAATACAAGTTTTTTTTGTTTTCCTTTTCATTTGCATCTTCTACTTCTTTAAATGTTCTGTAATAGGCCCTGTGTCGTACATGATAGCTTAGTTATCTTATGTCCTTGATGTGCTGTTGAAATGAACCTATGCTCTTTATGGGTTTGAGTGTTGATTTTGGATTTGGGCGAATTGTGCTAATTTTTCAGATTACTGTTGGTATTGAGAAAAAGTTAATGGGTTTGAAGTTTCAGGCGGTGTTTGTGAGTTTAGCTTAATATTGGATTCAAGCATGAATATTTGTTAAGTTCATTACTAGTATATTTAAAGTTAAGCATGCGTTTTCAGTAGCCTTTTTGATATTTCCTTGTGCTTCAGTTATTGTGGAGTGATGAAGCTTGTCATGTTATCTTTGAGGAAAATTGGTATTTACTGCTGGTAAGGACTCTATATTGAGTCGTGATCTTTAGCTTTGACTTTGGCAAAGTTTGGGCCTCTTGAGCCTATGCTTTGAGGTCATTAGCAAGAGAGAGTGTTATGCCAGTGCTACTCGGGCTTGCTTGTTGAACTCAGTACCTAGTTTGTTGCCGCTGGACTTTTCTCATAGTAGATTGAACCCAAAAATGCATGCAATATAAAACTGGAAGTGTAGCTAGTTAATTCGTGCTAAATAGTTTAATATTCAGAATGAATTGTTACTTCAACTTCATGTTTCACATGATTTCTTTTTGGTTGATTGGTATTTAACTGAATTTGTACAAGTATCTGTTTTGAAAATTGAGCTTAAAGCTAGCACATTTATGATGTTCATATAATTAGATTTGGTTTGTATGTTTCTTCTCCATGGACACTCTTTTTCTCATGAAAATTGGGCTCATCTGTATGCCCAAGTGTGAATCCACCTACAATTGGAAATTGGGCCTACTCTTACATCACCCACCTCAATTAAAGGCTTTAGCTAGCCCAAAACCATTTTTTAAGTAATTGGACCTCCCTCTCTTTAAATGCAATTTTCATTAATTAGTTCAAACATTTGTACTAATAATAGAATTCGAATTCCTTTAATGTTATTTAGTTAGATTCCATTAGATAAATTTGAGGTGTGCCATATTGGATAAGATTAGTCTATGGCCCTCGAAGTTTAGTTTGAGATTTTCCTTTAAAAAATTGAAATCGAGGTTTGACATGCCAAATAAAATCTCGAAATGCATGCCCCCGCTTAATTAATATTTTAATCCTTAGAAACCGAAGCATTCCATATAATTGAATTTTTTATGACCCTCGAAAATTTGAATGTGCATAGTTTCTTTAGACGTGCCATTTTAAAATTATTTTCCTAAACTCGGGTGTGCATTTCATGTCACCCAAATCAAAATCTCAACAACGTTAAATAGAATGTGTCGTGGATCGCGAGTGTATTTCTTAAGGTGTGATCCAAAGACGTATTTTAGATGATATTGAATCTTCATAAAATAAATTAAAAGCGGTTAATAATTTAAAGTTATACCATAGGCTAAAACATATATTAAAATCAAATAATAGGGCAATTATGATAGTTCAAGAAACCGTGCTAGAACCACGGAATCCGGGGGTGCCTAACACCTTCCCTCGGGTTAACAGAATTCCTTATTCAGAATTGCTGGTTTGCAGACTTCAAAAGGAAAGCCGAATTTCCTCAATTTGGGATTCAAAAATAAACCGATGACTTGGGACACTAATTAAAATATCCCAAGTGGCGACTCTGAAAAGAAAATAAATAATCCCATTTTGAATAATGCCACTTTAATTGGAAAAACTCCTTTATATCTCCCTTCGGGTGTGTAAAAAAGAGGTGTGACAAGTATTTGAAACCTTGACTTGAGGATATGAGAGATTATTTGTGGTCGAATTTTGGAACTTTTGATATATATGAACCCGTGGGGAGATAAGGAATATAGTGATAAAAATTTTATCAAATTTTAAGACATGGGCACGAGGGTCAGGTTTTGGTTAATTTTGGAATTTATGTTGTAAATTGATTATTTTCGCATGTGCGTCATTCGCTTAGCATATTTTGACATTGTGATTCTTATTTTGGATAGATTCGAGACAATTAGAGGCCGATTCGAGGGGCAAAAGCATCGCGGGCTAGAGTTTGGACTAGATTGAGGTGAGCAATGATTGTAAATATTGTCATGAGGGCATCAAACCCCGAATTTCACATTATTGTGATATGTTGAGGTGACACACACGTTGAGTGATGAGCGTGGGGTTGTACACCGTTGGGGATTGTGACTTAGTCCATCCCGAATGACTGTTTTACCGCGTATTTGATTGAAACTATTTGATATCATCATGTTTTGGACTGAATGCCATATTTAGGTCTCATGCCAACTGTTTTAGACCCTTAGGGAATTTTACTTCCATTTTCTCAATGTTTTGATTTTATATCTGTACTCAGTCATGCTATATTCAACTATTTTCATAACTTAGCCAAGTTTACTCTTTTTAACACTTCTAATGATATTTTGGATTGAGCATCACGTTTTACTGTACCCAAGTGGCTTTTAGAAATGTCTGATTGAGTAAGGCTGAGGGCCTATATTGTGAGGAGTATTGTGAGCGCGGGCAGCACACCGCAGTAGTATTGTACTGTTTATGATTATGAGGTCAATGTCCTCAGTTACACGCCATAAGGTGGCTTGATATATGTCTTAGAGCGTATTGGTTATGCCAAAAGATGGCTTGATAATGCACTTGAGCTGTTAGGGGCTCCTTCCAGATTTTGTACACCCCAGTGAGCACGGGTACCCATTGTGATATAAGATAGAGCCTGAGGGGCTGATGTGGTTCCATGTTATTGCTCGAGGGGTGGATTCTGTTGACATTGTGCCCGAGCGGCGGATTTTATATGTTTATCTTTTCTAGTTCTTTTCATTTACTTGTTTAACTATTAAAAAGGCATTTTAAAGAAGATTATACTGAACTAAGGTGTTTTATGAGATTTCACTATTTTATTTCACTTTATTGGTTTTACTCTGCCTCCGTATAGCATGTTGTTGTGTTTTTTCGTGATTTCTTATCACTTTGTCTTCATTTTTTGTTATTACTCACTGAGTTGCAGTACTCACTTTACTCTTTGCACCATGTGTCCATATTCAGGCTTTTCAGGTCCTGCTAGCGAAGGTTGATAGCTTCCAGCAGATTTTTAGGGTCCATTAGGTAGTTGCTTGGCATTCGCAGCCTAGTGTTTCTCCCTCTTATCATTATTCTTTCCCTTGTATTGGATTTTGTAATAGACTGTGTATTCCCTTTTCCATATTCCTAGTTTCATCTTAAATGCTTATGACTGGTGACAAGCTGATGTCGGACTGTGTTTGTTCCGCAAATTGTACTGTCTCACTATTTCTTTGGGGATTTATTCATGTTCATGACTTATATTGTGTTATTTTAATTGTTAAAAAGAATTAGGTGTTATGTTAGTTGGCCTTGTCTTCGCGAGAGGAGCCATCATAACCAGGTCTTGGTTTACGGTCGTGAAAAGTTGGTATCAGATCCTAGGTTACATTGGTCTCACGAGTCATGAGCAGGTTTAGTAGAGTCTCACAGATCGGTCAAGAGATGTCTGTATTTATCCTTGAGAAGCTACGGAACCTTTAAAAAAAACTTTGAATTTTTGAAATTCTTGTCGTGCGAATTTATTGATCCGAGAACTAAACTTCTGTTATTCCATTCTCACACAGATAGTGAGGACATGTGCCACCGGTTAAGATGGCTGACCACTAGTACCACCAGCAGTGGTCACTACAAGATGATGATGCGGTTGTGGTCGCGGTAGGGGCAAAGGTATGGCCCGCGTAGCACCTAGGGCAGCACATGCATATCCACCAATCGCCCTAGTTGAGGATCAAGGCCCAGTTGAGGATGCTGCAGCAGTACCAGCTTCGGCACCAGCTGTGGCCATTGTGATTTCGCATCTTTAGGAAGCCTTTGACAGATTCTATCACTTTGCATTGGCCTAGCTCAGGCGGTCTCAGTTACTACAACTAAAACTACTTCTCAGGCCGGAGGAGGCTATCAGACTCCCACCGCTTGCACACCTGAGTAAGTTGTGTAGGTACTTCAGATACTGGTTGTGCCCAGTCGGTTGCAGCTATTCAGGACTATGTAGCTCCTGCCATGCCAGAGGACGAGCATCGCATGTTAGAGAGGTTTGGCAGACTTCAGCCTCCGACTTTCAGTTGTGCAGATGGAAAGAATGCCTAGGGTTTCTAAGATAGGTGTCAGCAGATTCTTCGTACAGTGGGTATTATGGAGACAAGTGGGGTAGCTTTCACTATTTTTTAGTTTTCTAGAGCTGCATTCACTTGGTGGAAGGTGTATGAGAGGCATATGTTCATTGATGAACAGCCTCGTACTTGGCAGCAGTTCTCTGTTCTCTTTTCGGAGAAGTATGTGCCACAGTCTCACAGAAAGAAGCTGAACTAGTAGAGTTTGTCCCGTGCTCCATCAGTTCAGGGCTGTTCTATGCTTGGTGCATCTGCTAGTCATTCTGGTGCTAAGGTTTCCCTTCAGTCCCCGTCTGTAGTTCTCGTAAGTTACTATGAGTGTGGAGAGATGGGTCATCTATGGAGGCAGTGTCCTCGTCGTCTTGGGGGTTCATCTCAGCAGAGGTGTCAACCATCGACTTCAGAACCAGTTGCTTCACTACCACCCACCCAACCAGCTAAGGGTTGCCCTAGAGGGGAAGGCCGCTTAGGTAGCGGTTAGGCCCATTTTTCTGCACTTTCAGCCAAACCCGATGTTATTGCTTCCGATGTTGTTATTACCGTATTGTTTCAGTTTGTCACAGAGATGCCTCTGTATTATTTGATCTCCGCTGCACTTATTCTTATGTTTTATCATACTTTGCTCGTTATTTTGAAACGCCCTACGAGTCTCTTGATTTATCTGTTCATGTATCTACTGCAGTGGGTGATACTGTTATTGTAGATCGTGTGTACTAGTCATGCGTGGTGACTATTGGGGGTTTGGAGACCCGAGTGGATCTATGGTTATTTTTTATGGTAGACTACAATGTTATTTTGGGCATGGATTGGCTATCTCTGTGGCGTGCTAATTTGTAATGTCATACTAAGACAGAGACATTGACTATGTCGAGTGTGCCACTAATTGAGTGGCAAGGTCCGACGGGTTATTTTCCCAGTAAGGTTATCTCTTTTTTAAAGGCCCAATGTACGGTTGGAAGGATTGTTTTTCATACTTAGCATTTGTGAGAGATGTCAGTGTAGAGACTCTTGGTATTGATTCTGTATGATTTCTCTTCCAGTTGTGAGGGATTTCCTTGATGTGTTTCCTGCAGACCTGTCAGGCATGCCATCAGACATGGATATTGATTTTTTTATTGATCTGGTGTCGGGCACTCAACCTATTTCTTTTCTACCATATCGTATGGCACCAATTGAGTTGAAGGAGTTAAAGGAGCAGCTTTAGGAACTCCTTGATAAAGGTTTCATTCAGCCTAGTATGTCATTTTGGGGTGCGACGGTTCTATTCACGAAGAAGAACGGTGTCATTATGTGGATGTACATTGATTACATGAAGTTGAACAGATGTAACAATTAAGAACAAGTATACTTTCCCTCATATCAATGATTTATTTTACCAACTTTAGGGAGCGAGAGTGTTCTCAAAGATTGATATCCGTTCAGATTATTACCAGCTGAAGATGAGGGACTTGAATATTCTTAAGATAGCTTTAGGGACCTGATATTGTCATATGAGTTCTTGGTGATGTCTTTTGGGTTAACCAATGCCCCACCAACATTCATGCATTTGATGAACAGTGTGTTCTGGCCTTATCTCGACTTGTTCATTATAGTTTTCATTGATGATATTCTGGTGTATTCGTATTGTCAAGAGGAGCAGTGGAGCATTTGAGAGTTGTGTTGCAGATATTGAGGGATGAGAAGCTTTATGCAAAGTTCTCCAAGTGTGAGTTTTGGCTCAGTTTAGTGGATTTCTTGGGGCACGTGGTGTCCCGTGAGGGTAATTAGGTTGATCCGAAGAAGATACAGGTAGGGGTGTGCATTCGAATCGGTATATCGATAAATCGAATCGATTATTTGTTATCGAAATTGAAAAAATAAAAATCGAAAAAATCAAAACCTTATTGAAACGATAACGATAAGCATATGTACAAATCGATAATTGATAAGTAATTATCGATAAGGGTCAAAATCGAATCGATAAACCGAATGCACACCCCTAGACTGTAGACATTTGTAAAATAAGTAATTACCTATTTGTGTAGATTAATATAACATACAAAATGTATATATATTCTGCTACTATTTTGAAAGCGGTTATACAATATCATTTTCCCTAATCTATACCCTTTCCTTTACCCTAAGTCCCTTACCCAACTATTTCCTCTACCATATTTAAGGAAAGATAAAGATCAAGGGAATGAAGTTCAAATTAATGGAAAACAAAATTGGCCGTGATGATGTATTTTATTTTGTTTTATTATTTTATACTGTTGGAGTGTTGGTGGCATACATTTGATCCCTTACTTTAGTTTTGTTGCATGTACTTGTTGATACAATTTTAATGTTATAAATGGTGTTCGTCTTATTTTTGCTTCTTTTTGTTCATATAAATTAGGCGCGTTTAAAGCGATATACTTTCTGTGGAATCCCGCAAATTTTCTTATTGGTGTAATCGATAACCGAATTGATAAGCCCCCAAAAACGATAAATCGAAATCGAGAAAATCGAAACCTTATTGAAACGATAACGATAAGCATATCTACAAATCGATAATCGATAAGTAATTATCGATAAGGGTCAAAATCGAATCGATAAATCGAATGCACGCCCCTAGATACAGGCGGTTCAAGTTGGCCACACCGTCCTAAACCATAGAAATTTGCAGCTTTTTGGTTTGGTCCGTTATTACTGCCGGTTTATTCAGGGATTTTCATCTATTACATCGCCTATCACCAAGTTGGCTTAGAAGGGTGCTTCATTTGTATGGTCGGATAAGTGTGAGGAGAGTTTCCAGAAGCTCAAGACTGCCTTAACCACAACTCTAGTGTTAGTATTGCCATCAGCTTCAGCTTCTTATAACATGTATTGTGATGCTTCGAGAGTTTGTATTGGGTTTGTGTTCATATAGAAGGGTAGAGTTATTGCTTACGTTTCTCGTCACTTGAAGCCTCATAAGAAAAACTGTCATGTTCATGATGAGGAGTTGGCTGCCATTGTTCACGCGTTGAAGATTTGGAGGCATTATTTGTATGGTGTGTCTTGTAAGGTGTTTACTGATCATCGGAGCCTCCAACACTTGTTCAAGCAGAAGGATCTCCATTTGAGGCAGCGGAGGTGGATGGTTTTGCTAAAGGATGATATTACTATTTTATACCATCAGAGGAAGACCAATATGGTGGCCGATACTTTGATCGAAAGGCAGTGAGTATGGGGAGTTTGGGATGCATTCCAGTTGGTGAGAGATCTCTTGCAGTTGATATTCATGCCTTGACCAATCGGTTCATGAGGTTGGATATTTTGGATCCCAATCATGTTTTGGCTTGTGTGATTTCTCGATCTTCCTTCTATGATTGCATTAGAGAGCGCCATTATGATTATCCCCATTTGCTGGTCCTTAACGACATTGTTCAGCACGATGATACTAGAGATGTGACCATTGGTGATGATGGGGTGTTCAGGATGCAGGGCCAGATATGTGTGCCCAATGTATATGGGCTTCGAGAGTTGATTGGCAGGAGGCCCATAGCTCGCGGTATTCGATTCATCCCGGAGCCGTGAAGATGTACCAAAATTTGAGACAATATTATTGGTGGAGGAGAATGAAGAAAGACATTGTGGGATTTGTAGCTCAGTGTCTCAATTGTCAGCAGGTGAAATATGAGAATCATAGACCAGGTGACTTACTTCAACGTATGGATATTCCAGAGTGGAAGTGGCAACGGATCACCATGGACTTTTGTTGTTGGGCTCCGCAGACTTTGAAGAAGTCGATGCTATTTGGGTGATTGTGGATCAGCTGACCAAATCTGCGCACTTCATTCCTATGTGTACTACTTATTCTTCAGAGCTGTTGGAAGATATATATATCCGAGAGACTGTGTATTTTCATGGTGTCCCAATTTCTATCATTTCAGATAGGGGCACTTAGTTTACTTTGTAGATTTGGAGGTCTGTGTAGTGAGAGTTGGGTACTCAGGTTGAGTTAAGCATAGTTTTTCACCCTCATATGGATATACCATTCGAGCGCACTATTCAGATATTAGAGGACTTGTTGCGTGCTTGTGTCATTGATTTCGGAGGTTCAGGGGATAATTATCTACCAGTTGCAAAGATTGCTTATAAAAATAGTTACCAGTCGAGTATTCAGATGGCTCCATATGAGTCTTTGTATGGGAGGCGGTATAGATCTCCAGTTGGTCGGTTTAAGCCGGGCGAGGCCAGGCTATTAGGGACAGACATAGTGTAGGATGCCTTAGAAAAGGTGAAGGTGATTCAGGAGAGGCTTCGTACGACACACTCGAGACAAAAGATTTATACTGACATGAAGGTTCAGGATGTGTCTTACATGTTTGGTGAGAAGGTTCTATTAAAGGTTTCACCCATGAAGAGTGTTATGAGAATTGGGAAGAAAGGTAAATTGATTCCTCGGTTCATTGGGCTTTTTGAGTTAGATTGTGATAGACTTATGATGTGGAGCCATCAGCTATTCTGGAATGTCATCTTTGAAAGTTGAGATCAAAGGATATAGCTTCAATGAAAGTGACAATGAGAGGTTAGTATGTAGAGGAGGCTACCTGGGAGGCCGAGCGGGAGATGTATAGTAGATATCTTCAACCATTTGAGGCTTCAGGTGTGTTTCTTGACCTGTTCGAGGACGAATATTTGTTTAAGAGGGGAGGATGTAACGACCCATCTGGTTGTTTCATGAGTTACTGCTACGTTTCCCCCCATTTATGCTTCTTATTGCTTTGTTTATCGTATCCATGTGTGATTAGGTTGGTTGGCTCGGGTTCGGAAAGGTTTTGGTAAGGTTTGAGACACTTAGTTTCTTTTGAAGAAGCTCAAGTTGGAAAATTCAATTCGATGTTGACTTATGCTTTAAAGGGCTCATATGTGAGTTTCGATAGTTCGGATAGCCTTGGGATGCTATTTGACATTTAGTAGCATGATTGGAATGTGTTTTGGAGGTCCAGAGTAGATTTAGGCTTTAATTGGCGAAAGAGGAATTTCAGCATTTTTCGGGTAATAGGTGAGATTTTGATACATTGTTCGAAATGGAATTCCAGGAGTTTCAGTAGGTCTTTTGTGTCATTTGAGATGTGTGTGGGAAATTTCAAGTCATTCGAACGTGGTTTGACAGACTTTTTGATCAAAATAGTAATTCGGAAGATTTTGAAAACCCATGACTTGAATACGATGTGTTTTAGTTGATTTGATGTTGTTTGAGGTATTTTGAAGATTGGTATAAGTTTGGATAGTAGTATATGACTTGTTGGTGCTTATAGTTGAGGTCATGGGGGCTTTGAGGTGATTTCGGATGGTTGGGGGAAGATTTGAATTGGGTTTTGGCACCTGAAGTCCTTCTTATTGCTGTCATAACTGCACCTGCGACTAGGGGATCGCATGTTCGATATCGCAAAAGCATGTTTAGAGCTACAGATTCGGCCAAATTTATAGTTGAGTGAAACCGCAAATGCGATATGTGAACCGCACCTTCATGACCGCAGATGAAGAGGCAGGGACGCAGGTGCGGAAGAGGACTTAAGTGATGACCGCAGAAGCAGTGCTCGGACTGTAGAAGCGTTGTGCATTAGCAATGAAATTTCCTCAAGTGTGAAAGACTGGTCTAGAAGGTATAAAATATTTCTTTATGAATTTTTTATTATTCCACCATTTCGAAGTTGGCTTTGGAGCTTTTTGGGAGATTTTAAAGCGAGATTCAAAGGATATTGTCTGGAGGCAAGATTTTTGAACGTAGTAATTGATCCTATGGCACTTTTATACTAATTTGGCCTAAGACTACTGGAAATTAAGGGTTAGAAATTGGGATTAGGGCTGGTATTGAAAAATCTTAACTTGAGGATTTGAGGGGTCATTTGTTGTCGGATTTTGAGACTTTTGATATGTATGAACCCGTAGGGAGATTGTCGGCACCCAATTTTTCCCTATAAATTTTTATATATGCAAAAAAGCTTCAAAATAGCATTTTTATAGATATATAAGCATGCCCAAGGTTTTTACTATTTTTTCCATAATTATAAGGTTTTAAATTGATTTATTTTCTCCCTTTTTATCCATAAATTCCCCAATAATTAATTCCAATATTATTGTTTTGATAATTCATCTATTTGATTTGTCTATTTGTAGCAAAATATGGCTATGGTAATTTTTAGATATTTTTTGCAATTACATTTAATATTTTTAAAGCTAAATTGCACATAAAATTTAATGTTAGCCCTTTTAAGATGTAATTATATTTTATATGCAAAAAATTAGATCATGTATTTTTAAATTGCTAATTATGTATCCTAAATAATTTTAGCATTTTTAATTATATTTCAGAAATTATCTACTCTTTTTTATAAATTAAATAGGGAAAAACTGGCTATTTAAATTATAGCCAAATTGGCTTTCAATATAGCCAAATCACGACCCCAATTCCCATCCCAATTTTACAATTAAAACCAATCCCGCACCTTATTAGCCCATCTCGAACCTGGAACCCAATCTACCCTTTTTAATCTCGACCGTTGAGCTCCGAGATCAACAACCCACATTATTTCTTTCCTTTTTAATCAAACGACCCCCCCAAAACCCTACCCCCTTCTCTTATTTGCACCATCCTTGAACCCCTTCCTCTGCAAATTCTCTCTGAGACCTAACTCAAACCTAGGACACCCCTCTTTCATTCAAGCATATGCTTAAGATTGTAAATGCTTTTCAAAATCTCGCTTTTTTCACTAATTGTTTTTCAAATACTTGTGTATTTAAACTCAAATCCCCAACTATTTAATTCACAAAAACTGTTTGGCCAGGAACCACACTTCTGGATCCCGAGAGGTGCCTAACACCTTCCCCTTAGGATAATTTCAATCCATACCCTGTCTCTGGTTACCAAATGTAGTTATAGATGAATCTTATTGGTATCCTAACACACCTTAAATTGTTAGGTGGCGGCTATTCAAAAATAAAGCCCCCTTTCCCAAAATGAACGAGTTGTCCCATACGAAAATATTATAAACTCGATTTCGCGAGGAAAATAGGGGCAAGACAGCGTAGCGACTCTGCTGGGGATATCTCGGCTTTTACCATTTCATACCTTTTTTGTGATTTTCTACCCCTTATATGTGCAATTATTTGTTTAGTTCCTTTAAGCGTTTAATTTCTTGTTCAAAAGCAAAACTGACACATATTTCTTATTTCCTTCCTTTATAGCTGATTAAAATTATAAAGCTACTATATTTATCGCTTTCTTAACGTGCAAATACATGTCAATATGCTTTCAATTATTGCATAATCATACTCAACGTCATTCTCCACTCGTGCCAAACAAATACTATATCAACTCTTGATGAGTGGTTGCGCCTTTCTTATATCATTAACCCCTTAAATTTGGAAAGGCTTAATTGTAGTAAAACTAGTCAATCAGTGATGCACTCGACAGTTCCGTGGCTTCCCCTTGAGTTGTTCGCTCAAGGGTAGCTATCTAAAACCCCATAGAGACCTTACTGTGTTTAAATTGTGCATGCATCATGGTCAAACCTAGTCGGATCAGTTATGTTGTCGACATAATGATCCTTTAAGATAGCCTTGTCCGAAGTCCACCGGTTTCTCCTAAACCCAAACGAACATCATCACGTTCTGTGCATTTATTTGAAGAACTAAATGCTTCATGATTGTTGTTGTTAAATAGTTGAGTCTGGTGAAGGTAAGTGCCTAACCTTGTTTTCCTTGCAGAAATATGCGGCACGAAGTCCCCAGATTCGGTACGGTCAGCAACATCCACCCAAGATTGATAAGTTGGTGGGAAGATTTACATTCTAGTGACAAAACCCTCGTTAGAAAATATCTGGTTAATCTACCATCCCTCCAGGAGATCCAGGCTAACATCATGATGATAGAAGCAGCTACATTATTTTGGGATTTGAAAGGGCCGTGTTCCACTTTGGGAATGTCGAGATGACAAATTTTCTAGAGAAGACAGGAGGACTAGACGATCTAGTGTGGGAAACCCTGGGTTTGCTAATGCCGAGAACCGCATCGGTAAGAGTTTCTTAAAAATGATGGGTTTGAAGAAGACTGCAGAATTGGTATGCCTAATGGAGTCATACATCCTTTTTGAGTACTTGTATGAAAGGTACGGTCACAAAAAATCATATTTTAACTAACATGGTGAGTTTTCCATCACATCCTTGGGACATATCCATTTTAGGGTTTTCGTCTTCATGTTGTTCTTCTTGGGTCTGATCGTGTTTCCAATGAAGAAAGGGAGAATCTATGCTAGGCTGGTTATAGTAACCAAGACCCTAATGGAGTGAGTCGGTGGGCAAACATTCAGCATTGTACCCATGATCATCGCAGACATATACTGAGCCTTAGAGAAGTGTCAACAAGGAGTGAGACACTTCTAAGGCTGCAATCTACTACTTCATCTTTGGCTCATGGAACATCTCCAAAAGGGCGAATACTGAAAAGTAATTCAGTGAATGGCCTGGGATGATCACATCGCATTCAACCATCCAAAGCGGATGAATTACATCCCCGGCATATTCGCTCAGCCTAAGAATGCAAGAGAATGGGTTGAGCTCTTTGATTATTTGACTGAAGAACAAGTTCAATGGATGTTCGAGTCGTTTTCAACAAAGGAGTTAATCACCCGATCCAGAGATGCACCTTTCCTAATACTGATAGGTCTAAGAGGAACATACCCTTCACTCCCTCTTAGAGTTTTGAGAGAAGCAAGTAGGAAGCAACTCATACCCAGGGTCGACAAAATCAACCATCTTCGAGCTGACTTCCAATATGATGATAGTCTCCATAAGTGCCAAGCCTAGCACATATGGCACAACAAGATCGTAATGGAGAAAGACACCATCGAGCCAGAGAGATATCATGTCGGTTGTACCCTTTTCTATATTGGTTGGTTGGAAGACAATTAGGAGGGTCCGTGCCAACCAAGGCTCGTTCAAGGTCATAGAATTACAGATGAAAAGGCCAAGGCGCAAATCGAGTGGAACTAGCTGTGAAAAAGGATTTGTGAATGTGAGAGCAAACATCACGAGAAACAAGAGTCCAACAAAAAGCTGATTGAGGAATAGAAAGACATGGCTATCAGTGCCCAGAAAAGGCTAGGATACTTGGAGCGAGGCATAGTGGAAATGGAGGGAAAATTTCTCAAAAGGGCGGAAGACTATCAAAAGGCTGAAGGGACTGAAGGTGGACATCTAGCTAGAGCATAATTGTTGCTGGGACTTCGTGAATAGGGGAAGCTGTTTAACGGATTTAAGAACGTTGAATTTGGGGAAGGTTATTCTGGGACCAAATAGATTGGGATTTACTTTTTTCCCCTATAATTGTAATAAGGCAAATGGCCATTATTGATTTTTATTTCTCGGTTATTTAGTGTCATTTTGGGATTTACCTATCTTTATCAATAAAAAGAGGCATTAAGCATTAAAAATTCTTCAAGTTTATTTGTCTCTAGGCCTACCTCGGGCACAAAAAGGTTCCCAAATTAAAACGCTTTACATTTCTGTACTATGTGTTTAAATATTGCAATTCTTTTCATAATCCTCAGTGACTTGATTACCCTTTGTTTTATTATTCCCTTCCCCAAAGGTTAGTTCGTGCACTCAGGAATCATCATCTTATTTCACAATATCAAGGGGACCTCCACCCACTCCTCCTCTTATTCTCCTTAAAGGCAAGGACAAAGGCAAGAATAGAATGTAAGATTTAAACAACATCAAGAAGGAGAACACACCTAAACGGGTAGAGGCCACTAATGGCCAAGGTATTCGTGTTCCTAACGAGAATGTGTCACAACATGAATAGAAACTATTAAAATTCTAGGAAAAACTCAATCAATTTCAAAATCCGGCAAACCTTCCGTTTTCCCTCAGCACCCCAGATACCAACTTCCCTAACGCTCAAACCCCTACATCTTCTCAATATATACCAAAACAACAGAATCTCCCCACACATTATCGTCACGCTGCTCCACGAAAGAACCAATGTAACACCTACCATACCCGAAACAACACCCCACTACTCATCCCAGAACTCTAGAACTCCACAAACAACCATTTCCACACCCATACACTAGGCCACTATAATAATCCTATCTACATTGAGACCATGCCAAACTCCACCCAACTTATCTCACCTGAGTCTCATGAAAAGGATATGCATATCAGGAATTTAGCTGAGGAACTTAAGAAACTAACCAGCCCAATTCAGGGCGTTGAGGGAAACAAAGGAATCCAGGGTCCGAACTATGAGGACCTTTGCATACAACATAATGTCAAACTACCTGAGTGGTACAAACCTCCTAAGTTTGAAATGTTTGATGGTATGGGTGATCCCAGGGTCCATATGATGAGATATTACAACAAGCTGGTTGGAGTAAGGAAGGATGAAAGGATCCTCATGAAGGTGTTCGTGAAGAGTTTGAAAGGAGATGCATATCTAGGTACATCAGCCAAGATCCCAAGAAGTGGTCAAGATGGGTGGGCATGGCATCTGACTTTATGCACAGATTGAGGTTTAATATAGAGAATGCACTAGACGTGTTCTATATTAAGAACTTGACAAAAAATCCTACAGAGATTTTTTGCAAGTATGCTACTCACTGGAGATCTTAAGTTGCTTCGGTCAGACAAGCTGTAGAAGAGGAGCAAATGAACAAGTTCTTTGTTCAGGCTCAAGACTTGCAGGACTATGAACGACCAATGATGATTGAGACAACAAGTTTTCCGATATTATCAAATTAGGTGAAAGAACTGAAGAAGGTATTAAAAGTTGAATGGTTACAAATTTCGAAGCCTTGCAAGCTACGAACAAGGCTTTACAATCCAATGATGTGTCCAAGAAATGGGGCGTAGGGGCTGTGATGGTTGCACAAAGGGCCATGTATCTCCTTAATTACCAAGCTTTCCCAATACCTCCACTCACATATCAACCAACCCAAATTACCAAGCACCTTCGTACCAAGCTTCACCACCAACTTATCAGTCATCTCCACCTCCTACATACCAACCTACTTCACCCAAATACTCCCAACCCGCTCATGTATACCAAACTTATAATGCTCAACCATGCCATTATAAATCACCCCAGTACGCCAAAATTTCCCTAGAACCTGACCTAATTTTGATGATAGACTTCCAAAAAAATATACAACCATCACTAAACCCATCACCTAGTTGTGTGAGAGGCTCAAAGTTGCTAGTTATGTAACCCCCATCCCTGCTGCAACCCTTGAGAATCCTTATCAGTGGGTTAACCAAACAAGTCTTGTGCATGCCACTCCGGCATGAAAAGGCACACCATCAATGAATGTTGCTCCTTGAAAGACAAGATATAGTCTTTGATCGATAACAAGATCATTAAGGCAAAGGAACCCGCTCCAAACATCCGCAACAACGCTCTACCAAACCATAAGGGTTGAGGTGTATCCACATTATTGAAGTTGAAGATGACAGGGATCCTGAGGATTTAATCGGGTTAATTGCATTAGGTGATGACCTGAAGAAACCGACAATTACTCTCAATCCAACCATAGTATAGATCCAACCGTCTGAGGACGCTGAGGTGGATATGTCTATGCCTCATTAGTTTGAAGCAACGCCACCCTCAAATGCACTGGCGCCAATTAAGGTTGAATTTGTGCCTCCAGAAAATGCACCCGTACCATTTGTGGTTGCAGTCTTGCCACCCCTGGTGCATGTTCTATTTGAAGTGAGGATATTTGCGCCGAACTTGGCGTCGATATCAACCATGCTACCATTCTATACAAATGTTGTACCCCGGGACTATACAACCAAGGCAAGAAGGAAGGGTAAGGTCAGGATTGAAGAAACTATCGCAATACAAGGTATGACAAGAACTGACAGAGTCTATACCCCTGAACATCTAGTTGAATCAAGCAAGTAGGCCTCAAATCGGCTACACCTCATTGAGACAGTTCTAGATGAACTTTGAAGGAAAATACATGCAAAAGAATATTCGGTCATCGATAGGTTAAACAAAATGCCAACACAAATATCCATTCTCTCTTTGCAATAAAATTTAGAGACGCATAAGAATGCTTTGTTAAAGGTGCTAAATGAAGCGTATGTACCATGGTAATATCATTTGCGGGAAAGGGCATAATATGGCAGGACAAGTGCTAGAAAGCCATAAGATCACCTTTTATGAGGATGAGCTACCACCTCAAGGGCTGGGGCCTAATAAAACACTGCATATTAGCGTGCAATGTGAAGATTATTTCATCACCAGGATCTTGATCGGTGGAGCTTCCAGTCTTAACATTTGTCCGTTGGTAAAACTAAAGAAGTTAGGTAAAGGGCTGCATGAGATAAATGATGGAGCAATTAATGTGAAAGCCTTCGATGGTTCTCAGAGGTCCAACATAGGTGATCTTAGTCTATGCTTGCAGATTGGGCCAGCTTGGTTCGAGGTCAACTTCAAGGTGAGAGATGTATCGGCGTCTTACAACTTGCTGTTGGGACAGCCATGGATTCATGCTATTGGGGCTGTAGTATCAACGCTGGATCAAGTAGTAAAGTTTGAATAGAATCACCAGGAAGTGATCATTCACGGCGATGGAAAAAACCCTATATACGATCGCCAGACCGTTCTAGTGATCAAGGGAAGAAGGAAGTTGGGTGGAGAAAATTACCACCACATCGAGCAGGTTAATGTTATCGACAATGATAAATAGGGGGGTAGCAAAATTGAGAGTATACTTAGTTGAAATGGGTACAAACCTAACAAAGGGCTCGACAAGAACCTCTGAGGAATCTTTAAACCCATAAAACTTAAGAAACATGACACTACCTTTTGGTTTGGGATATGAATACACTTGGGAAGAATTCAATAGCTGGTCACCACCATGGCGTGGTCCTCACTACCCACTAGAGCATCCAATATCCCATTTGCAGCAGACTTTCAAACAGGTCGAAATTATTTATGGGTCAAATGAAGAAGAAGCACTTGTAGCAGTGAAGAACTTGTTTCTAGAGGATAATGATATAGACTATTGTGTCATTATAGAGAAGGAGGTAGAGGAAGACCCTTTCCATACAAGATGTGAGCAGAGGGGAACATCTAAAGAATTGGACCATCAAGACAACCAAAACCCGACGAGCCTCGGGGTAGCAAGGCTAAAACAAGCATTATTCACTGTTTCATTTGCTAAATGATTTTCTTTTTCACTTTTTCAATTCCCGCAATAAGATCTTCGATGTTCAAAACAATTATTCCATTTATCAAAAGTATGTTTGATTTTTCTTATGAATTAATATTTATTTCTATCGTTTTCTCTCCTTACTTTGCATATACAACATTACTAATACATGTCTTAATGAACCAATGATTGTGACATACAATGAGACAACATAAAAAACGGACAGATACAGATGAGGATGACATACCTGGCAAGATTATCAAAGAATTTGAGAACTTTAACAGCAGACCTAAGTCCAACCTAGACGAGACCAAAATTGTCAACCTGGGAGATGCAGAAAACGTCAAGGAAACACGAATTAGCAATCACCTATCACCATCGGAGAAGAAAGAATACACAGAATTTCTAATAGGGTATGAAGATATATTTGTCTGGTCATATGATGACATGATTGGTCTGAGTATGTCTATTATGGCTCACAAACTGTCAACCGATCCAATGTGTCCATCAGTAAACAAAAAAGCTCAAAAAGTTCAAACCTGATATGAGTTTGAAAATCAAGCAAGAAGCCCCCAAGCAGATCAAAACTAAGGTTCTCAGGGTAGTAGAATACCAAACATGGTTAGCAAACATTGTGCCAGTTCCAAAGAAGGATGGGAAGGTCAGAGTCTATGTCGACTACCGAGATCTCAACCCGGCCAGTCCAAAAGATGATTTCCCTTTTCCAAACACACATATCCTAATTGATAATTGTGCTAAGCATGAGCTACAGTCATTCGTAGATTGTTTGGCTGGTTATCATTAGGTCTGGATGGATGAAGAAGATGCTAAGAAAACAGATTTCATTATGCCGTGGGGAGTATATTGTTACAAGATGATGCCATTCAGCCTAAAGAATGCAGGGGCCACCTGCATGAGGGCCATGACTTCTATTTTTCATGATATGATACATAAGGAGAAAGAGGTATAAGTGGATGATGTTATTATCAAATCCAAGAAGACCATTGATCATATAGAAGATCTGAGGAAGTTCTTCAATAGATTGCGGAGATACAACTTGAAACTTAACCCTACAAAGTGTGCATTTAGGGTTCCTGCTGGGAAATTGCTTAGGTTTATTGTGAGTCACCGAGTAATAGAAACGAATCAATCAAAAGTCAAAGCAATTTAGCAAATACCACCGCCAAGGAAGAAGAACGATGTGATGAGTTTCTTGGGAAGGCTTAACTGCATCAGCTGATTCATAGCACAGTCTACAGTTATCTGTGAGCCAATCGTTAAGATGCTAAAGAAAGACGCCGCCACCAAATGGACCGATGACTGCTAAAAGGTCTTTGACAAAATCAAGGAGTACATATCAACATCACTAGTCTTAGTCCCGCCTGAGCCAGGTAGACCCTTATTACTCTATCTTCCATTGTTAAATGGAGCTTTCGGTTGCGTTCTGGGGCAGCACGAAAGGAACAAGCTATTTATTATCTCAGTATGAAGTTCACCTCATATAAGGCCAGGTATTCTTTATTAGAATGTACCTGCTACGCTTTGACTTGGGTAGCTCAGAAGCTGAGACATTACTTCTGTGCCTATACTACATATCTCATATCGAGAATTGACCCCTTGAAGTACATCTTTCAGAAGCCTATGCCCACTGGCAAGCTAACCAACTGGAAAATCTTATCGAGTGAGTTCGACATTGTTTATGTAACTCAAAAAGCAGTCAATGGATAGGCATTGGCAGACCACCTTGTTGAAAACCCTGTGGATAGAGGATACGAACCTTGAAAATGTATTTTCTGATAAAGAGGTATCATTCATAGGAGAAGACATTGTAGAATCCTATGACGGGTTGGAGAATGTTCTTCGATGGAGCAGCAAACTGTAAAAGAGTTGGCATAGGAGCAGTCCTAATATTAGAAACATTATCCGGTGTCTGCAAAAATCAGGTTCCCCTATACCAACAATATGGCCGAATATGAAGCTTGCATTTTATGGCTCAAAAAGACCATTGATATGAACATTCAAGAGCTTGTAGTAATTGGAGATTCAGACTTACTTATGCATCAGGTACAATGAGAATGGAAACCAAGAACTACAAGATACTCTTGTACCTGCATCAAGTACAATAATTGAGAAAGAGGTTCACGAAGACGGTATTCCAGCATATTCCTAGAATACAAAATGAGTTCACCGATGCATTGGCTACCCTATTATCTATGATACATCATCTCGATAAGAATTTCATTGATCCTGATTTAGTGAATATCCATAATCAGCCAGCTTATTGTGCCCATGTTGAACAAGAAGCAAATTGAAAGTCTTGGTTTCATGATATCAAGGAATATTTGGGAAAAGGAGAGAACCTAGAGCTTGCAAATCCTACTAAGAAACACACACTTCGAAGATTGTCCAACAACTTCTTTCATAGCGGATGAATCCTGTATAGGAGGACTCCCGATTTAGGATTATTAAGATATGTTGATGAAAAGTAAGCATCAAGGCTACAAGAGGAAATTCATGCTGGGACCTACGGTCGATATATGAACAATTTTGTCTTAGCAAAGAAGATACTCCGGGATGGTTACTTTTGGATGACTATGGAAACAGACTACATCTTGTATGTTCAGAAATGGCACAACTGTAAGATACATGCATACATGATAAAGGTAACTCAAAGCGAGCTTAACACAACAAGCTCACCATGGTCATTTGCTGCTAATGGATGTTACTAGACCAATCGAGCCTGATGCTTCCAACGGATTCAGGTTTATCCTAGTAGCCATCGACTATTTCACCAAATGGGTTGAAGCAACATCTTACAAAGTGGTGACTAAGAAAGTCATGGAAAAGTTTGCCCCAACCGTATTGTTTGTCGATTAAAATTTCTAGAGTCAATCATTACTTGTAATGGCACCAACGTCAATAACGACTTGATGAAAGCTGAGTACGAAACCCTCAAGATCAAATACAAGAATTCAATAGCCTACAGACCTCAGAAGAATGGAGTTTAGAAGCCACCAACAAGAATATCAAGAAAATATTGAGGAAAATGATAAAAAATCACAGATAGTGGCATGAGAAGTTATCATTTTCTCTTCTAGAGTACCGTACCATAGTCCACACATCAACTGAGGCAACCCCCTATATGCTGGTTTATGGTATAGAGGTTGTCATTCCCGCACGGGTTGAAATTCCTTCCTTAAGGATCATACAAGAAGCTGAGCTTGACAAAGTAGAGTGGGTAAAAATTCGTTATGAGCAACTAGCCCTTACAGATGGAAAGAGAATGAATGCATTTTGCCACGGTCAACTCTATCAGAACAAAATGTCCAGAGCCTTCAACAAAAAAGTCAAACCAAGACAGTTCACACCGGTGCAGCTGGTGTTAAAACAAATTTTTTCGCATCAAGATGAAGCCAAAGGGAAGTTATCTCGCTACTGGCAGGGTCCATACATGGTTTACTAGGCTGTGATAGGAGGATCCCTCATACTTGCATAAATGGACAGAGAAGTCTGGCCAAAGCCAATCAATTCAGATGCAGTCAAGCGTTACTATTCGTAATCTATATGCTATCCTTATATGATGTAAATTGAACTATGCTTCACCTGAGTCCCATTTAAGAGAGGATACATAGGCATCCCTATGGATTCAGTCACAATCCAATACAAATTTCACCCCCTCCCCCCCACAGTTGGAAACTAGGGAAATATTTTTAGGAAGACCATCAAAATTCTGAAGTAATTTCAGTCGATCACTACATAAGCAACAATAGAAAAGGTAAACCCATAAAATTTGGGCAGAATTTTAAGGAGGATCCTCAAAATTCCGTAGCAGGAGAGGTTACAATGTCCTTAACTATGTCACAGTCGTCGGGTAATCTAAAAGCTATTTATAATTTATGTCATAAAATCGTGCATGTTTACTATTGAAACGTCTTTGTTTAGAAACGCTACCTTAATGATACAGACGGTATCACCAGATCAAAGCCGAACAAGTCAAGCAAAGCCAGCGGGGGTACGAAATGACCTCCCCCTTAGAAAACTCACGATTTTTTTTTGGATGCAGGCACTAGGATTGCAAAATAATTAAACATATTGTACACCCATAGGAGAAACATTGTTCAAAATACGACTCTCAGAATCGTTGCACTTGCCAACATTTGCTATCAGGATGCACCAGTGATATTCTTTATGTCACACTCCTCCCAGTAATCACAACGTCACAATCTGCTATCAGCTAAGAAAAATTTGCTATCATTTGGTATCTTATTTCTTGCATAAGGCTTCCATTATGCCTTCCGAGATTAAGCTCTACCTCCATCTACATCCACATTGCAAAAGGTTAAAATTTTGCCTTCTGATACTAAACGTTGTCTCCATCTGTATTTGCATTACATAAGGCTACCTGCCATCAAATCTTCATAAGTCTAACATTCCGCCTTCCGAGACTAAACATTGTCTCCATCTGCATCTGCATTACATAAAGCTACTATTCTACCTTCCAATATGCATAAGGCTAATATTCTGCCTTTCGAGACTAAACGTTGTCTCCATCTGCATCTGCATTGCATAAGGCTACTATCCTGCCTTCAATTTCTCATAAGGCTAACATTCTTCCTTACGATACTAAATGTTGTCACCATCTACATCTGCATTGCATAAGGCTAACATTCTGCTTTTTGATACTAAACATTGTCTCCATCCGCATCTAAATGCATAAGGTTACCATTTGCCTTTCAAGGTTAAGCTCTACCTCTATTTGAATCCGCATTGCATAAGGCTACTATTCTGACTTTCAATTTGCATAAGGCTACTATTTTGCCTTCCAATCTGCATAAGGCTACTATTCTTCCTTTCGAGGTTAAGCTCTACCTCCATCTGCATCCATATTGCATAAGGCTTCTATTTTTCCATCCAATTTGCATAAGGCTACCATTCTGCCTTTTAGGGCTAAGCTTTGCCTCTAATATTCTTCGAAACTAAGTGCTATCCCAAGCACTATTTATCCCGTTTCTCTTACAGGCTATGCTCTGCCCTTCAATTCGCAAGACTAAGCTCTGTCTTGTCCACATGCATCCTTCATGGGCTGAAATATCGCCTGCTCATCCAAAGCCATCATTGTTTGGAGACACCATCTTCATAGTCCGAGAACACCATGTCATGGATTGAGGATCTCTTTCAATCTTTCGCATACCATTATTTAAAGGCGTCGTGGTTCAGAGGCACCATCGTAGCCCGAGAATATCATTTCATGTCCTGCGAATCCCTTATCATACGCTTCATGGCCCAGGACATCATGGTCTAAGGACATCATCCTCATCATCCGAAGACAACATTCATGGTCTAACGAGAATTTTCATCATGTTTAAATTATGCAATATATGCTTGTATCATTTATTGGAATATAAATTAATGAGCAACGGATATCTCATCAGGAACGATCTCGCTCCAGTTCCCTCAGCCAAATCAAACTTAACCATTCTCGTAAATCATTCACTCATCCATCCTAAGATGTTGCATCCATTCTTGAAAGCACTTCATCAGTATACTCGACTGAGGAATCCTGACGTACATCTGGGTTGTTTCCTGTAAAACCAGGGATATGTAGGCAGCTTAGAAGCCAAGGTGCAGCCAAATTTCTCGAACTATTTCTCTTGATAAAAATTAACCATCATTTTTTTACCCGAA
Organism: Nicotiana benthamiana; assembly: GCA_034376525.1. Taxonomy (NCBI): domain Eukaryota; kingdom Viridiplantae; phylum Streptophyta; class Magnoliopsida; order Solanales; family Solanaceae; genus Nicotiana; species Nicotiana benthamiana. Next base: position 27,469,010 of record CM067341.1, read on the forward strand.
ACTCTTTCAACCTTACCCGGTAAAGAGGGGCAGCTGCTGATACCTAAATTTTGTCTATCTATTTTTAAATTTGGAAAATACCTTCAATATGTATATGTGTATATATATATATAAGCATGCCAAAGGTTTTACTGTATTTTCCATATCTTTAAGGGTTTAAATTGATTTATTTTCTCCCTTTTTATCCATGAAATCCCCAATAATTATTTTTTTGGTACTTTATCTATTGGATTTCTATATTTATGCCAAAATATAGATAATTTAATTTTTATATATTTTCTAAAATTACATTTAGTATATTAAAGCTAAATTGCACATATGTGCAATGTTAGCCCTTTTAAGATATAATTATATTTTATATGCATAAAATTGTATCCTATATTTTTAAATTACTAATTATGTATCCTAAATCATATTACCATTTTTATTTATTTTTTCAGAAATTATCTACTATTATTTATAAATTAAATAGGAAAAATTGGCTATTTAAGTTATAGCCAAATAGGCTTTCAATTATAGCCAAATCAGGACCCTAATTCCAAGAACCCAATCCACACTTTATTAGCCCATACCCTAACTCAGAACACAACCTATACTTTTAAATCTCGACCGTTGATCTCCCAGATCAATAGTCCGCGTTATTTCTTTCCTTTTTAATCCAACGACCCCCAATACCCTATCCCATTCTCTCATTTGCACTACCCTTGAATCCCCTCCTCTCCGAATTCTCTCTGAGACCTAGCTCAAACCTACACTCCTCTTTCATTCATGCATATGCTTAAGATTGTAAATGCTTTTTAAAATCTCGCTCTTTTCACTATTTGTTTTTCAAATACTTGTGTATTTAAACTCAAATCCTCTACTATTTTAGCAATACTTATTTATTTGCTAATTGTATAAATTCACAAAAGTTGTTTGGCCGGGAACCACACTAGTGAATCCTGAGGGGTATCTAACACCTTCGCCCTAGGATAATTTCAAGCCCTTACCCCGTCTCTTGTTACCAAATATAGTTATAGATGAATCTTATAGGTTCCCTAATGCACCTTGAATCGTTAGATGGCGACTCTTCGAAAAAAGCAAACCCCTTTTCCAAAAGGACGAGTTGTCCCATAACAAAGTGTCATAAACCCGATTTCGCAAGGAAAAAGGGAGGCGCGACAGAGATAGTGAATATATTGATGTAAATTTTATATAATTTTGAGACGTGGTCCCAAGGGTCGGGTTTTGGTTAATTTGGATATTTATGTTGTATATTGATTATTTTCCCATGGGCTTCGTTTCCTTAGAATATTTTGACATCGTGATTCTTATATTGGATAGATTCGACATATGTGGAGGTTGATTTGAGGGGCAAAGATGTCGCAGGCTAGAGTTTGGACCAGATTAAGGTGAGTAATGATTGTAAATGTTGTGCCGAGGGTATGAAACCTCGGATTTCACATCGTTATGCAATGTTGGGGTGATACACACACTGGGTGACGAGCGTGGGGTCCTGCATCATCGGGGATTGTGACTTAGTCCATATCGAATGACTATTTTACCGCATATTTCATTGAAACTGTTTGCTATCATCATGTTTTGGGCTGAATGATATATTTGGGCCTCGTGCCAACTATTTTGGTCCCTTATGGGATTATTACTGCTATTTTCTCAATGTTTTGATTTTATATTTGTACTCAATCATGCTATATTCAAATGTTTTCATAACTCAGTAATGTTAACTCTTTTTTAACACTGTAAATGATATTATGGGTTGAGCATCATATTTTATAGTGCCCGAGTGGCTTTTAGAGATATCTGACTGAGTAAGGCTGAGTGCTTGTGTTGTGGGGATTATTATGGGACCGGACTGCACAACACAAATCTATTGTACATTTTATGATTCTGAGGCCGATGGCCTGAGTTGTACGCCATGAGGTGGCTTGATATGAGGCTGAGAGCCTATTGATTATGCCATGAGATGGCTTGATATTCCGCTTGGCCAATAAGGGGCCCCTCCCGGAGTCTGTACACCCTCAGTGAGCACTACCCATTGTGAATCAGATATAGCCCGAGGGGTTGTTGTTGTTCCATGTTATTGCATGAGGGGCGTATTTTATGTGTTTATCTTTTCTAGATGCCTTTCATTTACTTTTTTAACTGTTCTAAAGGTGTTTTAAAGAGGCTTATATTGAACAAAGGTATTTTATGAGATTTCACTATTTTATTGCACATTGGTTTTACTTTAACTTCTTATAGCATGATCTTGTGTTTTTACGTGATTTCTTATCCTTCGGTCTTAATTTATTGTCATTACTCACCGAGTTGGAGTATATTCGGGCACTCTAGGTACTGGTACTGAGGGTTGATAGCTTCAAACGGATTTTCGGAGTCCACTAGGTAGTTGCTCAGCATTCGCAGCGCAGTGTTTCTCGCTCTTATCATTAGTTCTTTCCCTTGTACTGGTTTTTGTAATAGACAGTGTAGTCCTTTTTATGTATTCCTAGACTCATGTTAGATGCTCATGACTGGTGACACCTCGATGTCGGGCTGTGTTTGTTCCGCAAATTGTGATTTTGGGATTTAATCATTTTAATGACTTATATTGTGTTATTTTAATTGATAAACAGAATTGGGTGTTGCGTCGGCTGGCCTTGTCTTTACGAGAGGTACCATCATTATTGGGTGTAGGTTTAGGGTCTTGACAGTTCACTTGGATAAGGACAATCAGCATCCGCAAGTGAATTCAACACCAAATTTCATAGGTTACAAATATTTTTATTGTTAATCAAATTAACATTAGTGTAACGACCCCAGCGATTGTTTTGAGATTCACCGCGTCGTTCAATAGTTTGAGTTCATGAGCAGCTTTATTTCAGGTATTACGACTTGTGTGCACAATCGAAATTTGAATTTCGGAAAGTTCGGAGTTGATTTGGAAAGAGAATTCTTATTTTCGGAAGCATTAAGTTGAAAGAATTGACTAAGATTGGATTTTTGAGTAAACGAACTCGAAATTAGGATTCAAAGGTTCTAGCAGGTTCGTATGGTGATTTCAGACTTGGGCATATGTCCGAATCGTGCTTTGGAAGACCTAAGAACATTTCAGCACCTATTGTGGAAGTTAGAATTTTTGAAGAATTTCATAAGTTTAGGTTGAGGTGCATTTCAGTGTTAGAATATGCGCTTGGGATTCCGAGTCTGGCAATAGCTCCGTATAGTGATTCTATTGTTGGGAGTGCGATCAGAAGTGAATTCGGAGGTATGTGGGTCATTTTGGAGTCATTTGGCTAAAGATGGAAGTTGGAAGGTTTTTGAGAAGTTTGACCGGACGTGGACTTTTTGATATCGAGGTTGGATTCAAATTCCGGAAGTTGGAATAGGCCCGTAATGTCGAATATGACTTGTGTTTAAAATCTAAGGTAAATCGGATGTGATTTGATAGGTTTTGGCATCGAATGTTGATGTTTAAATTTCTTAAGAGCATCAAGTTTGATACGGGATGTGATTTATGATTTTAGTATTGTTTGATATGATTTGAGGCCTCGAGAGATGTGATTTGGGACAGGTTGGCATGATTGGTTGGGGTCCCAAGAGCCTCGGGTGAATTTCGGGTGGTTAACAGATCAAATATGGAATTTAAAGAAGAAATGATCATCTACCTTTTGGTGTAACCGCACCTGCGAGGCTTGGGACGCAGGTATGGAGCCACAGAAGTGGATTAGGAGATGCAGAAGAAGATCATGACCACCCAGGTAAAGGGCCGCAGATGCGGTACATTGACCGCATCTGCGCAAGCACAAAAGCAAGATGGAAGACCGCAAAAATGGTTATTCAAAAGTGACACAAAAGCTGGTTCAATGCGGATTTCACAGAAGCGAACTCACAAAAGCGACAAGGAATCCGCAGGTGCGAAAGTTGCAGGGCAAAATACATTAAATACAGGGGTTTGGCCATTTTGCTCTATTTTGGGGTAATTTTGGAGCTTCTTGAGAGAGGCGTACACCTAGCAACTTGGAGGTAAGTTTATCCTACTTATTATGAGTTAAATATATTGATTATGTGTAGATTTTAACATGCAAATTAGTCGAAAACTTGGGGTTGATAGTAAAACCTAGAAAATTGATATTTTTGGATTTTGACGACGATTTTGGATATGAAATAAAGAATAAATTATATATTTGAGTTCGTAAAGTTATGGGTAAAGATTATCTTTGGAAAATTCTGGAATCCGGGCATGTGGGTCCCGGGGATGAATTTTAGGTACCTTTCATTTAGGGTTGGAAAATTGGTTTAATAATTCGAATATGAACTTTTGAGCATGTATTGACTAGTTCTTACCTCATTTGAACAGTTTTGGATTGTTCGGCTCGAATTTGGAGGTTTGAGCGCATTCCTGAATTGGGATATATGCTTTGTAGCAAGGTGAGTCTACTTTGTAACCTTTAAGAGAGAATTGTCCTCATAGGTGAATTAATTGAATATGTGTTGATAATTGTAGGTGCTATGTACGCATGAAGTGATGGGAGTCCGTACGTAGCTACTATTATGCTTATATCCGGATAGTCCAGCACTCAAAGTGTTCTTACTTGTAATAACTGCAACCTTATTGATGGTTTAAATTGCTTAAATCATATCGAAGTGGCAAATGATTTTCTAAAAGGGTTAAACCTCGTTTTCATGACTTGTAAAAAGGGAAATTTAGACTTCTTGAATAATTTTCTTCTTGATGAGTGCCTTGATTGTCTGTTTGAGTATGTGGTTCTATGTGTACTGACGTTACATGTATGATTCACTAGCAAAGTGATTGTTTATGTATATTTGACCACATCATATGTATGATTCGCGAGTGGGGTAAGAGATGCATCTATGGTTTGTGCCATTTAACCCTCTGGCAGTGCACAATTTAAATAATATTGGATTGGGCCATACGACCTCGGCATGATTTACGCATGCTTTTATTGTTTGCCTTGAAAATTATTGATGTTGATATTGTTTCCCTCCCGACTTGAGAGTAAATGTATAATGATGAAAAGAAGTTCGGGAATTCCCTATAAAAGAAAGATTTATTTACTTGCTTTATTGTACTGAATTACAATCACTTTTATAAAAATCCTGGATTTATTATATTTTGAACGTATCATTACTAGACGACTGGTAAGTATCGAAGTCGATCTCTCATCTCTAGTTCTTCGAGATTAGACGTGATACTTACTGGGTACACGTTATTTTCGTACTTATACTACACTTGCTATGTACTTCTATTGCACAGGTTCATGTATGGTTATTGGCTTAGTGGCGTTGTGGCATGGTTGATACAGAGACTTAGGTGAGCTACATTTATCAAGATGACCCGCAACCATCGGAGAATCCTTCAGAGTATTGTGCTGTGTTTTCATTTCTGCCTACTTTGTATTCTGGACAGTTACTGTATTTTATTTCATTCCCTAGTAAATATTCATGCACTTGTGACACTGGGTTCTGGGATCAGTATGAGGTATCTTGTATTAACTTCTTAACATTTATATTTAATTTTATATAATTACCTTATTAGTAAAGTTAAAGAAAAATCATAGTTTCCGAGACTATTAAAACGAGAATTTAATTAAGTATTCTAATTGGCTTGCCTGACAGCAGTGTCCGACGCCATCACGACCCTTAATGGATTTTGGGTCGTGACATTTAGTAGTATACCTCAATTGATCTTTCCTTAAGTTCTTTTGTGGACTTCTCTATAAGTAGCATTGCTTCGTGATTGCAAAGCAACAATGAGGTAAAAGCGGTTCCATCCATAACACGAGCTTGAAGCCTATACCTGCAACTCAATTTTGATTAACCTTATGCATATTTTTTATAGATAGAAGATTTTAAATATACATAAATAGTAATTGCTTGTGAGTAAATGTAAATTTTTCTTCATCATTTCTTACAAAAATATTTATTTCCAACTTTATCAACCTTTCGACTGCACTTGTTGCATGCCAAGATGACCATCCCCGATCCATTTCCAAATTAACCAATTTTTCCGCAATCCAATAGCTACATTCCTAGTATTAAAAAATATAAAAATTTCTTGTAAATGCAAAACAGAAAATATAAGATAAATATAATTGACAAAGTAAATTAAACTCACTTGCGTGCATTGAGCTAAATTCGTAATAGTTTTAAACAGTTCAATTCCTTCCTTTAACTCATCTCTAACATAGTAAATTTGCTGAGAACTTGTTCGAGTGATCCGCTCAATGTTTGATTGACGTGCAGCAAGTAATCTGCATAAGTCAAAAAATTTAATTTATAAATACTATTGTTATATTTTGTGTATATATAGAAAAGGACTATACACTTGACAAACCTAGATTAACGTCAATAGAATGACGCAACGAAGAATTTATCTATATCTTTGTCTATTACCAACAATAACACACTCAGTAATTACCCATGTATAATGAACTATAAATAAAAATTGATAATTTAAAATTCTTATACACTAAAATAGAAAAATACATGTAATTTATGGTAAACTCGAAATTTTTGAGCTTTAATATGGTGAAGAACAACAATCAAAGGCTCATCGGCAAATTTATTCAAGTGATGTTGAATTTGATCCACATGTTTGCTCGATAAGATTTCCAAAATCTTGTTCCTCCTATACGTTTCATAGTAAGGTTAATAAACACATATATAGGTAATCTATCTATAAAATATTGTTTATTATTTGAGTTACTTTTTTATCATCCTCGAGTACTACATTAATAAAGACACTTTGGTCATTTCCTTACTTGTAGGTCTTAACATCTTCATAGGTCACAACCCGAGCAACAACATCTATAAATGTAAAAGTTAGTCGCATAATTTTACAAATACCATTAGTTCATTAAAAAATAAAAGACAAATTATCAAATAATTCTGTCTCATCGACAACATGTTGATTTGTTAGTTGGTCAAAAGGGTGCAAGTTAAAGATGTTCATATGAAAGGAAGGATCATTTATTTCCTTAACAAATGTCTTTTGAGTAAATGTCAGCCTCTGATTGTGTGTCGTAGTCCTCAACTTTAAATTATTTGGTCCGACAACAAAATAGCTCATATAATATAACAAAATTCATGTATTTTATCACTAAAAAACTTAACAACATACTTTCCAATTGAAGCATGTATACGATCATCCTACAAAATCAGATTCATTATTACTGCACAATTATGAAGCCAACAAAAATATAAGCTTGTATATACTTTCATAACTGCCTAAAGTTGTCCTCAAGATTTGAAGTCAAAGAGCAAAATGCTACTGTTTATATCAATTACGAAGGCAAGATTAATAGACAGAAAAAGGAACACATGTACTAAAAATAGGTAATGCCGGATCACTTTAGCAAAAATTAAAAAGAGAAACTGAAAAGAAAAATAATCTATACGGTTAATCAGTTTCCATCGATGTCCTGCCTTGTTGCAGCCTTTTATGTATTTGCTTATCTAATTTTCCTAGCTGGTTTGCTCCTCTTACTCTGAATTTTATATAGAATGCAACTACATTACTAAGTTTAAAACTATGAGAAAGTTTAATATGTTACCTTAGAATTCTGTAAAATCAATTTAATTGAATACGATATTTTCGGGTTAAAGCGATCTAGTATTACCCATATTCAAATGACTTTAACTTTGAGATTTCATTGCATCAAGTTCCTTGAAAATTCTTTATTATCATGAATTTTGTGGCCATATTTGCAAAGTAACTGTAATACGACTAATATACTGAGTAGATAAAATATGAAGTTAAAAAGATTTTGAAAATATAAAGTGCATAAATCATATAGTTATATATGTGTAGATAAAATAGGGATTTTTGAGTTGGAAGCCCACGTTTGGGAGTACAATCAGCCGTGGGATAATGCCGATTAATTTTGATGAAATAACTTCACGTTTGATGAGATGCGGTCTGGTTTTCTGAAATAACTTTCTTTTTAAAAACTTTAATGTATAAAAAAACTAATTGAAAGTTTTAGATGGTAGTTGTTGAGTAAAATAGAGCCAACTAAGAAAGTGAGAGCATACTTTTTTGGAGGTTTTACCTCCTATAGCAAAGGCTAACACATTATTTATTTTAAATAAATGCCATTTAAAAAAATTGTATTTTATAGATAACTTTTAATATTTATAGCAAAATATTTAATTTTGATAACTCCTACACCTAAGCCACTAAATATGCTCTACAGTTGTATTTTTTTTCTCTATTTTGATACATGGCACACTCTTCCCCATTCCTTGAAAACACGATGTTCAATCTCAAAATTTCTCTCACCCACATCAACTATCATTAGTCACAAACAGTGCTTTTGCCTCTTTCTCTTCTCTATTTCTCTGTATTTTCAATTCAATTATCCATTTACTTTCAATTCTTCGCAATCGGTAATCCCTGGTACAGTTTTGAGCATTAAATTTCTCTGATTAGGAGACTTTGCACCCATGACGAACTTGTGCGATATCTTGAAAAATTACAGGAATAGCAGTCTAAAGGAAATAAATGATCTTATTATGATAATTTAGGTGCTTTATATCAGTCAAGCGTCGTGATTGGCTTGTGAAGTTGCGACTAAAATTTCTTTCCTACGTTGGTGGCTTCTGTTACGAATCAAAGGGGTGTTTGCTTAACGTTAATCCAAGGGATTGAGTCTACTTTGTAATTTGTGGTAACGGAACTGCATAAGAAAAATACTGGTATATCAGTGCAGAGGAGGTTTGTCATGTCAATGATATATATGAAATTTTTACCTCTTATAACACACATATATATATATTGGGAACAATGAGATTTAGGATTGTTGCTCCATGATAAATTTGCCAGAAATTAGAATTTGTTCTTGAACAAACACGATGGAGTTTGGAGCTGAGCTATTTGATTTTCAGTTAATATATTTTAATGTATTTTTAGTCTATCATGTTATATTTTCATGTATTTTATTATATTCATTGTCTTTTTTTCATTGTAATTCAATATATCTTGTTGTATTTCATATATTTTATTGTATTCATTGTCTTTTCTTTTTTTTTTTTCATTATATTTCAATGTATCCCGTTGTATTCTACGTATTTCATGGTATTCACTATTTTGTTATGCGCCATGAATATATTAATATGTTTTTTTAATTAATATAATTTATGAATTCAGATGTATTATATAATTTTTCTGAACAATGTTATGTTTTTGAGAATTTTAGAGTTGAAAATCTTTTTTATAACTGCAAATGCAAAATTTGTATGTTGCAATTGAGTTTATTGAGTTGTATTAGGAGTCTATTATGTTAATTGATTCACTTTCCGTATAAAAATAGTGTATTCCTCTGTTTCACGCGTGAATACAGTCGAATACAATAATCTATACAATTGTACTCCCATATTTCACGACATGGATACAATCGAATACACTCAAATACAATAACTGATTAGCTTAATTTTCCAGATACACACATATTTTTGCTACAATATTCACAAATACAATAATTTAAATACATTTTATAACAACAAAAAATATATCTACAATCTCTTATATGAGAAATAGTGGGAGAATTGAAAACTAACTTCGTGGGAGTACTGTCAGTTATATAGATTTCAAAAATTAGCTTATTTTGCTGATTTATAATTTGAAGATAAAAACTCCCACTATCATGGAGAGTTGTCCTAATTATTTACATGTGTTAACATTGTGGGTATTTTACTTGTGAGCCGAATATTATTTTGTCTTTGTATTCTACATAAATACATAATAAAATAATATATTGTAAAATGACGAAGTATAGTAAGAGAGATAATAGTTACAAATAATAGATTGTTATAAATAGAATCCTATTTAAGGTGAATGTCTATATTTAGAGAGATTCTAGGGTTTACTACTTGGTGGCTAAGTCACCACCTCCCTATAAATAAAGGGGTTCTATTCCATTGTAAACCATCCCAAAAGTATCAATAAGAATACTCCTCTCTCTACTCTCTATTGTTCTTGTTCTTATATTATTTCATAACACGTTATCAGCACGAGTCTCTAACCAATTGAATTTGATTTCTTCCTTCTTCCAAAAATTTCTATACGGAAAAATAGAAGAGATGGTATTATCATAAAGTAATGCAACGGGATGGAAACTCAAGAGGTATATTTGATATCACAACATTTATTGGTATACCTTAAAAGCAAGTAATTTACTTTTCCCTTTCAAATTCTTGAAATTCTACGATTTTATTTCATATACAAACATATACAACAAAGTTTGATTATAACTCTAATAGAGTTTGTAAGAAATTATAAACACGTGAAGTGGTAAAATTTCTATGTCTTGCCATGATTAAATTCATGTATGATTGTGGGCAAAGAATTGAAAATCCGTCCCATTGAATTTGCTTCATTCTCATTCCCTTTAGAGAATGTGATAGCAGTATGTGATAAGTCTGAAAGAAGACAAAATTATTACCGTGAAGGTATTAATGGATGTGGACGTGGCAATAGACGGAATTATAATCGTCATCATTGTGATAATGAGAATAATAAAGATTCTCAAAATAATCTTTCACTTTATGAAAGTAATATTTGACATGAGATTGTATATAGCACATACAGATGATTATGATCCATTCCCTGAAGTGAATGTGATAATAGTAATAAAGCCCGTAAGTATGGACACGCTCTTGATGTAATTTTGTTTTATGTCTGACATTATGAAAAGAAAGTTCGTTGCCCTTGAAATTTCAGGCAAGAACTATAAGACATGGGTGTTGGATGCTGAAATCCATTTGGATGCAATGGGTCTTGGAGACGCCATTAAAGACAGAAATAATGCATCCACCCAAGACTATGCTAAGGCCTTGATTTTCTTGCGCCATCACCTTGATGAAGGTTTGAAACTGTGCTAAGGCCTTGATTTTCTTGCGCCGTCACCTTGATGAAGGTTTGAAACTGTGCTAAGACCTTGATTTTCTTGCACCATCACCTTGATGAAGGTTTGAAAATTGAATATATCACAGTCAAAGATCCACCTATCTTGTGGAATGGCTTAAAGGAGAGATATGACAAGTTGAAGTTGGTCACTCTGCCACAAGCACGATATGATTGGGCTCATCTGAGGCTCCAAGACTTTAAGTCTGTTTCTGAATATAATTCTGCAATGTTCAGAATTACTTCTAAATTGAAACTCTGTGGAGATAATATCTCTGATTATGATATGCTTGAAAAAACGTTTACAACATTTCATGCCTCCAATATGGTACTGCAACAACAGTACAGAGAGAAAGGTTTCAAAAAGTACTCTGAACTGATTTCTCTTCTCCTTGTGGCTGAGCGAAACAATGACCTGCTCATGAGAAATCACGAAAATCGACCCACTGGGTCTACACCATTGCCTGAAGCAGATAAGGTGTATTCTCATTATGCCAAGCATGGAAAAGGCTATGGCTTTAATCATGGTCGTGGTCGTAATCGGGGTCATTACCGTGGACGTAGACAAGGAAGAAATTTCCCTGATGTCCGTCACCCCCAAAAGAGATATAACCACCAAAAGCAGAAACGGGATTATGAGGATCCAAAGGCAAATAATTCAGAAACTATATGTTATCGTTGCGGTGGAAAAGGGCACTGGTCAAAAGCTTGCCGTGTACCAAGACATTTGGTTGATCTTTATCAAGCATCTCTAAAGAATAAAGGCCCTGAAACAAATTTTGTCTCTGACGATAATTTTGACATCACCCACCTGGATGTGGCAGACTTCTTTGAGCAACCCGGGGGGAAAATAGACCACTTAATCGGTGATGGATCTGTGATGAAGGAAGATGGAATTGTTTGATTTTATTTTACTTATTTGTATTAGTTAGTGAATAAACTAATAGTCATTAGTATCAGCTCGTATTAGTTAGCTTATGATATAATGTTAGTATTAGTTCTTTAGAATGTTTCAATATGCTTAAATTTCAAAGATATTTTTATTTTCCAGTAGAGTTAATCGACTAACCTAACAATTAGTCGATTATCTAATATTTCGCATTAAAACTGGATTTTTCCGCAAGCTAAGCTAGTCGACTATCTGATTTAGATAGTCGACTAACCTGAGGACTGTTTACTAAGTTAGTCGACTATCAACTTAGTTAGTCGACTAACTAATATTTCGTATTAAAACTGGACTTTTCCGCAAGGCAAGATAGTCGACTATCTGATTTAGTTAGTCGACTAACCTAATGACTGCTTCCCAAGTTAGTCGACTATTAACTAAGTTAATCGACTAACCTCAGCAGATTTTAAAAATATTGTTTAATTATGAAGCAACGAATTAAATTTGTTTATTCTCATGTTCGTATATCTCTTTTGATTAATTGATTCATGTACCACACATACGATATTCAAAGAGAAGAAATATTACTCTCACTTAAGTATGTGTAAGGCAGATGTTACTACAACTTCTGGTAGTAGTAAATTGATTAAAGGATCCGGAAGAGCAACTATAACTCTGCCTAAAGGAACAACATTTTAGAGAATGCAATGTTCTCCTCCAAGTCTAAAAGGAACTTGTTGAGTTTTAAAGATATCATTCAAAATGGATATCATATTGAGACAATAGATGAGAATAATCTTGAGTTCCTCATTTACTCATGAAAACGAGGCTGCCCACTTCGGTTTAGGGTCACGCCATTTTGCATGCAGCAATGCTAGTTCGTCTCAGAATGATGAATAATCACAAATATTCCCCGTTGCAATGAGTTTTGGGCATGAACCTAATATATCCCACTTAAGAATTTTTGGATGTGCAGTATATGTGCCTGTAGCACCGCCATATTGCACCAAAATGGATCTGCAAAGAAGTTTAGGAGTATATGTTGAGTTTGAATCGCCCTCCATTATTCGCTACCTCGGAACATTGACAGGGGATTTGTTCAGTGCACGATTTGCAGACTGTCAATTCGATGAGACACCTTCTCCAAAATTAGGGGGAGAAGTTGGTGAAACCAAACGGGAAATTTTGTGGAAAAATGCATCATTATCTCATCTTGATCCACATACCTCTATTTGTGAAAAAGAGGTGCAAAATGTTATCCATTTGCAAAGAATAGCAAATCGAATGCCTGACGCATTTACAGATTTGAAAGGGATAACAAAATCACATATCCCCGCAGTGAATGTGACAACATCTGATTCACGAATACGTATTCATTATTGGAAGAATATGAACGTGAAATTGGTATTGAATATACCACACTCACCCCTAGAAGGAGGTTTGAGATGATATATGAAAATAATGTCATTGTTATGGCATGAATAGTCATTGGTCACGTACCTATTGTACGCCAAAATAATTTGTCAATGTGATTATCAAAGGACAATAATAATGCAAGAAACATATCTTGCATATAATTTTTACATGACCATAATGGTATAACTTTCTCTTTAAAAGAGATATTCACCACATGGATGTTGATGAATTTGTGGTAGTACAAAATTAATTGAGAGCTCTAGAAGAGCCAATTATTACTATGTTGGAGAAACACAATTGATTACCAATAAGGTATTGTGTTGTAGTAAGTCTCAAAGAAACTTATTCAGTTTCCAAAGTATATGCGAAAGCGATTGATTATATTGAGACTATAAATAAAGGAAAGATTTGATATCTTCTATTACTACAACTTGTAGCGGGATAATCTGTATGTGAAAAACTACCCGCTTTATTCTCCAGTTTGTACTACACAAGAATACCACAATAAAGTGGACGTTTATTGATATAAAAACCCATATCATAATAAACTTGAAGTTTATTTATAATTTATTCAGTTGGCATTCAGGTTAGCCATATCATTTTAAGTATGATGTGCAGTAATAGAGAATTCACATGGGTAAATATTAAAGAACTAGAAAGTTCTTTACGAATTCTCTTGTATTACTTGTTCTCATTAATTAATTGACCAACTAAAGAGTTCGGGTTGAATCCTATAAATTCTGGAAATATCAAAGGTGAATATGGGCCCATTCACCTGCCATGTATACCACATATGATGCATCTATGATATGGTTACATGTGCGATTGTTATTAACCCGCAGCCTGGCCGGTGCTTGCGAGGTAAATTGCTCAGTAATAAAACTTCGAGCATAATTTCCAGATTTTCTATTCAAGATAGTTCATCTTGATAAGTTGGTTTATATTGTTAGAAAATACGCTTAGCGCTAGAGGGGGGGGGGGTGAATAGCGTTATAATAAAATTTAGCGTAAACTTGCGGAAATTAAAATTTGCAGGAAATAAATAAGTGCGTTAAATAAACAAAAAGGAAAGGATGCACCGATATATTCTGGTTCACCACAACACGTGGCTAGTCCAGTCCCGGAGAGAATCTCTCGAGATTTTTCACTAACTTGTTAAGCTTACGGGTGCTCAACAAACCTTTACAACTTAAGGACACAAGCCTTAACACCTTTGCTCGGAGATACAACACTCCAAGACATCAACCAAGGAAACACAAGTTCCTTACAACAAGAGAATCACAATTCTCTTACAAGTGTATAAATCACTAAACACTCAAACAAAATACTCCTTAATGAGTAGATATGAGTAAAAGAGGTAAGCTCTAGATCACAACAACTTTGGACAAGAATATGGCTCTCAAAAGCTTTATGAAATGATAAACAAAAGTATGCAAGCTTATAGCAATGTAATGATCAGTTGTAGTATGTTGTTATGTTTGAAACACTGAAATGAAGCTGTATTTATAGTTGAAAAACTTGGCATTACCGTTGCCTAATTGCCAATTAAGAGTTGCTGATTTTACTCACTGACAATCGATTGTCAAACCCCAACAATCGATTGTCTGCCAGTCAGATCAAAATTCAATCCCAGATTTTACGCTTGATAATCGATTACTTACAATCCATAATCGATTACTGGCAACGTTCAAAAAATCCTTTCCAGATTTTACCACAAACAATCGATTGTCCAGAATCAACAATCGATTACTCAGCAACGTTCAAAAAATCTGTTCCGGATTTTAATCAAAACAATCGATTTTACTAAATCAATAATCGATTACCCAATAACGTTCAAAAAATCTTTTCCGGATTTTAATCAAAACAATCGATTATACAGAATCAATAATCGATTACCTGACGGTATTTGAAAACTTTACGACAACGGTTAGCTTCACAATCGATTGCACAAAGTCAACAATCGATTACTTATCAGTTTTTGAAAAATATTTTAGACACTGTCTCTTTGACAATCGATTGTCCAATGTAACAATCGATTATTTAATAAATTTGAAAATCACTGGAAGACATTGTCTCAACATAATCGATTACCATTAGTTCATAATCGATTATTCTGAATTTTGAAAAACTTTGATGGACACTGCCTCAGTCACAATCGATTGTCATTAGTTCACAATCGATTGTCATGCAGGTTTGAAAAACCTGATGCTCACTGTCTTACTCACAATCGATTGTCATTAGTTCACAATCGATTGTCATGCAATCTTGGCTTAAAAAAATCGATTATCATAAGTACATAATCGATTATCTTAGTCCAGATTTATAAGGCATGTCTAAAAATTATTTTGACTACTGTAAATATGCATGATTTAAAATCATTTGACATTAAATTAAATATGCATGATTTTGGAAAATAGTTTTATGAGAGAAGCCATGTTACGAGTCAAGTTGTAGGATCAAGATCACAATTAAGAATGACTCAATTATACTATAAAACTGTCTTGAGCTTGAATCTCGTTGTATATCAATTGTGCGCTTGTTTCTTGAACTTCGTCATATATCAATTTTCGCTTCGTTTGTCATTCATCAAAACCTATACAAAAGAACACACGTTTTAGTATATTGCATTGAGAACGTGTTTCCAACAATTTCTCCCTTTTTGATAATGGCAAACAGCGGGATATGCAAGACAAGCAATTTATATTGACGATTCAAGACAAGTATATACATGCAACAAGTATGTAATTTGTTCCCCCTCAATTTGAGAATTCCCTCTCAATTTAAGCTTATAATTTGAGAGTGCATCATACCCGTTATCTTCCCCCTTTTGCCATTAGCAAAAATAAAAGAAGAAGATGCCAAAGATGTAAATAAAACTTGTTTATTTATTGGAAAGAATTACAGCAACAGGGAAGACAATACAACATATAAAAACAAACTTAAAAACTACAATTATTCATTCATCATCTTCCGCCTCATCATTTGGCGCTGCTTCATATGGAACAAGACCCGCATATGGATAATGAACGTGGTCAAAATTCCATGGATCTCGTGAGTTAATTGACCGAAAGAAGAGGTCAATGAAGCAATTTGGTCGGAAATGAATTGGAGGGAAGGCTCTTGAGGTGGAGGAGCACGACGGGTTGGAGGAGGAGCAAGCGCTACATGATCACCGTCATGATGAAAGGAGGATTCCGAAATTTCCCACTTTTTGGTACTCTTTCTGAGAGGACCATTTCCAGTGACGAATCCGGTGGCTTCAAGAAAGTTCATGATGAGGAGAGCATAAGGAAGAGTCCTATCATCTCCGATAGCGTCACGCATGTGAATTTTGATAAGCCGACACCAATTGATGTTAGCTCCGGTAACTATGGCATGCATGAGCTTGGTGTCCTCTTGGGAAATGGTAGTATGGTTATGCTTACGAGGCTTGAGGACTCGGGTGATGAAATAGAAAATCAACCGATAATTGGGATCCATTCCCGTAATTGTAGGACGACGGGAAGAAAGATTTGGATCATAAGAAGTAAGACCGATTTGGTGTAAGAGGGCTGTTTCATCAAAAAGGGCTCCGGCCTCTCCGGTGTACCGAAAAATGTCTTCACCATTATGAGGAAGACGGGCAATGGTATGAAGATTTTCATCGGAAAGAAGAATTTGAACACCATTAATGTTGGTGACAAGCTCACCATCATCATCCTCATGGAGGTTGGAACAAAATGCTTGAACCAATGTAGTATTGATGTAAGGATGGGTAAGGAGTAAAAAGTCAAGAAGTTGAGAATTTTTGAGCATATTTGCAGCAGGCCCAAATGATTCAAGATACTTGTGGGTTGAAAAGCGGGCTGGAAGAATGTCGCGCATTTCAAATTTGGTTAAGAATCGAGTAAGCTCGATGTCGGAATTAGAATATAGAACGGAACCATCTTGATAAGGATAGTTCGGACGAGGAGGGGCAGCAGAGGCGGATGCGCCGTCCCTAGCAGAACGGGAACGTTTTGAGTAAAGGCCCGACATTTTTAATGATAGCTGCTGGATTTTGCAAAGGATTAGAGAGAATTTGATATTTTGAAAGCTAAAATTGATGCTTGAGTGAATGAATATGAACATATATGAAGCCTATTTATAGAGGGGAGAGTGGCTTATCATTTATGGAAGAGATCTGCTGAGAATTTAAAGCCAAATCAGTCAGAAACGGTAAAATAAATTCACTGACCGTTAGACAATCGATTGTTGAGATGCAATAATCGATTGTTGAAGAGTTATGACCTGACTTGGAACTGACACAAATCGATTGAGGAGCCAAACGGTAACAAGAGTTTAAATTTCTGACATGAAATAATCGATTGTCAAATGTGGAATAATCGATTGTTTTGGAAAAGCATTGCTGAATGGCTGAGACAGAAATCGATTATGCAATTTAAGGAATCAATTATTAAACAAAGCTGCATAATGAACCTAAACCATAAACAATCGATTAGTGATACTGCTAATCGATTTTCAGCACAGTAAAATAATCGATTATTTGCTTGGAACAATCGATTGTTCTGTGCCAAAACTTTATAATTCCCCCTATCTTTTAGGGCGATACCTGCAAAATAGAATTAAACGTCTCCGACGCTCAAGTCAGTAATTTGTAAAGAAGTAATAACTTAAACTAGTGTTGCCAAGTGAGAACGTGAGCTCTTAAGAAGTGTGTCCTAACGTGTTCTTAAGAGAGTTTCGGGTACTTACCTTTCCTCCGACGTCTCCAATTACCTGTTCAAGAGGGTGATCTTTGATCGTCCTCCACTCATTTGGCACTTTTGTTTCTTTTTTCCAATTGTGGCGCTTCTTCCGTTGGTTGTTCCTCAGTTTCATCTTTATTTTCCTTGGGTAGTTCCTCTTGTATTTTGTCTTTCAAGCTATCTAAGATACCTGCAAGATCAAAACCGGAATCCTTTCTCGCCAAGCGAGCATTATTTTCGGAAAATACAACATGAGGGGATTCCTCCACAATTTGGGTTCTTTTATTAAAGACCCTATATGCTTTACTATGTGAGGAATATCCAATGAAAATACCTTCATCCGACTTAGCATCAAATTTACCCAATTGGTCTTTGCCATTGTTATGAACAAAACATTTGCAACCAAAAACTCTAAAATAGGAAATATTTCATTTTCTACCCTTATAAAGTTCATAGGGGGTTTTCATGAGTATCGGCCGAATTACTACTATATTTAGAACATAGCAAGAGGTACTCACGGCGTCCGCCCAAAAATGTTTGGGTATCTTAGCTTCGTCGAGCATGGTTCTAGCCATCTCTTCGAGACACCTATTTTTCCTTTCCACCACCCCATTTTGTTGTGGTGTACGTGGAGCGGAAAAGGTATGCTCGATTCCGAGTTCGTCACAAAAGTCCGCAAAGAGATTGTGATCAAACTCTCCCCCATGATCCCTTCTAATTGAAGTGACGGTTGTTTCTTTCTCATTTTGTACACGCTTAAGAAAATATTTAAAATTTTGAAAAGCATCACTTTTATTGGCAAGAAATAAAGTCCAAGTAAATCTCGAGTAATCATCAACAATCACAAAAGCATATTTATTTCTTCCTATACTTTCAATGCGAGAGGGACCAAATAAATCCATATGAAGCAATTGCAATGGTCTAGAAGTTGAAACAATGTTTTTAGATTTGAAAGATGCTTTTGTTTGCTTCCCCTTTTGACACGAGTCACAAATAGAGTCATTTTCAAATTTTAAATTGAGAAGACCAACAACTAAGTTTTGAGAAATCAATTTGTTCAAAAGATGCATATTGATATGTGCTACTCTATGATGCCATAGCCAAGTATCGTCCTCTTTACTCATTAGACAATCAACATAATCGGGTGAGGAATTAGCAAGATCAACCATATAAATATTATCCACTCTAAAACCACGGAGGATAATTTTGAAATCACTACGTCTGAACACTAAGCATTCATCCGAATCAAATAAAGCAAGATTTCCCTTGTCACACAATTGGTTTATGCTCAAGAGATCATGCTTTAATCCTTTAACAAGTAATATATGCTTAATAGAGGAATTTTCATCCTTACCGACCGAGCCGATGCCGATGATCTTTCCTTTATTGTTATCACCGAAGATAACACTTCCTCCTTCTTTGTGCTCTAATTGAAGGAATTTGGATTCATCTCCCATCATATGCTTGGAGCATCCACTATCAAGGTACCATAGTACACTTGATCCCTTCAAGCACACCTACCAAACAAATTAATGTTCTTTAGGTACCCATGCCATCTTGGGTCCTTGGGGGTTAGGCATATTATAATGATGCGATTGAGTAATATGTCTATGACGTGTAAAGCATGCAGGAGCAATATGACCAATACGTCTACAATAATGACAAGTCACATTTGGGTTATGCATCCTTCTAGGTTCATAGTAACTAGACGGATGAAAATTTCTTACTCTATTTTGAACACTATGACTATTTCGCATTTCATGAGAATTATTTCTCCTACTATGAGCTCTAGGATGGGCAGCATTTCTAGAGTGATTGTTTCTCGGTTGAAGGCCATTTCTAGGTCTTCTCAAAGGTTCAACATTTGGCCTAAAATATGCATCATTTCTAGGGTAACTATTTCTAGGTGGTAAGTCATTTCTAGGTCTCCTAAAATGTTCAACATTTTGTCTAGCATGCATATTGGTTATAGGATTGCTATTTCTAGGATAAGCATTTGTTTTATTAGTCCTAGGTTGAGCCTTAGGTGGTTGGGGTTTGGCTTCAACCTTTTCTTTAACCTCATTCTTAAATCCTATGCCATGCTTGGTTGATTTCAAATTTACAAGGACCTCATTCAAATACTTGTGGGAAGAATTAAACTTATCTAAGGTACCTTTGAGTCTATCTACCTCATTTTTGAGATGCAAGCAAGAAGAACAATTTTTAGTAGAATTTTCGGGCTTATCGGCGCTTCTTTTTCCAAAAAACTTGTTTTCCTCTTTCAGCTTTTCATTTTCTAAAACCAGTTTTTCTAAATCCTTTTCTTTCAAAGAAAGCTGTTTTTGAAAATCCTTTTCTTTTAATGAAGCATTTTCTTTTATGCCCTTAACAGTTTTTGAAGCCTTAATAAACTCAGCATATAATTCATCAAAAGCAGTTCGCATTTCTTCAAGAGTAAAGAAGTTTTTAGACGAGATTTGACATACCTCATCTTTGTTGTCTTCTTGTGCCATAAGGCAAAGATTTGCTGCTTCGTCTTCTTCTCATTCGCTTGACTCATCTCCGGAGTCGCCTCCCCAAGAAATGTATGCACGTTGCTTTTTCAAAGGTTTCTTCTCCTTTTTGATGTTTGGGCAATTTGATTTGATGTGCCCGGTTTCACTACATTCATAGCACTTGATTTTTTCGCCTTGCTTTTTGCCCTTGCGTTCATACTCCTTGTGCATGAACTTTTGAAATCTTTTGATAACGAGTCCAAACTCGTTGTCTCCTTCCTCATCAATTTGCGGTTGGCTTGTGCTCGCCTTTAGAGCTATTCTTTGCCTCCTTTGATCATCAACAAAAGGGTTAAGAATAGTAGATTCATAGGTCTTAAGGTTACCTCTTAGTGCGTCGATGGTGACGTTTGAAACGCCAATGGATTCTTGAATTGCATCGGCCTTTGATCTCCATGCCGGTGTGAGACTTCTAAGAATTTTTCGAACGAGCTCTCTATCCGTGAATGTTTTCTTGAGAGCATGTAGGTCATTTACGATTATTGAAAATCGCTCAAACATTTCGTCCACCTTTTCACCTTCCTTCATGTGAAATAATTCATAAGAATGGGTTAGGAAATCAATTTTTGCTTCCCTTACCTGGTCCGTACCTTCGTATGTAACTTCTAGCTTGTCCCACATCTCCTTTGCCGTTGTGCAACACGATATTTTCCTGTAATTGTCAGCATTAACAGCACAATATAATAAATTAATTGCCTTAGCATTATTTTGAACCTTTCGGATGTCATCCGCGTCATACTCATCCTCGGACTTGGGAACCCATTCGTTTTCCACCTTCTTTGTTGGAATTTGGTTTCCCTTCATTATCACCTTCCAAAGGTGAAAGCTGTTGGACTGAACGAAGATCTTCATCCTCTCCTTCCAGTACGTGTAATTTGTACCGTTGAATAGAGGTGGTCGTGTGGAGCACTGTCCTTCATCAATTCCTGCAAAAGAGTCACGAGTAGAAGCCATGGATGGTTCTCTCAAACTGTTAAGTCTTCAGAGAGTATGGCTCTGATACCAATTGTTAGAAAATACGCTTAACGCTAGAGGGGGGGGGGTGAATAGCGTTATAATAAAATTTAGCGTAAACTTGCGGAAATTAAAATTTGCAGGAAATAAATAAGTGAGTTAAATAAACAAAAAGGAAAGGACGCACCGATATATTCTGGTTCACCACAACACGTGGCTAGTCCAGTCCCCGAGAGACTCTCTCGAGATTTTCCACTAACTTGTTAAGCTTACGGGTGCTCAACAAACCTTTACAACTTAAGGACACAAGCCTTAACACCTTTGCTCGGATATACAACACTCCAAGACTTCAACCAAGGAAACAAAAGTTCCTTACAACAAGAGAATCACAATTCTCTTACAAGTGTATAAAACACTAAACACTCAAACAAAATACTCCTTAATGAGTAGATATGAGTAAAAGAGGTAAGCTCTAGATCACAACAAGTTTGGACAAGAATATGGCTCTCAAAAGCTTTATGAAATGATAAACAAAAGTATGCAAGCTTATAGCAATGTAATGATCAGTTGTAGTATGTTGTTGTGTTTAAAACACTGAAATGAAGCTGTATTTATTGTTGAAAAACTTGGTATTACCGTTGCCTAATTGCCAATTAAGAGTTGTTGATTTTACTCACTGACAATCGATTGTCAAACCCCAACAATCGATTGTCTGCCAGTCAGATCAAAATTCAATCCCAGATTTTACGCTTGATAATCGATTACTTACAATCCATAATCGATTACTGGCAACGTTCAAAAAATCCTTTCCAGATTTTACCACAAACAATCGATTGTCTAGAATCAACAATCGATTACTCAGCAACGTTCAAAAAATCTTTTTCGGATTTTAATCAAAACAATCGATTATACAAAATCAATAATCGATTACCCAATAACGTTCAAAATATCTTTTCCGGATTTTAATCAAATCAATCGATTATACAGAATCAATAATCGATTACCTGACGGTATTTGAAAACTTTACGACAACGGTCAGCTTCACAATCGATTGCACAAAGTCAACAATCGATTACTTATCAGTTTTTGAAAAATATTTTAGACACTGTCTCTTTGACAATCGATTGTCCAATGTAACAATCGATTATTTGATAAATTTGAAAATCACTGGAAGACACTGTCTCAACATAATCGATTACCATTAGTTCATAATCGATTATTCTGAGTTTTGAAAAACTTTGGACACTGCCTCAGTCACAATCGATTGTCATTAGTTCACAATCGATTGTCATGTAGGTTTGAAAAACCTGATGCTCACTGTCTTACTCACAATCGATTGTCATTAGTTCATAATCGATTGTCATGCAGTCTTGGCTTAAAACAATCGATTATCATAAGTACATAATCGATTATCTTAGTCCAGATTTATAAGGCATGTCTAAAAATTATTTTGACTACTGTAAATATGCATGACTTAAAATCATTTGACATTAAATTAAATATGCATGATTTTGGAAAATAGTTTTATGAGAGAAGCCATGTTACGAGTCAAGTTGTAGGATCAAGATCACAATTAAGAATGACTTAATTAGACTATAAAACTTTGTCTTGAGCTTGAATCTCGCTTTATATCAATTGTGCGCTTGTTTCTTGAACTTCGTCATATATCAATTTTCGCTTCGTTTGTCATTCATCAAAACCTATTCAAAAGAACACACGTTTTAGTATATTGCATGAGAACGTGTTTCCAACATATATCATAATTGGTTTAGCAAGATAATTATTGAGTGCCTCCACTTAATAGCTAAACTGTTTCTTATGAGAACAAAGTTATATATATCAGTTTGATATACGTTGTATACGAGAGTATATTATATTCTCCCCTCACAAGTGGTTCAGGGTCAGGAACCAAATAATTTCATCTTATTATTAGTGATGTGCGGTGTATATTTTCATTAACACCATAATGCACAAAGGTGGACTCTCAAAGTTGAGGAAACAAGTTAGCTTTTCTAACATGAGGGGGAGACATGATAAACACTTGAGAAAAGGTTACATGGGATGAATTATCATTTGTATATACAGATCCTCGAATATCATAATATGAACCTGAAGTTCATAAAAAGGATAATTCAATTGCAACATATTACAAAGCATGCTATACGCATTTGCTGACCCAAAGAAAGTAACTATATTCTCACTGCAAATGCTCATATTAAGTCCCAGAAGGACAAAGTCTTTGATACGCTTAAAGCGTATAGACAAATCGATTTCAAAATAACTTCTTAATAAAGAAGATGAGCAAATGATCAAAGTGATCATAATGGGGAGGCAAGTGATCTAGAAGATCACATGACATAACACTTCATAAAATCTCATGAGAGATTCATGTACCTGAATATATGAATAAAGAGATCTCCATGTTATGTCTTTATGAAAATTTACTGGAACCGATATAAAATGTTCGTCGACGACATCTATGATAGCGCTAAATATCGATGAAGATCTTATGTTTGTCGAATACAAACAAAAATATTGGCTAAATGGAAGAGATACAATTCAAGCAGAATTGATTCCATATGAATGACATGTAGTTTTGGGCATGTAGTTCAAATACTTGAAAGTATAAAGTCAATGGTATGTGTAATCAGTTTTCGATATCTTATTTGTTTAGCATGACACGAAAACTTGATATGCATCTAATGTTTATTATATGGCTTATATGACTTAACTTATATGTCAATCCATGAAAGATTGAAGTTGCTTGAAGCATATACAATTCTTGGCCCTGAAGTACCACATCCCAAGTGCAACTTGTGTACATATGTATCTTGCTATAACTATAAGCATGATGGCATCGAGAATACCTCTATGGAGATATTGAAGAGTCATTCCACGACATTATATGAAGATGTTCATATCTATCAAGAATGATAATTTCAAGGTGCGGAATATTTATTCAAATCAATATGGCTGATTTATGTACCAAATCTCTACAAAAGATGGTTTTGAAGATGGTGCACAAGATTGGAATGCAAATGTTCAAGGATGTGAATTGATACTCTTTTCAGGGGGAGTTAATGCGCGTTGCACTCTTTTTCCCTAACAAGGTTTTGTCCCACTGGGTTTTCCTTGCAAGGTTTTTAACAAGGCAACCAATAGGCGCATATTCAAACATGTGTACTCTTTTTCCTTTTCTATCATTTTTTTCCCATTGGGTTTTGTTTTAGTTAAGGTTTTAACGAGGCACATTATTGAATAGACATTCAAGGGGGAGTGTTATAAATAGAATCCTATTTAAGGTGAATGTCTATATTTAGAGAGATTCTAGGGTTTACTACTTGGTGGCTAAGTCACCACCTCCCTATAAATAAGGGGGTTCTATTCCATCGTAAACCATCCCAAAAGTATCAATAAGAATACTCCTCTCTCTACTCTCTATTGTTCTTGTTCTTATATTATTTCATAACATAAATTAATTTATTATTATACAAGTTCATGACACGCGTTCATTTTATTTCCTAGATAGATGAAATATAATATAATATATCGAGCTTGTAAAATATAAGTATGATTATTGATTGTTTATCTTCAAAAGGTTAGACGATTCATTTATTTTGTCCTCGATAAACAAATCATGATTCCGCATTCATCATTCACATATATACTTAATTCTTTCATGTACTTATATATATTGAAAAGCCTTATTTCAATAGTATTGATGGTATTGTTATACAAAATCAAGTACCACGTAAATCAGCATACACGTATCGAGAAATTAATTTATATATATATATATATATATATATATATATATATATATATATATATATATATATATATATATAGCGAGTGTAATTATTTTTTGTCAACCAGACAAATGTACAACTTACCTAATTGAAGACATGTAGTTTTTAGCATAAAAATGGCGTTGGGTAAGCACTTTATAAAATGATATTTACTTTTTGTCCATCATTTTTAATGATAACCAAAATTTTCAAGGATTTTATAATAATTAATATGAAAAGACAAAGTTACCCTTTCTTCTATCTCTTTTCCTCCCCAAAAGCCTCTATCAAAATTTCAAAACCAAACTCTTTCTCCTGATCAAAATTTTACAAACTCGTTACTTCTCTTTCTCATGCAGTAAGTTCTTACCCAACTTCATCCAACTTCATAAATCCAAAGGCATACCACTTCCTCGGCATTGTTAGACCACTTCTTCAACTTTATTTATTTTTCTTTTTCTTTTGGTTGTTTAGGTTCTGTAGTCTTATTTTTGTAGTTGTTTCTTTTTGTTATTAGCTTTATGTTGTGTAATTCGAGATCAATTTTATATGCAAATTACAATTATTATTATTATTATTATTATTATTATTATTATTATTATTGTTATTATTATTATTATTATTATTTTGTGAAAATATATAAATAACATTTAATTTTTTACTACGTTATGGATCCTGAATTTACATTTACAAGCTCACAAGTTAATGATACTTTATCCTGAACATCGAGTTCTAAATTCAAAAGTTAAGAACACTTGGTCATGAACTTAGAATTACAAGTTCAAAAGTTAAGGACACTTGGTTCTGAATTTACACTAACAAGCTCACAAGATAAGGACAATAGGTCCTGAGTCCTAAACTTAGACTAATTACAAGCTCAAAAGTTAAGAATAATAGGTCCAGAACTTAGGCTAAGAAGCCCAAAAGTTAAGGACAATAGGTCGTGAACTTACAGTTACAAGATCAAAAGATAAGGACAATAGGTCCTGAAGACCTGAACTTAGACTGACAAACTCAAAAGTTATGGATAATAGGTCCAGAACATAGGCTAAGAAACCCAAAAGTTAAGGACAATAGGTCGTGAACTTAGACTAACAAACTTAAAAGTTAAGGACACTTGGTCTTGAACTTACAGTTACAAGTTCAAAAGTTAAGGACATGTAGTCCTGAAGTCTTAAACTTATAGTTCCAAGGTCAAAAGTTAAGAACATATAGTCCTAAAGTCCTAAACTTAGAGTTACAACTTCAAAAGTTAAGGACATGTAGTCCTGTAATCCTGGAGTCCTGAAGTTAAGTTCAAAATTTAAGGACATGAGCATAAGAGTAATTTTATCCAGACAGTTAAAGTTTATTAAAGTAATAACTATAAATTAAAAATATTTTAAATAATGGGTTAAAAGTAAAACATATATTATTAGTCGCTAATCATGTACTTCTCCTGTTTCCAGCCAACCTTCCACGAATCACTTCTTACAGTATAATGGCGCAATTTATCAAAAGGAAAATAGATAAATTTTCTACATTTTACAATCATTATGACTTACTTTATAAAAAGCTTATCTATGAAATGGTAATTCAGTAACTTACGATAGTATCCGCTTACTATTCCTATATTATAAATTGGGATAACCTGGCAGATCAAGGTCAATATTTTTACCTAGTTCTAAATTTTTTTATGGCTTGTATTTGCAGTTTAACACGTGTAGCCTAATTTTGATAGCTATCCACTCACCATTTTATTTCCCTTACTCCGTCCGACACACGTGAAAAGCTTCATTTGCAAAGCTCTCTTCTTCAAACGTTTCTTTGATTCATATCTCTGCTCTCTTGCTTTCTCTCCTCTGTCTATTGCTATTTTCTACTGGGTAATCTTCTTCTCATCTTGTATTTTTTTGTATTGATTTGTTTTAATCCTTTAGTTTTATAGGTCAAAATCTGCACTAGAATATTTGAGGCAAAATAATATTAAGGAAAGAGTCGTTGAGGTTGACCAGGAAGTAGTAAAATTCGTGGTCGAGCTGCCAAACAATGACTGAGGTTGAGTATCGTAAATAGAACAATAACGGCTAATTTTTGAAATAGAATATTAAAGAGAATACTTTAGTAAATAGTCTTTGTATTTATACTATTCGAGTTTGTTGGGAGTATATCTCATATAAATAGAAAAAGAGACAATGGTGTAAACATGGAATATTCACTTGATATGAACACTTTTCAAAAGACGATTCTCTCTATCTAGCGAAGACACAAACTTTACCTTTTAATAAATATTCTCACATTATTTCATACTTTTCCATCATATCATAGAATAGTTCAATTATTCTAAGATTTGTCTGTTACACATCACTGCTAGGAAGAACAATCATCTAACTCATTCATTATTGGGCGAATCGTTCCTTTTGTTGTGATGACTCGGCCGGTCGTCTTAAGAATTTACGCCCCGATCCCCTATTAACTTCTTTTCCCTTGATTGTTTATGCTATTGTGAGTTGCTAGGAGGAATATATGGAGTTTCAGAGAGTTTTGGAATACTTAGCCCCTGAATAAGAGCTTAAGTTCTAGAAATTTTACCATAGTCGGAACAGTGTGAAGACGGCCTCGGAATGAAATTCCGATAATTTTGTTAGTTCAATTGTTGATTTTGGTTTTAATTTCGACGAAGTTTATCACTTTGGGATAAAATATGGCCAGAGCTAAAATACCTGGTATTTACGTACTAGTGTCATACAAGGTACTATATGAACATGATAATACAATGTAGAAATTGTGCTAAAAGTAAGTAATATTTTAAGTAATTTGAGATAATTCTTAGTTATGTGCATGATTGGTTAATTATTGATATCTAGTGGGTGATTAACTAATTAAGTAAGCATAATTTGGATAAGTTATAGGGTGCTTAATGTGGCAGCCACCCTTTCTCCAACAAATGACTCTTAAGTCCTTAATTATCTGGCATTAAGAGAATTCTTTTTGGTTATACAGTGGGGCGAACCTTAAGATTTCCTCTCCAATTCATTAAAGAAAGGTTCATTAACGTAACTAAGATATGAAGTAGCAATGGGAGGTTCACTAACGTAACTAAGATATAAAATAGCAAAGACAGGTTCATTAACGTGACTACTATATGAAATAGCAAAAAGAGGTATATACCAAGAGATATATCATTCTGGCAACGTATTAATTCCTTCAACAATTCATAAGAGATTATATCGTAGCAACGTGAGATTTTGAAGTTTTAATGGAGTACGGTATAATTTTTCTCAAAAGTATCATGCGGATTTTCCCTACTTCGATCCTCCGTTACGTGTTGTCACAATGACATATGTTATAGGGATTGTCAAGAGAATCGGCTCAAGTATGCGAATGTTTTCCCTTCTTTTCTTTTGGCATGAATACGACACAAATGAAATGAGCAAACGCATGATTTTCATAAATGACTCTATGTAGAAATACTAGAGATGCTTATGTTCTTGATTCCCCATATGTCATATTAATTTATCATCTATTCATGGGTCTCAAAAAATACGTGAATTGATAAAGTTTACTTCATGATTAATCAAGGGTATAATAGTCTTATGACGTTCCAAAAGATTTTATTGACGTATTTCTCAAGTATTGCTTTTATGTACATTGACCTATAACCAGATGGCAATATATACGCATATACATCTATATTATATGTATACAGGATATGGGAAAAAGTTACGACATTATATATGCACCACTACTTGATCAACTGGTATACGTTGATGATTTGCCCGTTGTGGCTGAGATGATTTGATGGGATGCCCTTAGAGGCTTGATGATGTTATGAACACATATACCTATGCAAGATATGACATACATACGCATATGAATGACATTATGAGTATTTCATTATTTACAGAGTTAACCAGACTAAAATGTCGAGTCTTTTACTCCATGTCTCTCTCTCATGTATATTATTTACTGATTTTCATTCCTTATATAATCGGTATATTATTTGTACTGACATCCCTTTTGCCTGGAGATAATGTGTTTCATATTTGCATGTCTTGATAGACAGATCGAGAGTCCTCCAAGTAGGCTATCAGCTCAGCAGAAGATATAAATGCACTCCATTGCTCCGGGGTTGCTCATTTGGTTAGTATGATTAGTACATGTATCGGTTGGTATGGCAGGGTCAGTCCCGATCTTTATGATAATTATGTACTCTTAGAGGCTTGTAGACATATGTCATGTGCACAGATATTTGTATGGCCTTGTCAGCCCATATTTTAAAGTATATAATGGATAAGTTAGCCTTATAGGCCAGTATGTCATAAGTATAAGTTTCTATATTAGGTTGGGTCATTCTATATTCTCTCATGTTTACTCTAGTTGTATCATGATGTGCCTTCTATCCTACCTATCTATGATGATGTAATAAAACATATACGTTATGTTGGTACTCGATTGATTAAGGTACCAGGTGCCCATCACGACTTCTCGGTTTGTGTTGTGACACATGTCCTCTTCGATCACATAAAACTTGGACTCATATATGGTCTTGATGGTATTCATTGGTAATGTTATCTCTCCTTTAGTATTTTCACATGCCATGTTGAATCCGTTAGAAGTCAGATTGTAGGCACAATTTGATCTTGTAGACCGCGTTGTTCAACTACTTTCGTCCGAATAATCTTGGCTGAGGTACCTAGATCAATTAATACACACTTAACTGGAGATTTATTTATGAGTACAGATATTACTAGTGCATTATTGTGGGGCTACACGATCTGTTTTGTGTCCTCGATATTGAAAGACAAGAATCCTTCTAGTATGTAATCTCGAATCTATTTTTCCGTTGTGATAGATACTTTGGTGCATTTTAACATTGGCCTTTGAGGAACATCGACCCCACTGATGATCATATTAATGACGTGTTAGGGTTCTTTTTGTTTGGTCTATTTGTTGGTACCCCTATTTGAGAAATAATTCTTGGCTCGGTTGCTCAGTAGTTCTCAAAGGTGCCTGTTGTTGAAAAAATCGGCTACCTCCTCCCTCAACTGTCGGCAATCCTTTTTTTGTTGGTCGTGAGTGCCATGATATTTGCACATCTAGTTAGGTAGCCTTTGGTCTTGATCAACTTGTAGAGGTCGAGGCCATTTACTGTCCTTGATGCGTCCAATAGCTGATACGATGGCAACATCATCGATATTAAAGTTATATTTCGATAACCTTGGTGCTTCTTTAGGACCGATAGGCATGTCGAAGTCGTTCTTTCTCTTAAGTCCCCGGGATCTCTAACCTCGATCATTTCATATGGAATTCTATCCGGACCTACTGCTTTTTCGATCTGTATTGTACAGCTGGTATCGATCCCTGATTGAACTTGGTTTACTATTGATATCTCTTTTGCCTTTGTCGATTGGTCTGTTGGAATAAACGGATTTGGAAGGAGCTCCAAGTTGATCATCTTCGAATTTGATTTTTGATTGGTATCGGTTATGCATATCGGCCTAAGTTATTGCTGGATACTCTATCATATATTCTGCTTCAACTATTCTGAAGCCACCGAGCTTCGAACATTGAGTCCTTGGGCAAAAGCTTGAATGACCCAATCATCAACAACCGGTGGCATATCCATCCGTTCCATTTGAAATCGGACACGAAAATGCTGAGCATTTAATTATCCTTCTTTTTTACATTAAAAAGGTTTGACTTTGTGGTCTCGACCTTGATAGCCTTGGTGTGTGCTTTCACGAAACAGTCTGCAAGAATAGTAAATGAGTCAATAGAATTAGGAGGTAATTGTGATACCATATCATAGCTCCACTCGACAGGGTCTCTCCAAATGTCTTCAGCAAGACAAATTCGATCTCACATCCTTCAAGCCATTCCCTTTGATGGCGTATGTGTAGGAGGTAACATGCTCGTTTGGGTTGGGCATTACGTCGTACATAGGGATCTTGGGCATACAGAGCTCTTAGGGATCGACTTGGGAGCCTAGGATTTGATCAACCCTGGAATTGTAGGTTTCAACCTTCTTATCGTTTGCCTTGATTATCTTCTCCCCCGACTTTATCAGTTTTGTTTTTTCTTCGAGAATCTTTATGATTATTGGGTTGGTCCCCAACTACTTCTAATTTGATTTCTCTAAGACCGGTTCATCTATGTGTACAACTTCTCGGGATAGTTCGAGCTCAATCCTACTCGGCGTGTGGAGCTGGTTCTAGAGTAGTGAAATTGCAGCATGTTGAGCCTATATCTTTCAAAGATTACCCGCAAGTTGAATCCGCCATCTTCATTATCGTGTGTGTTTTGTGCAACCGATCAAACATCTTTGTGGAATTTTTCCTTGGGATCGGTGTGAAAATTTACGTTTATGGCCACATGTGAGCTAATGTTGATAGATTTTGCGGTCGGGACTCCATCGAGGTGGACCTTGTTTTCGGGTGCTACATTATTGTTTTCTACATGGTGGCCAAACTCTTTTGTCAACATGTAAGGGTGACGATTGAGAGTTCAACATTTTTAGTTTTAACCTGAAATCAGAGACACTTTAATGAACAAATGCAAAATAGTGTGTGTTATGAAAATTTGTATCAAATAACCACTATTATTCTTATCCCCACGGTAGGTGCCAAACTGTTTACCCTCAAAATCGAATAAAAATTAAATTTATAAGTGGTGTTAAGGATACATGAATTAATTTGACACAGAGTGATAAAGTAAACTACAATTGAAATTATTAATGATAAAGTAAATTATAACCACTTGAATTAAACAGTTATAGTCTTGGGTGGTCAGTAACTGTTGGACTGGATGTACTTCGATTAAAATCAAGATATAGCTAAAATAAGAGCTTGAAGAAAAAAATAATGTATTGTTTTGGAATACATGTTATAATATTTTTACAAGTAATTAGACCCCCTATATAAAAGATAAAAATCTCATGATTTGTTGATTTGTCGGTTCCTTATTGATATGTGCCGAGATTTCTAACACAATATCCGACCGATCATGGATATTTCAGCCTTCTATTATTTTTGTCTTCTATTGGTTACACTTAAAAGTACAAGAAGTGAGTGAATTATTTATTTTTATATTATAATCGCTATAAGTTGACCAGTTTTCTAATTAGTGGACTAGATGTAATAACATGAAACAATAAGGGCAGAATATAAGATGCAGAAATAAAGTACAAGAATTAAAGACTCTAGAATATTTATACTGGTTTGGATTCAATGTGAATCCTAGTCTAGTCCCTTTAGGTTCCAAGGGAGTTCTTTTTCAGTAAATGAGTTTCTCGAGTATACAGTAAATGTTGTGATCTACGCCAATGGTCCAGTTCATATATCACTCGTTTCTCTTTGATACAATGCCCAACAAATAGTTTTCTCTCTTTCTTCTCTAACTTGTTACATTGCAAATCTAGTAAAGCTACGATGTTTGTTTGCACTAAAACAAAGAGAGGGTATTTGGTTCGATCAAAGTATGTTTGTCTAAGCCTTTATGATATGTATAAATTCTTTGTAGGAGGCTCTTTGCTGAAGAGATTTGATAACCCAAGATATTTGATCCTAAGCAAAAGATTTATTCTTTCCAAGAATAAGGTTATTTGTCATTGCTCTTCCGTGATGAGAGGGCATTCATAGCTTTCCTTCTATAGGTCTTGATAACTGGGTTTATTCCTTGATTGTTTGTCCTTCCGAAAATGACAGCTTGTTATTGCTCTTCCGTGATAAGAGGTCATCGATAACTTTCCTTCTACAAGCTTTGATAACGCGAATTATACTCCTTGATTATTGTTCCTTCCAAAAATAGCAGCTTGATTGATCATCTTGCGAGATCTTTGATGCCTCTTTTCCATTTCAATCAATCTTTGATTCATTTCCATTCCGAATCTCCAGTTGGTTAATTGTTCTTATCCTTTTTATTTTTTCAATCTTGGATGCTTTCTTAAGTTCCTATACCAAAAGTAGTTATATTATTTTTAATCATTAAGACTAAAACTTAACCATCTCCCTGAGGATGAAAAAATAATATATATATATATATATATATATATATATATATATATATATATATATATATATATATATATATATATATATATATATATATATATATATATAAGCATGTAAACACCAGTTGGCTTCCTTATATCTTACTCTCCCTCAATGAGTGCATATGGCTCCTCCTCTATATGTGCTTTCTTTAGTCGATTGCTTCTGCAAAATCTCTGACACCCCTTAAGAGGTGCCATTGGGACTTCTTTAGGTAGCTTCTTTTCTCCTTTAGTTTCTATAGTCGACTTCCTTTGCAATTGATGTACCTTTACCATAATGGATTACATGTACTATTTGCATGAATATAGATATCCTTTCTCCACTTTTTTGGCATCAGCAAAGAGGGGATAAGGTAGCAACATACTATAGACTAAAAACTTATATGTGATGAACATGATACGCTAACAGAGTAATGGAAAAAACAAAACATAGTGTCTAGACAACATAAAAAAAAGGAAAATTATCTAGACGATTAGTTATCCAGTCCAAACCAGCATAGCAAAAATAATGTCTTAAACTTCCATATTAACGATGCACGAAATAGGTAAGAGTGTTGCATATTGCCTCATTTAGTTGATCAAAGCTAGAATGGACTGAGATATTAACTCCATCAAGCCTGTCATGGACCTCCTTAAATGCCTTGACTGCGTTTTTCCTAACTCTTTGTGACGACCCAAACGGTCATCACCTGTGTTCTTACTCATTCTGTGTCTTCGAGGCCTTGAAATACTCACTTAGGCTTATCTCAATTTTGCGTGCACAGTCTGGGCACGTAGTCGGAAAGCTTAAATTTGAATTATATGAGGAAAATGATAAATTTTGATATTAATACGATTAATATTTACTTCGGTCAATATTTTGGGTAAACAGACCCGTACTCGTGATTTGACAGTCCTAGAGGGTCCGTAGGAAAATATGGGACCTGGGCATGTGCTCGGAATCAAATTCCGAGGTCCCAAGCCCGAAAAATGAATTTTTGTGAGAAATTGTTTTCTAGAATTAAGGAAAATGGAAAAAAAATTGATCAGAAGACTATGGTATCGGGCTTGTATTTTGGTTCCGACATCCGATTCAAATCTTATATGTGATTTAAGCACTTTTTTTAGAGTTTGGTTGAAAACGGATGTCATTTGACATATTTCGGACTTAAAATGGAAAAATTGGTGTTTCATGAAAAAAAATTGAAAGAAATCTTAAGTTTTGGGGTTTGATTCTATGTATGTGATGCTATTTTGGCAATTTTATCGCACGAGTAAGTCCGTAAGATGTTTTTGAGGTGGTGTGTATGTTTGGCTTGGAGCCCCGAGGGCTAGAGTGAGTTTTGAATAGGTTCCAATAGGTCTTAGCTTAAAAATAGCAGTATTCCAGGTTAACCAGCGCGGCCGCGCTCCCTGTCAGTGTGGTCCGCGCTGGAAGAATCATAGAGTTGTAATATTGCAGGTCTCGGGACACTCTGGCGCGGTTCACGGGAAAATGTGTGCGGCTACGGAGGGGCAAGCGCGGTTACGGTCTATTTAGCGCGGTTCGCGGCGGAAGCTGCATGGCCGCGGTCGTTCATGCATGGTCCGTGTATCCAGCCTTAGAGAGCCAAGAACCTCCAGATCTGCCAGCACGATCGCGGTCCACGCTGTCACTTTTGTAAGTGTATAAAAAAACGGGATTTTCAGTCATTTTACACTTTTCAAAATCCCAAAACATAAGAGGCGATTTTTCAAACAACACTCCTTCTCTAATACGATTGGCAAGTGACTTTAAACTATTTTTTTCCCACCCCTTACAATCTTTTAACATGATTTCAACTTCAAATCAAAGATTTTAATGGGGAAATTTTGGAATTTTGGGTAGTACCTAGTTTTTTTTTAAAATTCGGGGTTTTTGGACTCAATTCGAGGTTCGTTTCCAAAATAAATCATATATTTGGGTTCATGGCGGAATGGGTAATCTGGTTTTGGTTCAAACCTCTGGTTCGAACCTCGTGTTTTGACCATGTAGGCCCGGGGGCATTTTTGACCTTCTGATAAAACTTTGTAAAACTTATTTTCATGCTTTGGGGTTGATTTCAATAGTATTTATTAATATAATAAAGTGATTTGTGACTAGATTCGAGCGGTTTTGTGGTGGAATCAAGGGGTAAACCGATATTTGAGGTTTGAATTGAGTTAGAAGCATCGAAGCAAGTGTCCGGTCTAACTCTAGCTTGAGGGATTAGGAGTTGAGTCCTATTTGGAGCTTGTTTAATGTGGAATACGACGTATAGGCATGGTGACTAGTATCTATACATTGGTATCTAGTATGACCGTGAGTCGATGAATTGTGAATATTTGAGTCATGCTGTACATTTCTTGCTTTAAAGGTGAATTTTACTTGTTGTACAACATGTGAGGACAAGATTACAAATTGAAAAGTGAAAAAAAGGGCATTGGTTTATGTTATATAATGAATTGATGAGTTTATTAATTATTGTACTTGTTGGAGCATTTGCTCGAGTGGTAATGGAAAGGATGTGTAGAAAATGAAAGAAAGAGGAAAGATTATTAAATTTACCCTTGCTGGGTGTCTTCATACATTGCTTATATCCCTTGCCGGGATGTGAAAGTTATTGTTGTTGTTTGCTACCTTGCCGGGATTTAATTGTTACTTGAGTTTCCCTGGCGGGGATCCCTATTAATGTTGACATTTCCCTTGCCCCATTGTTTTTGGGTGAGAAAAAGTGATAAAGCACAAAGGGTGATGTCGTGCATGATTGTGATGAGAATATGTTAGTGCACTAAGGAACATTCTGTGCCATAATATGAATACTAATGCATGAAGGGTCATTCCGTGCCATGATATGAATACTAATGCACGAAGGATCATTCCGTGTCATGATATGAGTGTTAATGCACGAAGGATCATTCCATGCCATCATTATGTGAGGTAAAGCATGAAGGATGATGCATGTACTTTATATGATTGGTTCGGTGAGAACGAGAGTAATAGCACGAAGGACGATGCCGTGCATCTGTTGAATTTTCTCCTATCGTTGATATTGTAGTTGCATGGTTTCATCCCTTATTTAGCAATTCTATATCTGAAACATTGCAGCCCTACAACATGCTCCCCTCCCTTTTTGACTGGTTAAATTCTTTTTGTGTTGTATTCTATTGCATATATATATATATATATATATATATATATATATATGTATATATATACACATATATAAAACTGCACAGGTTTGATTGGTAGTCATGTCCTAGCCTCTTCACTACCTCGCCGGGGTTAGGCCAAGCACTTGCCAGCACATGAGGTCGGTTTTGCTGATGCTACACTTGTATGCTGTTTTGCGCAGATCACGGTGTTGGAGCTGCTTTGGGACATCAGAAGTAGATAGGGAGTAGACCTTCAGTCCAAAGACACGGAGGTAGCCTTGCTGACGTCCGCATGCCCGAAGTCTCCTCTATCTTTATTTCAGTTTGTTATCCTTGTACCGAAACAAACAGATTTTGACTTCTTTCAGTATATTGTATTTAGTAAATCTTAGAACTTCGTGAGTATTGTGATGCAAAATTTTGGGTAGAGTTTTGTATTGGGATTCCGCATTCCTTTCAGTTATTTACATTCGAGATTTTCGCTTTATCATTAAATGCTTTTTTTTATAAAAAATATTGATATTTGCTAAAATAGGTAATTACTGATTGGCTTGCCTAGCTCTTACTAGTAGGCTCCATCACGACTCCCGAGGGTGGAAAATCTGGGTCATGACAAGTTGGTATCAGAGCACTAGGTTACATAGGTCTCACAACTCACGGACAACTTGGTAGAGTCTGAGAGATCGGTATGGAGACGTATGTATTTATCCTAGAGGCTATAGAGTTTGGAAGACTTCACATTTGTCCCTTCTTGTCGTGCGGCTCTGTTTCTCAAATACTGATTGTCTTTCTACTCTGTTCTTTCATAGATGGCGAGAACACGTGCTTACTTTTCTACCTCTCAGTTGACCGAGTCCCCAGCAGCAGCTCCCACGAGGGGCAGTGGGCGAGGCCAAGGCCATGCCAAGGACTGAGGTAGGGGCAGAGCTCCGCCCCGAGCAACATCCCCAAAGGTGGAGCCTCAGATTGATTTCGACGAGGAGGTGCCAGCCGTAGCAGCTCCGGTGGGCCTAGTTCAGGTCCCAAGGGGGTTCATAGCCACCCCAGTTCTTCAGGATGCTTTGATCAGATTGGTAGGCCTTATGGAGAGTGTCACTCGAGCAAGCTTTCTTCCAGTAGCACCAGCCACCTCTCAGGCTGGAAGAGGAGTTCAGACTCTTGCTAAACGTACTCAAGAGCAGGTAGCTCCCCAGGCTCAGGTTCTAGTGTTTCAGCCAGCTGTGGAAGTTCATCCTGGTACAGTGGCTCAGGCCAGCAATGGAGCGGCTCAGCGGTGCTTTGTCTGAGGATCCCCAGGATTTCTTACATAGCTTCCATGAGAATCTTCGAACTAAAGGTACTATGGAGACCAATGGGGTTGACTTTGCCACCTTTCATTTATTGGGATCCACCAAGACTTTGTGGAGGGACTATTGCTTAGCCAGACAAGCAGGGTCGCCCTCCTTGACATGGGACCAGTTGTTTTTTTTAAGCATAAAAATAATCATAAGACAACTTATGTGAATGACCACAATATATGCCTGTCATAACTAATCTCGAACTAATGCTATTATACATAAATAAATCTGCTCCCGTGATCCTAAAATGTTTCGCTCCTCCCTGTTGATGTATCAAGCCAGATATTGTCCAATAATTAATCTAGATTTGCTCGTTGTACCAAAATCTCATACTATGCAGGTTCCAAACTTTTACAATTCCTGCACCTATATGCTCAGCTATCTTATTTTTGTTCTCAATTCCGCTGCTCTTTAGCCTTCTTTCCTCTGAAATTCTTCCTCGACTGTGCCTTTTGTATGTTGCTATACAATGTGATGAAGAAATACCAGCCCTATGTGCTTTAAGATGAATCACAAAATGAAACCAAACAATGTGTGTGGATTGCTTTACCCAAATCAGCTCTAATATGATTATTTTGAGCTGCATTTTATAAAAATTGAACATTCGATGCAATGAGTACTCCATGTATGTTGCATCCTAGTTGTACGTATGAGTCGTCACTATATGGCTAATGTACCATAATGCATCACAACTTCCCTTATCTGTCAACCAAAAAATTCTGTATACATACTCTTTGTACCTTGATATATTTGTGCTCATCCATAGTTCCCCTGCATTGGGTTGAGTACCAAGTATTAATACCACCAATAACATGTTTCCCAATGAATAAGATATAGCCACAATAGTGCAACGTGCAAAAAAACAAACAATGTTAGTGGAAGACTTCTTCTTCGAGATCTCATCCAAATGAATTCGATCATGCTGCCAGTGCAAAGCTGTTCCCTCCCAATTGATGTGAATGTCCTCAATATTTGCCTGGATCCCTTTATGTATAGGTCCATCTATGTTTGGACCAAATGAGTCGAGACGCATAAAACTAAAAACTGCTGCATTCCAGAAATTGCAGCTGTGTATTTGCATAGTGCATCTCGAGGTAAATGAAATCCTTGTACCAGCTGAATATATACACATGCATTTCCCTTTTCAAAATATTGGAGTGTGATTAGTCCAATTCCCTCTCCTCTGCTTCAGTACAAACTTCTTCAGAAGAGACTGCCTTCTACAGCTTTCCCAGCATGAGCTGTGGGCATCCTTTGCTTCTATCTTATGGTCTACTATTAATTCCCTCCCAATGGAATAAGCACAAAGTACTAATACCACCAATTGGAAGTTTCTTAACAAATAAACCTTAGATAGACTAGTTGTACCTACAAAAAAGAAAACATAGTTAGTGAAAAAATGAATCCCCATGCCCTCTTCTATGCAGATTTGAGCATGGTGATTGATTAAAGTCCCTCCTTCACCCTCAGCCCCCTCCACTTCTTCTCCTAGTTCCTTGGTACTTTTACTCTGATGTATGGACATTGCATATTGTCTTCATTGACTATCCTCCTTCGATGTGAATCTCGCTCCCAATACTCAAGACATTCGATCATGCCATGATCTAAAACATAATTTGCTAAATGTTCAGCCAGCTTATTTCCCTCTCTGTAAATATGGGATACCATTATGTTACACCCTTCCTGCAGCTCCATGATCTCCTCCACAAAATCCACAATGCACCAAGGAGGTTTCCATGATTTTTCCATAATTTTCATCATCATCATAGAATTTGTTTGTAGCCATATTTTATTAATATTGAAAGATTTACACAACCTCAATGCCTCAAGAATTGCAACTGCCTCTGCCTCCTTGTTAGACCCTTTAGTGATCTCCTTCCCAATTGCATAAATCACATCTCCGGCTGCATCCCTTAAGCAATAACCAATGCTACTTCTTCCAGGATTCCCCCTCGATGCCCCATCTGTATTAACCTTTATCCAGCCCTCTTCTGGTAGTTCCCATACTACTTTTTCATATTTGAGTCGTGGTGTGTAATTCTCCATCATAACCAATAGACTAGTCCATCTATGGGGTACCTGCAGTCCAGGTTTTCGAACCTGTACCAATTGTTGCATAACTGTTGATACCTGATATATAACCATACTAAAAGATACAGTTGTACCATATTTCAAACTATTCCTTCTCTTCCAAAGCTCCCAAACTATACACGATGGTAGAGCCTGCATAATTGGCTTCAGCCTAGGTACAACATCAGCAGTCCAACATTTTGTAATAGCTTGGTGAAAGGTCAGACCTTGTAAACAAATCCCATCTCTTGGCAAAAAATAATTCCATACTGCTTGAGCAGCCTTTGATGTGAAAAACAAATGCACTAGATATTCCCCCTTTGGATCTGCACAAAACCAACACTTAGATGGCGTTGAATATCCTAACCTTCTCATAAAATCATCCAGAGGAAATTTGGCCTTCCAAACCTTCCACATGAAAAAAGATATCTTGAATGGGAGCCCTTTCACCCAGATCATCTTGAATGCTCTTGTGGGGTCATATCTCCTTCTTAAATATTCCCAAGCTGTCTTGACAGAAAAATGGCCCCTAGGTTCTAACATCCAAAAAGGATTATCGATTACATTTTCCACAGATGGGGGCCTAATATTCTCAATAATGTGTAAAGCCAGATCTTCAGGTAATGTCTGCATCAATTTATTCACATCCCTGGCCCCATTATCCACCAATTCATACACATTCCGAATATTTTCATCAATACCAAAATCTTGAGGTACAAGAAAGTAGAGGGCCCCTAATACAGTCCATTTATCTAACCAAAACAAGGAGGACCCCATATTCAGCTTCCATATTATCAGGTGCTCTACAAGATCCCTATAGTCTAACATGTTCCTCCATACATGTGATCCATCTCTAAAAGTCACTACAAGTGCATTGAGTTTTTTTACAGTACTTTTGGCTCATGAATGAGCTCCATAAGCTTGGTATGGTTCTAAAGTTCCACCAAAGTTTGCAAAATAAGGCATTCGACACATCATAAAGAGATCTAAATCCAATTCCACCCTCATCACAAGGCATACATAAGGTGCTCCACGAGGCCCAATACTTGCTATTATCCCCCACTGAACTACTCCAATAAATCTGAGCAAAGATTTTATGGAGTTTGTAAATTACATGATTTGGGGGATTAACAGCAGATAGCAAATGTAGTGGCATGCTCTGAAGCACTCTAGTAATAAGAACAACCCTTCCTCCTATAGAAAGCATCTCACCTTTCTATGACTTCAACCTATCAAGAATTTTTGTGATCATTGGCTAATAATAATCAAATTTCCTCCTTGTATAAAAAATAGGACACCCAAAAAAAGTAAGTGGGAATTCTTGTCTTCCAATGCACGTTACCCTTTCTACGTTTCTCATCACTTCTGGATCCGTAAGATGATGTATATAAATAGCAGATTTGCTTCTGTTTACCTGTTGTCCTGAAGCAGCTTCATAGGCCTGCAACACTTCCATAATCAATCTCAATAAAGTTTCATCCAAAGAGGAGAAAATGATAATATCATCTGCATATGCCAGAAGATTAATTTTTGGACTCCACTTGGGCAATCCAAATCCACAAAAGTACAAATTGTGATGCAATGCATTTACGCCCCTAGAAAGAGCCTCAGCAGCTAAAATGAACAAGGTTGGAGACAGTGGATCCCCTTGCTTCACCCCTCTGATTGATTTGAAAAACCTCTTGGCTGCCCATTAATGAGCACTGAATACCAGTTATTCCCTACCAAATCATAAACCATGCCAATAAACCTCTCACGAAATCATAGTTTCCTGAGCATTTTAGCTAGGAACAACCATGACAACCTATCATAAGCCTTTG
This sequence comes from Nicotiana benthamiana, assembly GCA_034376525.1. Classification (NCBI taxonomy): domain Eukaryota; kingdom Viridiplantae; phylum Streptophyta; class Magnoliopsida; order Solanales; family Solanaceae; genus Nicotiana; species Nicotiana benthamiana. The sequence continues at coordinate 27,510,612 of CM067341.1, forward strand.
TCATATCCAATTTCATGACCACATTTGGACCAGCCTTAGTCCTTAACCTGATGTCAGTAATAATCTCTTGAGTGAGCAACACATTTTCTACAATACTTCTGCCTTTCACAAAGCCAACTTGCCCATCTCAAATTAGATTAGGCAATAACTCCACCAGCCTTTCATGGATCACCCTAGAAAACATTTTATTGATGAAGTTACTAAGACTGATTGATCTCCAAGTCTGAAAATGTAGTCACCTCATTTTTCTTTGGTAGAAGGACAAGATTATTATGTGTGACACACTTTGGAAGCTGTTGGCCATAGAAGAACTGAAGCACCATCTGATATACATCCCCACCTACAATATCCCTGCAGGTGTGATAAAATGCCCCAGTAAATCCATCTGGTCCTCCTGCTATTTCCCTTTTCAATCCATAAACTGCCTTCTTCAATTCTTCTTTTGTTGGAAGTTCAGTTAATTTCTCATTCTGTTCCTCATCCACCATAGTTGGTACATAATCAATGATGTGAAATAATGATGGCACAACTAATTCTGTGAACTGTTATTTGAAAAAACTGACTACTTCACATGCAATTTGGTCTTCCTCCTCTATCCAGTTGCCCATGCTATTCTGTATCCTCTTCAGTTGAAGCTTCTTCATTCTACCTCTTACTTGTGCATGGAAAAACTTTGTATTTCTAGCACCATCCTTAAACCAAGACATACCTGCCTTCTGCTTCCAAAATTCCTCTTCTAGAGCTAGATACCTGATCATTTCTGCCTTTACTCGATGTAACCTTTCTCTATTAAACTATGTAGGAACTGCTTCAAACTGTCTCTCGTGAACTAGAACCACTTCTTCAAGACTAGAAATCTTTTGAAAGATATCACCATAAGTTGAATTACTCCATGTGGAAAGTGCCTTCTTCAACTTTTTCGGCTTAAAATTAAACAAGATTAATGGATTAGCAGCAAAATCTGCACTCCAGTTTCCTTTAACTACAACTTTGAAGGAATCATGCTTACTCCAAAAATTTAGAAATCTTAAAGACTTCCTAATAGGAGCAACATCAATGTCACATTTAAGCTGCATTGGGAAATGATCTGATCTAATCTTGGACAAGTGAGTGACCCCAAGTCCTGGAAATGTTTGTTGCAGCTCTAAGTTACCCAAACATCTATCCAGTCTTTCAAAAATGCAGTCTTCTTCTAATCTCCCATTCCACCAAGTGTAGATACTCCCGTTGAAGCCTAGGTCTGTCAGATTACAAGTATTGATTCAATGCCTAAAATCATCAATTTCATTCAAACGTACAGGCAACTCACCAAATCTTTCCTCCTCATCCCAAATAACATTGAAATCCCTTCCTACTAACCATGGAGATGTCATATCAGCAGCCATGCATACAAAGAATAACACAGTTCTATTCTTTCTATTGCATCACATTCAGCATAAACTAATGTAAGGATAAGCTCTATATGTGTTTCTGTGTGGAAAAACTTTAAAGTCAGCTTTTGCACCATGTTATACAATATTTTCACCTCATATACTTCATGGATAAAAGCCCAGATTTTATTAGATAGATTGCCCACAGCCTGAGCCAAGCCAATTCTTGCCCTATACCTCTCCATTTTGTTATATTGTTGCATAGGTTCTATTATCCCAATGAACTCAAAATATTTTATGTTTATGCATTAAGATCAATCTCTCAAATGCTTGCATTGTATTGACTAACCTTACATTCCATATAATTGCATCCATTATTATTTTTTTGTTTTAGATAGAGCCCTCCTTGTTTGTATAGTTCCTGTTGGAACAGTTTGTGTTTCCTTTGATTGTTTCCTCCTCCCTTTTGTTGCAGACTTTACTTGCTTAATATGTCTGGGTGATAGATCTCCCTGCTTTGCCACATTGAGAAAAATTTGAGGAGTTGACTCCTCATCCATATCTTTTCCCATGTTGTTTGCAACCTCTATATGCTCATGAATCTTCCTAGTTGCATGCACAATCACATTTTTTTTTCAGTCTGAGGAATTGTGACTGCAACTTGAGCACCTTGCAAATTAATGGCCTGCAACTGTGCAAAAATTAATGCAACTGAGTTTCCAACAGTTTCCTGCAACTGCTTCTTTTTATTAAAATCTTGTGCTTCCTTTTCTTCTTCCTGCAGCTCATTTGGGCTATGTTGAAACTATATTACTGCCTGATCATTGACTGTATCAATGTCTGTACCTCCTTGCACACCAAGCTACATATTTGATACATCCTTTACATTGCCATCATCACATGTATCAACTGGATCCTGTGATGTTCCTCCTGGATCAATACTGTTACCATCCACCTGTTTAGCTGCAACATCCTCTGCCTCAATTCCATTGTTGTAATCTACTTTGTCATTACATCTATGCTGCATATCATTCACCCTCTAATCTCCCCCATACATTTTGTCTCCTTCAATTTCTTCCTCACTCTGCATAATGTCAGGAATCACTCCTTCTTCTTTATCTTCTTATTCTTGATTTGACCACATCTTGCCTCCCTTCCATTGTGTCTCTTCCTTGTTCTGACAAGTTTCAAACTCTGAATCTACAATATTTTCATTGTCTTTGACAGCTGCAAGTGCCAAGTTCACTCTAGTATCATGTGATGGAATATATTAGGCATAAGTATTGATAGCAACCATGTTACCAATAAAAGTTCTCTGTACCCAAGCTGCAGTACACTGCTTCACCTGTTGTTCATATGCTAACTTCTCCTTACTCTTTAACCCCTACCCTTCCTTTTGTTTAGTATTACCTGCTGTATTAATACCTGACTCACCTTTGTACTTATTTTTAGCTTCTTTCTTACTCTTCCCGGATCCAAGTGACTTAGGAATAAAGGCTGGTGCTGCAACATTTAATATTGCATTCTCCTTTGGACTGATCATAGTAACTTGTTCTTCTTTTTGCTCCACCAAAGCTAGCTGTCTATTATCATTGTGATCAGCATTCTCACTCTCCAATACTGAAAATTTATTAACTGGTTGTACCTGATTGGTCACCATTGTCTTATTATTCTCCACAAGCACCAATTCTTTCCTAGTTTCTACTGCTTCCTCTATCTATCTATCTTTTGGTTGGTTTCTTCTGTCCCTCACTTATTTCCATTGTGCATTATTAGCCTTTTTCCCTCCTTGATTGCCAACAACCTTCCCACTAGAAAAGATCATCAAAGGACCATTGTTCTTTTCCTTTTCCTGCACAGCACCATCTGCAACCTTCTGCTTCTCTTCAGTCCTATCAACCATAAGTTCCGGGTGAATTCTCCAACACTCCATCATGTCATGCCCTTGAAGCTTGCATTCTTTACAATATTTTGGAAGGTAATCATATTTTATATTAACCCATTCGGTTCGAACATCACCTGCAGCTTCATCAATTATGTCCATACGCACCTTTTTGAGAAGATCAACTAAAAGGTCCACAAGAACCTTAACACGACCACAGTTGGGGCGTGTCTTATTCACAATAGATTGATCCAATTGCATTGGTTGTCCCACAGCCGAAGCTACTGAGAATAGACACTCATTCACAAAATAAGTAGGCAACAAATTTGGGAATGAAATCCAAGCCATCACTCTTGGAGTTTCCTCTCCAGCTTTGAATTTAGAATCGTACAACAAAGTTCTCAATTGATAATCCTCACCATTCTTCTCCTTAATATAATAAACACTTTTTGACATAAAATCTAAATAATCTTGCCTCAATGTAAGTTGAATCAAAATATGCCTATCCCTTAAGACTCCAATCAGACACTCACCTTTGATTCCACATTGAATAGGACCAATTCTCCGCACTTCATTCATTTCAAGCCACCCATACAAAAATTGACACACTACTGCGTAATGCAAACCTTCAATGATGTATATACGTTGCACTTTAGATTTCGTGAAGCACATAGTAGGTTGTCCCTGAAACAGCTTTGCTCGTCTATATGCAATTGGTTCAACTGGCGATCGATTCTGCATGGCACTATTTGTCGATGGCTTGAATGCTGCTGCATAGTTCATGGATTGTGGCTCGTTTGGATTATTAGAGGGCTGGGGATTTTTGTTATTTGTAGTAGGGGGCTTGGCGGGGGTGAGAGGAGGCAGACCAGCCGGAGAAGAAGGCTGGTCGCCAGCCTGAGTGGCCATGGAAGCTGGTTCTCAATTTTTCTCTCTAGTCACACGTATTTTTGCCAGAGCCTCTCTCTCAACTTTCTCTCTCTAGGTATTTTTGAATTTTTATGGGATCAGTTTGCAGAGTTGTTTTCGGAGAAGTTTCTCCCGATTACTCAGATGGAGGTTCTTCGCAAGCAGTTCGAGTGCCTCCAGCAGCGCTATATCATGGTCACTCAGTATGAGACCCGGTTCATAGATCTAGCTCGCTGTGTTATTGTCATACTACCGACCGAGAGAGATAGAGAGGGTAAGGAGGTTTGTCGATAGGTCGATTCAGCCGATTCGTCTCCAGATGGCTGTAGCGGCTGGGAGTGATATCTCATTTCAGGATGCGACCAATGCGGCCCACCGAGTTGAGATGGCTCTGTCACAGGGAGGTGGTCATGGGTCGGATAAGATGCCCCATCACTTAGGCAGATTCAGTTGTGCCTCATCTAGAGGTAGAGATTCTTATGGTAGAGGACATCCTCCTAGGCCCTTTCAATCAACTCTAATGGTCTCTCTTAGGCTTCAGGTGTTAGTGGTGCTCAGCCACATTATTCTAACCCGCAACTCTCCGGAGCACCATCAACACCCATTAGTGCCCCAATGCTTCAAAGTTTTCGGGGTGGACATTCAGGTCGACAGGGTCAGCAGCCTCAATAGTTGAGGGCTTGTTATGCTTGTGGTGACCCGAGCCATATTGTCAGATTTTGTCCTCGAGCTTTGAGTAGTTCCCATCAGTAGGGTTCTCGTCCTATGATTCAGGCACAATGCTCCACAGGCCGCCCAGCCAGCCAGAGGAGGGGGAAGAGGCCATAGAGGTGGAGGTAGAAATCATAGAGGTAGAGCTCGGACAGCCAGAGGTAGAGGCCATCCATCAGACGATCGTCCCAGGGATGTGGTTCAGGGAGGAGAGGCCCAACCCTTGTGTTATGCTTTATCGGCTAGGCCAGAGGCTGAGTCTTTAGATTTAGTTATTAAAGGTACTATCATGGTCTGTGATAGAGATGCCTCAGTGCTACTTGACCTTGAGTCTACGTATTCGTATGTGTCGTCCTATTTTGCACCATATTTGGTCATGCCTAGTAATGCTTTGGGTATTCATGTTTGTGTATCTACCCTGGTGGGTGATTCTATAGTGGTCGAGCGAGTTCATCATTCTTGTGTTGTAGTGTTTGAGGGTCTTGAGACCCATGCTGAGTTGTTGCTCTTAGATGTGGTGGATTTCGACATTATATTAGGGATGGATAAGCTATCCCCATATCATACTATCTTGGATTGTCACAATAAGACCATGACTCTGGCTTTACCATATATGCCCCGTTTGGAGTGAAGAAGGACTCTAGGTCATTCCATCCGCAGTATCATATCATATGTGAAGGTTCGACGCATGGTCGAGAAGGTACGCTTAGCTTATTTGGCGTATGTTCACGACTCCAACGAAGGGGTCCATTCTATTGATTCTGTACCCATAATACATGAGTTTCCCGAGGTTTTCCCTTCAGACCTGCCGGGCATGCCACCCGATAGGGATATCGACTTTTGTATCGATCTGGGTTCGAGCACTTGGCCCATTTCCATGCTGTCGTATCGCATGGCCCCGCCAGAATTGAAAGAGTTAAAGGATCAGTTGCAGGATTTTCTTGAGAAGGGTTTCATTAGACCCAGCATTTCACCTTTGGGCGCACCGGTGTTATTTATGAAGAAAAAAGATGGTTCAATGAGGATGTGTATTGATTATCAGCAATTGAACAAAGTCCCAATCAAGAATAAGTATCCATTGCCGATGATTGACGATCTGTTCGACCAACTTTAGGGTGCAAAGGTGTTTTCGAAGATAGACTTGAGATTTTGCTACCACCAGTTGAGGATTAGGGTATTCGATGTTCCAAAGATAGCATTCCGCACTCGATAAAGGGCATTATGAGTTCTTGGTCATGTCATTTGGATGTAGCAATGCCCCAGAAATATTCATGGAGTTGATGAACCGAGTGTCTTGGCAATATTTGGACATGTTCATGATAGTCTTTATTTATGATATTTTGGTGTACTCCTGCAGCTAGGAGGAGCACGAGCAGCACCTCAAAGTGGTTCTTCAGACTCTGAAGGATAGCTAGTTATATGCTAAGTTCTCGAAGTGTGAGTTTTGGTTGAATTTTTGGGTCACGTTGTTTCATAAGAAGGTATTCAAGTGAACACGAAGAATATTGAGGCAGTCAAGAATTAGCCTCGACCAGCTTCAGTTACAGAGATTCAGAGTTTCTTGGGGCTAGCAGGCTATTATCATCGATTTGTGGAGGGGTTTTCATCTATTGCAGCCCTGATGCCCAGGTTGACCAAAAAGGATGCCCAGTTCAGATGGTCAGACGAGTGTGAGGTGAGCTTTTGGAAGCTCAGCTCTGACTATGGCACCGATATTGGTTTTTCCCAGAGATTCGGGGCCTTATACAATTAATTATAATGCTTCCCTTATTGGGTTTGGTGCAGTATTTTTGCTGGATGGCAGAGTCATTGTCTATGCTTCGAGGAAGTTGAAGATCCATGAGAAGAATTATCTGGTTCATGATCTAGAGTTGGTAGCCATTGTTCATGCATTGAATATTTGGAGGCATTATCTGTATGGTGTGACATGTGAGGTGTGTTAGAATATACGCTTAACGCTAGAGGGGGGGTGAATAGCGTTATAGTAAAAAACAATGTAAATTTGCGGAATTAAAAATTGCAGGAATAACGTAAGTGCGGTAATTAAAAAGATAAGGAGAGAACACACCTAATTTTATCCTGGTTCACCACAACACGTGGTTAGTCCAGTCCCCGAGAGACTCTCTCGAGTTTTACACTAACTTCGTTAAGCTTACGGGTGCCTAACAAACCGTTACACTTGCTTGTAGATATACACTCTACAAGACTTCAACCTGCTCGAGGATACCGCACCTCAAGACTTCAAACCAAGGAACTACTTTTCCTTCTTACAACAAGGGATTAGAATATCCCTTCAAGTGTGTACAAACACTTAGCACTCAAGACAAGACTCTCTTTATAGACTAGATATGAGAATAAACAATACGCTCAAGAACACAACAATTTCGTCAAGAGTTTGGCTCTCAAAAACTTATGAAATGAATATAAAATGATTGCAAGGAGAGTATGTAAGCTTTAGAAAGAATGTATTCAGTTGTTGTGCTTAGAAGAGTGAATTTGAGTTGTACTTATAGTGCTCAAAACACCCAAAGCCGTTGCTTAATTGCCAATCACAAATTGCTGATTTTGTGCTAGGATAATCGATTATCTGATTCTGCATAATCGATTATCTGCCAACGTTCAAAAATCAATCCCAGATTTTAAGCAGAATAATCGATTATCCAAATTGTATAATCGATTACCTGACAACGTTCAAAAATCAATCCCCGATTTTATGCTTAACATAATCGATTGTCTGATTGTACATAATCGATTATCTTTCAGTGTTTGAAAATACTTTGGCAACGGTCTTTAATATAATCGATTACCAGAAAAGCCATAATCGATTATTTTGCTACTTTGTAAAATCTGATGCTCACTGCCTCAACATAATCGATTAGTCTAAGGCACATAATCGATTATCTTGTAGCTTTGAAAAATCTGGTGAACACTGCCTTAACATAATCGATTATCATAAGGTACATAATCGATTATCTTGTAGCTTTGAAAAATCTGGTGAACACTGCCTTATAATCGATTATCATAAGGTACATAATCGATTATCTTGCAGCTTTGTAAAATCTGGTGTACACTGCCTTTACATAATCGATTATCTTACAGCTTTGTAAAATCTGGTGTACACTGCTTTAACATAATCGATTATCATAAAGTACATAATCGATTATCTTTGTCCAGATTTGAAAGACATGTTTAGAATTCATTTTGGTTAAAATGAAATGTTTGAATATCATTTTGGTTTAAATTAAAGATGCATGGTTTGATAAAAATGATTTTACGAGACAAGCCAAGTCTTGAATCAATTGTCGGATCAAGATCACAATTATAGAACGACTCATGTATAACTTTGTTGCTTTACTTAATCTTGATCTTTGTTTCTCTTGTGCTTGGACTTCGGCATATGTCAATGTTCCGTTCACGTTGGTTTGTCATTTATCAAAACCTACAAATATGAACACACGTTTAGTTTAGCGACGTGAGAACGTGTTTCAACAATTTCCCCCTTTTTGATAATGGCAAACCAATATCGGGATATGCATATTAATTAATTCATAATGACGATCCAAGACAAGTATATAGATATGCAACGAGTTCCCCCTCAAGTTATGAATTCCCCATCAATTTATGCCAATATGTATTAGTGTGCATAGCCCATATCTTCCCCCTTTTTATATTAGCAAAAAAAAAACTAACTCTTTATTGATTAAACAAAATTGCAAATACATGAAAATAAAAGACAGAATATTATGCAAACTAGAAAAACAAGGAGACAAGACATTATTCATTATCATCATTGACTTCCGTCTCGACATCCGGTACATCTTCCCGAAGGACAATTTGGGCATACGGATAATTGACGTGATCAAAATATCCATGGAGCTTGTGAGTCAATCGATTGACATTCATATCAATACGATTTAGGGAAGTGGACATGGAGGCAAGTTGCTCGGAAATAGATTGGAGGGATGCATCGGACGGGGCCGGATGACGACGTCTTTGAGGTGGAGGAGGAGGATGCTCACCGATATTGGGAAATGAAGATTCTTGAATTTCCCAATGTTTTGTCGCCTTTTTGTGAGGACCGACGGAGGTGTCGATACTGGAAGCAACAAGAATGGTCATAACGACAAAAGCATAGGGGAGTGGCTTATCTTCCCCAATTGCATCATATAAGTGAGTCATGACGAACTTGCACCAATTGATGCGAGCCCCAGTGATAATGGCATGCATGAGTTTAGAATCCTCATGAGAGATAGTTGTGTGATTGAATTTTCGCGGTTTTAGAACGCGAGTGATGAAATACAAAATTAGGCGATATTCCGGGAGCATGTTTGTAATGGTTGGACGACGATGGTCCAGAGTTGCAATAAATTCACCGATGCCAATTTGGGTGAAGAGAAGTTGTTCATCAAATAACGAGCCTTCTTCCCTAGTATAGAGAAAAATGTCTTCCCCATTGCGCGGGAGTTTAGTGAGGGCTTAAATATTTGCCTCAGATAGAGGATTTGAAATTCCATTGACGTTCGAGAAAATTTCACCATCTTCGTCCTTCTCGAGATTTGAATAGAAGGCCCGAATTAGAGGAGGGTTAATGTAAGGAGTGTGAAGATATAGGAATTCAAGGAGTTGGCTTTGTATAAGCATATTTGCTGTGGATGGAGGGGCGCTTTGATTAAGGAAACTATCCGTGGAAAATCGAGGAGGAAGGATCTCTCAATTTTCAAATTTTTCAATGAAGCGCATAAGTTCGGCTTCACAATTGAATCGTAAATAAGAACCATCTTTATAACAATGAACTAGTGGATGAGTGACGGAAGAGGAGGCAACATTTTTGCCAGAACGAGCTCGTTTGGAAGTTTTGCCCGTCATTTTGAATAAATAGTAATAGCCTTTGAAGAGTTTTGAGAGATTTTTGAGAATTTGGGAGCTAAGATTGATGTTTGGGTGAAGAAATTGAAGATATAATGCACCTATTTATAATTTGAAGAATGAAATTGCATTAAAGTGATGAAATCTGCAAAAATTTAAGGAGCAAACGGTCAGAAACGGCAACTATTTTGAAATACTGACTGAGAATAACTGATTATGGAACTATGGTAATCGATTATTCTGACACAGTGTGCCCAGTGATTTTCTGACTCAGGGAATAATCGATTGTGCTTTTGAGATAATCGATTATTTCAGGAAATGTAGTAACGGACATCCGAGACGGTAATAGGAAAATCGATTACACTGTTTTAAATAATCGATTATTTTCACACAGTGACTTAACACCTGAACATAAATGTCAACATAATTGATTAGGGATATGTGATAATCGATTTTTATATTTAACAGCTAAAATCCTGCAAAGCCAAAACTGTTAGATAATCGATTGTAGTGTTGTATAATCGATTATGTCAATTTTCCAGCATAATAAACATAAAATGTAAATGGGGAATAATCGATCATTGACTTTTGAGAAATCGATTATTCTGCATCGGTGTCTGATAATTCCCCCTGTCTTTGGGGCGATACCTGCAAAAAAAGAATTAGGCGCCTCCGACGCTCAAGTTAGTAATCGTTAAAACATAAAAATGCAATGCATGAATTAGATCAACGTGGAGTCAAGAATCCCGAGTTCACTACGAATTCAGAAAAAGGACTCTTTCTCTAAAGGCTTTGTGAAGATGTCGGCCAATTGATTTTTGGTTTCAACAAATTCAATTTCGACATCGCCCTTGAGAACGTGATCTCTTATAAAGTGATGTCTAATTTCTATGTGTTTCGTTCTTGAGTGAAGAATAGGATTCTTCGTCAAGCTTATGGCGCTAGTATTGTCACATTGAAGAGGGACATGATCAATACTAAGGCCATAGTCCGAGAGTTGTTGTTTCATCCAACGGATTTGAGCGCAACAACTCCCCGCGGCTACATATTCAGCCTCGGTTGCGGACAACGCAACACTTACCTATTTCTTGCAAAACCAAGAAACTAAGGAGCTACCGAGCAAATGGCAAGTGCCACTAGTGCTCTTGCGGTTCAATTTGCAACCCGCAAAATCGGAATCGGAATAGCCAACAAGTTGGCATGAAGAATCTTTGGGATACCATAGTCCCACATTTATTGTTCCAACAAGATACTTCATAATCCGTTTTACCGCATTTAAGTGTAACTCCTTCGGACATGATTGATATCGAGCGCATAAACACACGCTAAACATGATGTCCGGTCTACTAGCAGTAAGATAGAGAAGAGATCCGATCATACCTCGATACTTCTTGGTGTCTACTTTCTTACCTTTCTCATCTTTGTCAAGATGGTCGGATGTACTCATTGGGGTGGCCATTGCTTTGGCGTTGCTCATTTCAAAGCGATTTAGCAACTCCTTGCAATATTTGGATTGGCAAATGAAAGTTCCTTCTTTCATTTGTTTTACTTGCAGCCCCAAAAAGAAGTTTAGCTCACCCATCATTGACATTTCGAATTCGCTAGTCATTAACTTAGAGAATTCCTCGCATAGAAAATCATTAGTAGCACCAAAAATAATATCATCGACATAAAATTTGAACTAATAGAATGTCATTGTTTTTATTTTTGATAAAAAGTGTGGTGTCAACTTTCCCCCTTTCAAACTCATTGTCTAAGAGAAATTTACTTAGACGTTCATACCAAGCTCGAGGAGCTTGTTTAAGACCATATAAAGCTTTCTTAAGCTTGAAGACATCGTCGGGAGATGTAAAATCTTCAAAGCCCGGGGGTTGTTCAACATACACTTCCTCTTGAATAAACCCATTGAGGAAGGCACTTTGACATCCATTTGAAATAATTTGAAATTCATAGATGATGAAAAAGCAAGTAATAAACGAATGGCTTCTAGGCGTGCAACGGGTGCATAGGTTTCTTCATAATCAATGCCTTCTTCTTGATTATATCCCTGAGCAACTAGCCTAGCTTTGTTTCTAGTGATTATACCATTTTCATCTAATTTATTCCGAAAAACCCATTTCGTACCAATTATGGTGTGATTATCGGGTCTTGGCACCAATTCCCAAACATCATTACGTTTGAATTGGTTAAGCTCCTCTTGCATTGCCAAGGTCCAATGCTCATCCCCAATTGCTTCAGAAATGGTTTTAGGTTCTATTGGTGAAACAAAAGCCATATGTCCTACAGTGTCTTTAAGAAGGTTTCGTGTACTTACCCCTTTCTCGATGTTGCCAATTACCTTGTCAAGAGGATGGTCTTTAGACGTCCTCCAAGCCTTAGGCATCATCGATTCTTCTTCTTGTGGTGGTACTTCTTCTGAAGGTTGTTCCATGACTTCATCTTGAACTTCCTTTGGATCCTCCTTTTGTACCTCGTCTTGAAGATTGATTTTCTTTAAAGCATCTGCAAGACCAACACAAGAATCCTTTCTCGCCAAGCGAGCATCATTTTCACAAAATACTACATGAGGAGATTCCTCAACAGTTTTGGTTCGATTATTAAACACTCTATATGCTTTGCTACGTGATGAGTAACCAAGAAAAATTCCTTCATCAGATTTCGAATCAAATTTTCCCAAGTTATCTTTTCCGTTGTTGTGAATAAAACATTTACAACCGAAGACTCTAAGATGGGAAAGATTTGGTTTCCTTCCCTTATAGAGTTCATAGGGAGTTTTCATGAGTATCGGTCTAATTATAGCTCTGTTTAAAACATAGCTTGCGGTACTCACGGCATCCGCCCAAAAATATTTGGGAATATCGGCCTCTTCGATCATGGTTCTAGCCATCTCTTCGAGACATCGATTTTTACGTTCCACTACTCCATTTTGTTGTGGTGTACGTGGAGCCGAAAAGGTATGTTCAATACCGAGTTCTTCACAAAAGTCCGCGAAGAGATTGTGGTCGAACTCTCCCCCATGATCACTTCTTATGGAAGTGATGGTTGTGTTCTTTTCATTTTGAACACGTTTAAGAAAACTTTTGAAAGCATGAAAGGCATCACTTTTATGAGCAAGAAATAACGTCCATGTGAATCTAGAGTAGTCATCAACAATTACAAAAGCATAAAGATTTCCACCAAGACTTTCAACACGAGATGGTCCAAAAAGATCCATGTGAAGAAGTTGTAAGGGTCTAGTGGTTGAAACAACATATTTGGATTTAAAAGAGGCTTTTGTTTGTTTCCCTTTTTGACATGAATCACAAGTAGAACCTTTTTCAAATTTCATGTTTGGAAGACCAATTACTAAATCTTGTGAAACTAGTTTGTTTAAAAGATTCATATTTACATGAGCTACTCTACGATGCCATATCCACATGTCGTCTTCTTTACTCAAAAGACAATTCACATAACTTGATGAAGAATTTTCAAGATCAACCATATAGATATTATCCATTCTAATACCACAAAGAATAATTTTAAAATCACTACGACGGATAACTAAGCATTCTTCGGAGTCAAACAATACAATATTTCCTTGTCACATAATTGACTTATGCTCAAGAGATTATGTTTAAGACCTTTAACTAGCAAAATATGCTTAATGGAGGAGGATTCGTCCTTACCGACCGATCCAATGCCGATAATCTTTCCTTTGATATTGTCTCCAAAAATAACATTTCCTCCTTCCGTGGGTTTTAGTTGAAGGAATTTTGATGCATCCCCGGTCATATGTTTGGAGCATCCACTATCAAGGTACCAAAGTACACTTGATCCCTTCAAACACACCTACAAAACAAATTAATGAGATTTTGGTACCCAAGCCATTTTGGGTCCTTGTGCGTTAGGTGCAACATATTGGTGTGATTTCCCTGTAGTGAAATGTCTATGTCTAGTGAAGCATGCGGGAGCAATATGTCCAATTTTATTGCAATAATGACAAATGACATTCGGATTGTGCATTCTTCTGGGATGATAATAATTTGGGGGTCTAAAATTATTCACTCTATTTTTAGGAACATAGTTTTGATGTAGTTTTCGAAAATCTTGTCTAGGTGGTCTATATATGCCAACATTTCCTCTAGTGTTCACTACATTTTTAGAAATATAGTTTTGATGTGGTTTTCGAAAATCTTGTCTAGGTGGTCTATACATTCCAATATTTCTCCTAGCATTTGTTCTAGGATGTGATGCAATTCTAGGATTAAAATTTCTAGGTTGAGTGTTGACTTTTATTTTGTTTTGCCTAAGTTGAGTCTTAGGTGGTTTAGGAATGGACTCAACTTTTTCTTTCGTCTCGTGTTTAAAGCCTATACCGTGCTTAGTGTATTTCAAATTTACAAGCACTTCATTGAGATTTTTGTGTGAAGAATTGAATTTGTGCAAAGTGCTTCTAAGACTTTCTACTTCTTCCTTTAGAGAATTGCAAGAAGTACAATCCTTATTTGAGCTTTCGGGTTTATCGGCGCTTCTTTTGCCATAAAACTTGTTTTCCTCTTTTAATTTCTCATTCTCAAGAGTGAGTTTTTCAAAATACTTTTCTTTTGAAGAAAATTATTTTCTTAAATCTTTTATAGATTTAGAAGCGCTAATAAACTCTTTATACAACTCATCAAATGCATCTTGCATTTCTTCTAAAGTGAAATAGTTCTTAGAAGAAGTACATACCTCATTTTGATTTTCTTCGTGTGCCATAAGACACAAGTTTGCGGTCTCGTTTCCTTCTCCATCACTTGATTCGTCTCCGGAGTCGCCTCCCCAAGAGATGTATGCTCTTTGTTTCTTGACGGGTTTCTTCTCCTTTTTAGCATTTGGACAATTTGATTTTATGTGCCCGATTTCCCCGTATCCATAGCACTTTAATTGGTCTCCTTGTCGCTTACCTTTTCGTTCAAACTCCTTTCGCATGAACTTGTGAAATTTCCTAATAACGAGTCCGAACTCGTTATCTTCGTCGCTTGAATCCTCATCATTTTGAGGTTGAGCCGTGCTTGCCTTGAGGGCGATTCTTCGCTTCCTTTGATCATCCAAAGGAGGGTTAAGAATAGTAGATTAATAGGTTTTGAGATTACCTCTAAGCCCGTCGATTGTGACATTTGTGATGCCGATTGACTCTTGAATAGCGTCGGCATTGGAGCGCCATTCCGGAGTGAAACTTCGAAGAATTTTACGGACAAGCTCCCTATCCGTGAAAGTCTTCTTGAGAGCATGAAGATCATTATCGATTTTTAAAAATCGTTCGAACATATCGTCTATCTTCTCTCTTTCCTTCATATGAAAAAGTTCATATTCGTGGGTTAGAAAATCTATTTTAGCTTCTCTTACCTGGTCTGTACCTTCGTAGGTGATCTCCAATTTATCCCACATTTGCTTAGCCGTGGTGCAACATGAAATTTTCCGATAGTCATCGGGATTTACAGCACAAAACAGCATGTTGATGGCCTTTGCATTATATTCCACCTTTCTGATATCGTCCATATCGTATTCGTCTTCCGACTTCGGGACGAGTTCATCTCCAACCTTTTTAGTTGGAAGTTGTTCTCCATTCTGTATGATTTTCCACAGTTGGAAATTGTTTGATTGAATAAAAATCCTCATCCTCTCCTTCCAGTAGGTATAATTTGTGCCATCAAAGAGTGGTGGCCTTGCGAAGCATTGTCCTTCACCTAGTCCTGCATTAATGTTACGAGTAGAAGCCATGGATTGTTTCTCTCAAACTGTTAAGTCTTTCAGAGAGTTAGGCTCTGATACCAATTGTCAGAATATACGCTTAACGCTAGAGGGGGGGGGGGTGAATAGCGTTATAATAAAAAACAATGTAAATTTGCGGAATTAAAAATTGCAGGAATAACGTAAGTGCAGTAATTAAAAAGATAAGGAGAGAACACACCAAATTTTATCCTGGTTCACCACAACACATGGTTAGTCCAGTGCCCGAGAGACTCTCTCGATTTTTACACTAACTTCATTAAGCTTACGGGTGCCTAACAAACCGTTACAGTTGCTCGTAGATATACACTCTACAAGACTTCAACCTGCTCGAGGATACCGCACCTCAAGACTTCAAACCAAGGAACTACTTTTCCTTCTTACAACAAGGGATTAGAATATCCCTTCAAGTGTGTACAAACACTTAGCACTCAAGACAAGACTCTCTTTATAGATTAGATATGAGTAAAAACAATACGCTCAAGAACACAACAATTTCGTCAAGAGTTTGGCTCTCAAAAACTTATGAAATGAATATAAGATGATTGCAAGGAGAGTATGTAAGCTTTAGCAAGAATGTATTCAGTTGTTGTTCTTAGAAGAGTGAATTTGAGTTGTATTTATAGTGCTCAAAACACCCAAAACCGTTGCTTAATTGCCAATCACAAATTGCTGATTTTGTGCTAGGATAATCGATTATCTGATTCTGCATAATCGATTATCTGCCAGCGTTCAAAAATCAATCCCAGATTTTAAGCAGAATAATCGATTATCCAAATCGAATAATCGATTACCTGACAACGTTCAAAAATCAATCCCCGATTTTATGCTTAACATAATCGATTGTGTGATTGTACATAATCGATTATCTTTCAGTGTTTGAAAATACTTTGGCAACGGTCTTTAATATAATCGATTACCAGAAAAGCCATAATCGATTATTTTGCTACTTTGTAAAATTTGATGCTCACCGCCTCAACATAATCGATTAGTCTAAGGCACATAATCGATTATCTTGTAGCTTTGAAAAATCTGGTGAACACTGCCTTAACATAATCGATTATCATAAGGTACATAATCGATTATCTTGTAGCTTTGAAAAATCTGGTGAACACTGCCTTAACATAATCGATTATCATAAGGTATATAATCGAATATCTTGCAGCTTTGTAAAATCTGGTGTACACTGCCTTAACATAATCGATTATCATAAGGTACATAATCGGTTATCTTACAGCTTTGTAAAATCTGGTGTACACTGCTTTAGCATAATCGATTATCATATAGTACATAATCGATTATCTTTGTCCAGATTTGAAAGACATGTTTAGAATTCATTTTGGTTAAGATGAAATGTTTGAAAATCATTTTGCTTTAAATTAAAGATGCATGGTTTGATAAAAATGATTTTACGAGAGAAGCCAAGTCTTGAATCAATTGTAGGATCAAGATCACAATTATAAAACGACTCATGTATAAATTTGTTGCTTTACTTAATCTTGATCTTTGTTTCTCTTGTGCTTGGACTTCGGCATTCAATGTTCCGTTCACGTCGGTTTGTCATTTATTAAAACCTACAAATATGAACACACGTTTAGTTTAGCGACTTGAGAACGTGTTTCAACAAGGTGTACACTGATCACAAGAGTCTTCAGTATCTATTCAAGCAGAAGGATTTGAATCTGAGGCAGAGGAGGTGGTTGGAGTTGTTGAATGATTATGATGTTACTATCTTGTATCACCCGGGGAAGGCCAATGTAGTGGCCGATGTGTTGAGTAGGAAGTCAGCCAACATGGGTAGTCTCGCTTATATTCAGGTCAGCCAGAGACCGCTTGCTGTGGGTGTTCAGGACTTGGCCAATCGATTTGTGAGATTCGATATTTCTGAGCCTAGCCGAGTGTTAGCTTGCACGGTCACTCGTTCTTTATTGTTGGAGCGTATACGTGAGTGGTAGTTTGATGATCCCCATTTGTGTGTCCTTAGAGACACGGTACAACATGGAGGTGCCAAGAAGTTGACCTTAGAAGATGGTGGTGTATTGAGATTGTAGGGGCAAGTTTGTGTGCCCAATGTTGATGGGATTCGAGAGTTGATCTTAGCGCAGGCCCACAGTTCTGGGTATTTTATTTACCTGAGCGCCGCGAATATGTATCGGGATCTGAGGAAGCACTATTGATGGCGCAAAATGAAGAAAGATATTGTTGTATATGTGGCTCGATGTTTGAACTTTTAGCATGTTAAGTATGAGCATCAGAGGCCTGGTGGACCGTTTCAGAGGATTTAGTTTCCTGAGTGAAATTGGGAGAGAATTACTATGAATTTTGTTACTGGACTCCCATTGACCTGGAAGAAGTTTGATGTGATTTGGGTCATTGTTGATAGACTGTCCAAGTCAACACATTTTATTCCTATTGCAGCCACTTATTCATCCGAGACGTTAGCTGAGGTCTATATCAGAAAGATTTTTTTCTTCATGGGGTGCCGGCTTCTATTATTTCGGACTGAGGTACGCAGTTTACCTCGCGCACTTGGAGAGCCGTTCAGCAAAGTTATCAGTTGAGCACAATATTTCATCCTTAGATAGACGAGCAGTCCGAGCGGACCATTCAAATATTAGAGGATATACTCTGAGCCTGTGTCATTGATTTTGGAGGCTCGTAAGATCAGTTTTTGCCATTAGAAGAGTTTGCCTACAACAACAGCTACCAATCTAGCATTCAGATGGCTCCTTATAAGGTGTTGGATGGTAGGCGATGTCGGTCTCCAGTCAGATGGTTTGAGTCAGGAGAGGCTCGGTTATTGGGTACAGATTTATTTCAGGAGGGCTTGGATTAGGTCAAGATCATTTAAGATAGGCTTTGGATGGCTCAATTTATGCAAAAGAGTTATGCAGATCACAAGGTTTGAGATGTAGCTTCCATGGTTGGTGAGTGACTATTGCTCCGAGAGTCGCCTATGAAGGTCGTGATGGTATTTGAGAATAAGGTCAAGCTTAGCCCTAGGTTCATTGGTTCATTTGAGATTCTCGATCGTGTAAGAGAGCTGGCTTATAAACTTGACCTGCCGCCTAGCTTGTCAACCGTGCATCCAGTGTTTTATGTTTCTATGCTCCGGAAGTATCACCGCGATCCATCCCACATGTTGGATTTCAGCACTGTCCAGTTGGACAAGGAACTGTCTTATGAGGAGGAGTCGGTGGCTATTTTAGACCGACAAGTTCGATAATAGAGGTCGGAGAGTTTTCCTTCTGTGCGTGTTCAATGGAGAGGTTAGCTTTTTGAGGCATCGACCTGGGAGTCCGAGTCCGATATGCAGAGCCGTTATCCTTATCTATTTCTTGACTCAGGTACTTCTTTCTTTTGTCCGTTCGAGGACGAACGGTTGTTTAGAGGTGGAGAATGTGACGACCTAAAGGGTCATCACCTATGTTCTTACTCATTCTATTTCTTCGAGGCCTTTAAAACCTCATTTAGTGATGTATCGATTTACGTGTGCAGTCCGGGCGCATAGCCCGAAAGCATAAATATGAATTCTATGAGAAAAATGATGAGTTTTGATATTAATATGATTAATATTTACTTCGATCAACATTTTGGGTAAACAGGCTCGGACCCGTGATTTGACAATCTCGGAGGGTCCGTAGGAAAATATGAAACTTGGGCGTTTGCCTTGAATCGAATTCCGAGGTCCCAAGCCTGAGAAATGAATTTTTGTGTGAAATTATTTTCTGGATTTAATTAAGGAAAATGGAAAAGAAATTTGATTAGAAGACTATGGTATCGGGCTCGTATTTTGGTTTCGACGCCCGGTACAAGTCTTATATGTGATTTAAGAGCTTTCTGTAAAGTTTGGTTGAAAATGGACGTCATTTGTCGTATTTTGGACTTAAAATGAAAAATTGTTGTTTCATGAAAAAAAGTTGAAAGAAATCTTAAGTTTTTGGGCTTGATTCTATGTATATGACGTTATTTTGGCGATTCGATCCCACGAGTAAGTTTGTAGGAAGTTTTTGATGTGGTGCGTATGTTATGTGGTGCGTATGTTTGTCTTGGAGCCCCGAGGTTTCAGGTGAGTTTTGAATAGGTTTCGGCAGGTCTTAGACTTAAAAATAGTAGTGTTCCAGGTTAACCAGCGCGGCCGCGTTCCTTATCAGTACGGTCCGCGCTGGAAGAATCAAAAATTTGTTATATTGCAGGTGTCAGGACCCTCTAGCGTAGTCCACGTGAAAACGTGTGCGGCCGCGGAGGGGCCAGTGCAGTCGCGGTCTATTTAGAGATGTCCGCGGTGGAAGCTGCACGACCGCGGTCGTTCATGCGCGGTCTACGTAGCTAGCCTTAGAGAGACACAAACCTTCAGATCTGCCTGCGCGGCCACAGTCCTTCTTGCGTAGTCTATACTGGGACTTCTGGGACGGTATAAAAAGACGGGATTTTCAGTCATTTTACACTTTCCAAAACCCCAAATCATAAGAGGCAATTTTTCAAACAAATCCCCTTCTCCAAAACTATTGGTAAGTGATTTCTAAACTATTTTCCCCACTCCTTAACATCTTTTAACATGATTTCAGCTTCAAATCAAAGATTTTAATGGGAATTGGAATTTCGGTTATAACCTAGGTTTTTTTCTTAAATTGGGGGTTTTGGACCTCAAATCGAGATCCAATTCCAAAATAAATCATATATTTGGGTTCATAAGGGAATAGCTAATTGGGTTTTGGTTCGAACATCGGGTTTTGACCATGTGGGCCTTGGAGCATTTTTGGCCTTTTGGATAAAACCTTGAAGAACTTATTTTCATGCTTTGGAGTCGATTTCAATAGTATTTATTAATGTAATAAAGTGATTTGTGACTAGATTCGAGCGGTTTTGTGGTGGAATCAAGGGACAAATCCGTACTTGAGGATTGAATTGAGTTTGAAGCATAGAGGTAAGAGTCTGGTCCATCTCTAGCTTGAGGGATTAGGAGTTAAGTCCTATTTGTTGCTTTTTTATATAGAGTACGACGTATAGGCATGGTGATGAGTATCTAGATATTGGTGTCTAGTATGACCGTGAGTCTATGAATTGTGAATATTTGAGTCATGATGTACATTTCTTGCTTTAATGGTGAATTCTACTTTTTGTGCAACATATGAGGAAAAGATTACGAATTGAAAAGTAAAAAAAAGGGCATTGGTTCATGTTATATGACTAATTGAGGAGTTTATGAATTATTGTACTTGTTGGAGCATTTGCTCGAGTGGTAATGGAAAGGATGTGTAGAAAATGAAAGATAGAGGAAAGACCCTTAATTGTGCCCCTGTCGAGTGTCTTCGTACATTGCTTATCTCCCTTGCCGGGATGTGAAAGTTATTTTTGTTGTTGCTCCTTTGCCGGGATTTAATTGTTACTTGAGTTTCCCTGGCTAGGATTCCTATTAATGTTATCATTTCCCTCGCCTCGTTGTTTGTGATTGTTTATTTGGGTGAGGATGAGTGATAAAGCACGAAGGATGATGTCCTGCATGATTGTGATCAGAATATGTTAGTGCACGAAGGAACATTCTGTTCCATGATGTGAATACTAATGCACCAAGGGTCATTCCGTGCTATGATATGATTACTAATGCATTAAGGATCATTCAGTGCCATGATATGTGTGTTAATGCACGAAGGATCATTCCGTTCCATCATTATGTGAGGTAAAGCACGAAGTGTGGTGCCGTGTACTTTATATGATTGGTTCGGTAAGAGCGAGAGTAAAAGCACAAAGGATGATGCCGTACATCTGTTTAATTTTCTCCTATTGTTGATATTATAGTTGTAGGGTTTCATCCCTTATTTAGTGATTCTATATCTGAGTCGTTGCAGCCCCTACAACATACTCCCCTCCCTTTTTGACGGGTTAAATTCTTTTTGTGCTCTATTCTATTGCACATATATACTGAACTGCACAGGTTTGATTGGTAGTCCTGTCCTAGCCTCGTCACTACCTTTCCAAGGTTAGGCAAGGAACTTGCCACCTCATGGGGTCGGTTGTGCTGATGCTAACTCTTTTGCACAGATCACGGTGTTGGAGCAGCCTTCGGACAGCGACAGTAGATTGGGAGTAGACCTTTAGACTAGAGACACCGAGGTACCCTTGCTGACATCCACAGGTCTAGAGTCTTCTCTATCTTTATTTTAGTTTGTTATCCTTGTACCGAAACAAATAGATTATGACTTCTTTCAGTCTATTGTATTTAGTAAATCTTAGAAGTTCGTGAGTAGTGTGACACCATATCATGGGTAAAGTTTTGTATTGGGATTCTGCATTCCTTTTAGTTATTACGTTCGAGATTTCCGCTTTTATCATTAAATGCTTTGTTTTTATAACATTTATTGATGTTTGCTGAAAGAGGTAATTACTGATTGGCTTGCCTAGCTCCTACTGGTGGGCGCCATCACGACTCCCAAGGGTGGAAAATCCGAGTTGTGACACTCTAAGATCTGCAACTCTTATCTTTGAAACATCAGACCCTGTCTCTTTTAAGATATCATGAATATCTCCAACAATGGATTGGGTAGCAGTAAGGAGATCTTTGTTGGTGGACTGCTAATTTGTTAATGGCAACTAATTTCTCAGCAAGGTTAGGGACACTGGGACTATGATGGGAAACAGAGGGTTTGGGTTTTGGATCAAGCGGAGCATTTTTTACTTCACCTTCTTGTTTCTCTACCCATGCGCCCTTTACACCTAGATACTCCATACTTGAAAATGCTCTGGAATTGTAAGATTTTGAGACAGATATGTAGGGATACTCACAGATAGAGATATAATGTGTCCTCCAGAATGTTAGTGATGACCATGCCGCAGGGCAGACTGGTGGGATCATCAGCACTTTCAATTATAAGATTGATGACCTAGGAGGATAGTTTGATCTTGAGTTCTGTCACAAGGCAATAGAAAAGACAGGTATCTCTTTGAGAGAAGGTAGAGAAGAGCTCATACGAGGAAGTAGAGTAGTTGCAAAAATGTGGGCTAGAAGATGAGTTTCAAACCTAACATCACTAGGACCAAACTGATTTGGGTTAGAATCAGATAGACATTCACTAATACACCATTTTGCTTGATCAAAAGTGATTTCAAAGTCATCAGGCCAGGAATTTTTGTAAAGTATGGGGAAACCAGAACACTTACATAGGAAAATTGAATCAAACATGGCACAATCAAGAACAATGTGCTTCCCTAACACTAAGTATTACAACTTATCAAGCTTAATGGGACGAAGGTTTGCATAAACATTTTCACTAGGGGTACATAGACTTTAAGAAAGGAAACAGAAAAGAATTAAGACTAGCCCTGATGAACAAACAAATCTTTTACCTTGCAATATAGGGCATCCATGTCATCAAGGTAGACTACCCTCCCATGGGCAATTGGCTTATATTTCAAAGAAATGAGAAAATCCCTATTTGGAGAGTCCCCTAAATTTAGGTCAGACTCTAAAGAGCTAGAGAGATATATTTTTGGCTTCTTTTGAGTAAAGGTTTGAGGTGGTTCTTCCATAAGCCTTTTTCCCAAGGCTTTTTCTCCTAATGTGTGAGAGTGGTCTGAAAGGTCTACATGTGAGGAGGGAAAGTCTTCAGAATGTTTGGACCCTAGGTCTACCTGTTCTGGAGGTTGAGATGGGGGTTTAGTACTGGAGCGACTACATTTCTAGGTAGAGGTAGAAGGATTTTTTGAATGTTTGGCCATGGAAGAGCTTTTGGTGAGAGAAAGGTTTGGAGAGGGTTTCTAGGTAATGGGGATGATGGAGACTAAAAAGTCTTTTCAGGTATTATAAGGGGTTTTCTGATGGTTGAGTACAAAAAAGAAAGGGGTATCAGTGAACAGACGTGATGATTTGGTTTCCTTCATTGAACTTAGAACTGATGTGAAAAGAGAGAGAAAGAGAGGGAAATCCGAGGCACAATTAATGATTAGAAAACAACAAAGTTTGAACATTAGGCATAAAAAATAATAGTAACACAAAGGCCCCAACATTAATGATTAATGCAAACAATACCAAGTAATTATTGTAAAAAAGCAGAATATTTCCTCTAGTAATGGCTTAGAAATGATCGCTAATTGATTAGTCGTTCCCAGAAAAAATAGTCATATATTTCCCTTAAGAACATGATCTTCTATAAAATTATGGTTGATATCTATATGCTTAGCCCTAGGATAATGCACATAAACTTAGATAGACAAATGGCTCTAGAGTTATCACAGAAAATATGACGAACTATATGATTAGTTGACTCCTTCGGAGATTCTGGTGGATTGTTGTTGGTTTCATTAGTTGAATCTCTCAGATCATCAGATCTATTAGTCTACTCTTGAGATTTGCTTGTCTCCTGAATTTCTTGAACTTGATCTTCATCACCTGCAATAATTTCTTTCTCGGCCGAAGTGTTATTTTCATCAAATATGAAATGTATTGATTCTTCCACACATAGTTTGCATTTATTATAGGTTCTAAAAGATCTACTGTACAATAAATAATATAGAAAAATACCTTCATCATTTCTTGGATCGAATTTTTCAAGTTTGTCCTTACCATTATTGTGAATGAAACACTTACTTCCAAACGGATGAAAGTAACTAATATTAGTTCATTTACCTTTCCACAGTTCAGAAGGTGTTTTCTTCAAAATAAGCCTTATGAAATATCGATTGAGAATATGACTTGCAGTACTTACTCCTTCTGCCCAGAAGTTATTTGGCACTGAATATTCTAGTATCATAGTTCTTGCTATATCTTGCAAGGTCCTATTTTTCCTTTCAACGACTGTATTCTTTTGGGGTGATCTTGTTGCAGAGAAGTTGTGAGTATACCCTTGATCCTTATAGAAATCTTCAAAAATGCTCTTCTTTCAAATTTTTCTCAATGATCACTTTGGATTATTGTAATCAATTACCCCTTTTTTCTTTTAACCTTTTTACAGAAAATCTCAAAACATTTAAATGCTTCATCTTTATGAGAAAAGAAAATCACCCCAGTGACGTGAGTAATGATCAACAATAACAAAATCATATTGCTTCCTCCTATGTTAGCAGTTCCAGTAGGCCCAAATTAATGCATATGAAGTAATTGCAAAGGCTTAGAAGTAGATACAATATCCTTGTTTTTGAAAGACTTTCTAGTTTGTTTTCCAATTTGACAACCATCACATATATGATTTCTAGAGAAATTTAATTTAGGTAAACCAATAGCTAACTCATGATTGGAAATTTTTTCTACCATGTGCATGTTTGCATGACAAGGTTTCTTATGCCATAACCAAGGATCATCAGATATGGATGTTAAACAGATATGACCATCTATATTTTCAAACACATCAAGAATATAAACATTTCTATACATTTTACCTGGGAGGATTATTTTACCTATCTCACCTTCAACATTACAACCTGTTTTCTTGAACATTACTTCATACCCTGAGTCGCATAGCTCATTTATATTGAGAAGATTGTAGTTAAGTCCGTCAACAAGATAGAACTCAGTGATTTCACAATTGTTATCAAAAAGGATTATTCTGGTACCAACTATTTTTTCTTTTGAATCATCACCAAAATTAACACATCCTCCATCTATTTTTGTAACTTCCTTAAATAGGTTTTTGTCACTTGCCATGTGACTAGAACACGCACTATTTAGGTACGCAAGCTTGCTTGGTCCTGGTTGGTTATTATTGCTCGAGTTAGAATTGTTTTTGGGTTTCCAAATCCAACCTAAAACATTTGATTTACAAAACTGACAAAAGAAATATCGATGTCCACTTTTGTTGTAGTAGTGACATGTAACTCCTGATCTATTTTTGGATCTTTCATTAGTGTTAGTACTAGTGGACTCTGTTTTGGCTAGTCCTTCTCCAGTTGACTTGTAAGCCGCCTGGTTTGACCTGTCAGAACTATGACTGGTACATTTGTGCATGCCATTGAGTTGCATTTGCAATTCCTAATACTCTTCTTGAAGTACTTCTTTTTTTATTTCACATACTTCATGTTTGAGTTTACAATCTTTTACTTCTTTGTTGAGTCTTTTTAGTTCATTCATCATTTTTTGAGACTCTTTCAAACTAAGGCCAAGCATATCCTGCAATTTATTACACCTTTCACAGTTACAAGATCTTACCTCGCTTGCTATACCTCATGGCATGATACAGTTCTCATTGTCATATTTGTATTCATCATCTGAAGGGTCCTCATCTGTCTAGCATCCTGAAAATTTGTTCGTGTTGGTTTCCAAAAACTTCATGAAGTAAGTATTTGCTATATCTTCGTGTTTTGAAGTGTCTTCATCAATGCAACTTCCAAATGATTTTTTCTTATTGAAGCCTCTGGAGATTTTCTTTTTAAATCGGGACATTCAGCTTGACATGTCCAAATCTTCCACACTCATACAATTTTACATCATTTTTTTCTTGTTCATTATATTGCCTAGGTGGCATCATTCCTCTATTCGCATTCCCGTATCTTCTCATTAAACCATCCATGTTTCTTGACACCATGGAAATCTCTTCTTGAAGAGATTCAGGGTTATCATCGATAGTTTCTGCTATTTCAGTTTTGGCCTTGAATGCAATTGTTTTCTTCTTTACTTCCTCGTTTGTTTTGTTGAGATATGTTTTCTCAGTGTCATGAGTTCTCCTCTATTTCATCATATCTATAGCTTATTGAGATACTATGATTCAAGTTTGACCACTTTTGTCTGCCAAGTAGTGGGTAGATTTCTAATAATCTTCCTAACTTCATCACTACTGGAGTATTGTTTGCCAAAACCTTTTAGATTGCTAATGATTTTGCTGAATTTGGCAAACATCCTTTCAATAGATTCTCCTTCTTTCATCTGAAAGAGTTCATAATGATGAACCAACATGTTGAGATGTGTTTCCATTACTTTGTTGGTTCCTTTGTATGTAACTTCAAGCTTATCCCACATCTCTTTGGCTATATCGCAACTGGAGATTTTCTCATACTCTTCACCACTTAGACCATTGTAGAGAAAATTCCTTACCTTATTTTTGAATTGTACAACTGCCATTTGCTCATCCGTATATGAATTTATATCTTCTGGATCAGCAAGCGGTTGAGCGGCAACCGACATAGGGTAGTTCCCATTTATGTTAACTCTCCAGACTTTAACATCATAGACCTTTGCATATACTTCCATACACACTTTACAGTGAGAAAAATATTATCCATTGAAGTATTGTAGCCTCACTTGCGAAGTTCTTTCTTGTAAGAGTGCTCCTATAATAACTTAATTTTGCATGATCGTTTCTCACATGCTATTAAGAAAAATAAAATTGTGAGCCTGTCTCTGTTACCAATTGAAAGTAGAAGAGAGGGTGAGTTATTTATTATTATATTTTAATCGCTACAAGTTGACTAGTTTTCTAATTTTTCGACTAGATGTAATAACGTGATAGCAGTAAGGCTAGAATTTAAGATGCAGAAATGAAGTGCAGGAATTAAAGACACCGAATTTTTTATACTAGTTTGGACTCAATGTGAATCATAGTCCAATACCAATGTGAATCATAGTCCAATCCCCTTGGGTTGCAAGGAGTTCTCTATCACTGTGAGCGTGTGATTTTTACCCAGTTGAAATTACTCTTAAATAATTCTCAAACTTAGGATTTTTCCTTATTATTATTTATTTTTAGATTTTAATTGCGCATATCACTGTGTGTTTTCATTAATGCATGCATGATAAATCATACAAAATACAAAATAATTGCATAAGCATTTAGGATTTAATTTTATATAGTTTTGTTAAATTAATTGGTAATTAAGGTTTACATTGCAAAATATAAAATCACAAAAATCAAGTAGATATTTTGGTATTTTATGGTTTAGCATTGTACGGTTAACTTTCATTTTTGGCATTATGGATCAATTTTGCACATTAGGTAGTTATTAGTGTGATTTAGCCTAATTACGATTTTTAAAATACAATTAGGAAATAAAATAAATAAGAAAACAAATAAAAAATGGGATTTTAATAATAAACCCAGGCTGGCCACAATTGGGCAAAATTGGGTGGCCTAAACATTGAAATCTTTTAAAATACCCAAGACCCAGCTCAATAACCTGTCCCTGATCCAGACCGTGTAAAGAAACCCCAAAACGACACCGCTTTGGGGCGATCAATCTCAGCCGTTTATCACCACCAATCCAGCGGCCCTGAAACCCCTACCACAATCCCATATATATATGTCCAAACCCCCATGTATATGCATGAGACCAAGTGATCTCCTTCCTCGTACCTATACATTAGTGTATCACCACCCCTCCACCGCCATCTACCATCCCTCAACCACCCTAACGTCGCCACCGGAAATCACCTCATGGCGGCAGCCAGCCACTAAATGGCCCAAGATTTGCACTACTAAACCTCCTCAACCTCCCCTTTCCCCTCCCACCATTAGTTCCCCTCAAAAATCACCCCAGCTTGTCAAATATTCTACGGAAGGGTCGCCGACTCCGCCGGTTCCTGTGACACCAACTCCAAATTGGCCCAAAATAACACCCCTGAACCGCATCTTCCCCCTCTTCCCAACCATCTAAACCCTGTCCTTCGAATCCTAACGGACCTCTTTGAATATCAAATAGAAGACTGGTACCAAACCCTAAACTCACGGGACCCCCTCAAACTGGTCCCTGGTTCACGTCCCCATCCACAACCCTACCACCCACGAACCTCGAATACAACTAGACACGACTGAAAATCAACTCTTAAACCCCATCGTGTCTCAAAACCAATTGACCCTCCCCTGAAAACCTTTCCCCCTCTCCAACATGTAAGGAAATGGCCATTGAAGGCCAAAGGACCTCTCAAATGAGGTCAAAGGACATGGAAATTGGAAGAGTCCCAATTTAGGGTTACAAGGAAAAGAAAGCTAAGTTCCTTTGTTTTAATTGCTTGTATGGCTATAAACTCGTATGTTTTCCGTTTTAATTGCTTTTATTTTCTTCGATTTTCATTTGTTTAAGTTTATTTGTTTTCTATCTTGTCATCTTCAAATGTTTTGAGTAATCATATGTCCATCCTTGCCTTCTTTTTCTTCTGATATTCTTTACTGTTACCTGTTTAAGTTTATTTTTTTTCTAACTTTTCATCTTCGAGGTATTTTGAATAGTTGTTTCCATCTAGAGTTACATGCTCGTCCTTATTGTCTTTTTTAATAGCTTTTATCTTCCTGATTTTTCATCTGTTCATCTTTTGAAAATTTTGAGTAGTTGTTTTAATCTTCTCTATTTTTATTTGTTTAAGTATATTTTCTATCTGTTCATCTTTAAAATTCTGAATAGGTGTTTCCATTTAGAGTCATATGCTTGTCCTTTTCTAGGTTGCTTTTAATCTCCTTTATTTACCTTATGTTTTTATCTGCTCATCTTTGGAACAACTCTGAGTATATTTGTTTTTTGGCTTGATTTTGTAACTTGGTGCTGAATCATTTGCTTAACATTTGAAGTCATAGCATGTTATTGTTAACTTGTTTGGATTATTTTGTGGAGTTCAGAATTGGTCATATTGGTTTTTTAAAATTAATTAGTGTCCTGTATTTCTGAAATTTGTGTTGCTTAGCTTGGTATATATTTCTGAGAAATTTAGTTTCATAAGTGTGATATTTGCTTGAATGTGTGTGCTGCAATTGATTAAATTCTGACCCTTGGTCATTAGTTTTGCATAATTTGGTATAAACCTGTAATTAAAAGTTGGCCATGAGTAGCAATTCAGCATTTAATCTCATTTTCCAATAATAATCTAGGTTTATAACTTGAAGTAGTTAACTAGTGTTAGTTTCTGACCAAATAGATAGGAACCAGGGTTTTAACGCTTAGGCCAGTAATTAGGAAAGAGGACAAGGGTATTAAGGGCATTTTAACATAGAGAATCTTGTAACAAACTCTAGGAACATTCTAATAAAGGTTCAAAGTATAATTTCCGTTAATTCTACCCCAAAACTTGAGACACAAGTTAGAAAACCAAGGACCATTTAGGAAAAACTGAAAATGGATAAAGGACTAAAAGGAAAACAAAGAGATTTATGTTTCCCAAAGGCTTTAATTATAAAGGGAACATCTGATCATTTTCAAGGGGGGATTTTCTGGATTTTTTTTTTTTGAGAGCTAGAGGAAAATTTTTCAGACATAGAGATACACATTGAGATACACTTCCATTAATATTCAGCTGAAATCTATTTCAAGTAGTTCTTCTAATTGAGTCTTCTTTAATAATCGAAGTTCTATTCATTACAAGTTGAAGATGGATAGGAGATCTATTTTCATTATTTGCTCCTCAAACTTCCTGAGTTCTTGGGTTTATTGGTTATTTGGCTGTTGTGCTTGCATGCTATTCGCCTAACTTTCTCATATGTCCTTCTTTTTTGCTGAAATTCCAAGTACCAATCTTCACTCAAAATTTGGAAAGCATAGATTTACATGTTCAAGATCAATATTGATAAATGAAGATGATCTTTTTTGTATAGTTGTTATATTGTAAATGTTGTTAGTTTCAGTAACATTTCTGACATTACAATGTGTATAGACTTGTAATAATGCTAGACTGTATCAGGACTATAACTTTAATTTGCTTAGGGTTCTGTAGATTTAAAATAGTTTAGTCCAAAACTCACTTAATGTTCATAATTTATGTTGTAGTCGAGACTCGATAGTTGTGTGTATATATATATATATACTCCGAATGATGAGTATTTTAATTCCTTTCCTTAGATGCCAGATTCAAATATGAGTTACAGCTTATTAATTTGTTAATATAAAATCCTTATCAGAATTCTCTTTGTTAAATATCTTCAGTATTTTTTTCTTGAGCATTTATACGATGTTAATAACTGTAGTTTAGCAAATAAAATGTTTGTTATAATTCTCTATGATGGACTTATAGTCCAACAATTTTGGGCTCAAACTGAAGGCTCAACTACTGTTAATTGTGACACAAAGAAATACATTTCCTGGACTTGATATTAAATGAAACCCAAATTGCAAAACTATCCATGAACGAGGCTGAAAAAATATAGATGTTGAACCTCTTTTTCCAAATATATCACTCATATATGAAACAACTAGGACATATTTCTAGAGACGCGCACAATAGAAAATTATATTCGCTTTAGGTTGCCTTTTCTAAAATAAAGTGAGCAGCACTAACATAATCGTACACTACGTGGGCCCCTTAACTCTAATAAAAACGCATAGAATGTTGGGGGTGTTGTTTAGCAAATTTCATGACCCTCCACGAATTAAGAACGCGTAGTTGCTTTAGGTGCGTTATTTTAATAATGTATCTTCCTAAATTCTGGTATGCATTTATGTGACCCAAATCTAAGTCTCTACGATGTTTAAATGTGTTGAGAACCCTGGTGCATATATGTGACGTTGTTCGAGACATGTTTTAATGACGCTGCAAATATTCCTAAAATGAACAAAGCAGTTAATAAGTTTTTTGAAAGAAAAAACTTGCAGGACGAACATGTATAAGAATCAGGAAATTAGCCATTTATAGTAGTTTAAGCGACCATGCTAGAACCACAGGATTCGGGGGTGCCTAACACCTTTCCTCGGGTCAACATAATTCCTTACTCAAGAATTTCTGGTTCGCAGAATCCAATTGGGCAGTCTAAAAATTTCCTCGATTGTGGATTCTAAAATAAATTTGTGACTTGGGACACCAAAAGTCAAACCTATCCCAAGTGGCGACTTTTAATAAAGAAACAATCCCATTTCAAATAATGTTACTTTAATTGGAAAAACTCCCTTATACGTTTTATCCTTCGGGGTAGCCGTGTAAAAAGGAGGTGTGACAGCTCTATCAACTCTGCTGGGGAGGAACCCAGAATCTCTGGTTCGGGGTTCAAGAATTCTAGCTTAGAATAGCTGTTATATTTGGCTTTCTTATGATTTTCCTACATGTTCTATGCTAAGCGCTAAATGCCTTACCACTTTAATATTATCTTAACTGTACATATAAATTGCTACTAAACCCTTCACTTCTCACCTCTGGGGATGTGCTTACTGGTTGAGACTCCCTATTCTGTTATTGTCATACCTGAAAGTAAGGAAGAGGCCAGACAAGTTACTAAGCCGGATGGCCTTTTGGTTCCCGGTACGTAGCCCCCTCCTTGACCCGAGTTGTCCCCTCGGGTGCACAGTCTAGACCCCGTACCAAGGTGTTCAACTAAGAATAACTTGACCTCATGCCGGATCTCTAGTAGGAACGCATAATTGCTTCATGCATTTGACTTAGTGGACTCAACACAGGGGTTGGGTTCGTCTTGGACAGGTTACCCGAAATGAAAAGACCATCCTGATGCATATTATGTGCTACTTGTGCATTGACTTGCTTTGGATTTTCATGTTGACCGGCTTGTGAATGAAAGGAAATTTGAGAGTTGTTGAGCTAAATCATTTGCAAAAACACCAATGCTCAAAATAGCTCCGAAATGCTGCCGGATGTTTCAAAACAAAAATACAAAGGGAAAAGAAATTGGGAAAGTTTTTCAATAATATTTTTGGTTTTTGCTTTTCCGGGTCCAACCTTTGCAAAAATGCCAAAGCAAGAAAAATGAATTGTTATACACTTGTTTCGACATAAATCGGGTGATGCCATTACTGCTGGAAATAGCGGAATGTTAATGCAAGGGATGCTGGAAGGCTGACCTTGCACAAATGGCCACCTCTAAGTCTTATTTACTTGCAAGCAAGCACAGCCTGATAAACCTTCTCTCTGAAGTGTTTCAAGGCCATATTTACAAAGTCGGTCGCTAATTGTATGAAATGAATTTTATAAAATGCCTGTTTTAATATTTTGAGAATACTAATTCGCCTTAATAAATGTGCAGAATGAGCAAGATAATGAAAGAAATTCCCTTAGTGTTGAAAATATTGTGGAATGGTCTCGAGGAAGCGGTGCAGAAAAAGGTCAATACATATCTGGGAGGCCTCACTGGTTTGTTGAAAATTAGCCCAAGGGGAGATATCATAAAGGACTTAATCACATTCAGGTACGTGGCCCACAATGTCTTCCACTTCTCGGACTTTGAATTCACCCCGACATTAGAGGAAATGACCGGATATATCGGAACCCATACAATCCCTTTGAGACATCAATACTTGATTTCACCAAGAGCCCTTGCCGTGCACAAATTCCTGGATTGCTTGAAAATTAGCAGAAAAGTTCACAAACCCGACTTATCGGCTGGTTTTTGCACCCCGCAATTTTTATATCAGAGGTATGTCCATATCGGAGGATTCAACGACCTCGAAAATATTATTTGTAGCAAAGTAAATTGGCTCAAATGGGAGGAGCATCGATGTTTTGCATTCATGGTGTTTTTCTTGGGTCTTCTGGTGTTCCCGCGAAAGAATGGGAATATTGACATACGGATAGCAGGGGTCGTTAGCACTTTACTGACCCAGGCCAAAAGTACCCTCGCCCCAATGATCTTGTCCGAAATCTTCCGTGCTCTCACCGCCTGTAAAGCAGGAGGAGACTTCTTCGAGGGATGTAACTTGCTTTTACAAATATAGATGATCGAGCATATATGCCACCGGCCTTGATTCATGAATTACGGGTCACCAACAAAGAGTTGCATAGAACAATTTTGCAACAGGGTTGATGGGTTTAATGTACCTGAGGGTGTCACATAAAGGGTGTTGTGTCTCCGCGTCATCACTGCAAATCATACTGGACATTCGGTTGGCTCCATGTGGATGAAGTTGTGTATATGCCGGCCACCGGACCTCACTTCCTTCTGATAGGCCTGTGAAGCATCCAGCCCTATGCGCTGTATAGAGTACTAAGACAATTGGGTAGATGCCAAATGATCCCCACGGATGAGGATATTAGTCGTCATGCAGTTGAGAAAAGCCCAAATGGTCAATTCCATAATGTCGTTGTACGCCAAATCTGGAGTGAATGTCAATACTTGACAGCCGATACTCAAGTACGTGATATATCTAAATTTGAGGTTGCACCGGGGTAGGTTGCTTGGTATAAGAGAGATATAGAGCCTGGGAGGAAGGCTAAGAGACCACATCTCAAAGAATTTGTTGAGACATCGCAAGGGAAGTGGGATTTTAGCCAAGGAAAATGAATATAGGGCTACTATAGGAAGAATGGAAAAGCAAATCCAAGAGCTGCGATTTGAAAACAGTTTACAAGCTGCAGCGAGTGAGGGAGAAAAAAAGATATTGACCAAACAAAATGAAGAAATACGAGCCCAAATCAAGAAAATGAAAGCAACCACAAAAAATCCTCCTTGAAGTGCAAAAGATGAAAAACTCATAGAAAACTTGCGGCGGAAAGTAACCGAATACGAGTTCGACCTAAATAAGGTGGAGGTGGAGCTATCTAGGGTTCGAAATCAATTGATTAAAAGTGCTGAGGGACGAGCTCACAAACTGGAGCAATTAAAAGAAGGGAATGGCAATGAGATTATTGGTTTAAAGCAAAGGGTCATCATGAGTGAAAACAAAATGGCCAAACAAGCCAGGGACTTCAAAGCCGAAAGAGAACATTATTATGCAGTAATAGCAAGATAAGAAAGGGATTTGCGGCAATTCCAAAAGCTGAATCAAGGAGCAGAAAGAACTCTGGGAGCAAGGGACAAGCAAATTAGGCGTCTATTACAAGAAAAATGTGTCATTAGGGAGAGGGTGCGGGCAATCGCAGAATATATTACCACAAAGTGCAACTGTTATGAGGACATGCCAAAATCTATGTTCTTTCCTACCGCCATGACATTTGTTTGTCAAGTGATGGAAGATCTCCACCACCTCTAAGGAAGTTTGGCACGCAAGCCTGCGGCAAGGCCGGATGATGCCCCGCAAGCTCCAAAACCAGTTGAAGTCTTAATGTACTCATAAATTTGTATTCTCTTAAAAGAGTCTTTCTGTATGTTCTTTTACGCACCATTCGAGTCTGTAAGTTTATTATGTCCAAATTTGGTAGTTGCCTTTCATTTTGTTAGATTTTGTAATCAAAGTTTTTGTCTTTAAATAAAAATTTTAAATCCCAAAATATCATGTTATTTACATAACATTTTTCCATGAACTACGCTCGGTCTGACTCATGCAATGTCCTGATACGTAGGGAATCTTCATTGGATTCGATCGTATTCTTAAAAGAGGAAAAGCTAATAGCTAATAAGAAGTAGGAAACAAAAAGAAGTTCGGAATAAATCCCGGGATGACGCGTGCGACCATTGCAAACATATAGAAACTCGTTAACTGCGTAGGTGCATCATACCTAACAGATTTCCTATTTGTTATCTTTCCCAATATAACCATTTGGAATTCAAGTTTCCTGTCCAGGTTTTCTAAAGAACAGTTATTGGTTTGTGGTAAGCAGGCCCAGCACAGATACTTTACTAGATCAAAAGGAAGCGCAGAGATGTAATCCAAAATGACTCTACCAGCACTTCCCATCCTAGAGGACAACCCGATTGCGGGGATCCCAGCCTCATAATCTGCAGCATCTAAAGAAATAAGATCATTTGACTCCGAGTTATGGAGATGTGGGACACTGGGACAAATGGAAAAGAACCTCCAAGTCATATCCCTGAATTTCCTGAGCTTTTCCCAAGGTTGGGGGGTACCTCCACTATCCTCATCAGCCACCCAATTATCCTCTTGGGGCAGCCTACCATATCAGCCATTTTTGTCGAAGCACCTTCTGAACCCCATCCTCTGATGTTCACATCTCGCCCAGTGCCTAATATTTTTATGGCCCCACCGTGCGCATCCACCACACAGCCTGCGGTGCCGAGGCCCATGTTTGATCCTACAGCTTTCACATTTACTCCCAACTACCAAACCGAACCTCCCACATACCCCACATACAACTATCCTTAACCAGCATATGAACTCACACCGGTGCAGGAAAAAACCCCTAAGATACCTGAAAAAGATGAAATAACAAGAAGGATGAAAAGTCTTAAACAAAATTTGAAAAACATGCAAGGATTAAGTGGGCAGAAGAGCGTGTCATACTCGAATTTGTGCATGTTACCACACGTACATCTTCCTCTGGGATTCAAAATATCGAAATTTGAAAAGTACGATGGTCACGGTGATCCCATTGCTCATTTGAAAAAATATTGCAACGAGCTGCATGGGGCAGGAGGAAAGAAGAACTATTGAGTGCATATTTCGGGGAGAGTCTAGTAGGCATTGCTTTGAAATGGCATATGGACCAGGATATCACCCGATGGCATATTTGGGATGATCTCGCCCGGGATTTCGTAAGGCCGTTCCTGTATAACATTGACATCGCCCCGGATAGAAATTCTTTGGCCAACTTGAAAAAGAAAGCATTAGAGAATACGCTGTCAAGTGGCGAGAACAAGCATCAAGAGCAAAACCCCCCATGGACGAGACAGAGATGGTCGTTTTTTTCCTACAAGCACAAGAGGCAGATTATTTTCAAAATATGATGTCAGCAATAGGCAAACCTTTTGTAGAGGAAATTAAGATTAGTGAGATAGTAGAAAATGGCCTGAAAACAGGAAGAATTCTGAGCCAGTCTTCCATAAGAGCAACCTCCTAGGCCATCCAAGGTGGGGCAGGATGGGTCGCAAGAAACAAAAAAAAGAGGAAATGTCAATGGCAGCCTCCGGAATAAGAAGACATCATGCTCACAGACTTGTATTCTCGGAAAGGGCCTCTCGACATTACTACCCACATCAAGACATGCATTATGTTCCTCAACATTATGCAATCATGAATGCCCAATCGTTTTCTTTACCACAACAGGGCAATAGAAACCAAGCCCCGAGAAATCAGCCTCCTAAAAATAACTATAAGCTCCGCCCTCCACAAAATAATTACCGTCCCAGGGAACCACCCAGGAGACAAAAAATTTTTCAAATAGGGGAATCGTATGCTAGCTTATTCCCAAAATTGGTCCATATGGGTCACCTGCAGCCCGTTCCCCCGAACCGGTAGAACCCCGAGTCAACTTCCTATCAAAGGGGCGTACACTGTGCTTATTATTTCAGGTCAGAAGGACATGACCCGAAAACTTCTGGACTCTGAAACGAGCAATAGAGGATTTAATAGAACAAAAGAAGATAGTACTGAGAGACAAAGATGTCCCCAGCGTAATCAGTAACCTGTTGCTGGCTCACAACAATGGGCAAGTCATCGGATTGATTTGTGAGGGCAAGAATTTGACCCTGCTTTAAAAGACATAATAGCCATTGCTGATGCAGACAAAAAAAACTGAAGGTTACCCCCAAGAAGGTCGAGGAAAAGGAAATGAGTAAAGTCAAGCATCCTGAAGCAGAGAAGAAGTCTGAAATCAAAACTGAGACGACCCCTACCAAGGAAACAATACTTTACATCCCACGAGGACGTCATGAAAAATAGCCCACTTTGTGTCCCCCAAGAAGGATTGAGTTGAAAAAAAAGATGTATGTACCCAAGGGCGCTTATGTGGTACGGGGGCTGATTAAACTACCAAGGCTGAATGAGCCCGTGGTAATCGGTCACGTGCCTCGGAAGCCAATGACAAACCCTTCTTTAGTCCCATGGAATTAATAAAAAACCATAGTCACATACAAGGGCAAAGAGATCATCGGGCAAACTCAAAAGGCCACCTCACTAAGAAATATTCAGACATGGAAAAAGTGAACGCTGCCATTAAACGGCGATTTCCACCCAAAAAGCCAGTAAATGCTGAAAAAGCATAAGCCTTCTTTCAAAAAATGAATATGCCAGAATATGAGGTGGTGGACCAGCTCCAAAAGTCTCCCGAGTAGGTCTCTTTATTGTCACTGCTAATGAAATCTCCATAGCACCAGAAAGTGTTGGCCAAAATCTTGAATGAAGCTTATGTACCGGCTGGAACATCCATGGAGCAACTAGAGAAAATGGCAGAAAGATTCTTTGCCATTAATCAAGTTACATACAGTAAGAATGACTTACCTCCGGAGGGAGCTGCCCAAAACAAATCCTTGCACCTCACCGTCAAATGCGAGGGATATTATGTCAAAAGATTAATGGTGGATAGTGTTTCTGGGGTAGATATATGCCCACTGTCAACATTGCAAAGAATGGAGATCGGAACAGAGAGGATCCACCCCAACAATGTGTATGTTTGAGCCTTTGATGGAATCAAGAGAGACACCATAAGGGAAATTGACTTAGTACTGAGCATTGGTCCGGTCGATTTTGAAGTGACATTTCAAGTATTGGACATGGACACATCCTATTACTATCTCCTAGGAAGACCATGGATTCACGCGGTAGGATCGGTGCCTTCCACTCTGCACCAAATGCTGAAGTTCGAACATGAAAACTAGGAGATTGTGGTCCACGGAGAAGATGAACAATCAATTTATCCGGATCCCTCTGTTACCTGCCTCGAAGCCAAATAGGGAAGTGAGCGTATAGTTTATCAAGCTTTTGAAATTGTGGTAGCCGATAAACACGAAGAAGGCAAACCATTCCCCCAGCCTTCCCTCTCTAATGCTTCAATCATGGTGGCTAGAGAGATGACACGCCGAGGTATTAAACCAGGAAAAGGACTGGAAGCTCTCTACAAGGCATAACTGAGCCGGTCTCTTTGCCTTCTACAGAGAAGTTTTTTGGGCTAGGCATCCATCCAATGCCAGAAGACATCACCTGGGCCAACTGTAGGAAATGTCATGGATGGGCTTTACCACAACCCCTTCCCCACTTGTACAAAACATTTGTAAAACCAAAGTACAGTGAGGAAGAAGAAGACGAGACCTTCACCGTAGAGGAAATTGAGGAGATATGTGGAGCCATGAGGAAATTATTGTATGACGCCAACATGGTTCAGGTGGGAGAAGGCTCAAGCACTGCTGAAGTGCTCTATATGGGACCGGATGCCAAGTTGCAAAACTAGACGGCCACCCCTTTTCCAGTCAGGCGGGAGGCCCGTCGCAATAATGCGGCTTTAAGTAAAACAACATGCTCTCGGACTTCATGCCACGACCCAAACATGCTGCCCATTTGTGAAATAATGAATCATGAACCGGAATATGATGAAAAACAGGCTTTTAGGGAAATAAACCGAGAGTTAGAACACTTTGAAAATAAACCTAAGCCGAACTTAAACGATACCGAACCGGTTAACTCGAGCAATTCCGATGAAATCAAGGAAACTAAAATATGCATTCATGTAAATAAAGAAATCAGAGATTCATTGGTTGAACTCCTTTTGGAATTCAAAGATGTATTTGCTTGGTCTTACGATGATATGCCTGGGCTGAGTGTTGATTTGGTGGTTTATAAGTAGACCACATACCCCGAATGCCCTCTGATCCAACAAAAACAAAGAAAGTTCAAACCTGATATCAGCAATAAGATCAAAGAAGATATCACAAAATAGCTAGAGGCATGGGTAATTCGAGTGGTTCGATACACCACATGGTTGGCCAATGTGGTCCCGATACCGAAGAAAGATGGGAAAACTCGGGTGTGTGTAGATTAGAGAGACTTAAACAAGGCGAGTCCCAAAGACAACTTCCGTCTACCTAACATCCACCTCCTTGTTGACAACTGTTCCAAACATGAGATACAGTCCTTTGTAGATTGCTACGCAGGATACAAACAAGTATGTATGGACGAGGAAGATGCTGAGAAAACCGCCTTCACTACACCTTGGGGAACTTTCTGTTATAGAGTTATGCCTTTCGGTTTAAAGGACTCGGGGGCAATATATATGAGGGCCATGACCACCATTTTCCACGACATGATGCGTCAAGAAATAGAAGTATATATGGATGATGTGATTATCAAGTCCAAGACTCAGGGTGATCATGTAAGGGACTTAAGAAAGTTCTTCGAAAGGCTTCGCAAGTATGATTTGAAATTGAATCCAGCCTAGTGTGCATTTGGGGTCCCGTCAGGCACACTTCTAGGATTCATTGTCAGCCGGAGAGGTATCGATTTGGATCCGACCAAGATAAAATCCACTCGAGAGATACCTCCTCCAAGGACAAAGAAGGATGTAATGAGCTTATTGGGAAGACTGAATTACATCAGCTGATTCATCCCCCAGTTGACTTCCACATGTGAGCCCATATTCAAGCTATTGAAAAAAGATGCGGCAGTTAAATGGACTATTGAATGTCAATAGGCTTTTGAAAGAATCAAACACTCTTTGTCCAACCCACCGGTTTTTGTCCCGCCAAAACCAGGAAGACCACTATTTCTCTATCTAACAGTCCTAGAAAGCTCTTTAGATTGTATTCTCGGGCAGCATGACGCTACGGGAAAGAAAGAGCAATCCATCTATTATCTAAGAAAGAAGTTTACCAGTTACGAGGCTAAATACACGCTGCAAGAAAGAACCTATTGCGCTTTGACATGGGTGGCTCAGAAGTTAAGGCATTATCTTCAAGCTCATACCACCTACCTCATAACCAGGTTGGATCCATTGAGGTATATATTCCAAAAACTGATGCCCACAGGGCGATTGGCCAAATGGAAAATCCTGCTCACCGAGTTCGACATAGTTTATGTCACTTGTACTGCAATGAAGGCTCAAGCATTGGCAGATCATCTGGTTGAATATACTGTTGATGATGAATATCAGCCTTTGAATACCTATTTCCCTGATGAAGAAGTGAATTCGGTGGAAGTAATATCTGAAGGCATCCTCGCTTGGAAAATGTTCTTCGATGGAGCAGTAAACACAAAGGGCATAGGGATCGGGGCAATTCTTAACTCACCCACGGGCCAGTATTATCCGGCTACAGCCAAGCTCCGGTTTTTCTGCACCAATAATACAGCTGCGTATGCGTCTTGCATCATGGGCATGAACATGTCCATTGAGTAAGATGTTGAGGAACTTTTACGACAGACTCAAGGAGAGTGGGAAACAAGGGACGTTAAACTCATTCCCTAAATATAGCATGTGGAGGACCTCAGCAAATGGTTCAAGTCAGTACAATTCAGGTACATTCCTCACTGTCACAATGAGCTAGCAGACGCACTTGCAACCCTGGCTTCCATGTTGCCTTACCCCGGGAACGCTTACGTTGATCCTTTGGAAATCCAAATCATGGAAAGGCACGGGTATTGTAATGTGACTGAAGCAAAATCCAACACACAACCCTAGTATTATGATATCAAGAGATTCCAGAAAACACAGGAGTATCCCGAGCAAGCCACCGCGGAGCAAAAGAAAACCATCGGACGGCACACAAGCAATTTCTTCTTGAGTGGTGATACTTTATACAAAAGGACTCCAGATCTTAATTTGCTTAGATGTGTTGACACCGAGGAAGATGGAAGAATTATGCATGAAGTACACTCAGGAGTGTGTGGACCTCATATGGCCGGGCACATACTGTCAAAGAAAATACTTCGAGCCGGGTATTATTCGACGACCATGGAGAAAGATTGCTTCAGCTTCATTCGAAAATATCATCAATGTCACGTGCACGGTGATTTGATTCATGCACTGCCAGCTGAATTGCATCCTATGTCAGCACCCTGTCCATTCGCTGCCTAGGGCATGGATATTATTGGGCCAATCGAGCTAAAAGCCTCCAATGCACATAGATCTATGGGATGGAAGCTGTCATACCGATAGAGGTAGAAATCCCTTCGCTCCAAGTAATTGTCGAAGCAGAAATTGAGGATAGCGAGTGGGTTAAAACTCGTTTGGAGAATTTTTCATTAATTGATGAAAAACGAATGGCTGCAGTTTGTCATGGGAAATTGTACCAACAAAGGATGGCCCGCGCTTACAAGAAGAAAGTGAAGCCCAAGGAATTTCGACGTCGGGCAGCTGGTATTGACGCGTATACTTCCTCACCATAAGGAAGCCAAAGGAAAGTTCGCTCCAAACTGGAAAGATCCATATATTATCAGAAAGATACTGCCAAAAGGAGCATTGTACCTGGGCGACATTGAAGGAGACGAGCCCGAGGCAGAAGTAAATGCAGATGCAGCAAAAAGGTATTACGTTTAAACTCCCTGCAGCAATGACTCCGGTTGATTGAAATGACGAAGGCTTTTCTTTCCCGCTACCATAAACACTATCAATCCTTCGCAAAACCTTTGAGCCGATTACATTTCTTTGATCGCCCTCTTTGGAACCCGGAAGTGTTGTTTAAAACAAAAAAAGAATGAATGAAAAAAAAGAAAGAATAAAAGAAAAGAAAAATGAAACAAAAAATGAAATAAAAAATGAAAACCCCATTTCTGGACGAAAATAAGAAGAAGAAGAAGAAACACAAACAAATTAGTTTAGGAAAAACTTCCTGAACTACGTCTTACATGATTCTGAAAGGAATGTAGGCAGCCTCTCCCTGAAGTTCAATCATATCATAATAAAAACCCCATTTCTGGACGAAAATAAAACATGGGGCAGAAGCGTATTGGTTCAGTCACAATCCCTCCCGAACGGTTCCAAAGTTGTAAATTTCCATCAAGAACATGGTCCAAGTCCTTCCGATCAATAGGCCAAAACAGGGACGTGAAAAACACCATTGTTGGGATTCGGCACAACTTAATTTTGAGAGAAATAAAATGAGAAAGTCTTGTCGGTGAAAAACTTTGGGCACAATCAGGCGACATTGAGCAGAGAAAGACAAATGAAAGAGTCCGTTTAGTGAAAACTCGCAAAAAACGCTATCGGATGACGAGAGAAGAGAAATGAGCGAGGCCAGTTGGCAAAAACCCGCAAAAGGGCGTCTTCGGCCCTAAAAGAAGAAATATTGCCACTCAAGCCTGAACAAGTTTCCTTGGTTTTGAAGTATTTGAAATCATAAAGCATAAATGGATCTGGACCGGGTATTTAGCCCAAGAAGCATGTCGTTTCAATTTAAAGTCGACACACACTTCCAGAGAAGTTCTTCCATTTTCTCCAAAAAGAGACATACCCCTCTAAATCCATGTTTTTACTTTGTTGCTTCTCCCACTCTTTTTCCCATTAACTTTGAGGCCCTAAATATTCCGCAAAAGAATGTAGGAGGGCCGGTCTCACGGGTTTTCTCCTGGCAAGAACTAAAAGGAATGTCCGGTATCGGCAAGTGCATTTAGCCAATCCCGGCTGATCATGACGGCTAATACTTCAAAAGCAGGAAAATAGAAAGAAAAGAAATTCAAAGTTAAAGAGTCC
Organism: Nicotiana benthamiana; assembly: GCA_034376525.1. NCBI lineage: Eukaryota > Viridiplantae > Streptophyta > Magnoliopsida > Solanales > Solanaceae > Nicotiana > Nicotiana benthamiana. The sequence goes on from CM067341.1 coordinate 27,553,231, forward strand.
GTGAAGGTGAATCAAGATCGGAAAGTTAAAAGCCCAAGCAGGATAATGGTTCACACCAAAGATCCCAAAGGCAAGCCCTGAAATCGAAATCAGGACAAAAATCATAACCAAAGGCCTGGAAAACAAAAACCCATTCAAAAAATGGGGACCCCCCCCCCCCGGCCAACCTACGAGGAAAAGATCGAAGTCAAGGGTTTCGCGTCCAACATAAATAAGGTTGAAATCAAGTAGAACAAGGCCGCAAACCCAATCACTGTTCAAACTAACAGTTTGTTTTGTTTTTGAATTGAAGTAGACAAAGGAGTAATCTAGAAAAAAAATGGAACACGGGGTAAACACAACCAAAGGAATGGCGCAAGGACCAAGAATGATGTTGCATCAATAACAAAAGGGAAGTTTTTCTTTTACTTCTTTTCTACAAACTCATAAATAAACATGATAGCATGGGATTACAATCCCTAGCCTCCCTCGTGAAGCTTGTGGATTTCCTCGGCATAACCCAAGAATTGCATTCCACCCCCTCCAGCATAGACCAAGGAATTTCCTTCCTTCGCTCCCCGGCATAACCCGGGAAGTTTCTCTTTACATCCCCAGCATAACCTGAGGACCCCGTTTTGTTTTTCTCCTACTTTTACTCCCCAGCATAGTTTGAGAGTTAAAGCTCCTCTATCCTTAGCATAACCTAAGGGCTTTTCCTTCCATTCTCTATCCCCAGCAAAGTCCCAAGGATCGTTGTGGCCTTTCACTTCCTTGTAATTCCCTAGCATAACCTAGGAGTTTTCTTTCAATCCCGACATAACCTGCGGATTCCCCTGGAATAACCCGGGAATTTTCCATTCATCTCGGCATAACCCGTGGATCTCTCCAGAATAACCTAGGAGCTTTTCTCTCAATCCCGGCATAACCCGCGGATTTCCCTGGCATAACCCAAGAATTTTCCATTCATCCCGGCATAACCCGTGGATCTCCCTAGCATAACCTAGGAGTTTTCTCTCAATACTGGCATAACCCGCGGATTCCCCTGGCTGAACCCAAAAAATTTTCATTCATCCCCGTATAACCCGTGGATCTCCCTAGCATAACCTAGGAGTTTTCTCTCAATGCCGGCATAACCCGCGGATTCCCCTGGCGTAACCTAGGAATTTTCAATTCATCCCGGCATAACCCGTAGATCTCCCTAGCATAACCTAGGAGTTTTTCTCTCAATCCCGGCATATCCCGCGGATTCCGCAGGCATAATCCAGGAATTTTTCATTCATCACGGCATAAGCCGTGGATCTCCCTAGTATAACCTTGGAGTTTTCTCTCAATCCCGGCATAACCCACAGATTCCCCTGGCATAACCCAGGAATTTTCCATTCATCCCGACATAACCCGTGGATCTCCCCAGCATAACTAGGAGTTTTCTCTCAATCCCCGCATAACCCGCGGATTCCCCTAGCATAACCTTGGAATTCTTCAATTTATCCCGGCATAACCCGTGGATCTCCCTAGTATAACCTAGGAAAATTTTCCTTTCAACCCCAGCATAACCCGCGGTTTCCCCTGACATAAACCAGGAAATTTTATTCATCCCGGTATAACCAGTGGTTTTCCTTTTATCCCTAGCAGAGACTCTTCATTCCTATCCCGACATAACCCGCAGATCCTTCTCTTACCCCCAGCAGGACCTTTCATTCTTATCCCGGCATAACCCGTGGATCCTTATCTCCTGACTCTCGTTATTTTCAATAAAGAATATATGCTAAGATTTATAATGCAAATAACTCATGAAATTTTTTCCAGTGAAAACTAGGGCAGAAAATTTTTGTTCATTTGCTTGATTTGATATCCGAGCAGGTTATACCTCAAGGCACAGAATTTGAGATGATCGGAAGTGGAAGTCTCAATCCAAAATAAGAAAGAAAGAAAAGAACAAAAAATAAATGAATCCAAAATGATGAAGCGGAAAGAGACACGGATTGCCCAAATTTGATTGAAATCTCAAGACCCATCTGTCCTGTTTTGTTTTAAAATTGAGGAATAAGTCAGCAGCTGCAGCTAACGAGCATCAGGATTCAGATCAAAGTCTACTACAAGAGCTAGCCAAGACTCGATATCAAGTTTCAAGAGACTCATGGATAGGAATTTTGTAACTCGTAGTTGATAGACTCATGAAAATCACTCATGTTTGCTCACTTGTCATTGCACGAAAACTCTTCGTGTTTCCAAGCAAAGAGGGACAGTTGTGAGCATGTGATTTTTACCCCGTTGAAATTACTCTTACAAAATTCTCAAACTTAGGATTTTTCCTCATTATTATTTATTTTTAGGATTTAATTGCGCATATCACCATGTGTTTTCATTAATTCATGCATGATAAATCATAAAAAATACAAAAAAATTGCATAAGCATTTAGGATTTAATTTTACATAGTTTTGTTAAGTTAATTGGTAATTAAGGTTTACTTTAAAAAATATATAATCACAAAAATCAAGTAATTATTTTGGTATTTTATTATTTAGCATTGTATAGTTAACTTTCATTTTTTGTATTTTTGATCAATTTTGCACATTAGGTAGTTATTAGTGTGATTTAGCCTAATTAGGAATTTTAAAATACAGTTAGGAAACAAAATAAATAAGAAAACAAACAAAAAGTGGGGTTTTAACAATTAAACGAGGCTGCCAACAATTGGGCCAAACCTGGGTGGCCCAAACATTGAACCTTTTAAAATACCCAAGACCCAGCCTAATAACCCATCCCTGATCCGGTCTGTGTAAGAGACACTCCAAAACGACAACGTTTTGGGGCGATAAATCTCACCCGTTTATCACAACCAATCCAACGGCCCTGAAACCCCTACCCCAATCCCATATATATGTCCAACCCCCGTGTATATTCAAGAGACCAAGTGATCTCCTTCCTCGTACCTATCATCAGCGTATCACCACCCCTCCACCGCTGTCTACCACCCCTCAACCATCCTAACGCTGCCGCCAGAAATCGCCTCACGGATGCGGCCAGCCACCAAATGCCCCAGATTTAAACCACTAGACCTTCTCAACCTCCTCTTTCCCCTCCCACTATTAGTTCCCCTCAAAAATCACCCCATTTCGTCGAATACTCTATGGAAGGGTCGCCGGCTCCGCCGTCTCTGGTGACGCCAACTCCAAATTGGCCAAAAATAACACCCATGGACCGCCTCTTCCCCCTCTTCCCAACCATCTAAACCCCGTCCTTCGAATCCTAACTGACCTCTTAGAATATCAAATCAAAGATTGGTCCCAAACCCTAAACTCACCGGAACCCCCTCAAATTGGTCCCTGGTGATCGTCTCACGTCCCCATCCACAACCCTACCATCCACAACCCTCGAATACAAGTAGACACGACTGAAAATCAACTCTAAAACCCCACCCTGTCTCAAAACCAATTGACCCTCCCCTAAAACCCTTTCCCCCTCTCCAACATGTAAGGCAAAGGCCTTAGAAGGCTAAAGGACCTCTCAAATGAGGTCAAAGGACATGGAAATTGAAAGGTTCCCAATTTAGGGTTACAAGGGAAAGAAAGCTAAGTTACATTGTTTTAATTACTTTTATGGCTGTAATCTCGTATGTTTTCTGTTCTAATTGCTTTTATTTCTTCGATTTTCATTTGTTTATGTTTATTTGTTTTCTATCTTTTCATCTTCAAATGTTCTGAGTAATCATATGTCCATCCTTGCCTTCTTTTTCTTTTGATATTCTTTATTACCTGTTTAAGTTCATTTGTTTTCTATCTTTTCATCTTCGAGGTATTCTGAATAGTTGTTTCCATCTAGAGTTACATGCTCATCCTTATTGTCTTTTTTTAATTGCTTTTGTCTTCCTGACTTTTCATCTGTTCATCTTTGGAAATTCTGAGTAGTTGTTTTAATCTTCTCTATTTTTATTTGTTTAAGTATATTTTCTATCTGTTCATCTTTGAAATTCTGAATAGGTGTTTCCATTTAGAGTCATATTCTCGTCCTTTTCTGCGTTGCTTTTAATCTCCTTTATTTACTTTATGTTTTTATCTGCTCATCAAACACTTACTTCCCGGATGGAGAGGTAAACTCAGTCGAGGCAATATCCAAGAATATAAATGCTTGGAAGATGTTGTTTGATGGAGCAGTAAACGTAAAAGTTGTGGGAATTGGGGCAGTCTTGATCTCACCTACCATTCATCATTACCCATCCATAACCCAACTTCGGTTTTTCTGCACAAGAAACACTGCCAAGTATGAATCTTGCATCATGGGTAATACCATGGCAATCAACCAGGACATCGAAGAGTTGTTGATCGTGGGAGACTCAGATCCGATTATCTGTCAAGCTCAGGGAGAATAGGAAACTCGAGATGTTAAACTCATCCCTTACGGACAGCATGTGGAACACCGTAGCAAGCGATTCAAGTCAATAAAGTTCAGGTACATCCCTCATTGTCACAATAAATTAGCCGATGCACTTGCTACTTTGCCCTCAGTGCTGGTATATCCAGGCAATACTCACATAGATCCCTTGGAAATCCAAATGCAGGAAAGGCACGATTATTGTAATACAGTTGAAGTAGAACCAAATACCCAACCATGGTACAACGACATCAAAAGATTTCTGAAAACGCAAGAATACCTCGAGTAAGTCAGAGAGTACCAAAAGAGAATCATTAGACAGCACGCGAGTGGTTTCTTTTTGAGTGGTGATATTTTGTACAAAAGAACTCCGGACCTCAAATTGTTAAGATGTGTTGACGCAGAAGTGGATGGAAGAATCATGCATGAAGTGCACACGTGAGTATGCGGACCCCATATAAACGGGTATGTTTTAGCAAAGAAAATCCTTCAAGCGGGCTACTACTAGATAACCATGGAAAAAAACTATTTCAGCTTTAATAGGAAGTGCCATCAGTGATAGGTGCACGGTGATTTTATTCATGCGCGGCCTATAGAACTGCATCCCATGTCAGGGCCTTGGCCATTTGTTGCTTGGGGCTTGGATGTCATTGGGCCAATCGAGCCAAAAGCCTCAAATCGGCACAGATTCATGTTACTCGCCATCGACTACTTCATAAAATGGGTCGAATCCATCACTCTCAAATCCGTCACCAAGAAAGTTGTGGTAGATTTCGTGCTTTACAATCTTATCTGTCGCATTGGTATTCTTGCAACTATCAACACAGATAATGCTGCAAACCTGAATAGTCGTTTGATGGAGGAGATATGCAAACAATTGAAAATAACGCATAGGAACTCTACTCCTTATCATTCTAAAGCCAATGGTGCCGTCGAAGCAGCAAACAAAAACATCAAGAAGATTTTGAGAAAGATGATTCAGAGCTCTAGGTAGTGGCACGAAAGGTTGCCTTTTGCATTATTAGGATATTGCACTATGGTGCGCATATCGTTGGAGAAACCTCATACCTTTTGGTCTAGGGAACTGAGGCCGTAATACCCATGGAAGTCAAAACCAATTCTTTTTGAATCATTATCAAAGATGAAATTGAAGACAATGAGTGGGTCAAGACCCGTCTGAAATAGTTGACCCTGATTGATGAGAAGCGAATGGCTCTAGTTTGCCACGGGCAGTTGTATCAACAAAGAATTGCCCGTGCATACCGTAAGAAAGTGCGGCCCAGGAATATTGAAGTGGCACATTCTTCCCCATCATCATGAAGCAAAAGGAAAATTCGCTCCTAAGTGGAAAGGCCCATATATCATCAGAAAGATATTTCCAAGAGGGGCGTTATACTTGGGAAATGTCGAAGGGGATAGTCCCAAAGCAGCTGTGAATACGGATATAGTAAAAAGGTACTATGTTTAGGCTTTCTGCAGCAATGACATTATCTGAATGGGGTGAAGAAGGCTTTCATTCCTGCTACTCAAACACTATCAACCTTTTGCAAACCCTTTGAGCCGGTTACTCTTCTTTGACTATCCTTTTTGGAACCTAAAGTATTATTGAATAAAAATAATTTTAAAAAAAGAAAAGAAAAAAAAAGAAAAAAGGAAAGAAAAATGAATGAAAAAAGACATCAAAACAAAAGAAAGAAAAAGAAAAAAAATCGAAGAAAAAGAAAACAAAAAAAAACAAAATATTTGCATGAACTACGTTTGACTTGATTCTGAAAGGATATGTAGGAAGTCTCTCTCTGGAGTTCAGTAACAACAAAATAAAAATCCAATTTTCCCAAAAAAAAGTGAAACTAGGGGCAGATGTTCTAATGGTTCGGTGATGATCCTACCCGAATGGATAAAAAGTTGTAATGCGATCCAATTATCTTTTTACCCAAACCTTGGCCAAGTCCTTCTGATCAATCGGCAAAAGGCGGCAGAATTAGAGAACATAGTTGCACAATCAAAATGAGAGAAATAAAATGAGAGTCTTATCAGTGAAAACCTACGGGCACCATAAGGTGACGGTGAGCAGAGAAATTGAAATTGAGACAGCCTGGTTAGTGAAAACTCGTAAAGAGCACTATCAAACGATAGTGAGAAGAGAAATAAGAGAGGTCGATTGGCGAAAACCCGCAAAGGGTGTCGTCTATCAAAAAGAAGACACCCCTCACCACCATTGGAGGCCTGGTAAGGTTTTCTGATTTTGAAATGTGGCTCACAATGAGTATATGAGAATTTGGGAAAGTTATGCGGGTCGGACATCCAGTCCAAGAAACGTGTCATGTCTATTGAAGTCTTCATGCACCCCAGATAAGTCCTTCCTTCCTTCCCGAAAGAGACATTTCTCTTTAAATTCATTTTTTTACCTCCTGCTTACTTTTCCTTCTATCCCTTTCGTCAATCTGTTTCCAAAATTAATACAAAGAAAAGGTGGAAATATTAGCTTTACAGGGTTCTGCTTAATAAAAGCCAAGCCAAAGAAAAATACCCAGCCTCAACGGGTGCATCGAGTCAATCCCGACTGGCCATGTTGGCTGATGCTCTGAAATCAAAGATTTTGAAAGGAAAAGAAATCCAACGGAAAAAGCCCTAAAGGTAGTGAAAGGAACAAATCCCCACACGTGCGAGCCGTCATGAAATCTTGAAAAGTTGAGTTCCTCGGTTTGAAAGAGAGATCAATCTTCAGAAAAACCAGTAAGCAATAGAGGTTCTCACCAAAGGGTTGGGCCGAGATCAAGTGATCGAGAAATTCAAGGCCACAAAATCAACCACCATTTCAAACTAATAAGTGTTTTTTGTATGAAAAATTGAAATAGGTGCAACCCAAAGCAACCGTGCAAAAGCAGGTGCAACCGGAAAGGAAAGATGCGCAAAAGCTAGAAACAGCTTCGCAGCAATAATCAACCCAAAAGGGAAGTTTTCTTCCAAAATTCCTTTCTACATTTTGTTGAAATAAAAATGAGATGAAAAGGAAAATGAAAATAAATAAATAAATAAATAAATATCCGAAAACGAAAATTGATAGCTTAGAATCTTCAATATCAATTCTTATCCTTTTACCAACATTAGGGCTCCAACCCTTGAGTTGAGTTTTTAGACACAGGGCCTCCATTCCCTAGTCGCCTTTTCACCAACATTAGGGCTCCAATTCCTAAGTTGAGATTTTAGACATAGGTCCTTCATTTCCTAGTCGCCATTTTTATAAACATTAGGGCTACAATTCTTAAGTTGAGTTTTTAAACATAGGGCCTCCATTATCTACTCGCCTTTCTTACCAACATTAGGACTCTAATCCCTGAGTTGAGTTTTTAGACATAGGGCCTCCATTCCCTAGTCGCCTTTTTTACCAAAATTAACGCTCCAATCCTTGAGTTGAGTTTTTAGACATAAGGCCTCCATTCCCTAGTCGCCTTTTACCAATATTAGGGCTCCAATAGAGTTGAGTTTTGAGACGTAGGTCCTTCATTCTCTAGTCACCTTTTTATCAACATTAGGACTCCAATACTTGAGTTTAGTTTTCAGACATAGGGCCTCCATTCCGTAGTCTCCTTTCACCAACATTAAGGCTCCAATCCCTGACTTGAGTTTTTAGACATAGGGCCTCCATTCCCTAGTCACCTTTTCACCAACATTAGGGCTCCAATCCCTGGGTTGAGTTTTAAGACATAGGGCCTCCATTCCCTAGTCGCTTCTACAAACATTAGGACTCCAATCTGAGAGTTGAGTTTCTAAACATAAGGCCTCCATTCCCTAGTCGCCTTTTGCACGAACATTAGGGATCCAATCCCTGAGTTGAGTTTTTATACATAGGTCCACCATTCCCTTGTCGCCTTTTTTACCAACATTAAGACTCCAATTCCTGAGTTGAGTTTTTTAACATAGGGCCTCCATTCCCTACTCGCCCTTTTACCAACATTAGGGCTCCAGTCCCTGAGTTGAGTTGTTAGACATAGGGCCTCCATTCCCTAGTCGCCTTTTTACCGACATTAGGGCTCCAATCCCTAAGTTGAGTTTTTAGACATAGGGCCTCCATTCCATAGTCGCCTTTTCACCGAAATTAGGGCTCCAATCCTTGAGGTCACCTTTTCACTAATATTAGGGCTCCAATCCCTGAGTTGAGTTTTTAGACATAGGGCTTCCATTCCCTAGTCGACTTTTCGCCAACATTAGGGATCCAATGTCTAATTCAAATTTTAGATGTATGGCTCCATTCCCTAATATTTTCCCTTATAGGTGGACACAATTCTTATTTTATTCGAAAAAAGAAAAGAGAATAAGTTCAAACTTTTGTCACAAATAACTCACGAAATTTTTCTAGTGAAAAATGGGGCAGAAAATTTTCATTCGTTTATTTGTTTTGGTGTCTGAATAGGTTTGACCTTGAAGAACAGGATCCGAGGTAGCCAAAACAATGAGCGTCAGTCCAGAATCAAGAAAAGAAGAAAAAGAACAAAAGAAGTGAACTCAAAATGCTGAAGCAGACAAAGATGCGGATCGCTCAAAACTTGATTGAAGTCACAAGCTTCACATGTCCTATCTTGTTCTACTGTTGTATAATGAACCAGCACCTGCAGCCGACGAGAATCAAGATTCAGATCGGAGTCCACAACAAAAAACCAACTAAGACTCTAGATCAAGTTTCAAGAGATTTATAGATAGGAATCTTGTAACTAGCAGTTGATAGGCCTAGTTAGCTTAGCTTTTGATTCTCCTTTTTGGTGTAATAAGGAGGTCAGCAAGCAGCAGCAGCAACAAGAACAGTGTAATTATAGTTCCCTGATAGTCCCAGCTACCAAAACCTCCAGAACTACACTGACCTGATTCCTTTATAACCAAGCAGGCAAATATCCCTCATAGTTGCTCATTTTATCTTTGCCCGAAAACCCTTCGTGTCTCCAAGCAAAGAGGGGCAGCTGTGAGCACATGATTTTTGCATCGCATGAATTACTCCTACAGAATTCCCATAATTAGGATTTTTCTTTTATTTGTTTTTTAGGAATTACTCCATAATTTTTCTTGTTTGTTTGCATTTTTGTGTGAATATTTAATTTTTTTAAATGCCTTTGCATTTAGGATTTAAGTCTATATTTTAGGATTTATTAATTAATAGTTATTTTTAAAATGGCAAAATCAGAAAAAAATAGTTTATACTGCACTTTTTAATTTAATTTGCGAAAACAATTATTAGAATTAATTAGTATTTTTGATAAGATAATTTGGTTTTATAATTTAATAGGATTTTAGTTTAATTTTTTAAAAAACAAAAAGGAAATTAGAAAAATGAAATAAAGAAAAAGAGAAAAGAAAGAAAAGTAAAATCAGTTTGGGTCATCTCTAATTTTACTCAGCCCAATCGAAATAACCTTCCAAATGGTCTCAAATCCAGCCCAAACTCGATCTATTACCCGACCCAGCATCCCACTAACACCCAAACGACCCCGTTTTGTGAAGATCCAATCCCGATCGTTGATTTCATTTCATCCAACGGATGAGAATTAATGGCCCCTTTAATATAAATATGTCCAAACTCCCCTACCCCAACCCCATTCACTCACCGTCTCACATACCTTTAAAGAACTCCCACCAAACTTCGCCTTAAATCACTGTCCGTCGGCCGTCGGAAATTGCCCACGGCGGCGGCTGGTGGCCAATCGCCCTGATTTTTATACCAAATGTTCTCCTCAACCTACTTGTCCCAAATATCCAAACACCTTTTCTCAAATCCCTCAGTAACTCCTCGAATATCCGATTAAAGGGGGAAAACCCTTGCGCTGCCCCTATTTTATCCGGTGAAGACGCCACCTCCAAACACCACAAAATTAACACTAAATGACCACCAGGCCTCCCTCATCCCAAATCCATCATTCCCTACCCTCAAATTTCCCTATAACTCGTCAAATATTAATTTGAAGTTGAGGTTTAAAAGTGTCAACGTCCAGAGTCGGGTCGATTAGGACCGAAACGGACCTTGGTCATGTGTTTTCATTTGAGAACACGTGATCGAGGCCCCTTTGGGTCATAATAGTGAATTCATCGAAGAATCCTTCAAGGTTTTTCAAGCATGTCCATGGCCACTTTTAGGTATTTTTCTTCATATTATGTGGTTAGTTTTTTTATTTCTTATGAATCACTTCTCATCTTCTTTTGTCTCTTCCTTTTTCTAATTTTTCTTGTTTTATTTTCTATTTTCATTTCTTCAAAATTTCCATGTCCGCTTGATTATGTTCAGAATTGTGTATTTAATAGTTATTACTGATTTTGGTTTGTAAATATTTTTATTTGTGTTCTTATTTGGACCCAAATTTCACAAGTCTCTAAGACTATGTGAATTAGCATTTGAGAGTTTTGAACTTTCAGTGTCAAGTTTGGGTTCTGAAAGTCAGAAAGTCCAAAAGGAATTGAACTGGGTCTAGTTCAGCCTATTAACCTGGGTCAATTGGACCCCAGTTCTGTTTGGTTCGTCAAAGTAATTGTAGGATAACGAAGGTGTAATTTGGGTAGTTTAGTTAAAGAATATTTGAATAACTACCTTAAGAAGCTTCTTAAAATCTGAAAATAGCCTTACTTGACAAGCAAGCAATAATCTAGGGATTTCTAAGGAAAAAAAATTAGAAAAGAGCTTAATTGCAAAATTGAGACTTAATGGCTGCAAGCTTAATTGCAAAATTGAGACTTAATGGTTGCCCTACTTCCTTGCCTATAAAGTCACATCTTCCTTGCATTTCAAGTTGGATTTTACAGACCTTATAGAAGATATAGAGATTTTAGAGAGATTTGAAAGAGATAAAAATGGCAGAAAAATAAACGGCAAAAAAAATTCTAGTAAAACAATGTTCCATTGGTTTCTTTGGTGATTTTCTGAAGTTTTCTAATCCTGAAAGATATTCTGATTCATTTAGTGTTTAAAAAATGGATTGGGTCTGGTTTTAAAGTTTGGTTATGAAGCTATCATGGGTTGCTGTTTGATTGAGACTTGTTTTTGTCTGCTTCATAACTTTTTTTCTGGTTGGAAATTGGGTTTTTGTTGTTGTTGGACTCTATTACACAACTGCTGATCTATGTAAAACCCTCATTTTTATGTTCCCTTTTTCATTTATGGGTATACCCTGTAACTCTTTTGTTTATAAAGTGAAACTTGAAGAATGAATTGAAAATGAAGAATTGAAGCATGGAAAGTATTCCATTTTGTTTCTCTGTTTTGTTTTTCTAATTTAGTATGCTCACTTTCTCTAGATCAGCTTTAAGTAAGCATGTTGTAATTATCAATAGAGGTGATATGGTGTTAGTGTTCATATTTTTGGACCTTCAATTCAGATCAATGGTTCCACATGTGTTTTGAATGAAATTTGTTCATTAATAGAGATCTAATGTCCTATGTTCATTCACTATCTAATTCACCAGCATAATGTGCTAAAATATGATTCATAATTAGCTCTATTAGGCCTTGAATGATGCCTATTCATGTAGAGTCATTAATCATGCTTAAAGTTATGCTTATTTAAGGCTATTATAGTTGAGTATTGGCTATTGTTTGTGGATTTGGTCACTTATCGGCCAAATCAGCAAGTATCAAGTTCAGTGCTAGGTTTGTTGGTTATGTGGTGCTAGTGGTTGATCAAGTGTTTATTAACATATCAGTTCCATGAAAGTTGTAATAGAGGTAGTTAATATCATCTCTTTGAAGTTTGGATTTGAGTTGTTTTGGATTTAAAGCTAGTCCTTTACTGTTTAGCTATGGTTTCCTTCACATGATTTGTTTCCCCTTAATTTGGCTCTAAGCTTATTTGTATTGGGTAGCTAAGGATAATTCCAAGATTACTTCTTTGGACATTCATGCTTCACTGAAAATAAACCTTGGGCTCATTCAGGCCGAAGTTTGAATTTGATATCAATAATCGATTGCCTTACTTGTTAGCTGTAGGGATTTGATAGAAAATATAATTTGCCTTGTTGATAAGTAGCTAGGTTCGATGTTGACCTTCTTCTTGCTTTTTTGCCTGACATTAAATACATGCCAAGGGATTCGAACCCGAGTCCCATTCTTATTTTTCCTGATTCTCAATTAGGGCCATGAGACTGTGCAAGACATAGACTGAGGCTTCTCATGTTGAGCCTGCCCATTTCAAACTTTGATCTTATTGATTATGACCCTAGCCTTTTGTTTTCTTTTCTAAATCAAACTCGTTTCTTTTTTTTTAAATGAAAATTTGCTTATGTGAAGTTGGGTTGAAATTTTGGACTTAAAACGAGAGGGATAGAATCCCAAGTCACCTAGTATTGTTAGTTAAACCTTGTTAATAATTGAGATTGAGCCTTAGTAAGCATCACGATTAATTGAATCTTGTTAATAATTGAGATTGAGCCTTAGTAAGCATCACGGTTAACCTACAGCCCCAACACTTTCGAATAAGTTTAAGTGAATAGATTTGGAGCGTGCCATACTATACAACATAAATAGCTTATGGATCTCCAAATTTAATTTTAAATTCCCTTTTAAAAATGGATTCGAGGTGCGCTACTTCAACCCAAATGTGTGGCCCTCTTTTGAGTACTTCTTTTAAAATTTTTAGAGCTCGAGGTGTGCCATTTAGTAAATTTTCATGGCCCTCACAAAGTTAACAAGGCATAGTTGCTTTAGGCGCATTATTTTAAAACAATTACTTTCATAACCTCGGGTGTGCATTTCATGTGACCCAAATCCAAGTCTCAACAACATTAAATAAATGTGTCTTGGACTGCGGGTACATTTGACGTGGCATGGTCCAAAAATGCATTTTAGATGATGTTGAAATCTTCTTTAAAAATAATTAAAAAGCGGTTTAATAAGTTAGAATTATACCATAGGTTAAAACATGTATTAAAATCAGATAATAGGCCAATAAGAATAGTTTAGTGACCGTGCTAGAACCACGGAATCCGTGGTTGCCTAACACCTTCCCTCGGGTTAACAGAATTCCTTATTTAGAATTTTTGGTTCGCAGACTTCAAAAGGAACGTCAAAATTTCCTCGATTTAGGATTTTAAAATAAACCAGTGTCTTGGGACACCAGAAAATAAATCATCGCAAGTGGTGACTCTGAAATAAAAATGAATAAATAATCTCATTTCGAATAATGTCACTTAAATTGAAAAAACTCCTTTACATATTATCCTTCGGGGTGGAGTGTAAAAAACGAGGCGTGACAGTTATAACTTGATCCTCTTCACCGAGGTACGTAGGAAGCTTAGAGTTTCTTTCTAAGCTCAGTAGCATAAGCTTTAAAAAAAGTATTTCGATGTTACATGATCATCAAAATTCAAGCTGAGGCATCAAGTTGATTACTCAAATAGACGCATATTGCAGAAAGAAAGAAATAAGGTAACTTGTGTGGAGCCAAAATAGGCATTTCATTACTTCAACACAACAAAGATCTAATACATCATTGTCAAAGAACTGAAAAGGATGGAAATATTTAAAGTTTGTCTTATACGAAGAATCTAAATCATAAAAGCAATTGACGCAAAAGATTGTCGCTATCTTGTCTTGAATGCCTTTCCTAGTTCGCTTCATTTCTTCAAAACTTGATGCTACCATAAAGCTTTATATAGTTGAATCCAATCTGAATTGTTCCCCCATCATGTGCCCTCATTATGAAATTTCTAATTTGGTTTCAAAGGGTCAAGCAACACAGTCTGGAAATTTGACTAATCCAGAATGTCTTATGCCGCATAGACTTCTATATGCAAGCAAATATGAAAGCTCACTACAGTTGTGTTCTCTTTGCGGATTTTCTGTTGGTAGACCAAAACACAAAAGTTCTGCCATGAAATTCATAATTACTTCAAGCCTCTGAGTTTACTTTCTAACGGCACGAATGGATTACAATTTCGACACACCAAGCTCAAGATACGATTTTTTTGCTGAAAGTACGCGAATCTAAAAGATTAGTGCAGTTAGGTCGAGTTTGGAAATTTTATCTTAACAGCCTGAAAAGATTTCTGCCATGAAATTTTCTGAGCCTACTTTCTAACACGGAAAACGGATTGTAATTCCGATACTCCTTGCTCAAGATACAATTATTTTCGCCAAAAGTACACAAATCTGAAAGTTCACTGTACGCGAGTTGATTTGCAAATTTTCTAGTAACAATCAGAAAGGAGTTTTGTTATAAAACTTATATGAGTTTTAGATCGCCAAGTCTACTTTTTGGTATTGTAAACGGATTGTAATTCCAGTGTCAAGATACAATTGTTTTGCCGAAGGTACACAATTCTAAAAGTTCGTAGCAGTTAAGTTGATGTTGCTAACTGTTGATAGTCCAAAAGGAGTTCTTCCATGAAATTCATAGGTACTTCAGGTCTCCGCGTTTTCGTTCTAATGGTGCAACCGGAATATATATCTGATACTCCTAGATCAAGATTCAATTATTTTTGCCAAAAGAACGCAATCTAAAGGTTCACTGCAGTTGAGTCAACTTCGCAATTTTTTGTTGACAATTCGAAAAGAATTCTGTTATGAAATTTATATGAATTTTATATCTCCATTTCTACTTTATGATATTGCAAAACGGATTGTGATTCTGATACTCTTAGCTCAAGATATAATTATTTTCGCCGAAGGTACGCAATTCTAAAAGTTGACTGGAGTTAAGTCGACGTCGCGAATTTTCTGTTGATAGCCCGAAAGAAGTTCTACCATGAAATTCATAGGTACTTCAAGTCTTTGAGTTTTCTTTATAATGGTGCGACACTCCTAGCTCAAGATATGACTTTTTTTAACAAGAGCGCGTGAAGCAACAAAGCAAACACAAAAGACATGAACTGAAATTTAAGAAAGAAATAATTGAGTGTAACAGAAGAAATTCAGGTCTCAAAGAGAGATACCACATACTAAAAATAAATATACTTTTATTGCTCCAAGAAATAAGTACTCCATTACATGATATCAGTTATAAAAAATCGTAAGTGAAGAATGCTAAGAAAAAAAATAAACTCTAAAATTATGGAAAAGGTGTGAAGCTAAGGATTTGTTGGCGGCTTGTATCGATTGCCCCTTTCAGGAGTGATAACTTCTCTACTTCATCTTTAGATAATGGATGATTGGCTTCAATGCAATAAATCTCACTTTTTGTAATGTCAATATTCTCTTGACTTTTAGCCAACTTCATTTGTTGTTTATCCAAGAGCATGACAATCTTCTTCTTTCTAGAGGCCAAAGCAGATAGTTGTTGTTCAATACTCGCAAGATTGGCTTAAAGTTTCTCTACAGACCCATTCACTTTTTCATATTCATGTTTTGCATCATTGAGGTGTCATCATGCATCACAACGTTACTCTTGGTGAAAATCTTTAGTCATTTGGACGATCATAATGCATAGTAATCTGTGTACATCTTGAAGAAACCCTCAACAAGAGCCTCTAAAGTAGAAGTATCAATAATATTTTCTTTATTAATTTCTTCAAGAGTCAAATCGATACTTTCCTCCAATTTTGTGATGCTATGTGGATAATCAATAAAGAGCTCTTCGATCCATTTACACAAGTTCTGCCACATAGGGTTAAAAAAAGAAAGTTTAATACAGGAAATAGTCTCTTGTGGTTTGAAGTTTGGAGCATCAAGATTAAACAGCCATGGAGTAGGATCGAAGGCTTTTTGACATTTTGCTTGACTTGCGACAACCTCCATCTTACTCATCATGGCTTTCTTGGAAAGCATAACATCTTCTGGAAGAATAAGGTGTGACTCTTTGAGTAGACTCGAATATATCAATGGAGCGTTGTTTGCAACATGATGTTCAACACCATTAAATGAAATGTGAGGATTTTTTGCAGCCACACCGAGAGAATTTAGGCTTGTAACACAATCTTCCACCATGTTGTCACGAAGTACATCATTATACAACTCATCGACACCCAATTGCGATTAAAAAAATAACTTTGGTGTTAAAAAAAGTAAAAAGGGAGTAAATTCGGAGAAGTTAATATTTACTCATTTCTCCAGTTCAGACAATGACATCATTGAGCTAGGGTCACCCTTTACGAAAAATCCACTATCGATACTAAGAGCATCCAAGTAATTAAACTCACTATCGCTCGTGTCCTTAGCCTTCTTCTTTGAATGATTCCAATGTATGTCGTGACTAACATCACTTTCATTCAAATTGAAGTCGCACTAACATTCACAACCACATTGGTCAAAGCAGAAACTTAAGTCCATACCTCATTTGTTGGCACGACATTGGTTGTCTTCGTAACATCTATGTTTGGTGAAGTATATATGAAGCACTTTCCTTTTGCAAAGATTGTTTGTCAACTCCAGAGAGGCCGTAGTTGTCTTAGAAGACCACAAAACATGTTTAGCTCTTTTGTCCACATGGGCATCCCCACCTGTCAAAAGGATAGAGTTGGATAAGACCTTGGTGCTTGGCGAAGGATCTTTTGATCTTAACTTAAACTTGGAAGACCCTTCATAAGTGTTCTTTTGACGTTGATCATCTTTGGAAGATAAAGGAATATCATCTTCCCTTTGAGCTTTCAAAATGATGTGAGTACTTTTTCCAGAAGAATGCACTGGAGGAGCTGACCGCCAAGCTACATACTCACGAGTCATTAGAGGCCCCTCTTCTAATGGACGCTTAGGAACAATAGCCTTTGAGAAACCTCCAAGACGAACACAAGATTCCTAACATTGCACTAGAATTTTCAATGAGTCATCATAAGGTTGCTCTACGAGGTTGCCAGAAATATCTTGACAAAAGCCGACTGGATGACTAAACCTACGGGGACTATAAGATTCCACAATATGATTGTCATCATGCCTAAGGTTGATGAAGCTTGAGCGAAGATTTATAAAAAAAGTCACTCCAAGAATTCGATTACTTGTCACGATCGGTAAGATGCAATTCCCTCTCTTGTAGCCATAGCCAAATGATGAAGTTCTCACACATTAACTTGTTGAAACAACTCACGAGCATTAATAAGGTCAAAATGCTTAGCCATCTTCTTGCCAGAAACGTTGCACATTTGTGGACCTCGTTGTGGATGCTTAACACGATAGTAGGTATCAAAATATGCTCCTATCCATCCATATATATAATGAATAGGAAAGAGTGCTTTGTAGGCGCCCAAATCTTGAGAAGTGAAGACCTCCTTCAAGCCATGGTAGATACTTTGCAAGGACTGGAACCGCCAAGGAAAACTTCTCTCCATGAGCAATCAACCTCTCGATTTTGAAGACACTAGCACAAGTATAGTCGATCTTCATGTTGGAGAACATATGTTTGCAGAGCCAACATGCAAGGAAAGCTTCCAAATATTTCACAGCTCTAAGTGACTCCTCCACACCAAGGTCAATAATGGGGGCATTCTCCTCATCGGTTCATGGTAGAAAGCTCGCATCAATATTTCTAGAAGGATTATGGTTCAACTTCGGCCTTGTAGTCAGGTTCCTTGATGACTTTTGCGGAGGTTCGACATACCTACTCGAACCTCGAAACCAAAACTCCACCCAATCATGAAGGGAGACCTCGTGGACATCATCCTTCATGAGTTTTTGGAACGCCGGGAACAAGTATAGGCAACTTCTTGGGAGGAAAGGTTTTCCTTGATAATTCGCTTGTGTCAACTTCTTTGCTGAGGGAGTAACTTCGTCGTAGAAAGATCCATTCTCCAGATGGACTCCAATTGCTCATAAGCCCCACGAAGAGATGGAGAGTTCACTAATAGAGGTAGAAATTTTATTTGCATATGGACGCCAAAGCTCACAAAAGGCACGGAGGACATCCTCGTTGTAGTCATACGTGAACAACATAGCAAAGATGGCGTCATAGACCTTGATGCCATCTAGAGTCAACTAGTTGCATTCATGAACATCTCTACCCGCTCCTAGTAATTGGATGTATAGAGAATATCACCAAAGTCGGAGGGGGAACGCTCCAAGTGGCAAGACGCCCATCACGATCATGACGAGGATGACTAGCAGACACGAGGCCTTCAAATATAGGACCTTCATGTTGGTTTCTTTGCCCGAAAATCTCTCTAATGCATCCTTATCTGTCTAGTCGACCATTCTACAAGATCAAGGGAGGCGTGAAGCAGCTTCATAGCGAGCGCGAAAATACCTATACTAAGATATAATTTTTTTTGTTAAGACGCGCAAAGACAAATTATCGAGCACGACAGAACTTGAACCAAGTTTAGGAAGGCCACATGGGACAATACAATCTATAATATGTTTTAAATCTATATTTCTAATATTTCTAATATGTTTTAGCAATTTGAGTCTAGTTTCAAAAGAATCAAAGGTCTTGTATTCTCGATACCACGGTGAGGAGATATGAATGCTTTTTGGTAGAATGCGCAAAGCTCACGATTCCTGAAAACTTCTGTGACAAAAAGAAAAAAAGGCGGTCAATTGCAGTCAAGTCCGAAAAGGTGCACTTATCATATGTTCATCAGAGAAAGTACTCGAGTTATGAGTCCAACAACATGCAAGATATTCAAGTATGAGTTTGTGGCATTGCCCAAAATTAGCGACAAAGAAAGAACGATGGAAAGAGAGCTTACCAGTGAGACCTTCGAAGGAAGCTAGAAAGAATTAAGGAATTTCCAGAAAAGGTGGTGAGCATGACTTCACAGTATGCTCCTTATATAGAATATTGAGTTGGCTCTTTGGCATAGTGAACAAAATTTTCCTTTAAAAGAAAAGTTAATTCCTAGTTGACTTGGAAGTCTTTTATGGTAAAAGGAAAAAAAAGGAAATTTGAAAGGCCTCCTTTTTGGAAGCTTGTACGAATCTATTTGACTTGGCAGGCTATTCTACATGGAATAAATTAATGCCATAAAAGAAGTAAAAGAGGGTCTCATGTAAAATTTTAACGATCAAAAGGCTTAGGGAAAGCTCCCATTCATATTTTCCAAAAGGCAAAGATACTTAGGGAAATCTCCAACTCCTCTTCAAAATAGGAATAAGCTTCAACGTAAGAACAATTTGGGAAAGTCATGGAAGTTTTTAGCATTAATCCAAAAGACGAAATTTATGTTTCCGTTGAACTAATTTATTATAAAAGCCATTATCTACGTATAATGAGCTTATACTTGGTCATCAAATTTGTTTGTTGCCCGGAGGCAATCAGTTTTCCAAAAAAAGAGATTCTAAATAAGGAACATTTGGTATATTGATGGGTAATTAAGATACCCCATTCGAGGAGTAATTCTTCTACTGGATTCTTGCATGCTGTGAGAAAGTCATAACTTATCTTCGAAATTAAAAAAAATAAGGCAAAGCTACATTGTCCATTCTATTTGGGTTAATACCTTCTTCATTATGCCAAGACACACTTAGCAATGTTTGTTGGCTCCACAACAGTTACTCCAAATCATTTCTTCAGGTTACGATAAGCCTACACATCGACAAGCTTTGAAGCAGGAGCATTTTTAGACAATTAAAATTTTATTTAAATTTGAATCCACAACTAATTTGGATTTTATCATATATTAAATACATATTAGTCCAAATGAAATTATGGGCTAGTATAATCGGGTCGATTATTTAAATTTAAAATAAAATAATTTAGATAAAATTCCATTGTATTATATTAGGCAAGCCCGTCAATTGGTCTTCAATCAAATGGATTAACCCATAAGCCTCAAGTCTAATGACCCACTAGGATTGTTTTGGAGACTACTCCACCACACACCTATATAAGGAGGTCAAAGGAGCTAAGACAAAAGCAAGTAAGTAGAAGGAATGACTAAAGAAGCTCTGAAGAATAGCATCAAGGTCTCTACCCATATCTGTAATTGTCGTGTGTGGCCAAATTCCAAAGGCGAAATCAAATCATAGGCGAGCAGCTTCAAATATTTCATTCATGATAACCTAACACCAATTCCCGATTCGTGGTGACCTTCAAATTATTCGTGACGTACTACAAATCTTACATTCGTAAAGTTCAAGATCAAGCTTTTAAGTTGTTGAACCATCATCTATGAGAAGAAGAATCAGATGATTACATTTCTTTAGATTTAGAGATATTTTAGAGATTGTAACTCCATCACTTGAAACCGAATATAATATTTGTAGCTATATTTCTTGTCTTGATTATTATTTTTCAAGAGCGAAATTTAGTTGTTATAGTCAATCATCCTGCAAATTAGTACAGTAGGGGGGTCATTTGATATGGTGTAAAGGAAGAAAGAATCATGATATAAGGGAGTTGTTATAGTTATTCAATGTTTGGTATTTTTGTTATTCATATATTAATCCTTGTATAAAGTTATATTCCAAATTGGATTACCACTTTCAACATGGAATAACTAATTCATGTATAACTTATATGCAGTTAAATAGAAAAAGGATAAAAGTACCCTTATCTTTTGTACATTTTGATAAGAAGAAAAGACTTCTTGTATTTCTATGTATGTTTATATACCATGATCAAGAAATTTTTTACAAAGCTCCTAATGCTAATTAAGAAAATAAAATAAATCTGTACAATCAACACAACTATCAAATCAAATCAAATCAGAATAAAATCAGATCTCCTAAATATAATCAAATCTCCTGAAATCATGCTAATCAACACTTCTAAATTAGGTCTTCTTGAATCATGCTAATCAACACTCCACCTCAAGAACGGTGTAAATATGTCGCACATGCCTAACTTGTAACTCAAAGTATGGAAAATCCGCTTGTTGAGACCTTTGGTAAACACATCAGCTAGCTATTTTTCCGATGGCACATGAAACAAACTCAAGACACCAGTTGTAACTTTTTCTTTGATGAAGTTTCAATCAATTTCCACATGCTTTGTCCGGTCATGCTGGATCAAATTATGAGATATACTGATGGAAGCTTGATAGTCACAATACAAGGAAATTTTTCCTTTTTCATATAGTCGCAATTCCTATAGTAGCTTTTGTAGCTAAAGCAGTTCACAAACACCCTGGGCCATATCTTTATATTATGCCTCCGCACTTGATCTAGCAACTACACTTTGCTTTTTGCTTCTCCAAGTAACCAAGTTTCCTTCTACGAGTGTACAGTAACCAGATGTTAATATTATGTCATATAGAGATCCAACCCAATTTGCATATGTAAAGGCTTCTATTTGGAGGTGATCATGTTTGGAGAAAAGTGACCTTTCCCTGGAGGTGACTTTAGATACCGAAAAATGTGAAAGACATCTTGCATATGAGGATCTCGGGGATCATCCATGAACTGACTCACATGGCTAATTGAATAAGCCATGTCTGGTCTACTGTGGGAGAGATAAATGAGTCTTCCAACCAGCCTCTGATACCTCTCCTTATCAATTGATTCTCCAACTCCACTTTGTAACTTTTGATTGCTTTCAATGGATGATTCTACGGATCTACAACCTGTCATACTAGTTTCTTTCAAAAGATCCAAAATATACTTCCTTTGAGAAATAAAGATTCCTCTTTTGCATCTAGCAACCTCAATTCCCAAGAAGTACTGCAATTTTCCTAGATCTTTGATCTCAACTTCATGTGTCAACAACTTCTTCAATCGAGATGTCTCCTCTTTTTCATCACCTATCATTACTATGACATCAATATAAATTATGAATGAGTGAGTTTACCCATTTGATGTCTTATAAAAAGGGTGTGATTAGCATTGCTTTATTGGTAACTGAAGGGTATTGCTTCAGTCCGTATAAGGGTTTCTCAATCTGCATACCGTTCCTTGACTTTGTGCAGTATCAAATCCAGGGGGAATCTTCATATACACCGCTTCTTCTAAGTCTCTATGAAGAAATATATTCTTCATATCAAACTGCTGCAAGTCCCAGTCAAGATTAGTTGCACAAGATAAAAAATTTCTAACAGCGTTCATCTTAGAAACATGGAAAATATCTCATGATAATCCACTCCATAAGAAGTCTGAGTAAATCCTTTAGCCAGCAATCTTTCTTTGAATCTTTCAATTGATCCATCGGCATTGTGCTGTATAGTAAAGACCCATTTCCATCCAACGAACTTCTTGTTTGGTGGTGAAGTGACAAGTTCTCATATCTCATTTTCTGACAAGGCCTTCATTTCTTCAATCATAGCTTGCTTCCATTTAGTATCTGCAAAAGCTTCCCTCCAATTCTGGGGAATAGACACAGAAGAAATAGACAAGGCAAAGGCTCTATTGGAGGAGACAAAATTAGATAGGTGTTTGGTGGTGCAAGATCCGACTTCTTTTTTATGAGCAATAGTTTTATATAAATCGTTAGAAAATGTAGACAACTCACCAGTAAAAGAAGGTTCAGCTTCGGTAGATTGTATAATGGCTTCTTCTGCTCTATTTTTCCTTATGTAAGTTTTCAAAGAAGGCCTATCCAAAACGTCCAATATTTTCCCCCTGAGTTCTTTCTCCAATTTCACATTCCCCTGTGACAATGTCATCAAGAGGTCCGATAAAGGAACTAGGTAGAATCACCTCTTCCTCCTTACTACTCTCCCCTAAATAGGTGATGAGGTAATACTGAAATAGGGCTCAGATTCTTGAAAGGTAACATCCATGCTAACAGAATATCTCCTAGAGGGAGGATGATAACATTTGCAACCTTTCTGTATCAGAGAATACCCAATGAAAACACACTTTACAGGTTTAGGATCAAGTTTCCCAGAATTTCTAGTGTGGACAGTGCAAAAACACTCAAAGACCTTCGAGGAACAGTATATTCATTCTTACTGTTAAAGCTTCAGTAGGACTTTCAATTTGAGGGGTTTAAGTGACATTCTATTGATAAGATAGGCAACTGCTAGAAAAGCATCCCCACAGTAAGGTTTTGGTAGATGCATGGTGAACACAAGATATCTTGCTACATCTAACAGAAGCCTATTTTTTCTTTCAGCAATCCCATTTTGTGCATAGTGTAAGAACAACTAGTTTGGTGAATTTTCCCATTGGAATCCAAATACGCACCAAATCTTTTATCCATGTATTTGTTGCCATTGTCAGTTCTCAATATTTTTATTTTAGCATCAAAATGAATGCAAATCATCTTATGAAATAACTAAAAACAAGAGAAAACTTCACTTTTGGCTTTTAACAAATATATCCAAGTCATCCGAGTGCAGCAATCAATTAAAGTAACAAACCATCGATTACTAGACAAAGAAATAGTTTGGGTAGGATCCATACATCAGTATGACTAGTCATAAACAGGATTGTGATTCTATTGTCACTCACAAGATAAAATTTCTTAGTATGCGTAGCATATTCACGTGCATCACAGAATAAAGATTCAAATTGAGTCTTTAAAAATAAATCGGAATATAATTTCTTCAAAACAAAGAATGACGGGTGTCCTAACCGTCTATGCCATTGTATTATTTCTTGGGTGACATCCTTATATTCCCCCAAAAAGGCTTGACCAGAGTTTTGAGTCGCATCTAATATATACAAGTCAATATGAAATCTACTACTACCAATCATTTTTCTTGTTTGAAGATCCTGAAAAATACAATAACCGGGAAAGAATTCGATTTTACAGTTTAGAACTTTGGTGATGGCACTAACAAATAAAAGATTGATAAGGAACTCAGGGACATGGAGTATGGATGATAGTTTAATATCAGGAGTATGGATGATAGTTTAATATCAGGAGTACAAACGACAAAACATATTCTAGAGATAGGTGTTAAAGAACAATTGGCTATTTTAACATTATCTTTGTTGGGAGACGGAGAATAATTTGAATGCATTTAGAAGAGCTTGTCATGTGTCTATTTGGACCAGAATTGACAATCCAAGAATTAAAGTTATCACCAATGTCAGTACCTGATTCCACATGATTGGATGTGGCAACATTAGTGGAGTCAAGTTTTGCTAGGAGGCGATAGAGAAACTGAATTTCATCTGAAGACAAGATTCTCCAAAAATTGTCTCCTTGAATGTCTCCGTATTTCAAACAAATCAGAAGGAAATCAGAAGGAATTTGTGGTGCAGACAAGTAACAAGAGAGATAAAACTCGACCTCTTTGATAGTGCTGTGAGGGAGATAATTCACCTAAAAAAAGCAGCAATGGATCTGATACCATGTAGATTTTGAGAAAGAAGAAAAGGCTTTTTGTATTTCTGTGTATGTTTACATCTCATGAGCAAGAGAATTTATACAAAGCTCCTAATGCTAATTAAGGAAATAAAAAATCTATACAATCAATACAACTATCAAATCATATCTCCTAAATATAATCAAATCTCCTGAAATCATGCTAACCAACACTCCAAAATCAAGTCTCTTCAAATCACGCTTATCAATATCTTTTCCATAGAAGTCTACGAAAGTAAAATAGCCAAAGATACAATTGTAGACTCATAGCCTTTTACTTTTAAAAAGATACTCCCTCCGATCCAAAATAAGTACTTTTGGCCTTTTTGTGGTCCAAAATAAGTGATATTTACATATTTCAATAATGAATTATTTATTTTTTTCCTACATTGTCCTTAGTATAAATAGTGTTGGAGTATGTATTAGGAGTATTTATGTGAAGAGATAGTAAACTTTAACATAATTAATTTTATTGCTAATTAATGTTAAAAGTTAAATTTCTTAATCAGTGTGAAAACATCTAAAAAATCACTTATTGTGGACGAAAAGTATATTTTAAATGATATCTTGTATATCCAATTTTAGTACAATAAGCAAACACAAAACAAGAAATAAATTCCTACATATTAATTCATGTATATTACTAATCCATATATAACTTGTTTTGGAACTAAACGACCCCAAGGTATATATGGAAGACATATGGTAATGCCCCAAATCTAATTACTGTAACCCTCAATAATGATTCATCTGCATTAAGTTTGTGATGTCCACCGAATAAATTTGGTAAATGTTTTATTCTCCCATTTTAGACCATTAATCAAAGCACTAAATTGGATAGCACTTGGGACCACTTGGGGAGATAAAGTCTATGTTATTGTTTCGAAGATATCATTGTTTCTATCCAATCATAAATGCCATAGAATATATAAAGGAGAGTAGAGTGCTCCAATATATTATGGGTTGAATTATTGCTAAAGCAAGTATTTGTTCTTGATCCATTATATGGATAATTATTATTTATATGGTCAAAACAGCCGATAGGGTAGAATAGGAAAAGCTTCAATTAAGAAGATTATTAATGTCTCTCTGAACATAACCTGACTTTTCATTGTTTCGAGAATAATAGCAAACAACATACTGTATTCTTTTATACCACGGAAATGTTCATACTTCGGGCTTATGCAAGCCTTAACATAGTAGTAATTGGGGCTTAAAATTCAAGTGCAGATAAAGGTCGTCTGCTTGATAAGGTCTAAGTGCTTGCTCCAGCAGATCGCTGCTTCTGGAAAATCTCTTTAACTTTGAAGAGCGTTGCATGTATTTCATCAAAATGAGGTGCTGTTGCACTCTTTACATCATCAATCCACTTCAAAACATTCTTGTGTGGACTTAATATCCTGTCATGATCCTTCTCATCAACAACCTGTATATGAAAAGAGAGATTCCATAAGACCTCATCGCCACATACATGGATCCCGCTAAGCCTAGCGACATGTAGCATACAAACATACCTTTTTATAACAACATTGCTATATAACATACATGTTTTTATGGAACAATTATCAATTATAATGCTATTCTCTAAAACATCGCTTCGCTATAAGCGCCAAAAAGATCCGGAACAAATGAGATTGTTATGGAGAAGTCTAACTGTACGATTGAAAAGTGCATGCTCCAAGATGATGGTACGATGAGATAACGTAAGGTTATGCAAGTGAATGTGTAATAATTGCATACGTTTTGAATTGTAAGTAGAAAAAACTGCAACATCACAAACAAGAAGCATCTCTATACCTCAAGTTGCATAATCTCACAGACTAAGTTAAGATCAGCAATGGAAGGTTGGGAATTTCCAAGCAAAAAGCTTCCATCTTTCTGCAGCCAAAAGGTATCAATCTTTGCAAGTGATGCTGAAAGGAGTTTCTCACCTTCTGCCGCTGCTTGTGGATTCAAAGGCAACCCAAGTGCAGGTGCCAGTGTAGAATTAAGGACATAGCCAACTGTAAAACAGAAGCTTTATCAGAGAAACAAAAGCACATGCTGTCCAATAACAAAAGAAGAACATTGCAGTGGTACTTATGAGGTACCAGGCTTGCAGCAATTTTGAGACCATTAGCAAAGTATTTAGCGAGTTGCACATCCTTCATTTTGTTAATGCAAACCAATTCCTATATTTGTTAAAAATCCCAATATCCCTTCAGAATCTTATTCAATTACTCTGTGCCCTTCTGTGAACAATAAATTAAACCAAAGCTAGATATTACTAGAATATTCTAGACTATTCTAAAATAGTCTAGAATGAGCTAGAATGTTCTAGAAGGTTCGAGAACATTATGGAGTTCTCTGGAATATTCTAGAAGATGGTAGAAACTCTTTTATGTATAGTAGAGAATGTGACAATATTCTAGAGTAGTGGAATATCCTAGAACATATGAGAATAGGTAGATATGAATATTGTTTGGGATACTTATATGGAATATTCTAGAATGTCGTAGAACATGGAGGTTGATGCCTATATATAGGGGAAGACCTCCTCATTTGTAGGATGTACAAAAAAAGTGTGAGCCCAAGTGTGTACCAAAGTGATCCCTCGTGTAATAAAAGTTGAAGAATTACAAAAGTCTCTCTCCATATAGCTACATATATTAAACCTTCCAAACTACCTCCATTTCTTCATTTATCAACTAAACAAAATCTCTTTCCTTCTTACATTTAAAGGTCTTCTATCTTTAAATTGTTCTTCTACATCTGGTATCAGAGCCATTGGTTCGTTAGGAGGGTGATTCATTAACTATGGCAGGAAAGAATATCGTGTGCATGGTTCCCAAGTTGACGGGGAAACAAAATTACAACTTTTGGAGGATTCAGATGGAGACACATCTGAAGGCGTATAATTTGTTAAAATATACGCGAGAAGAACTGGAGGAAGGTGCCGAAGAGAATGAAATAAGGCGTGATAGTATGGCCTTGTCCCAAATACACCAGGCCATCGATATGTCTGTGTTTGGCAAAATTTCCACAGCCCAAACAACAAAACAGGCTTGGGATATTTTGGCCAAAGCATATCGTGGAGTTGATAAGGTCCAAAAGAATAATTTGATGGCGCTAAAAAGGAAGTTCAAGCTTGCCACGATGGAGAAGTCAGAGACAGTTGAGGGATACTTTTCGAGGTTGACGGAGATCAAGAATGAGATGGAGCTCAATGGTCATACCCTCAGCGATGAGACATTCGTTGAAAAGGTACTTAATACTTTACCTATGAAGTTTGATCATATTGTGGCAGTAATTCAAGAGACCAAGGATCTTTCAACTTTAAGTACCGAGGAGCTTCTGGGCTCATTAATTCTTCATGAGAATAGAATTAATGGGAAATTAGAAGAGTCACTGGAGAAAGATCCGGCAGAGAAGGCATTGCAGGCACATACTAAAGTTAAAGAGAGAGGAGAATCTTCTAATGTGGCGGAAACTAGAGGACATGGTTTCCGAGGCATAGGTCGTGGAGGCACCGGCAACTATCGTGGCCGTGGAAGAGGTAATCATCATTTCCAGCCAAGAGGAAATTACAACAATCCAGGTCAGCAAAAACCTCCCCTTAAATGCTATAACTGCGGTAAATTGGGTCATTATGCTAAAGATTGTTGGAGTAAAAGAACTGAAAATAAACAAGTTCATGCTCGAGTAGCTGAGGATGAAGGGGATAAAAGTGAAACCATTTTTTACTCCGCATCTATGACTGCTGCTAGTGAAGAAACTAACAATGATGTCTGGTACGTTGACTCCGGATGTAGTAATCATATGTGCGGTAAGAAGGAGATATTTGTTGATTTGGACGAGTCTTTTAAATCCACGGTTAAATTTGGAAATAATCAAGTTATGCAAGTTGTCGGGAAAGGGAGAATACCGGTCACTATGGAGAATGGGCTTGAGTGCTCCATAAAAGATGTTTACTACGTGCCTAACCTGCTGCATAATTTGTTGAGCTTGGGTCAGCTCCAACACAATGGATATGAAGTGCATTTCAGTAATGATATATGCACTATAAGAGACAAGAGTATGAAAATTATAGCCAAGGTAAGTATGACCAAAAATCGGATGTTTCCAGTAACTTTCAACTACGGTCACTTACCCTGCTATAATTCAATTGCTCTTGATGATACTTGGTTATGGCACATGAGGTTTGGCCACTTTAATTTCGGCGGTTTACAATATCTTGTGAAGAATAAGATGGTGTCAGGTTTGCCTTCACTTGACTTTGCTCCAAGACAGTGTGAAGCATGCATTTTTGGGAAGAAGCATAGAGAGCCATTTCCCAAAGGCAAAGCTTGGAGAGCAAAACACCCATTGCAGCTGATACATTCTGATTTGTGCTCGGTGGAAGTTCCTTCGCTCGGTGAAAGTAAGTACATCATTACTTTTATTGATGATTTCAGTAGAAAAGCATGGGTGTATTTGCTGAAAAATAAGTCTGAAGGTTGTGACACATTCAAAAGCTTCAAAACATATGTTGAAAAACAAAGTGGTCATTTTATAAAGACCTTGAGAACAGATCGAGGCACAGAATACACTGTGTGCGATGATTTTTTGAAGAAGCATGGGATTCAACATCAGTTGACTGCAAGGTACACTCCTCAACAAAATGGAGTTGCGGAAAGAAAGAACGGGACTGTGATGGATATGGTGCGGTCAATGCTAGCAACAAAACAGCTGCCTAAAGAATTCTGGGCTGAAGTTGTCTCTACTGCAATTTACATATTAAACAGGTGCCCTACGAGAAGCAACCATGGAAAAACACCTTATGAGGTATGGACAGGTAGAAAACCAAATATTTCTCATTTACGAATATTTGGTTGTCTTGCCTATGCGCATATACCCGATCCACTGCGAAAGAAGCTTGACGAGAAAGCAGAAAAGAGCATATTTGTTGGCTACAGTCGACAGACAAAAGGGTACAAGCTATATAATCCAGACAGCAAAAAGGTTATTGTCAGTAGAGATGTCACCTTTGATGAACATGGAGCATGGGATTAGAAGAAAAAAGCAGTTGAGCCATCTCAACCTCCAACACCATCATATCTTGATGACGAGGAGCATGATGAACCTGCGCAACAACAGTCTCCCTCAGAAATACTACCAATACAGCATGGTCGATCACAGAGGCAACGACGTCTACCGGCTCATTTGGAGGATTACGTTGTCGGTAATGATGTTGATACTCTAACTGACGAAGACATTTTGAACTTTGCCTTGTTTTCAGATTGCGATCCTGTGGATTTCAAGGATGCAATTGAAGAAGAACGTTGGGTGAAAGCAATGGAGGAGGAAATCCATTCTATTGAGAAGAATGATACTTGGGAGCTTACCGACCTTCCAAGAGGAAAGAAACCCATTGGAGTAAAGTGGGTATACAAAACAAAGTACAGACCAACGGGAGAAGTCGACAGATACAAAGCAAGGTTAGTTGTCAAAGGCTATAAGCAAAAACTTGGAATTGACTATTTCAAGGTATTTGCTCCTGTTGCTAGACTAGACACAATTCGTTTGATAATTTCTCTAGCTGCTCAAAATAACTGGAGAATTTATCAAATGGACGTTAAGTCAGCCTTCCTAAATGGTGTTCTTGAAGAAGAGGTCTATGTGGAGCAGCCCCCTGGCTTTGTTAAAAGGGGTAATGAAAACAAGGTCTACAAGTTAAAGAGAGCTCTATATGGTTTGAAGCAGGCTCCAAGAGCGTGGTACACACTCATCGACACCTTTTTCGTTGAAAGCGGTTTTCAAAGATGTGCTTATGAGCACACACTATATGTGAAGACTTCCAATGCTGGCGATGTTATGATTGTCTGTTTGTATGTGGATGATTTGATCTTCACAGTACATAATGAGAAGATGATGGCGGATTTCAGGGAGGCTATGATCCATCAGTTTGAGATGACCGATTTGGGTCTTATGTCATATTTTCTTGGGATTGAAGTTTCTCAATCAGATAAGGGAATCTTCATATCTCAAAGAAAGTATGTTGGAGACATTTTGAAGAAATTTAAGATGGATGGTGCGAATCCCATTGCGACCCCAGCTGAAGAAAGATTGAGGCTGACGAAGGATGGAACAGGTGATCTTGTGAATCCATCCTACTTTAAGAGCTTGGTTGGAAGCTTGAGGTACTTGACCTCAACAAGACCCGACATTGCTTACAGTGTTGGCGTAATAAGCCTATTCATGGAAAAGCCACGCCAATCACACTTACAAGCGGCTAAGAGAATTTTGAGATACATTAAAGGAACTCAAGGAGATGGAATCTGCTATCCTAGAGGTGAGTCACTTGAACTTCTTGGATACACCGACAGTGATTGGGCTGGTGATAGGATCGAGAGAAAAAGTACTTCCGGCTATGCATTCTTCACTGGTTCGGGTGTGTTTTCTTGGAGTTCAAAGAAACAACCAGTGATAGCATTATACACTGCTGAAGCCGAGCACATTACTGCATCAAATGCTGCTACACAGGCGGTATGGTTGAGAAGAATGCTCAGGTTTCTTCAACACAAACATGATGGTCCAACCACGATATTTTGTGACAACCAATCAGCAATCAAGTTGGCGAAGAATCCAGTAGTTCATGGTCGCAGCAAACACATTGATATCAAATATCATTTCATTCGGGAAATGGTACGAGAAAATGAGATCCAAATTGGCTACTGCAGAACTGGTGAACAGGTGGCAGATATTTTCACCAAGGCATTGAAGATGGAGACTTTTCTGAAGATGAAAAAGTTATTAGGGATGACCACCTACGAGGCTTTGGTTCAAGGGAGGCAATGTGAACAATAAATTAAACCAAAGCTAGATATTACTAGAATATTCTAGACTATTCTAAAATAGTCTAGAATAAGCTAGAATGTTCTAGAAGGTTTGAGAACATTATGGAGTTCTCTGGAATATTCTAGAAGATGATAGAAACTCTTTTATGTATAGTACAGAATGTGAGAATATTCTAGAGTAGTGGAATATCCTAAAACATATAAGAATAGGTAGATATGAATATTGTTTAGGATACTTATATGGAATATTCTAGAAAGTCGTAGAACATGGAGGTTGATGCCTATAAATAGGGGAAGACCTCCTTATTTGTAGGATGTACAAAAAAAGTGTGAGCCCAAGTGTGTACCAAAGTGATCCCTTGTGTAATAAAAGTTGAAGAATTACAAAAGTCTCTCTCCATATAGCTATATATATTAAACCTTCCAAACTACCTTCATTTCTTCATTTATCAACTAAACAAAATCTCTTTCCTTCTTACATTTAAAGGTCTTCTATCTTTAAATTGTTCTTCTATACCTTCCTTTCCCAATTTCTCAGAAATTAAAAAACTCATATTAAATTGACCAAAGTCCAAACCTCACTTTGTAGGACTATACTGGGTAGTTATAGTAAATTGACCAAAGGAAGGAACAAATAGGAACAAAACCAATCTTCAACATAAACTCAAAGCACCTGAACCACGGCGTAAGTTAGAGTGGTGCCAATCCAGGACAGATTCGATTTTTGCTCTTTTCTGCAGGTCACTTGGATACCTTAATATAAAGCATAAAACAGTGAGAATTGCAGATTATACACGTATGGACTACAGTCAAGTCCCGGTATACTAAGCTGTCCCGCTATGCGTGGACTCCGAGGAAGGACGGGACCACCAGGATCTATTGTACACAGTCTTGCATTTCTGCAATAGGCTGTTTCCTCGGCTCGAATTCATGACCTCATGATCACATGGAGGCAAGCATTTACATTAAAAGAAACTTACTGGTAAACAAGAATTGTAAATTAAGAATAAGTGGACAAAAGTAAATGTACCAATGATCAGCAACTTCAGGAAATGCAGAAGCTAGATATCTTAGAATTGCATGACTGCAAAGAACAGAAAATTTGTGAATCAGTTTTTAAAAATTAGTATAAACAAAAGATAAACTACATCACTGGAATTGTTAAATAATTTTCAATCAGAAAGGCAAGATAAAATTTAATATGATTATAAAAACTTCTCATTAAAGTAGAGTTGTAATTTTAAGTTAATTATTACCAAATTTAGAAAGGGTTCATTGTGGAACGGACCAAAGAACGGAGGGAGTATCACTTAAAGAAACTTGTAGTGCACATAATTTAAATCAATATGCTTACTAAAAACAATTTAAAAAAAAGGGGAAGTATATGCATACACATAATTCTGCTTGCAGCCGTCGTTGTTGTTAAAGAAAGGACAAATTTCTTAAACTAAACATAGAAATCCCTCTATCTTCCATTAAGGGAAGAGGTTGTAGACCTAAAAATGGACAACAGGAATCAACTAGCAATAACAATACAAGGCACATCCCGCAACCGCGTCTTTTCACTCTTTTGAGATTGCAGGTAAACCTTTTAATAAATATTAATTTATTAATACAATAAAAATGATTGAACGTACTATCATAAGTTAAAATTCACTGACCTGTGTAAAAAAAATATTTTAGATTATTTGATTATTACTTAAAATCCTATCAAGTAAGTTACATAAGAAAATTACCTCTCGAAAAGCTTAAACGATCCATGAACTATGGCTGGAACTTGCTTCATGGGATTAATTTCTGCATATGAAATTAGAGTAATAATGAAAAATAAAATCCAAAGAGAAGATAAAACATTATCTATAAGTGAGTGAAAAAGAACCTGCAAATTCAGGAGAGCGATGTTGGCCTTTGGAAAGTTCAATAGGGACCTCCTCAAATTCAATTCCATTTAATCTTAAAAAACCAAAACACATAATATAATCAGATTATGATGATTCAGAGAAAAGTAATCAAAGTTTTAGATTCTAATTAAATAAAAGAAGTCAGCTATGATCTGAGAGTAGAATTAGAAAGTTACTTGCAGAAAATAAGAAGAGCACGAGAAGGCTGAGACAAGCGATCTACATAAACTTTGAGCGACATCTCTAAATTGATTGATACTTTACTGTGAATTGTGAAGAATGGAGAATGGCCGCGTATTTAAAGCCTTTTCGTATTCCGACTGCTGGGGAGTTGAAGAATCGCCAACAACAGTTCTGACACGTGCCAGCTAATTGGGACCCATTTAATCAAATTTAATTTACCAGTCTGTTCTTATACCAAACTTAACTGTATGGAGGGGGAATTGGGCGGATTTAGCAACTGCACCGGCAAATAAGAGAACAGCATATAAAGTAACAAATAAAAAATTGACTTCACTATTATAAATCAAGTTATTAAATATTTCGAATAAATTCCTAAATTCGAAACTCCCTATTATCCAATAAAACCCTAAAATTCCTAATAATAAACCAAATTCCCTACACGATTAGTTACAAACGCTTTTTGACAAGCATTTGCCGCAACAGGTCGTGTAAACCAAAATCCTATTAATAGATAGGAACATAGCCCAACCAATTCCCAAAAATATAAATTTGTATCAAATTCGAAATAGCAGGGGTGGATGTCGGTCGTTTCGATTTCGGTTTGGTTTTGTACATTATTAATTTTGCTTATTGATTATCGGTTTACAGATATCATAATTTGATAACTAAATCGATAAGATATTGGTTATCGGTTATATATCGTTATTGGTTCGGTTATCGGTTTATCCGGGTTTATCCAATCAGATAAAACAACTAAAACAATTTACAATATATAAAACAAAGAAATGAAACTGTGCAGTATCTAAAAAATTTTGTAATATAGAAAATAAAGAATGAGTTATTTCTTAACGAAAGCAATATATAAAACCAAACTCCACTAAAGACATGTAAATGAGTACAAATTTATCTCCAAATAGGCAGATTACAGTGAAAAATCTAATTCAAAGTAATAAATTTATAAGATTTTTAATTGGAGGCTAATATCGGGGTGCTGGGCGTTGCTCTTCTTATTGAGTTATCGGCTTTTGCATAATAACAAAAATGCAAATCGAGCCCGAATTGATAACCCAATAAAAAAATATTTAACTCGTTATCGAACCGTTTACCCAATAACCCAATACCGATAAACCCAATAAAGAATTAGCGGTTCGAATTATCGATTTTACTCGATATATGCCCACCCCTATAAGATGGTAAGGGTTTTCGAATATTGAACTATGAATATTCCCGAATTTGGTGTATTAGTAATGTATGGATTAGCTATGTTGAGATTAATTATACTGAATTATTTTGGGAATGTTTTGAAAACCGCCCAATAATTGAAATTGATGTAATTGCTATGATAGTAATTATAAAGCATAGTAATTACATAATATAGTAATTGTGATTACCTATTTTTTTATCATAATATAATTATAATGTAATTACAAGTTATTGTTTGGTTGTACAAGTAAAATTATATAGCTACAATAAACTATAAATGAAGTATATCAAACTTTAAAAGTTACTATATAAATGTATACCTATAAGTAATTATTTATAAGAATAAATGATATTAGACTTGGTATTTAGGATGTAATATTTTTTCGTAAATATACATTAATTAGTAATCATATATTTATAGCTAATATTATAAAGATAATTACTTCTAAATTGTTAATATTTTCTTTAATTAATTATACAAATTAAAAAAATATATTTTGTAAGAACATCATGGAATGTATGTTTGACAAATAAATTAGCATTTATAAATATAAAACATAACATTATTCAAATGTTCGAAGCTAACTAAAAAAATAAACATGAAATCTGAAATAACAAATCAATACTGCTAAAATAGGTAAACTGGAACCATAAATAAAACTGAATTAAAACTAAAAGAACTAATATATGTCAAATTCCAAATAATAAAAATAAGTTCCAATACAACCTAAGATTAGCAAACATACGTTTATAACCTCATTTAACAATAAAACTCTACTTTTATGATATCACTCATTATATATCAAGTTTGTTCATGACTCATTATTTCTAATGCTAGGCGTAATTTCAAAAACTAATATAATAACGCAGTTATGCTAAATAAAAAATAAAACAAATAAAAAATAAAATATACAAGCAATTACGTATAGTCACAAAAAGTAAAGGCAGAGAAAGATAAATACTATACAAAGAAAAATATTTTTTAAAATTTATAAAGAAAATACGTATTCATACCATAATAAAATGAATCTTCTTATAGAAATAGAACAAAAAATCAAGAGCTTCGAGATGACTGAGAAGATTGACTCAAGAACCAATTTCATTCTGAGCTCCATTGTAGAATTCGGACCTAACCATTAAGTAAGAAGTGATGGGAACGACGGAACTTTGTAAAGTAAAAACTAAAACTAAAATAATCAAAACAATGGAAATAATGAAAACTTATAAATTAAAAATAAAAAAAAGGAAAGAAATAAAAAAGTAACACTGTAATTGTAACTATCACAAATTTTTGGTTTCACCTTGAGAATTGGACAATGTAATATTTTTACAATTACATTCAGTTATATTCTGACTAAATAATTACTTGGCTACACAAATACACCAAATTGTGTAACTATTCTTAATTACATCCAAATTAAATATTTAGGTGGCTTTTCAAACAGACTCTTAATAAAATTCTTAATACAAATATAAAATTTTAATTAAAATTATTGAGTTCGGTCGAAGGTTCAACTCCGACCCTTTCCTCAAATACGCTATTTTAATCTCCATTGCAAGATTCCATCAAAATTATTTGATCAAGAGTGATAGTGAGAATTATCGTGTGAACGGATCTTTTTCTTTTTATCTATATGTCTAGATGAAATCGATGGATTATAATAAGCAGCGAAAGCAATCTCAGTATTAAAATCACATGTAATCTAGACAACTAGCATAAACGAGATTTCACGGGTTACCTCTTGAAGCGTGAACATATCTCTTCTACCATGTGAGCCTTCAGTTCCATAAACATTTCAATGGAATCTCCATCACCCGCATAATCGTGATCCTCCAACGTTTCACGGTCTTCTACTGTGTTACCCAAATAATAACCGGAAATAGCAATTTTGTGTGGGCGAAATTTCTAGGAAAACTTGGCTGAAAATTTCAGCCATCATCTCTTTTTTTTTTTTTTATTTAGGCACAGTAGAGACCACCAAATTTAATTAACAAGGCTTTAAATTATGGAATTAATTTATAATTTTTGAATTAATATGTACCATAGTTATTTACGAATTATTTCACTAAAAATTCATACTTGCACTCCTTATTCAATTTCGAAATTCATCCATTAAATCCTCTTTAATTCCCCATGTTAAGATTCAGATACGAATCAATTAAATTAAATTACTGACGATTTAATTTATTGATTATTTCCTTTAGACTTTCGCTTAACTTATTTCATGTGTCGGATACAAAATCCACCCGGCCGGGTTTACACATAAAAACTTATAAGCTTTCATAAAGGTGTATCATCAATCTCTAAACCGAGACATGGATTCCATCAACTAACTATTACTTCGCTAATGTAAATTATTATTATCTAATTTACCAGGCATATTGACCCACGAAAGAATCTCGCCTTTTATTAAATCAAAACAATAATACTATACACAACTAATAATAATTATATCAAGATTAAGAGTATAAGTACATTTAATGGCTAGAGAGTTTATTTTATTAAGTCAATATAAAATACTTATCTCTAACTCGTCCGTTCAATACATACAAAATATACTAGCACAAGAAGTTGGAATTAAACCATTCTCATAATCAAGATAAATTATATTTAATCTTGTGCAACAATCATTCCTGATGGTTTGTCCAATTCCATCATTAGATTGTGAACTCAAACTTTATACTTATAAGAACCGCTAAACTCTATACACTAAATCATCTACTATATAAGCAAAAGACACGGACTATTATATGATCTATTTAAAACTTTATTAAAACTGAATAAACAATTATTTCATAATAAATACTATATCTAAACTAAACTCATGGTTAATAGTATATATCCCAACAATCTCCCACTTAGACTTTTAACCATAATAATTATTAGAATATACTATATCCAAATGCATGATTAATAGTATGTGCCCCAACAATCTCCCAGTTAGACTCATAACCATGCATCTACAACTTTCTCAGGCATTCTTTTACATGACTATTAAAAGTCTTCACCAAATGAGGTTTTGTTAAATAATATTGCCAAGTTATATCTGAGCAATATTTTTCCAGTAGTGCTTTGTCGTAACTATCTAGTTTGGTATTAAACTCTTCAGGGATCCTGTTACCGAAACTATCCCAAGAATCTATACTGAGCTATGATTTTATTTAGCTTTCTCCCACTACAACGAAGTACTACTAATATTACCTTCATTACCTCACGGCATTGAAACTGTAGTGTTCAATGTTCAAACATCACTCTCATTCGATAAAGGCATATCATGTCTATTAACGTTCTCCCACTATTTAAATGCAATGGAACGCCAATTCTGACGTGTGGGTTTTGATGTTCTTGAACATCTAGTTATTTCTTTACCCATTTCTTGTAAAATAATTTACTTCTAGGAACATATTTTATTAAACAGTCCTTATCTAGAAAAACGCAATTGTTTTAATAATTGCCTTATTTTTTTTAGGACAATAAAATAAAACTTCATTCTTTTTCTTGGATATTCGATAAACATGCACCTATCCATTCTTAGTTCCAATTTACATATCTGCTTTCCCTTTCAGCACATATGTGGGACAATCCTATATCTGAATATGCCACAGACCGAGCTTACATTTAGTCCACATTTCAATAGGTGTCCCAGGTACAAACTTAGAAGAAACTAAATTCAGAATGTAATTTGCAGTTTTCAGGAAATATTCCAAAAACAAATTGTTGAAACACGTTCTCAAGGCACTAAAGTAAACGTGTGTTCATATTTGTATATTTTGATAAATGCAAACGATGCGCAATTGACATATGACGAGGTCCAAGCACAAGCGCGCAAATGTCACGTAACGAAGTTCAAGCACAAGACAAACAAAGATCAAGATTAAACAAAGTAATACATGAGTCGCTCTTTAATTGTGATATTGATCCGACAATTTAACTCAAGACTTGGCTTCTCTCGTAAAAATATTTTTATCAAATCATGCATATCTAATTTAGAGCAAAATGATTTTAAACATGCCTCTAAAATCTGGACAAAGATAACCGATTATGTACTTATGATAATTGATTATGTTAAGGTAGCTGCAAGAAAATCGATTGTGTACCTTATGACAATCGATTGTGTTGAGGCACTGTCCATCAGATGTTTGAAATATGCATGACAATCGATTGTGTACCTTATGACAATTGATTGTGTTGAGACAGTGTCCATCAGATTTTTCAAAGCTACAAAATAATCGATTGTGAACCCTATGACAATCGATTGTGTTGAGGCAGTGTCAATTAGATTTTTCAAGACTAAAAAATAATCGATTGTCCATATAGCATAATCGATTATGTAATTGACCGTTGCCAAAATATTTTCAAACTCCATCAGATAATCGACTATAGGATTTTGATAATCGATTGTTTGAAGTAAAATCTGAAAAAGATTTTTTGAACGTTGCCAAGTAATCGATTGTATATTTCTGATAATCGATTGTTTGAAGTAAAATCTGAAAAAGATTTTTTGAACGTTGCCAAGTAATCGATTGTTTATCTCTGATAATCGATTGTTTTAAGTAAAATCTGGAAATGATTTTTTGAACGTTGCCAGTAATCGATTATACGTCTTAGATAATCGATTATGCTGCGTAAAATCTGGGAATGATTTTTTGAACGATTGGAAAACAATCGATTGTGCCAATTAGACAATCGATTGTCGTAGCACAAAATCAGCAATTCTTAATTGGCAATTAGGCAACGGTTATGCATGCTTTTGACACTATAAATACATCTTCAAATCAGTCTTCTAAACACAACAACTGATCATATTATTGCTAAAGCTTGCATACTCTCTTATTCATCATTTTCTATTCATTACATAAGTTTTTGAGAGCCAAATTCTTGACAAAAGTTGTTGCGTTCTTGAGCGTATTTATTTTACTCATATCTACTCTTAAGGAGAGTCTTGTTTTGAGTGCAAAGTGTTTTTATACACTTGAAGGGAAGTGTTAATCCCTTGTATTGTAAGAAGGAACGTTGTGATTCCTGTGGTTGAAGTCTTGAAGTGTTGTATCTTCGAGCAAAGGTTGTTGAGGCTTGTGTGACTCAAGTTCTTAGTTTGTAACGGTTTCTTAAGCACCCGTAAGCTTAACGAAGTTAGTGGAAATCTCGAGAGAGTCTCTCGGGGACTGGACTAGCCACGGGTTGTGGTGAACCAGGATAACATCACCCCCCCTCTAGCGTTAAGCGTATATTCTAACAATTGGTATCAGAGCCCAACTCTCTGAAAAAGTTAACCGTTTGAGAGAAATAATCCATGGCTTCTACTCGTGATTCTTTTGTAGGAATAGGTGAAGGACAATGCTCCACCCGACCACCACTATTCGATGGCACAAACTATACGTACTGGAAGGAAAGGATGAGAATATTCATTCAATCGAATAATTTTCATCTGTGGAAGGTTATAATGAAGGGAGAACAAATTCCAACCAAAAAGGTTGAAAATGAATGGGTTCCAAAATCCGAAGATGAATACGATGTGGATGATATCCGAAAAGTGCAGAACAATGCTAATCCCATCAACTTATTATATTGTGCTGTAAACGCTGATGATTACAGAAAAATATCATGTTGCACAACGGCGAAGCAAATGTGGGATAAGCTGGAAATCACATACGAAGGTACGGACCAGGTAAGAGAGGCTAAAGTTGATTTTCTAACCCATGCATATGAATTGTTTCACATGAAGGAAGGCGAAAGGGTCGATGACATGTTCGAACGATTTTCAAAAATCGTTAATGACTTACATGCTCTTAAGAAGACCTTCACGGATAAGGAACTTGTCCGAAAAATTCTCCGAAGTCTCACTCCGGAATGGCGCTCCAAGGCCGACGCGATTCAAGAGTCTATTGACATTTCAAATGTCACCATCGACAGATTAAGAGGTAATCTTAAAACTTATGAATCTACTATACTTAACCCTCTTGTTAATGATCAAAGGAAACAAAGAATTGCCCTCAAGGCAAGCACAAGCCAACCTCAGAATAACGAGGACGGAGATAACGAGTTCGGACTCGTTATTAAGAGATTTCAAAAGTTCATGCGAAAAGAGTATGAACGAAAAGGCAAACAACAAGGAGATCAAGGAAAGTGCTATGGGTGCGGAGAAATCAGGCACACTAAATCAAATTGCCCAAATGTCAAAAAGGAGAAGAAACCCTTCAAGAAACAACGAGCATACATATCTTGGGGAGGCGACTCCGGAGACGAGTCGAGTGAGGAAGAAGAAGATGAAACCGCAAGTCTCTGTCTCATGGCTCACGAAAACAATCAAGAAGAGGTATGTCAAATTTCTTCCAAAAACTTCTATTCTCTTGAGGAAATGCAAAATGCCTTTGATGAGTTGTATAGTGAATTCATTAAAGCTTCCAAAACTGTTAAGAAAATTAAGGAAAATGCTTCTTTGAAAGAAAAAGATTTTGAAAAACAACTCTCTTTGAAAGAAAAGGATTTGGAAAAGCTGATTTTGGAAAATGAGAAGTTGAAAGAAGAAAACAATTTTTTCGGCAAAAGAAGCGCCGACAAACCCGAGAGTTCTTGTAAAAATTGTACTTCTTGCATGCATCTAAAAGATGAGGTAGAAAGACTTAAGGGCACCTTAGATAAGTTCAATTCTTCTCATAAAAATTTGAATGAAGTTCTTGTTAATTTGAAATCGACCAAACATGGGATAAGTTTTAAAAACGAGCCTAAAGAAAAAGTTGAAGCCAAACCCCAACCACCTAAGGCTCAACCTAGGACAAATAAAACAAATGTTCATCCTAG
The DNA here is from genome assembly GCA_034376525.1 of Nicotiana benthamiana. Classification (NCBI taxonomy): domain Eukaryota; kingdom Viridiplantae; phylum Streptophyta; class Magnoliopsida; order Solanales; family Solanaceae; genus Nicotiana; species Nicotiana benthamiana. The sequence goes on from CM067341.1 coordinate 27,594,573, forward strand.
AGATAACAATCCTAGAATCAACATTCATGCTAGACCAAACACTAGAAGAAACTTTGAACATTTTAGGACACCTAGAAATGGCCTTCAACCTAGAAATAACTATTCTAGAAATGATGCATATCCTAGACCAAACACTAGAAGAAACGTTGAACATTTTAGGACACCTAGAAATGGCTTTCAACCTAGAAATAAATATTCTAGAAATGCTTTATATCCTAGAACAAATAGTAGGAGAAATGATTTTCATGAAATGCGCAATAGTCATATTGTCGAAAATAGAGTAAACAATTTTCGTCCGTCCAACTACTATCAACCTAGACGAATGCATAATCCTAATGTCATTTGTCATTATTGCAATCGAATTGGACATATTGCTCCTTCTTGCTTCACTAGACATAGACACTTAACTGCATGTCAAGCACAACATCGTGCTACATTTAACTCTCAAGGACCCAAAACAGCTTGGGTACCAAAGACTCATTAATTTGTCATGTAGGTATGCTTGAAGGGATCAAGTGTACTTTGGTACCTTGATAGTGGATGCTCCAAACACATGACCGGAGACGAATCCAAGTTCCTTCAACTAGAACACAAGGAAGGAGGAAGCGTTATTTTTGGAGATAACAACAAGGAATAATTTATCGGCATTGGATCGGTCGGTAAGGATGAACCTTCTTCCATTAAGCATATATTGCTAGTTAAAGGTCTAAAACATAATCTCTTGAGCATAAGTCAATTATGTGACAAGGGAAATCTTGTTTTATTTGATTCGGATGAATGCTTAGTTTTTCGCCGTAGCGATTTTAAAATTATCCTTCGTGGTTTTAGAATGGATAACATCTATATGGTTGATCTCGAAAATTCTTCATCTGAGTATGTGAATTGTCTTATGAGCAAAGAAGATGATATGTGGTTATGGCATCGTAGAGTAGATCACATCAACATGCATCTTTTAAACAAATTGGTTTCACAAAATTTAGTTATTGGTCTTCCAAATTTGAAATTTGAAAAAGACTCCATTTGCGATTCTTGTCAAAAAGGGAAGCAAACAAAAGAATCTTTTAAATCGAAAAATATTGTTTCAACTACTAGACCATTGCAACTTCTTCACATGGACCTTTTTGGACCATCTCGCATTGAAAGTCTTGGTAGAAATCGTTATGCTTTTGTTATTGTTGATGATTATTCTAGATTTACATGGACACTATTTCTTGCTCATAAAAGTGAAGCTTTTCATAATTTTAAATGTTTTCTTAAACGTGTTCAAAATGAAAAGGACACAACCGTCACTTCAATAAGAAGTGATCATGGGGGAGAGTTCGATCACAATCTCTTCGCGGCTTTTTGTGACGAACTCGGTATCGAGCACACCTTCTCTGCTCCACGCACACCACAACAAAATGGAGTGGTGGAAAGGAAAAATAGGTGTCTCGAAGAGATGGCTAGAACCATGCTCGATGAGGCTAAGATTCCCAAACATTTTTGGGCGGATGCCGTGAGTACCGGATGCTACGTTTTAAACAGAGTAGTCATAAGGCCAATACTCATGAAAACTCCCTACGAACTCTAGAAGGGAAGGAAACCAAATATCTCCCATCTTAGAGTATTCGGTTGTAAATGTTTTATTCATAACAATGGTAAAGATAATTTGGGAAAGTTTGATGCCAAATCCGATGAAGGAATTTTTATTGGTTATTCTTCACGTAGCAAAGCATATAGAGTATTCAATAATAGAACCGAAACTGTGGAGGAATCCCCTCATATTGTGTTTTCTGAAAATAATGCTCGCTTGGCGAGAAAGGATTCTGGTTTTTAACTTGCAGGTAGTTTAAACTCAATGAGTCCTCAAGACAAAGTACAAGAGGAAACTCCTAAGGAAATTCAAGATGAAATCTTGGAAATTATCGGAGGAAGCGCCACAACTGGAAAAAGAAATGAAACTGCCTAACACGTGGAGGACAATCAAAGACCATCCTCTCGAACAGGTAATTGGCGACATTGAACAACAGGTAAGTACTCGAAACACTCTCAAGAACACCTTAGGACATACTGCTTTTGTTTCTCAAATTGAACCTTCAACCATCTCCGAAGCAATTGGGGATGAATTTTGGACATTGGCAATGCAAGAGGAGCTTAACCAATTCAAATGAAATGACGTTTGGGATTTGGTGCCAAGACCCGAAAATCATACCATAATTGGTACGAAATGGGTTTTTCGAAACAAACTAGATGAAAATGGCATAATCACTAGAAACAAAGCCAGGCTTGTAGCAAAAGGCTATAACCAAGAAGAGGGAATTGACTATGAAGAAACATATGCACCCGTAGCAAGGTTAGAAGCTATTCGTTTATTGCTTGCTTTTGCCTCTTCTATGAATTTCAATTTATATCAAATGGATGTAAAAAGTTCTTTTCTAAATGGTGTTATTCAAGAAGAAGTTTATGTAGAACAACCCCCGGGCTTTGAATATTTTAAATCTCCCAATCATGTTTTCAAACTTAAAAAGGCGCTTTATGGTCTCAAACAAGCTCCCCGAGCTTAGTATGAACGATTGAGCAAATTTCTTTTGGAAAATGAATTCATTAGGGGGAAAGTTGACACCTCTCTATTTGTTAAGCATAAAAACAATGATATTTTATTAGTTCAAATCTATGTGGATGATATTATTTTTGGTGCTACTAACAATGCTTTGTGCAAGGAATTTTCTGATTAAATGACAAGCGAATTTTGAAATGTCTATGATGGGTGAGCTAACCTTCTTTTTGGGGCTGCAAGTAAAGCAAATGAAAGAAGGAACCTTCATTTGTCAAGCTAAATATTGCAAAGAATTGCTAAAACGATTTGAAATGAGCAACGCAAAAGCAATGGCCACTCCCATGAGCACATCCGACCATCTAGACAAAGACGAGAAAGGTAAGGATGTCGACACCAAGAAGTATCAAGGTATGATTGGATCTCTCCTTTATCTTACTGCTAGTAGACCGGACATCATGTTTAGCGTGTGCTTATGCGCTCGTTATCAATCATGTCCTAAGGAGTCTCACCTAACTGCGGTGAAACGGATATTGAAGTATCTTGTTGGTACTGTAAATGTGGGTCTATGGTACCCCAAAGGTTCTTCATGCCAACTTGTTGGCTATTCCGATTCTGATTTCGCTGGATGCAAATTGGACCGCAAGAGCACTAGTGGCACTTGCCATTTGCTCGGTAACTCTCTAGTTTCTTGGTTTAGCAAGAAACAAGTAAGTGTTGCGTTGTCCACAACCGAGGCTGAATATGTAGCCGCGGAGAGTTGTTGCGCTCAAATCCTTTGGATGAAATAGCAACTCTTGGACTATGGCCTAAGTATCGATCATATCCCTCTTAGATGTGATAATACTAGCGCCATATGCTTGACGAAGAACCCCGTTCTTCATTCAAGAACAAAACACATTGAAATTAGGCATCATTTTATAAGAGATCACGTTCTCAAAGGTGATGTCGAAATTGAATTTTTTGAAACCAAAGATCAATTGGCCGACATCTTCACAAAACCTTTAGAGAAAGAGTCCTTCTTCCGAATTCGTAATGAACTCGGGATTCTTGACTCCACATTGATCTGAGTCATGCATTGCATTTTCCCTTTCACATGATTACTAACTTGAGCGTCGGAGGCGTCTAACGTTTTTTTGCAGGTATCGCCCTAAAAGCAGGGGGAATTATTTTTGCTAATGTCAAAAGGGGGAAGAATAAGGGCTATGCACGTAATACTTATTTGCACAAATTGAGGGGGAATTAATATGTTGAGGGGGAACTAATTGCATATATATATATATACTTGTCATGGATCGTCATTATGAATTACCTAATATGCATATCCCGATTAAGGTTTGCCATTATCAAAAAGGGGGAAATTGTTGAAACACGTTCTCAAGGCACTAAACTAAACGTGTGTTCATATTTGTAGGTTTTGGTAAACGACAAACGATGCGCAATTGACATATGACGAGGTCCAAGCACAAGCTCGCAAATGTCACGTAACGAAGTTCAAGCACAAGACAAACAAAGATCAAGATTAAACAAAGTTATACATGAGTCGCTCTTTAATTGTGATCTTGATCCTACAATTTAACTCAAGACTTGGCTTCTCTCGTAAAAATATTTTTATCAAATCATGCGTATCTAATCTAGAGCAAATTGATTTTAAATCATGCATATTTATTTTAGCAAAAGGATTTTTAAACATGCCTCTAAAATCTGGATAAAGATAATCGATTATGTACTTATGATAATCGATTATGTTAAGGTAGCTGCAAGACAATCGATTGTGTACCTTATGACAATCGATTGTGTTGAGGCAGTGTCCATCAGATGTTTGAAATATGCATGACAATCGATTGTGTTGAGACAGTGTCCATCAGATTTTTCAAAGCTACAAAATAATCGATTGTGAACCTTATGACAATCGATTGTGTTGAGGCAGTGTCTATTAGATTTTTCAAGATTGAAAAATAATCGATTGTCCATATAGCATAATCGATTATGTAAATGACCATTGCCAAAATATTTTCAAACTCCGTCAGATAATAGATTATAGGATTTTGATAATCGATTGTTTGAAGTAAAATCTGAAAAAGATTTTTTGAACGTTGCCAAGTAATCGATTGTATATTTCTGATAATCGATAGTTTGAAGTAAAATCTGAAAAAGATTTTTTGAACGTTGCCAAGTAATCGATTGTTTATCTCTGATAATCGATTGTTTTAAGTAAAATCTGGAAATGATTTTTTGAACGTTGCCAGTAATCGATTATACGTCTTAGATAATCGATTATGTTGCGTAAAATCTGGGAATGATTTTTTGAACGGTTGGAAAACAATCGATTGTGCCAAGTAGACAATCGATTGTCGTAGCACAAAATAAGCAATTCTTAATTGGCAATTAGGCAACGGTTATGCATGCTTTTGACACTATAAATACATCTTCAAATCAGTCTTCTAAACACAACAACTGATCATATTATTGCTAAAGCTTGCATACTCTCTTATTCATCATTTTCTATTCATTACATAAGTTTTTGAGAGCCAAATTCTTGACAAAAGTTGTTGCGTTCTTGAGCGTATTTATTTTACTCATATCTACTCTTAAGGAGAGTCTTGTTTTGAGTGCAAAGTGTTTTTATACACTTGAAGGGAAGTGTTAATCCCTTGTATTGTAAGAAGGAACGTTGTGATTCCTTTGGTTGAAGTCTTGAAGTGTTGTATCTTCGAGCAAAGGTTGTTGAGGCTTGTGTGACTCAAGTTCTTAGTTTGTAACGGTTTCTTAAGCACCCGTAAGCTTAACGAAGTTAGTGGAAATCTCGAGAGAGTCTCTCGGGGGCTGGACTAGCCACGGGTTGTGGTGAACCAGGATAACATTGGTGCGTTCGTTCCTTATTATTTACTTATCGCACTTACTTCATTCCTGCAATTTTTAAATTCCGCAAGTTTACGCTGTTTTTTATTATAACGCTATTCATTCCCCCCCCCCCTCTAGCGTTAAGCGTATATTCTAACACAAATAAGGCAAGTTTGAATAACACGTCATTAGTCTATCCATATCCAAAAGAGACTTATTTCTTCTTTCTACCACACCACTCTATTATGGAGTTTACAGTGTAGCCAATCGAGATGTAATCCCTTATTCTGATATATAACAAGAGAACTTTTTAGAGATGTGCTCGCCATTACAATCAAATTGTAGTAACTTACTATATTTCTTTGATGCTCTCCCTTTCAAGTCTTAAAAATCTTGAATTACTTAATTCATTAGACTTACAGTGCATCAAATAAATATATTAATATTTTGAGTAATCATTTATGAACATCAAAAAACACTCAAAATTTATCTCTTACGAGTATGTTTCATACAAATCAAAAAGGATTCATTCTAACTTATCACTAGTTATATTTCCTTTTAAAAGGATACATCTTTTAGTCAAATTTCCTTACAAATAGGATCCACAAGTTGGTAGTGCCTCTACTTTCAATGAACCTTAAGGTCCATCCTTGACCAGCTTGAAATCTTATCGAGATTAATATGACTTAGACAAAAGTGCACAGATAAGTTTTACCCAATTTTGAAGAACATATGAGGTAGACTAATATTGTTCTGTTTAGGAGAGACATCAATATACAATAACAATGTCATGCATTCATGTACCACAACATATAAAATATTTATTAAGCTCAATAACTCAAGAGTTATTCGAAAAATAAAATAAATATCCATCTCTTATTTTGCCCAGAAACCAGAATTAAATTCCTTCTAACAAAAGTACATAATATTGCATCCTTAAAATTAATTCCTTATCACTAATAATCTTTTAACAAGTAATACGATCAGTTGCATCAAAACATTGTGGAGTTGAGATAAAAATATTAAATAGATCATGATAATTCAAAACACTGAATAGTAAAATTCAGACTGCATTCAATATTTATATACATACATGCATCTGGAGTAATAAATTTTGATGAGAAAAGAATCATTCACGCAAAGTATATTATATAATGCAAGAATTATACAATCCAAAAATAAATAGAACCAACTCAGATGGAGAGCATACTATTATTTTCAGTAAATTGTATTAATACAAAAATTTCAAACACACTACACATATATGTCATGCATCTTGAATAGCAATTTCGATGGGAAAAGAACTATTCATGCAACATACATATGCAATGTCAGATTATTCACTCTAATAATTAAAACAGACCCAACTCAGATGGAGAGTATACTGTTAATTTAAGTCAAGTGAACATCATTTTTAATAGCTCTAGTTCCATTGACCCAACATGTATACTCAGATGGAGAGTAAGTACACGATATCAATTACTAGTATTTCACCTAGTGGGCTTATAATAAATTTATCCGATATGGAGAAAGACCTAAAGTCAACACTTAAATTTATTACTCACTTGAAATTAATAGTGAAAGACCATAGAAATATAATTCTATCACCATTTAATCATGATTGTATTTTAGTTACAAAATTGATTTAACCCTTAAACTCAGATGGAGAGATAATATAGGTTATCAATAACTAGTAACTATATCCAGTGAATTCATAATAAATTTATCCGATATGGAGGAAGACCTAATGTCAATGCGTAAATTTACTATCTCACTATAAATAAAAAATAAAGATCATAGGGGTTAATTCCTATCACCACTTTATCACAACCACAAACTTTTCTCTGAGTATTAAGTTCCACAATTTAAAAAAATGCTCAATACCCCATTTCATATCAATCGGAGATCGTTAAAGTCACAATCTGCAAAAGTTACGACTAAATTTAGAAAATTATCATTTTAAGTATTTTTTAAGAATTTAAAATATGACATGTATTCTTTTTTTATCATATATCAATTCATGTCAAATCAACATGTGTTATCATGTTCCAGATTAGACATAAATAAAATGATAGAAAGAATGACTTTTCGTTTGTAAATCACAATTTAATCCGTCAAACCTCCAAAAAACTCATCTAAATGATCCGAATCGTCAAAATACGTTGTGATTCACTGAGTAGCAGTGAGTTCTTCTTAAATAACCGTTTACGATGATCCTACCGAATTTCAGGTCATTTGGAGATCTTGAAATTCATGATCGCCAAAACTTGACAAAATTCGAATAAATTATTTTTGGTGTATTTAGGATTAAATCCATGTAATTTTCATTCTTCATATATACATGTTTCAGATTTAACACAAATATATCCTATATATAAGGAATAATTATTCATATTTATAATGAATTCAATTTAATAAACTGCTTGAAAACCCATCTAAACGACCTCAAAATACAAAACTAACATGATTCACTGCATAGCAATGATTTTTTCTCACTAGACCGTTTTTGATGAACCCACCAAGTTTCAGATCAATCGAAGTCCGTCAAATTCATGACCACCAGCCTGTAACTAAACTTGGAGAATAACCGTTTTAAGTAGTCTCATGAATTAACATAAATATGATATTGATTTTCATTCTCCTTATAATTCCACTATGAGCTCAAGGCATATATTATGTTCTTCCTATTTGTAGGATATATAATATCTCCTTTTGCAATAAATTATCCTTTATTAAACACATAAGAACCTGAGATATAATATTTTCTCCCATTCGCTGAAAACCCCAATATTTCTTCTCATGGGTGGAGTTAGTTTTACTAGTACCCAAAGATAAAACTCTTTTTCTAATTAACAACCTCCACCATTAATGTAGATTTCTAAAGGATAATTTTCACATAGTATATTAAACATATTTCAATGACTCAAATAAATAGACCATTTTGTGGATCCTGCGTATTAATCATAATGCTCAATCCATGAACAGATATAATTTCACATGTACAAATTTACTAAAAATTTTTCATGAGTTCAAATAAACAAACCACTTCAGCGTTAACTATTTATTATTCATAAAATTCTCAATTTACAAGTGAATATATATTTTGCTCATAAAATTATTTTATGGTAGAACATAGCTAAAAAGTCATACTAACAATATAAAAACTGTACAAAATACTGTCATATTTCACTTAATTAGAACCTCCAATCAGAGAACAAAATTCTTCGTCGAAAATCCAAACTAGTAATCACCTAGGGCATGAAAACATAAACTTAAATTTGAGAATTTTTTTTATGCACAAATATGCCAAACGCTCTAATCATTAGTCATCCAGGATATCAAATAGAGAATTTTACTTTCTTACAAAATAATTATATCATCACTCAATATCAATTATACCTTGTAAGACCCAGTCAATAAAATCCTACACATTTATTATTGAATTTAATACAACAACACGTCTATTTGCTAATAGTCAATGTGTAAACCTATTATATGACTAGTATTTAATCATGGGGACCATTGACTAGCCCAAAAAACATCCAAAAAACAGTCCAAGATTAAGAGTATAAGTACATTTAATGGCTAGAGAGTTTATTTTATTAAGTCAACATAAAATACTTATCTCTACCTGGTCCGTTCAATACGTACAAAATATACCAGCACACGAAGTTGGAATTAAACAATTCCCATAATCAAGATAAATTATATTTAAACTTGTGCTACAATCATTCCTGATGGTTTATCCAATTCCATCATTAGATTGTGAACTCAAACTTTATACTAATAAGAACCGGTGATTTAATATTCCGTGTATAAGCTAAACTCTACACACTAAATCACTACTATATAAGCAAAGGGCACAGACTATTATGTGATCTATTTAAAATTTTATTAAAATCGAAAAAACAATTATTTCATAATAAATACTATATCTAAACCAAACCCATGGTTAATAGTACATATCCCAACAGAAATGTTTTCTTGGTTTAGTTACGTAATGAATGATGAGAAAATGAGGTATTTGTATTATACTTATTTTTTATGTCACATTTTAATTTGTGTTTATTTTGTTAAAAAAATTATAAGTGTACATGTTTTTTTGCATAATTTTAGCGTACAAGACTGAAGTAGCAAAGACAATCACGTAAAACTTAAGCATTCTAGTAGCCGGACCTGAAGTTCAACTCTAGAGCTAAATGTTTTGTTTGTAACTGACGAACTTCAGCTTTTTGTATATAGCTGGCGAACATCAGCTCTAGCAGCTATAGAGTTGAAGTTTTTGTTTTGTAACTATCGAACTTCAGCTCTAGACCTGAAGTTTTTGTTTGTAACTGACAAATTTCAACTCTACAGCTGAAATTTTTGTTTTGTAACTGTCAAATTTCAGCTCTAGAGCTGAAGTTTTTGTTTGTAACTGACAAACTTTAGCTCTAGAGCTAAATTTTTTAAAACTTGATTCCGTTACTTTTCGTTTTCCCGAAATCGTGCACTGGAACAATAGACGAGCGCCACACCATCTTCTGCTGCAACTATGTGCATTAGAAAAAAAATTGCTAGCAAGTAGCATCCTAAAACGTTTCACAAACTCAAGAAATAAGTATTAGGCACTATTAACGAGAACAAATTTATTTGATTCAAATTCAACAAACACATAACCATATGAAGCCACATAAGGAGAGATATTGTTAAATCAATATATTCAGAGAGATGGAGATTATTGGGAGAAAAAAGACGGAGAAAGGGGCTGAAATTATTTAAAAAGTGGGTATAAGTTGAAAGTTTTTAAAAGAAATAAGTATCGATTAAATGTGGACGACCAAATAAAATACCCCTATAATTTTTACCGAAAAGATAGCCTATTAAGGCTTTGTAAGTAATAGTTGGACCAATTGAAGAGTGAGCATTTGGGCCTACCTCAATCGGAGGTTACTAGAAAACAGCCAATTGTGTTCACATTTTTGTTGTCAAATTACAGCATTGTATGTAAGTTGTAACTATATTCTGGAAGTTAACGAACATTCCAGAGTGTTTCTGGCCGGCTGAAGGGCTAAGCAAGTAAGACATATGTCTTACGCTCCCATTTTCAGAGGGCCCCAATTTTAAAATAAATATATTATGTGTCAATTTTTTTCTAAAAAGTTTAAATATTTTATTGTAAAAATTTATTATTGTGAAGTTGATATGATCGTTGAGAGATGAAAAAGTCCTCCGAGTAAAGTAAAATGCTTTCCTAAAATTTAATATAATCTTCATTTTGCAATTTTTACATTTAGACAACTAAAACATAATAGTCACTCTAATATTATTGCCTGGATATATATTTCGAATTAAAAATATTAAGAAAAATAATATAAATAGTAGATAATATTCGAATCGATAATTACATAAAAATATTTAATTCTTTCAAATGTCTAATAGCTTCCTTAGCAGAAAGAAGATTTTCAAAACAAAAATAAATAAAATCTTACATAAGATCAATAACATCTCAAAAATAATTAAATCTGTTAGCTAGCTATTATCAATTAAAGAATAATTACTAAAGAATTCGATTACAAAAAACATGGGCCTCTAATTATAATTGTGGTTTAGGTCCCCCAAGCATGTGAAGTCGCCCCTGAGTGTTTCCCTGTTCATTATGCCATAACATGGAGGGAATTCAATTGTTTGATGAAGATGAATTGAAGGGGCATTTTACAAAGTATTACAAGTGTGTTCCCACTTGTTCATTGGGAAAATAATGTGGATAGAATTCACCTATTCAATGTTGTAGAGGCAAAGGATACTGGTAGCTCAATGATATCGTTGCCCTAAAGCAAATCTTAATAGGATACCTTAAATTCATTTACTAAATAATTATTTTTATTTTCATAACAATTATCCAACCATCTTGTACGCAAATTGATCATTCATTTATTTATATGCTGTCTTTCGCTGTTGCAAATATTTTGATATCCCTACTTACTAAGGCTTAGATAATATTTTTATAAAAAATATATATTGATGATTAAAATAATATTTTTATAAATTCTCATTAATTTATAATCTAATAATTTCAATTTTCTACCACTAAATAGATGTCAGTATAATTTCATACATTTAAAATAGTTCATGTCTATTTTGAAGTGACAAATGGCTTAATCCTACTCTCAAGGATACTATAAGAAACTTTGTTTTTAAATTATTAAATCGTCAACAAAAATTTATTTTTATATATTGTTTACCTATTATAAAACTCTAATTAAATATTTAAATAACCTCTATCACTTCCAAAAAAAAAAAACAAATATAAGATCTAGTACTCCTATCTTTTACTAATAATTTTCTAATAGATAATTTGAAAGTTTTGATGCACTTTAATTTTAGGGGCCTAAAGCAATTGCTTTAGTGGCTTTACGCCCGCATAGTCCTAAATATGAGTTTTCTTTAAAATTTACTTTTCATTTTTTGTTTTCAGATTGTGTGCATGTAGTGATTAAACTTGGCTCAAAGTGAATTATGGGTAGGCTAGAAACCTGTATTTTAGTCGTAGTATTGCACTCTAATTACTGTATTTTACGTGTGTTTGAGCATAAATGATAGTGAATTATACTTATTATGTGTATAATGCCTTGTAGGAAATGATTCTAAGCTATTTAGGTAAATTAAAGCAAAATCGAACAAGTTGGAGATTTGAAGTCTAAGATGAAGCCCAAGAAATTAGGATCACGTTCGGCGGTCGAGGACTAAGTCTTGATGCCAAAAAGTGAACAACGAATTTACTCTGAGAAAAATCCACTAACACGCTGCATGGGGTAGAGCGACGCGCGGCGCGGCAGTGTAAAAAAAGGTCTGACTAGTAAAGTACAGGCTCTCTAGATTCCCTCACTAGCACGCCGCATGGGGCGGCGCGGCTATGCAAAATCATTAGAGTGAATTCCAAGTTCGGCTAGGAAAGGGTAGTATCATCCGTGCTTGTTGCTCATGGTATAAATACACAAAAATACGATTTTGAAGAGACTTTTGACCTACGGAAGATTGGAGAACCAACCAAAGCAAGAGGACTCAAGAATTCCTGAATATTTTATCTTGAAATTTTTGCAATACGAGAGTTCGTATCGAATTATTTCAATTGATATTTTCTTTGAATATGAACCTTATTTAGATGATTTACTCCATTGCTATGGAGTAATTCCATTAGGGTACTCAGAAAGTGTCAGCACAATAAAATTGATTTGTGGATGCAACTCCAGAATTTTCGGATGGGTTGACACTGTCATCATGACGAACTCTGTATACTGCATATAGAGGTCCATTAATGAAGAAAACTCCAACGGAGGTTGTCTTAATCCTTGATGAATTATCTGAGGATGCTAATCAATGGCTAGCTGACAGAAGAAAAATCGTTGGGTTTCACCAGGTGGACTCTAACACATCCATGCAAGCCTAGCTAGACACCATGGCTAAAGCGATTAGCATGTTAACATTGGCCAAGGTATAGAGTGAGCTGCAAACAACATGTGATTTTTGTGGATTGGGATATTGTGGGGAACTTTAATAGATAAAACTATCAAGGTGGGAAAACCTACAATTCTATGGATCAAAAGCGTCCAGGCTTTTCGTGGAGTTCACCTAATGGGAGCTTGAACCCATGGAAGAACCAACAGAGGGAGCAATACCAGCCAGCACAACCTAATCAGTCAAGTATGGAAGATCTCACAAAGGCATTCATCAACAAAATAGATAAAAAATTTGAGACACGGGGCACAACTATCCAGAATTTAGAAAGACAAATGGACAAATTGAAAATTTGTTATCTGAGATGGCTCTTAGGACTCTTCCCTCTGACACTGAAAATAACCCAAAGGAAATAGTCAAAGTTGTATCACTGAGAAGTAGCAAAACATTGACTGACCTAGTGGTGAAAGCTATACCTGAGGTGGGTAACAAGAAGACTAAGACACCAACAGAGAAAAAGAGTAAAGAGAAAAAGGGCAAGAGTAGTGGGGTACAAAAGGAGATTGAAGAAAGTAGACATATTCTAGCTCTACCATTCCCTCAAATGATGAAGCGGGAGAAACTTGACAAATATTTTGGGAGATTCTTGTAGATGCTCAAAAAACTTATGTGAATATTCCCTTCATAGAAGTACTCACTTAGATGCCTTGTTATGCAAAATTCTTGAAGGAAATCCTTTTAGCAAGAAAAATTAGAGGAGACAATAGTGGTTAAGATGAATGCCCACTGCAGTGCCATATTGCAAAGCAAATCCCCAAAAGTACATGGACCTAGAAAGCTTCACCATACCATGCTCGTTGGGGAGTCAGAAATTTGAGAAGGCCCTATGTGATTCTGGTGCATCTACAAATCTAATGCCTATATCTATATTTAGGAAACTGGAAGGTGAGCTTGGAATGATCAAATCAATACCAATGTCCCAACAACTGGTTGACCAAACCTCTATTCTACCTAAGGGAATCATTGAGGATATTCTAATGTGGATGGACAAGTTTTTATTCACCATAAACTTTATTGTAGTGGATATGGAGGTGAATAAGGAGGTGCCTCTAGTACTAGGGAAGAAATTTTTATGTACAAACAGAGTTATCCTTGATATCTATGAAGGTCAGCTTATGCTTAGAGTGGGCAACAAAAAAGGTGGTGTTCTAGATGAAGAGGATGATGAAATACCCTATTGAGGCATCTGCCTACTCGTGTTTCAAGCTAGATGTTGTTGGAATGGCTGAAAAATACAAGTTTGACAAGCTTATTGAGGATACTCTAGAGAGGTGTATTACTCAGTCTAGCACAAATAAAGGATGAAGATCTTGAAAAAAAGAAAGAGGCTGAAATTCTTGAAATTGAGGATCAAGTAGTTGATGAGTAGGAATAAAAAGAGGAGGCTTCTAATCCTAACGTGGAATTGAAAGTCACCACCTTCCCCACTCACGTAAATTTTCTTGAAGCTAACAATTTTCTATGATTATTTTTGCTAACTTGACAAGTACATAAGAGCGAAAGCTGGTGGAGCTGCTGAAAAAGCACAAGAAAGCCATTGGCTGGAGTATAGCTGGTATTCAAGGAATCAATCATCTATTTGCATACACAAAATTCTATTGGAAGAAAATGGTAAGCTAGTGGTGTGGCCCCAATGCAAGTTGAACAAAAATTTGGAGGAGGTAGTGCATAAGGAGATAATCAAATTTCTAGATGCGAGAGTGATCTTTCACATCTCTAATAACCAATTGATTAGTCCACAGCGAGTTGTACCTAAGAAGGGGGCATGACAATGGTGAAAAATTAAGATAATAAATTGATCCCCACAAGAACAGTCACTAGGTGTAGAATGTTCATTGATTATAGAAGGTTGAATGATGCAACAAGGAAGGATCATTTTACACTCCCCTTTATTAATTTAATGCTCGAGAAGTGGTTGGATATGGATGCTACTGCTTCTTGGATGGGTACTCGGGCTACAATCAGATGCACATTGCCCTAGAATATTTTGAGAAGACCACATTCACTTGCTCGTTATGTATTTTTTCTTATAGGAGGATGTTGTTTGGGTTGTGTAATGCACCCGCCATTTTTAGAGGTGCATGATGTCTATATTCTCTTATTCAAATGGGAAGTGTCTAGAAGTATTCATGGACTATTTCACCCTCTTTGGTGATGACTTTGAGGAATGCTTGAAGATTTTAGAGCTCGTGCATACATGTTGTGAATCCACATACTTGGTTCTTAATTGGGAGAAATGTCACTTCATGGTGAAAGAGGGAATTATCTTGGGTCACAAAGTAACTGCACGTGCAATTGAATTTGACATAGCCAAGATTGATGTAATTGCTAGCCTCCCTCCACCAACTTCTGTGAAGAGCATAAGCAGTTTCTTAGGACATGTTGGGTTCTATAGGAGGTTCATAAAAAACTTCTCCAGTATTACCAAGCCGTTGGCTGCATTGCAATACAAAGATGTCAAGTTTTTATTCACTGTGAAGTGCGTAAGAACATTCGAATTGATAAAGAAAATGCTTATTAGAGCTCATATAATGGTGGCACCTAATTGGATCCAACGATTTAAGATAATGTGTGATGCTAGTAATATGACTTTGGGAGCAGTTCTAGGGCAAAGAAAAGATAAGATGTTTAGGCCCATTTACTATGCAAACAGGACGTTGAATGATGCTCAAGTCAACTATGCCACTATTTAGAAATAGCTTTTTGTTATGGTCTTTGCTTTTGACAAGTTTAGATCATACCTAGTGTGGAGTAAAGTGATTGTTCACACTGGTCACTCAGCCTTGAAATACCTGTTGAGTAAAAAGGAGTCCAAGCCACATCTGATGTAGTGGGTGTTATTACTTCATGAGTTTGACATGGAGATAAAAGATAGGAATGGCATATAAAATCAATTTGTCGATCATCTATCTTGACTTGAGAGACCTCCAGTTGAAATAATTGATGTAAGGGAAAAGTTCCTTGATGAGAAGATTTTATCCATTGTTATGGTCTTCGAAAGGATGCCTTGGTATGCTGATGTAGCCAACTTTTTGGCTAGTGGATGGTTGTCATGTGACCTATCTCCTGATCAAATAAGGAAGATTCAAGGTGAGTTAATTATCTCATCCAAGTCACACCTCTATTCGAATTTATGAAACAGTCGATGCAATAGTAATACCCAACTAAGAGTCGGAGTCGAATTCCACAGGGAGCTATATGAATGGGATAAAGGAGTATATATTTGTACTAAGCGCGTGAATTATCTAGGTTTCTCTCCAACAAATATGATTTTTTTTACTTCTAAAATTACACTAAGGATTACAAATCTAAAGATATAAAACTAGAGAATATTATTTTTGGTTGTTTTTTAAAGATATAAAAGGGCTAGGGCTATGACCTTCACCTAAGTGTTTGCCTAACTGGTTGTAAATTTTAAAGCTTATTTTATTGGTCGGGATGTATTATAGCTATCAACACTCAAGAACCCACTCAATACCTCTCAGTAAAGGAGTGACTTTTCCAACTTTGTTTTCTCAAGTCAAATTGGGTATTGAACCAAATAGTTGATAAAATGCTCAAGTCGGGTTTTACTATCTCTAACTTCAAACCTTTAATTGGGACTATAAATCTCTTTATTTCATCCAAAATTCTTGTTATCCAAGTTTTTTTAGACTAAGTCACTCTTTCTCAAGTAGAGACCGCGTCACATAAGTATGAACTATTGTCTACAACCATTAACTATACAATTAAAAGCAAGAATGAGGCTAAATAATAAACACTCATCCATAAAAAAGCCATAAATAAAACACCTATTAGGCTTACACTCTAGGGTTGGGTCACAACCTTAGTTAAAATTCTAGCTACTCATTATGGGTATAGAAGAAAATAGAGAAGAAAAAAAATGATAAAACTCATATTGAAAGATTAAAAGATAAAAACCCAATGTTTATAACCAAAGTAAGCTAAAGTTTCCTAAAATAGTAAGGAAAACAGCTACAAGAGTTCCAATGTTCAAAACTTCCCCTAATTTCGTGAAACTAGTCTATTTATAAAAAGCTCAAAAATTCAGACAAATTGCCCTTCCGGAGGTTTTGCGAACACACAATTTCATGTGCAGTCCACACTATTCTTCAATTTTATAGGAGATAGAACTACGCCGCGCAACTTTGGAATGCGACCAAATCTTTCATAATCTGCGGTCCGTATAATTCCTAGTGTAGCCGAACAGGGCCCTTTTGCGGACTGCACAATTCTGAATGTGGCCGCATGGCTGTATTCTGTGGCCGTAGATTAATTGTGCGGTTCGCATTTCATTTAGACTTGATGATGAATCTCTAAACTTAAGCTCTAGCATAACTTCTACGGCCACTCAATAATTGTGCGGTCCGCATTTTACACTTGGACTCTGATGGACTTCCTTTACATTCTACGGCCGCAGATGGAATACCGCAGACCACACTTGAGCCTTTGCCTGATTTTTGTCCTTGAGTTTAGATTACTCCTTCCTGAGTTGGATTTTATTTTTGTGGATCAATTTCCAATACTCTAGCAATTAAATATATTTTATCAATTTTCGAGAATTTAATTAAATAATTTTGGACTAAAATGAAAGTAAAAAGGCGCTAATAAGTAGTCAAAATTTTCACTTATCAACTCCCCTAATCTTAAGCTTTTGCTTGTCCTAAAGTAATAAGGTAATTCCCACCTCCACAAGTTAAGAGCTATTCCAACTAATATAAGGTGTATCAAACACATATCAATTGGGACCAACAATTACCCACAATACTTACGAATTATCAATAAGGTAATGATTTGAAGTTTTATGCACAAATAATTCTAATCCGACACTTGAGCATCAAGAGTTGAATTTATACATCAAGGAAGCTCGCTCTTTCATGTAGGTCATTATGGATCCCAAACTCCTCATCTTCTATTCTCCGTTAGCATATCTCACTTAAGAATGTAGAACACAATTCAAGGATTTGTGAAAAGTTCGTTAATCTCTCCCAAAAGAATGTCACAAGTATGTCTCTAAATACTATATTCTTGCCCCTCATGTAAATCATCACTAATGTAAGTTCACTCGGCTTGAAATCATGTAAGGAGTTTTTGGAATGTAATAAAGGCGTTTTGGACTTGGATATGTTGGAATAGGACGTGTTCATCTTTCCTTAAGCACTCTATTTTCTCTTTTTGGCTAATGTTTTGCTGACTCTTTGAGGAATTTTATTTTTCCTTAGGGGAACTAGAGACTTAACATCACTCTTTCTTGGTCATGATATTTATTTTCTCCTTTTTTGTTTTTTCCATGCTTTGCATTGTTATTTTTCTTTGAATCCCTTCAACTGTTTAATTTATTCATTTTCTTTTTGCGTTTTTATTTTGTTCTTTCTTTCTTTTTGTTTTCTTTCCTTTTCATCATTTCTTTTCTTATTTCGTGACGTACCACTTTTAAACTCCTTGTCTCTCTCCCAAACTTATGTTTTAGCCAATTGTTTCTCAAGAGTATTAAGGAAAGTTCAGGTGCCAAGAGAGGGACATTACAAAACGGGTAAAAGCTTATAACGTGGTTATCAAATGAGAAAGGACTTAGGCTCAAAAGGATTAATTAGGGATAGAAACATTTTTGGCGATAGAAAACTTCAGGCGGGTCAAAGAGAGCGTACAATCACTTCTCAAGCCAAGCAAGGCTTAGAATTTCGCCTAGAAACATTAGGGCAAGTTCTAGACCATTCGCACGGGTAGCTGGACTTGCAACAAAACATCTCACCTCTCACTCCGCTACATTGTTGAAGTGGACAGAGTCGAGGTCTCACAACAACCATATTCAAGATCAAAAATCACTAATGGTTCAACTAAGCCACTCAATGATTGCTTAAGTCAACAAAAGAGTCAAAAGGTCACTAACTAGAGCTCTTTCTTTCCAAGAACTTGTTTTTAATCATAAGCATGTAGTTAAGTATGTTGGTATCAAGTGAATCATGCTTGACCCTCTACTTTTAGTCAATTAGGTCCTGTTATTCATTATTACTACTATTCTTATCTAAACATCATAAACGGACTCAATCCCTTAGAAGGTTTTCACGCCATTCATCATTGGGAAGAGTCACCCGAATCACACAAAAATTACATTTGGAAAGAATCGTGTCATTAAGAAAATCAAAGGCTTATTGATCACTTAAAACATAAAAGGAAACTACTAAATAAAAAAGAATCTATTAAAGTAAATAAGAAGCTATAAGACTAAATACCGACTATTAAGAGAAAAAATAAAGAAGCTATAAAGTAAACTACTAAAAGCATAAATGAATATAAAAATTAGAGAGGAAAAGAAAATATATACTTCAATAGAGGGAGAGAAGAATATGTACATAATGAAAATTAAAAGAAAATGTTATCATTTACTACATGCCAAATGTCAAATGTCATAAAATCAAATAAACCTCACCCCCGAATAAGTATAAGCATTGTCCCCAATGCTTAACAAAATAAAATTAAAGACTCCCTATGTGGTCTCTGTGTCCATCTGGGTTGGTGAACATCTGTAGCACTGCCTCAGTAGTGTGGGCAGCGAGGTTTGGCTCTTTGGACTGGCCAGCTGGTGCCACTAGTGCCAATGGTGCTGCTGGGTTTGTTGGTACTACTGAGGTATAAAAGTAGCGGGGGCTGTACCCTCTACCCTTCATAAGATGGTAAAGTTCGAGCATTAGGATCAAGAAATTGTGGTTCACGGAGAAGATGAGCAATCAATTTATCGGTATCCATCAGCCCCATGCTTGGAAGCGAGAGAGGGAAGTGAGCACATAGTTAATCAAGCCTTTGAAATTGTGGTCACATACTAATACGAGGAATGAAGCCCATTCCCCCAACCCTTCCTTTCAATACATCAACCATGGTGGCCAAAGAAATGATCCGACATGGCTTTAAACCTGGGAGAGGACTTGGGAAATCATTGCAAAGGATACCAGAACCGACCACCCTGCCTGCTAGTGAAAATTTCTTTGGGGTCGGCTTCATACCCACACCAGCTGGTATAAAATGGGCGGATAGTAGGAAGAATGATGGATGGATCCTACCACAGCCGGTGCCGCACCTTTAAAAGAACTTTGTCAAGCCAAAATATAGTGAAGAAGAAGAGGATGAGGCTTTTACTGTTGAAGCGATTGAAGGGATGTGTGGGACAATGAGGAAGATATTATATGAAGCCTACATGGTCTTGCCAAGGGAAGACTCAAGCACCGCTGAGGTGCTGTACATGGGACTCGAGGCCAAATTGCAAAATTGGAAGGCTACGCCATTCCCAATCAGGCTGGAGTCACGGTAGACCTGTCTTGTCATCTTTTCTACATCACGAGTTATCCTAGGGTGTAACTCGGATGTTTTCCTTTAGTTTCATGTCTTTTAGTTTCCAATGTAAACCCTGTTATCTTCCAAATTCAATAAAATGAATTCAATATTTCATCGTCCATCTTTCTTTATTCTTTCTGATTTTGTGATCTTTATTTCTTATTTCAGTTCTAATAATGCGACTTTAAATAACATGACATACTTGCGAACTTCATGCCCGGATCCTAAAACATTGTTAGACCTCAAAATAATGAATCAAGAATTGGGTCGCAATGAAGATTAGCTTAACGAAATAAAACAAAGAGTTGGAACAATTGAAGTAAAATTGGTTCCTGGATTGGAAAGTTCCATACATTGCAACAAGAGTACTACCAAAAAAGTGCGTTGTACTTGGGACACATCGAAAGAAATGTCCCTGAAATAACTGCCAATGCAAATGGGTCAAAAGGTACTATATTGGGTCCTCCATATAGTTCTAATGTTCTCCGGTTGGGATGATAAAGGATTTCATTCTCGTTACCTAAACACTATTAACTCTTTGCAAACCCATTTGAACCCGTTACTCTTCTTAGATTACCCTCTTTGGAACCTGAAAGTGCTATTAAAAAATGAAATGAAAAAAAAATAGAAATGAAAAGGAAAAATGAAAAAAGAGAGGAAAAAGGAAAAGAAAAAGAAAGAGTAAGCAAAGAAAAAAAAAATAAACGGAAAAACAAAAGAAAAAACAGAAAAAATAAAAGAAAACCAAAACCAAAAGTTCCCTCGACTATGTTCGAATTGAGTCTGAAAGGATACGTAGGCAGCCTCTCTCTGGGGTTCAGTCACACCCAAAACAAAAATCCTAGTTGACCAAAAACTAAAACTGGGGCAGATGATATAATCGCTCGTCAATCAGCCCACCAAAGTGGTTCCAAAGTTGTAATTCTATCCAGATTCGTTTTACCCAAACCTTGTCCAAGTTCTTCTAATCAATTGAAAAAGGCATTGGAATCGGAAAACACCATTGTTAGAATCTGGTACAGTCAAATTGAGAGAAATAAAATGAGAGAGTCTTATCGGTGAAATCTACATGCACCATAAGGCGACAGTGAGCAGAGAAATTGAAAATGAGAGAGTTCGTTTAGTGAAAACTTGTAAAGAGAACTATCGGGCGACGCTGAGAAAAGAAATGAGAGAGATCGATTGGCGAAAACTGGCAAAGGGCGCCGTCGATTGAGAAGAAGACATTCCCTTCCACTAAAAGAGTCCCATCAAGATTCTCTGGTTTTAAAAACACGGTCAATGAGTTTATGAGAAACTCAAAAGTTTGTGCGGGTCGGGCACCCAGTCCAAGAAGCATATCATATTTATTTAAAGCCTGCATGCACCATAGATAAGTACTTCCCTTCTCCCCGAAAGAGACACTTCTCTTCAAATTCATTTTTCCTTCCTTTTGCTTACTTTTTCCTTGAATCCATTTCAGTCTAACTCCGTTTCCGAAACTAATACAAAGAAAAGATGGCAAGAGTGGCTTTATAGGGCTCTGCCTAAGAAAAGCTAAAGAAAGGTACCCACCATGAGTGGGTGCATCGAGCCGATCCCGATTGGCCATGATGGTTGATGATCATAAAGCAAAGTTATTTAAAAGGGAAAGAAAGTCGAGGACAAAATTCCTAAAGGCATAATAAAGTGAAAGGTTCGAAGCCCCACATACGCGAGTCGTCATGAAAATCTTAAAAGTTGCGCCCTTCGGTTTGAGATAGAGATTAATCTTCAAACCAGCAAGCAGTAGAGGTTCTCAACAGAAGCTGGGACGAGATTAAGCAACTGAGATAATCAAGGCCACAATCACACATTGTCTCATACTAACAATTGTTTTTGTTTGAAAATTGGAAACAGGTGCAATTTAAGCAACCGTGCAAGAAGCAGAGAACCGACCAAAAAGAGAGTTTCCCTAAAATTCTTTCTTGCATTTTCTACTAAAAAAATGAAATGAAGAATGTTGATA
Organism: Nicotiana benthamiana; assembly: GCA_034376525.1. Lineage (NCBI taxonomy): Eukaryota > Viridiplantae > Streptophyta > Magnoliopsida > Solanales > Solanaceae > Nicotiana > Nicotiana benthamiana. The sequence continues at coordinate 27,616,763 of CM067341.1, forward strand.
AAATTCAAAATTATGGTAGCATAGGGCCCCATTCTCTAGATATCCTGGCATAACCCGTGGACTTTCCTGGCATAACCCAAGGAGCCTTTTTCTTTTAATCCCAGCATAACCCGTGGACCAACCTGGCATAACCAAAGGACCTTTTTCTTTTAATCTCGGCATAAACCGTGGACCACCCTGGCATAACTCAGGACCTTTTTCTTTTATCCTGGCATAACCCGTGGACCTCTCTGGTTTAGCCTAAGGACCTTTTTTCTTTTATCCCGACATAACCCGTGGACCTCTCTGGCATAACCCTAGGGGCCTTTTTTTTTTAATCTCGGCATAACCCGTGGACCTCCTTGGCATAACCCAAGGACCTTTTTTATTTTATCCCTGCATAACCCGTGAATTTTCCTGGCATAACCCAATGACCTTTTTCTTTCATCTCAGCATAACCCGTGGACCTCCTTGGAATAACCCAAGGACCTTTTTCTTTCATCCCGGCATAACCCGTGGATCTCTTTGGTATAACCAATAATCTTTTTCTCTTATCCAGGCATAACCCATGGATCTCCCTAGCATAACCCAAGGACCCTTTTCTTTTCTCCTTGCATAACCCGTGGATCTCCTGGCATAACCGAAGGACCTTTATCTCTTATTCAGGCATAACCCGACGACTTCCCCAACATAACCCGAGGACCCTTTTCTTTTCTTGCATAACCCCATCGGTGTTCCAGCATAACCTAGAAATCCCTCCAATTTAGGGCTTCCCTCACTACTCCCAAGGATAGACGGTCCTGATTTTTATTGCTTTCGATAAAAAATAGTTTAGATTTTGGTTGTAAATAACTCACAAAATTTTGCTAGTGAAAACTGGGGCAAAAAATTTTGTTTGTTTGTTTGTTTGTTTTGTGTCCGAGCAGGTGTTACCTCAAGGAACAGGATTTGAGATGACCATTAGAATGAGGCTCAATCCAAATTAAAGGAAAAGAAGAAAAGAACAAAAGAAGTGGATTCAAAGTGCTGAAACAGATAAGGATGCGGACTACCCAGAATTTGATTAAAGTCACAGGCTTCACATATCCTGCTTTGATCCAAATGCTAAAGAAATAACCAGCACATGCAGTTGACGAGCATCAATGTTCAGATCAAAGTCTGCATCAAGAGCTAGCCAAGACTCAAGATCAAGCTTCGAGAGAATTATAGATAAGAATCTTGTAACTCGTAGCTGATAGGCCTATCTAGCTTAGCTTTTGATTTTCCTTTTTAGGCGTAATAAGGAGGTCAACAAGCAATAGCAATAGCAGTGTCAGTGAAATCACAGCTCCCAGTAGTCCCAGCTACGAAAACTTCCAGAACTACACTAAGGTGATTCTTTTATAGCCAATGATATGTAAGCAACCTCTGAAGCAAGGTTTGGTCAGAAATTTTGCAAAAATTCTTCTCATGGAGTGCGAAGCGGGAAAAAATCCTTCATAATTGCTCATTTATCTTTGCCCGAAAACCCTTCGTGTCTCCGAGAAAAGAGGGACAATTGTGAGCACATGATTTTTTCCTCGCATGATTTACTCATACAGGATTCTTAAAACTAGGATTTGTTCTTTAATTAATTGATTTTTAGGAATTAGTTGCAAAATTTCCATGTTTATTTGCATTTTTGTGTGTATTTTTAATTTATATAATTCATGAAAATACAAAAAACATATTGGATTTGCATTTAGGATTTAATTTTATATATTTCACATTAATTAGTAATTAGGGTTTTACAAAAATACAAAAATAAAAAAAATGATTTACTTTTTATATTGCTTAATTTTTAGTCTTGATTTTTGGTATTTAATTAATTGAGTTAGTCTTGATATTTGGTACTTTTACTCTTGTTTTTTTAGTTAATTTAGGTTTTTATTTTTAATTTGAAAAGAAAAAGAAATGAAAATTAAAAAGAAATAAAGTCTTTAAATAAAATACCCAAATTTGGGCTGGCTCAAAATCAAGCTCAATAAAATTCCCATTAATTAAACCCCAAACATGTTCAAAACGCCCAAACCCGGCCCAAATTTGCACCCCAGTCCGCTCCAGGCTCCCCTTACAACCCAAAACGACCCCGTTTTCCATTGATCAATCCTGGTCGTCGAGGTATCATGATCTAACGGCCAGGAACTTAGGATCAACTAATATATATATATATATATATATATATATATATATATATATATATATATATATGTCCAAACATGCCCATGTATCCCATCTCTTACCCCGAAACCCTAGAGACCTAAAAAACCCTAGCCGCCACAGTCTCCCCCACCGTCTTCGCCGCCTGCCACCAGCCAAAAATCGCCTAAAGTGGCTGCTGGTGTTCAATCCCAACCAAATATATTCCACAAGCCCACCTTGACCTCCTCATCTCTTATCACTAGTGTTTTCTCTTATAACTCGCCTGAATCCGTCGAACATTGATTTGAAGCCATGAACCCTAGCGCCGCAACAATTTCTCTGGTGGTGGCACCGCCTCCGTTCGACCCCAAAATCACACCCTTGAACCTCTACCACCCCCTCTCCACCAATCTATGATCAGTCTCTATAATAAAAACCCCAAATTGTTCGAATTTTAGATCTAGGGTTCAGAAGTCCAAACGACTGATGCATTGGGATTATTTTCAAGGTTTGATTGGTCCCGTTCACCAATAACACTACTTACTTGTTCTTACTAAGAACAAGTGGGTGATATTGGGGACGAAATCAATGGTTTGAGTCCGTTTCGATTCTATCCAAATAGGTAAGAACTTCTTCACTTCTTTTGATTTTTTCTTTCAATTCGATTCATCTTCTTCCTCACCCTTTTCCCTTGAGTTGAATTTGAATTAAGTTTTGTTCCTGTTTCCGCCGTTAATTGAACTGTATAAAATTTGGCCCTTCTATTTTGTTTTAAGGAGCTAGAGTGTTTTGTGTTGTTTAATTTAGGTTTAGACTTGTTTAAATCACTTTTTAGTTTAATTGCGATAAGTCTTATAATTGAGTTTCTTGTTAAATGTTGGTGTGAATGCTTGTAGGTTTGATTCATGTTTAATTTGTTTCCAGTTGTTAAATTTCTGTATTTTGTAAGATCTTTCATCTTTTGATCTGTTTGAAGCCTTGGCGTTTGAGTAATCCTGTTTGTCACATTTCAAGGGGTCTTAGGGTTTAATTGTCAGTCTAAAAACTAGAGGGGTCTCAAAAGAAGGGGTAAAAGGTAAATAACAGGTTTGCTAAGGGTATACTAACTGATTAAGAAACCCCTAGAAGCTTCTAGCAAGGGCTTATAGTTAAACTTAATATGTTAATTTGGAAAACAAGTCATAAAATCATGGACCTAAGGGGTAAAATAAAACTTTCAGGTTGCCCTACTTGTTTGCCTATAAAGGCATTGCATTCTTGCCTTGCAGGGGGGGAGAGAGATGAAAAAGAGCTGAAAAATCCTAAAAAACTCTAGATGGCTAGAACATCAAAAACACTGGTTCATTGAGTCTTATTCTTGATTTTCTGAAGTTTTCTCCTACTGCTAAAATAATTTTGGGTAGCTGGTAGCTAAAATAAATTGAAATCAAGTCTAGTTTGAAGTCTTCTGGTTTGTTGATGGGTTTTGAAGTTATTTAGGCTGTTTGCATCATTATCTGGGTTAAAACTAGATGCATTTCTGCTGCTGCCGTTTCTTTGCTCTCACTGCCTTTTTTTTGTTTTATGCTCAAATTCCAGGTATTTTTTTCCTGAACTCTAGAGATGTAATCTGCAGTTTTTAAGAATAAATAACAGCTGAAAGCATGACTTAGACTCCTCTGTCTTATCTATAGTCTTCATGATGCATATGCTATTTATTCACATGGATCATCGCATACTTAGCTAGGCTCTTATGTTCTGTATTTGCTTGAGGATTATGATTTTATTGTATTTAAGGCTTAGTCAAGTTTAATGTATTTAAATGTGTTGGGTCAAATAGCATACGTAATCATTCTTGGGAATGAATTCATAACTGGATTGATGTTGGGGAGGCTGAGGCTTAAATGTTGATATGGGGGTGTGTGTGTGTCAATCGAACTTTGTGATTTGTTTAGATATACTGGCTTGGTAGTGCATGAATCAGGAAGTCAATATCTGTGTTTAAATTAGGTTGAAATTCTCCTTAGTATGTGATGAATGAATCACGATTCTCTAGTTAAAGTTTTCTCTATGATTTTTTTTAGTTTTCTGTAGCTCAAGTGGACATCACTATGTGTTATTTAAAATGAACTTGATTATGTTTGGTTAATTTGTGCCAAACAGTTTAAATCAGCAATTCAAATCTTTTAATCTCATGTTCATGTGTTGGTATCAATTTATATTTGTGTTGTTATATCCTGATCTGAACCATTTGGACCATAAGAATTGGGCCCAACATCGGCCCAGTTGCATAACAAATGGGTCAGGCTATCATTTATACCTATCTTGGTTCACTGAATGTTTGTACTGTTGAATTTTGATAGTTCTGGCCTATAGAGACTTGATATGGAGTCCCTCGTTTAAGCTTCATGAAGCTTCAAATTTGGGCCCATTGCTGGGCCCAAGCTTGACATTCTCCCTCGAGAGTAATCGGGCGTTGCTTTTCTATTGGACTTCATGTTAACCAATGTCATTTTACCATTTACTGATTTGTAGAGGTTAAAATATTTGGTTTATTTAGACGGAATTCCAATCACTGTAAGTATTTTGTTAATTAAATAAGTCCTTTTAAATAAGTGTGGAGGTGTTCCAAATAGATAATAATAGTTGATGGCCCTCCCGAATTTTAGTTTGAATATACTCTAAAAATAGAATTGAGGTGCGCCGCACCAAATCAAATCATAAATATGTGGCCCTCGTTTAATTATTTCCTTTTAAAATACTTAAAATTTGGGGCGTTCCATTTAGCGATTTTCATGGCCCTTGCAAAGTTAATAACGAGTTAGTTTCTTTAGGAACGTATTTTAATACTCCTACCTTCCTAAACGCAGGTGTTCATTTCATGTGATCCAACTTCAAATCCTAAAATGTTGAATAAAATATGTTTCTGATTGCGGGTGCATTTCATGTGACGCAATCCAAAGACGCATTTTAGATGACTTTGAAATCTTCTTTAAAATAATTAAAAGCGGTTCAATAAGTTAAAATATACCATAGGCTAAAACATGTATTAAAATCAGATAATAAGCTAATTTATGATAGTTTAAGTGGCCGAGCTAGAACCACAGAATATGGGGGTGCCTAACACCTTCCATTGGGTTAACAAAATTCCTTATTCAGAATTTCTGGTTCGCAGACTTCAAATGGAAAGTCAAATTTTCCTCGATTTGGGATTTAAAACAAACCAGTGACTTCGGACAGCAGAAAACGAACCATCCTAAGTGGCGACTTTAAACAGAAAGAATAAATGATCTCATTTCGAATAATGTCATTTAAATTGGAAAAACTCCATTATATATACCTTCGGGTGTGTAAGAAGGAGGTGTGACAGAGTTGTCTCCATTAACAAGTCAAATGGAAGATCCCCAACTACTGCTATCTTGGTCACCTCCCATCTCAACTTGTCAACTGACTTCATCGAAGCCTGAGATTTCTTCACCTTCTTGACCTGCTTCCTAAGCTCCTCAATTGTGGTTCCATGTTCCATCAAGATATCCATGATGGTCTTCTGGTTCTCCAGAATCTTCTTCAACGTATCCTCCACTATCAGAGCAATCTAGGGGGCTGGGGTAGTGTCTGGCTGAAATAGCACTGGATAGGTCAGACATATTTGCAGTAGTTGTCTGTATCTAGTTGTTGAGACTCGCAAGTGTCTGGGAGACTCACAGCGCCAAAAGTGGATAAGTAGAAGATGAAGGAACTGATGCTGATGGCCTTGAAGATGGAGGTGGAGATATGGAAGCTGTACTGCAAGAAGGACCCGCTATAATGGTAGGCATGTCAGTTGAAGTTGTAACTAAAACCGAAGGCTTGTCTGACTAGCCCACGGTAGTAGTTGGCTGACCTTTGTTCTTGAGGTTCCTCGGGTCCTTCAATAAGTACCATGTAAAGGGCTTATTCGCCCGAACCTTTGTATCAAAACCCTTTGACTCTACTCCTTCATCCATATGATACTACCTGATAGTGTTTGGATACGGGTAGGAGGTCTCACCTTGCCTACCGCCCAGAGATATATTGGCCGACATGATGGCACCCACATTGATTGGGTACCCGACCATAATGGAGGAAACTAGGACTGCCCGTGGAACTGGGAGATTGTTTTCATTTTTCCCTGGATATATTCAGTTGTACACAAATATTGCCAACCTTTAGCTTTAATGTTGAGGGTATTTCGCTGAATGGGAACCTCTTCAGTGATCCATGGTGCTGGTGGACCTGGAGATGCCAAGGGCGAGCCGCATCACTAATAAGTAGTGATTTTAACCTATTATTTGCTCTTTTTTTGTGTTTTGGGCCAAAATGCGTGGTGATATTTCCAAAATTTAATGTAATATGCTTGCTTGTAGTAATTTTTCAAAATAATCCGAAAGGGTCAAATCAACTCATAAAGGAGTCAAAACTTGAACAAAAGCCAAGCCTGGGCCAAGAGATCTGAAATGCGGACCGCACAAATATTGTGCGGCCGCAAAAGCAACAACACAGCTGCAATCAGAATTACACAGTCCGTGAAAGGGAGATTCAGAGAGTTGCATTTTTAGAATAAATGAAAAGTCCATTCCGCATCAAAATTACACGTCCGCAAAAGTCTGTCACGCGGCTGCGAATTAAATTATTCGTTCTGCGAAACTAAGCTCAACCCATATACAGATTTGAATACTTTGGACCACGATTAGAATTACGTGTCCTTGAAAGAAAGAATGCAGTCGCACTAATAATTACACAGCCGGCACACCTCCGCAGTGGTGTTTTTGTCCGAAAATTTCAGATTAGTATAAACAGAAACTTTTGTCATTTGTAGGTTATATTATGTATTGGAGGAGCACCTGAGATGGCTGAGTTTATTGCTTTTGGAAATTTTGTACTAGATTCATCTTTTAACATTAGATTTTCATACTTTAATCTATTATTATGAGCTTCATCTTCATTTAATCCTTAATTTCTATTATTTCTATTTCTAGCTAAACCCATAGCTAGGGTTGTGACCTAACCCTAGTGTAGGTATTTGATAGTTATTTAATTTTAGGGCCTGAATGTAAATGCGTTATTGATATTCAGCCCAGTTTTTGCTAGATCTATAGAATTAACGGTTGCAAATATAGATTCATACTTTTATGACTTAGTCTCTACTTGAGAAAGATGGACTATGTCTAGGAAAACTAGGCTAAAAAGGACTTGGACTGAACTTAAGAAATTAATAGCCCCAATTAGAAGGTTAAACTTAGAGATAGCAATTCCCGATATGAGCTAATATCACTTGAATTTCATGAATACCCATTTGGACTTGAGAAAGCCAAATTGAGCAAAATCGCTCAAACTACTAAGAGGTATAGAGTGAGTACTCGGGTGCGATAGTTATATTATGATCCAAACTAATCACGAGCTTTCCCTAGATTTTAATATCCGTTAGATATCCACTTAGGTCAAAGTCACGACCATATTCTCCTTAAACATATGAAAATCAACAAATACAATATTGTCCTTAGTTTCAATTATTGCATTCTTTAGAGTAAAAGTTAGAAGTAGAAATAAAATGCAAAACTTGTGGAAGAGTAATTAGATTCAAGGCCTGCATTTAGCTCATATATAAACCTATCTCCAATTATTAACTCTCTGTGGATTCGTTCCAACCTGATTAGGTCAGGAAACTTGCAAATAACCAAGTCATGCTTACACTGTTAGAATAGAGTGGTTTCTTAATCGGAGCTCCACACCAAAATGCCTATAACATCTCAGAGGTTTTGTTGACACGTGCTGGGGGAGAAAGCAAACTAATGTCTCCAAGGACGCATTGAGGTTAAGGCTTTACCCATTTTCTCTAAGGGGGAGGCTTTGGATTGGCTAGAAAGGTTACCCAACCATTCCATCACCATTTTAGATGAGTTGGACAAAACGTTCATCGCAAAGTTCCTTTTTTCGAGACATATGGAAATGCTAAGAGATGAGATCCTTTCACTTAAATAAGAGCTAAATGAATTGCTATATGAGATTTGGGAAAGGTATCGGACGATGGTTAAAGAATATCTAAAAAATGATATGACCGAAGCCATGATCCAACAAAATTTCTACCGTAGCATTAACACAACAAACCAATGTGTGGTTAACCAACTCGCCAGGGGGAAATTTATGAATACTCCATATGCCGAAGCATGTAAATACTTGATGAGATGGGGGATAAATCCTCGGCGTGGAAAAGTAGAGCTAATGTGCCACAAGGTGACCTTAATATTATTCACCTACACAAGGAGCTACCTGACCACGACCAAGCTATAGACGAGTTGACAACTACCATGAACCAATTGGCCAAAGCTTAGCTTCAAAAAGTTCAGTGGCCAAAACAAGTGAATTCCATGGAAGGAGTGAATATGATGATCAACAAGAGAAGGCAATGAGGTCAACAAGTTCAAAACAATCTGGATCAATTTGAGCAAAGTGGTAGTGGGTACAATCAAGATGATTCATATGATGAGCAAAGTGAAGAGGTTCAATATGTCAACAATTATCAAGGTCAACGGGTCAATGCTCTGAATCAACAATAGTGGAGATTATAGGAAAATCAAGGAAATTGGGGTAATCAAGGTCAACAGGGAAATTTTAATAGTGGAAATAACAACAACCAAGGCAATTTGGGGAACAACAACAATCAAAATAGGGCTAATCAAGGAATTCAAGGCAATTGGGGTGGCAATAATAATAATAATATTATGGAAGTAATAACAATCAAGGGGGTTGGAACAACAATAATCAAGGGAATCAGGGGTCGGGATTTCAAAGGCCCCCGATGTATCAACAATCGAACAACCTGCCTCCATATTCGCCACAAGGTCCTAGTTTTTCCAACAATGTGATGGACGGATTAAACCATGTTCGAGCAAATGATGAAGAAAAATGCCGATTTCGATGCTCAATTAGCCTGCCAAAACACTTTTATATGCAACATGGAAGTCTTACTTGGCCAAATTTCTCAAGCTTAGAATACTCTCCCTAAGGGGGAACTACCAAGTGATACAGTAGTGAACCCGAAGGGTAAGAACAATACGGACCATGCTATGGCGGTGACTACAAGAAATGGTAGAGGTGGAGTTGCTAGTACCTCTAATCCAAGAAAGGTTTTGAGTGATGATGTGTTGGTGCATGATGAAGATGATATTAGAAATGATGTGCAAGTAAATAATGAGAATGTGAATAATGAAGTGAGGATATAAAATTATGACAACGTGGAGGAGGCACAAAATGATGTGAACCCGTCTAGGGAACATGTGATAGACATATGTAAACAGTAGTGCCTAAAGCCGAAGACCATTTTCTAAGGCCTCCTCCATCATATCCTCAAAGGCTTACAAAGCAAATCAATGAGAACCAATTCAAGAAAATAATTGATATGATGAAAAGTTTGTCCATAAATATGCCTTTGGTTGAAGCCCTAGAACAAATGCCGAGATATGCCAAGTTCATGAAGGACCCGGTTACAAAGAAGAGATCAATGAACTGTGAAATGATCTAAATGACACATCAAGTGAGTTCCATTGTACACTCCATGGCTCCAAAGTTAGAAGACCTCGGTGCCTTTGTAATCCCATGCACTATAGGTAGTGCTGATTATGCCAAAGCTTTGTGTGACTTGGGGGCAAGCATTAACTTGATGCCATATTTTGTGTTCAAGATATTGGGGATTGGTAAAAAAAAGACCAACATCCATGAGGATACAAATGGCGGACCAGATAATGAAGAGGCCATTGGGGATAATCGATGATGTGCTAGTTGGCGTCAACAAGTTCATACTTCTTGCAGATTTTATGATACTTGACTGTAAGGTTGACTATGAGGTACCAATAATATTTTTGAGATCTTTCCTAGCTACAGGAAAAGCCTTAGTTGATGTGGATGTTCGGAAGCTCACTTTCCAGGTGGGTGATAAGAAAGTTATGTTCCATGTTTGCAAGTCAATGAGGTAGGCTAATATCAACGAAGTGCATCCGTTTGTGGATCTTGTGACCGAAGTGACTGTTGATAACATAACTGTTGTGATTTATGTTGAAAACCATTGGAAGCTGTGTTATTGAATCATGATATGGATGAGAAGGAAGGCTTGGTGGAATATATTAATTCTTTTCGACGAATGGGTTTATATACATATGAGCCCCGAAAACTTTCTTTAGACCTCGAGAATCGGAAGAATCTACCAATAAAGCCCTCAATCGAGGAATCTCCCAAATTGGAGTTGAAGCCCTCGACTTCATACATCAGGTATGAGTTCTTAGGCTCTTGTTCCACTTTACCAATTATTCTTTCCTCATGCTTAACTAAGTGCAGGTAGATGCCACCATTGCGGTTCTCCAAAGGAGGAAGAAGGCAATAGGTCGGACATTGGCGGATATTCAAAGTTTAAGCCCCCCCGCCTTTTGCATGCACAAAATCATATAGGAGAAGGATGCCAAACCCTTTGTAGAACATCAAAGACGGTTGAATGAGGCCATGTAAGAGGTTGTAAAGAAAGATATCATCAAATGGTTGGATGTTGGGGTTGTCTACCCCATTTCTGATAGTTCATGGACTTTACTAGTACAATGTGTCCCAAAGAATGGGAGCATGACCGTGATTAAAAATGACAACAATGAGTTGATCCCCACAATAACTATCACTGGTTGGAGAGTGTGCATGGATTATAGGAAGCATAATGATGTTACTTGGAAAGGCCGTTTTCTGCTTCCATTTCTTGATAAGATGGTTGATAGGTTAGCCGTACGTGCTTATTATTTCTTTTTGGATAGGTACTATGGATATAGACAAATTCTTATTGCACTTTAAGACCAAGAGAAAACCACCTTCACTTGTCCGTATGGCACATTTGCTTTTCCAAGGATGTCATTTGGTTTATGTAATGCACTGGCCACATTTCAGTGGTGTATGATGGAAATATTAACGAATATGGTGGAGGACTTCCTCGAGGTTTTCATAAATGATTTCTCTATTGTGGGAGATTCTTTTGAAGAGTGTTTGGATAATCATGATAAGGTATTGGCACGATGTGAAGAGACCAGCTTGGTGTTGGGAGAAGTGCCACTTTATGGTCGAGGAGGGCATAGTCCTCGGCCACAAGATCTCAAAGAATGGTGTTGAAGTGGATAAAGTAAAAACTGAAATGATATTAAGACTTCCTCTTCACTTCCATCAAGGAGTGAGGAGCTTTCTAGGTCATGCGGTGTTTTACCGTCGGTTCATCAAGGATTTCATAAAGGTAGTGAACCCCTTGTGCAAGTAGTTGGAAAAAGAAGCTAAATTTATGTTCAATGATGATTGTATGAAGGCCTTTGAGCTACTCAACTATTGGTTGACTACCATTCCATCATTACCGCACCAAATTAGATCTTACCATTTTAGCTGATGGGTGATGCTAGCGACATGGAGGGTTCAAAGAGGCTAATTTGAGCACAAGTTTTACCACTGACCGCGAGAGTCCGAAACTGAAATGAAGTCTTTTTTGGCACAAACTACATTTATACAGTTTAAAAAAAGTTACATTTCTAACTAAAATTCAGTATAATACTATGTTATACTTTAACCCAAAGTTAACCGTTAAAGTTAATCGCAGTATTATACTGCGTTACATTAAAAAATTAGTTTTCATAGGAAAATGCATTATATTGCTGCTTTTAAGGAAAATACAGTATTTTACTGGATTTCCCTATAAAATTTGGGCCCACCATAATAACAGTTCTGCATGACTGCAGAGAATATTTGTTTTTTTAGTGTAAAACATATTATAATACTACGTTTTACACTGAAACGTATTATTATACTGCGTCTTACACTAATTATTTGGCCCACAAATAAGTGTTCTACGGATAGCTAAAATAGCACTAATTCAAATACATAAAACGTGGTATTATAATGTGTTTTGCATAAAAAAATCTGCACCTCAAGCTCGGACTTGCCTTATTTAAAGGCGCTTGAATTTTATGAAAATCCATTCAAAAATTTCCATTAAACTTCCGTTCATACTTCTCTCTTTTGCTTATCAATCATTTTTTATAATATTTGAAGAGCCAAAAATAAGGGTTTCATTATATTGAGGGGGGGAGGGTGAGGTTGTGCTGGAGAATAAGTCTATGAGGTATAGTTCATCTCTATAGTGTCATGTTAAATTAATGCTTATAATGGAGTTTAATAAATTAGGATCGTTGTTACATAAAAAATGAGTGTGATAAAACATTTGGTAACCTTAAAGTAACCGGTAGATTTATGTATTTAGTGACTCCGCAAGGGTTTGTTTATTATTCTTAGTTTAACATCATATGATGAAACTCTTAGAGATTTTTTGCGGATTCTGGATGAATACATGGAATTTATTGTAATAAAATTGTTGGAAATATATGTCAAGGTTGAAGACGTTGCCAACAATGAGGGCGTGCATAGTAGGGATAACCTCTAGTCATCGAGTGGTTATTCTAGAGAAGTTTTATCGGACAGATTGCTGATGAAAGAGCTTGCCTTCATTTAAACTTGTCACCACCTGCGAATGAGTAGCCACAAAATATTTTTTTGATTATATATAATCCACAAGACGAATGGTAAAATTTAATTTTCTATTCTTTACCGGTGTTTATTTTAGGTTTTAATTGGATTTGTATTAACACTCATATTTTTCATAGGGGGTACCGTCCGGATATGAACTTTGCAAGTTATAACCCTGCCCCTAGTTGGAATATGCGTAGTTTTGGCGTATTGGACCACAGTAGTCCATCCGGGAGTCATAAAGAACAAGGATATATCCATCATGAAAGGTCAAGATAGTACGACTTATAAGTAAAGTGATATAGATATATGTAACGTATTTATATAGTTGGGTAGCTTATCAGTTTGTTCTTTTTGTGTAGTGAAAACGAGCAACTTGATGCTCCTGACCTCACACACTTGCCTATAGACGACGTACTAACTCATGATTTGGCAGATGTGCAGAGTTAGGAAGATGATAGTTATTATGACAACAATGCCGATGAGTCTTGAGATGACACACCCTTCCCTGATGAGGGTGGTGATGAGGAAGAAATGAATGTTGAACCTGAGCTGACGAGGGAGAATGCTCCTCCAACTACCGTTAGACCAAGAGTGTATGGGTCTCATGTGCCCTTTCTTCAGCGGAATATTTCCTACCTTAATAATTTCCCAAGTACGCGGGACGTGGATTTCCTTCAAGTACGCGGGACGTGGATTTCCTTACAAGAGAGATGATGAATTTCGGTCAGTGCTGAGGGATGAGTCTACACCAATGTGTTGGCAAAGGGCATGTATTTCCCTAATAAAGCTCACCTAATCAGGGCTGTAAAAGTCTACTGCGTAAGTGAGTGCTGTGAGATGATGGTAAGGGAGCCAACTATGGAGGTATACAGGGATGTATGCCGTAGAGACTTGATGGGTTGTCACTGGATATTGCGTGCCAGCAAGAACAAATCAGGTTTGTGGAAAGTGGGTAAATTTCTTAGCAGCCACAGATATGAAATGGGCACATTAAATGAGAATCACTTCAACCTTGATATTGACTTGATTTTTTTTGTCTTGATTCCATATTTGGAAGTGTCCATTAGGTTCAAGTTTAAAAAGTGTATCACATCCGTCCACCAGGAGTATGGTTGTTCATAACCAAAAGAAAGGCATATCTCGATCGCAAAAGTGCCTTTGAATGTATTTATGGCGACTGGGATAAGTATTTTTTATCTCTGCCTAGGTACATGGCCGCACTACAACACTTTAGCCCTGGGACTGTTGTTGAATGCATGTGTGAGTGAAGTTCGGACAGACCCGAATATATTTTCAATTATGTGTTCTAGTAATTTAAACTAGCAATTGATTATTTTGTGCATTGTCATCCTGTAATTTCCATAGACGGTACTCATGTCTATGGAAAGTATGATATTAAGCTTTTGATTGCAATTGCAGTAGATGACAACCGAGAAAATATTTCCACTAGTTATTTCCACTTATGCCAATGAAAGAGAAGAGACGTGGATGCGCTTTTTGAACCACTTGAAGACGTATGTTGTCAAAAAGTATTCAGGTCATTGTCTAATATCTGATCGACATGGTGGTATTTTAAATTCTATACGGACTTGCCTGAATATCAACAACCCTATGCATACCACCATTACTGTGTGAGGCATCTGAAGGCCAATTTCAAAAAGAAATATCCTGAAAAGGCCTTGCATGACTTAATGTGGATGGCTGCGACTGAGCACCAACAGTGTAAATTCATAAGGTGCATCATAGTGATTTGGCAATTAGATCTATGAGCTATACTTGGTTGATGGGACATAAGCTTCACATGTAAATATTGCATGTTGATGGCGGAAAATATGTTAGAGTCATTCAACGGCTTGTTGAAGTCTGCCCGTGGATTGCCTATCAATTCCATGGTCAATGTGACATTCAAATAGAGTGCAGAGAGGTTAGCTGAAAGGCATGGAGCATTATCGACATTGATGGACAAGGGTGTTCAATTTATGCCAATACACATGAGAATATTTGAAAGGAACAAGAGGCGAGCACATTCAAACCGGGGTATTTTTGAAGTTAAGACAGCTATCCGCATACACCATAGGAATAATCTATTAATGGTAAATGAAGCCAGAAGGTTTTGTTCATGTGGGATATGGACCATCTACCACATGCCGTACGCACATGCCTTGAAATGCTTTCAAGAAGTTGGTTTAAAGGCAACCAACTATATTGATAAGCAATACAGTGTTGATGTATACGTAGACACGTATAGTGGGAAGTTGCAGCCATTAGGTGCTGAGCATTATTGGCTGCCGAAACCTTTTAAGATGGTGTGTAACAAGGACTAATTGCGCAAGATTCAAGTGCAAAATAAAATGCATATACAAAACCAAATGGATGTTGGTGACACCGTTTATGCATGTAAATGTTGCATATGCTCGCAAATAAGACACGACCGTCATAAATGTCCTTCACGTGGTGTGCCTAGTGGTGGTAATCCAGCTCCTGGTGCAAGTTCGTCGAATGTACCCAACTATAAAGGATACCCCTAATCTTTTATTTTCGTATTATTTTTTGTAATACGTGTCTGTACTTGTGCATGTTGCAATATCTGTCAAATATAATTATGTTCCACAATCTTGTTACATCTTATTTTTTAGATCTTTTGATATGGTTGTTCAAATATTAAATTTATTAGTGTTAGTAAAGAAGACCAAGATTGTGGAATAAAAAAATTACCTATTAAAAAATAAATTGAATATATAAAGTGTGGTACAAAACTACGTTTTATCAGTTGTCTTGTCGTTTTGAAAATAGCTGAAATGTCTGCAAAAAACCGTTTTGTTTCAGAAAAGTTTTAATATGTAAAGTGTGGTTCAATACTACGTTATATCAGTGGTCTTGTTGTTTTGTAAATAGGTGAAACGACTGCGAAAAAGCTGTTTCGTTTCAGAAAACTTTTAATATGTAAGGAGTGGTACAATACTACGTTTTATGTGAAATTGCCCATAAATAACAGGCGCATTCTACTTATTTTCTATGCTTAACAATAACCAATAGCAATATTTCCATAAAACCAAAGTTTCTCTTTAAGAATTGTCTCAACAACCCTTTTATGTCCCAAGTTGCTATTGCGGAAAAAAATAGAGTTTGTACAATTGGTGGGAAGAAGGTGGACACCGCTACAGGGTATGTATGAACAAGTTTTATAGGTAATCCGACGAGCCTACATGTGATTTTAAGGTAAGGATGGATAAACCATGTAAACAGGAGTACTACAAAGGCAGAATTTATGATCTTTATAAGTTATGTACGAGGCAAGGGGAAAGAGAATGCCGATCCGACCAAGAAATTGAGGAGTTGAAGGTGAAAATTAAAGAGGTGGAATAAGAAGAAAAAAAGCTGGAAGACCAACTCAAGTGGTTGGAGCGGAGAGTACAAGCTGGTGGTGACTAAACAGTGGCTTGTACGTGTTGAGTGTAGTAAAGTATCTTTATGCTTTCCTTGTCAAGTGTTTTCTTTAGATGTACAATTTGTTTTACTTATGTATATCTTTAGGTTTGCTATGTTTGTGTTTGTGTTGTCATGTTAAAATAAAATTGTTATTCAAATTCTGTTACAATAAAAATATTGTTAAAATAGAATTGTTGCCATTATATATATAATGTAGTATTTTCTTCATAGAATTGTTCAAATATTCAACTTACTAGTGTTACAAAAGAATACCAATCTATAATTAAAAAAAAACTATATGCAAAGTGTGGTATAATACTACGTTTTGTGAATTGTCTTGTCGTTCTAAAAAAAGTTGAAACGACTGCGAAAAAACCTGTTTTGTTGCAAAAAAATTTAATATGTAAACCGCAGTTACTTTTTTGTGAGTTGTCTTGTTGTTCTGAAAAACATGAAAACCATGTGAAAAAGTTGTTTTGTTTTGGAAAAATTTAATATGTAAAGCGTGGTATAATACTATGTTTTGTGTGTATGTAAAGCATGGTATAATGCTACGTTTTATGTGAAATCTTGCCTATAAATAACAGAAGCATTCTAGTTATTTTCTGCGCTTAACAACAACCTCCAGCAAATATATTTATAAAAATAATGTTTCTCTTTAAGAAATGTGTCAACAACCCTTCTATATCCCAAGGTGCGTCTACGGAAACAAAATCATGATGTACGATTATTGGGAAGAAGCTGGATGATGCTACAGGACGTGTATGAACAAGTTTTATTGGCAATCCAATGTACATACATTCAATTTTTAGGTATGGATTGCTAAACCATGTGAGCAGAAATACTACAAGACAAGTTGTATCATCTTTATAATGTGTGTACGAGGCAGTGAGACAGAGAGCGCCAATCCAAGCAAGAAATTACAGAGTTGAAGGCGAAACTCAAGTAGGTGAAAGAAGAGAAAAAAGCTAGAAAACCAACTGAAGCGATTGGAGCAGAGAATACTAGGGGGTCATAACTAAACAATGGCATGTATGTGTTGAGCATAGTAGTGTATCTTTATGTTTCCCTTGTCAAGTGTTTTCATTAGTTGTACTGTTTGTGTTGTGTTAGGTTTGCTATATTTGTGTTTGTGTTGTACTATTAAAATAAAATTTTCGTTCAATCGCAGTTAAAAAAATTGTTATTAAAATAGAATTTTTGCAATGATTTACATAATGTAGTATTTACACAAAGTACAAACATAAGTAAATCAATGAGTCCTGCAGCTTGTGTGCTTCAGTGCTATTGCTGGCCTGAGTTGCATTACATGTCGCCCGAGTACACTATCGAGATCATCATTATCAAGTTGCCTCTTTAAGTGAGGATGCACAGCAATATCAACGGTACAACTTGTAGGATCGGTAGAAGAGGCCATCGGGCGGTCTGCAACCTACAAAACGAGTACTAAGCTTAGCATGTAAAAATGTATATTAGTATTGTACGTGTTAAGTGAAAAATATTTTCTCACCATGGTCTCGTCGTCTTCCTGAGTATATGCATCTATGGTGTCTCCATCAGTGCATATAGTGGCCTCCATGATGTGCTGGGACGAAGCCTTACTAAGAAAATTAAAAATTAATTAATGGAAAATCATTAAGGAAAAGAAAACGAATTGAAATTTTACAGTGATACAAACATACCTGCGCTTGTGGTAGATCCACATCAACCACCGGGGATAAGGCATAACTTAACCTGCGCCCGCTATTCACATCCCGGTTCGCCGATCCTTAGTTGCGATTGATGGGCCTGAAAAGAATTGATCCACATACCCCTCAAATATACCTATGATTATCAATGTCTCTGACAGGAAGACCTGCGATGTTGTTAGATATAGGTTAAAGTTGTACGACAACATATTGCTGGAAGGCTCATCTAGCCGAGGGAAATAACCCGACCGATCATCTCCAAGATCCTCATCATTTGTCTCAACAGGTGGGTCGATAGGTGCCTCAATTCCCCATTACTTGGTACCAACTCCTCGCCATCCCCTATGAACCTGTGGGGCACCCTTGCCTCGTGGGACAGACCTGCCTCGTAGGGAATCCCTCTCTTGTGCCCTACCCTTACCTCGTGGGATAGCCCTACCTCGATGGTACACTTCTGACACCGCATACTCAATCTCGTGATCTAACCTCGTGCAATCTCTTGCTCGACACAAGGTCCGACGAGCTAGCTTTTCCACCCGCCGACTATACTTAACGACTGCAACACTGTTGCTATGCTGTTGCATCTCCTACCCAAACTGGTAGAACATGTGTTGCCCGATAGCCTACGCAACATTTAAAATATTATTTAAATAATGCTATATCGTAATTATAAGATATTAGTAAGCCAACCAAACATACCCAGCGCCTCGCGCCTCCCTGCGTATGGTCAATATCGATTGCCAAGTACATGAATGGGGTTACTGATCATCAGTTGGGTGTGACGGCGGTACGTGACATATGCAGCTTAATACTGGCCTCTTGGATGGCAGAATCCGGTACTCTCCCTGGTCCCAAATATGGATCTGCTACTCTAGCCATCCTACAAATTCATCATCCACCCTGGTACAGTCATCCTGCTGATAATGTATAGGCACTCATGCAGGCTCCCCTGGTATAAGCTACAGACAGTGAAACTGGCGAAGCACACGCTCTGTGGCATGATTCTCAACCACATCAAAGAAGATCATAGGGACGAAAGTGCTCCAAAGTAGTCGGCCGACTGAGCAATAATTGGGCAGCTGAGCTAGCAACTCGTTGTTGTATGGCATCCAAATGAACGATCAAATAATAGCATAAAAGATTGAGTATGCGCAACAAAAGTGAATTTATAAGAAGTAATTTTAGTTACATATTTACTTGTCTGGCCACCAACATATCTAACACATCCTTTTCAAGGGGGAATTATAATGATCATAAGTCCCTCGATAGTTCCCACAACGAGTTGGTAGAGGTGGCTGCAAAAGGTTGACATAAAACTTTACAGTCATTTTGACCATGTAGAATTCAATGTAATGAACAGAGTATTCAAAAATGTTATCACCTATAAAAGCGGCAGAAAACCACATATGTCCACCTGCTAGCCCATGCTCTCCCGGCATATACTCATGTACAGGTATGCTAGAATAGTAGCACCCCAGCTGTACCAGGGTAACTCATCTAGCTGATGTAGATAATGCAGAAAGCACATACTCACTAGATTTCCTGAAGTGTTCGGGAACGAGACACCCTCCAAAAGAAGGAACAGCGCCAACCTCATGTATCAGTCAATATAGATAGCCTCTGTCTCGCATATAATATCGGGGTGCAATACCTCCATATGCTCTCTGATAGCTGTCACAGAAACGTGACTGCCCCCTCTAAGTGCAACCTCACCCTGTGGTCTGTAACGAGTATACTGTCCCACCAAATCCAAATATTGGGGACGCGTCATAGCTCTCATGTACTGGGGCAATGCAACGGCCAGTCCATCTACACGTAGCCCATACAAAACCTAAACATCCTCAAGCGTGATGGTGGCCTCTCCAGTGGGCAGGTGAAAAGTGTGCGTCTCCGATCGCCACCGCTCTATCAATGCCGTGATGAGAGTCTAATCGAGCTGCATCAGCCCAATCCGAAAAATCCTAAGGAAGCCCATAGCCTCTAGGCAATCGACTACGCGGGGATGAAAATGTCTCTCCCTAGAAAAGTTCCACAAATTTTTCGGTCTCATGGCGCAGAGAGTCTGATCCAATAGATGTCCCTCCATACATAGGAGGACCTATGGTTGCCCTGTAACACTAATATCTAATCTTCAACTGGTCGAGGTTGCACATACGGCAAGTGCATGTCGTCTACTATAATATAAATAATATTAATTATGTCCGTGTTATAATAAATTAAATAATTCTTTTTATATTTGGACAAAGTCATTATCTATGGGTTCTAGGCTCGATATTTGAGGCCCAGTAGCACCAAGCTATCCTTAATTATTATGTGTGTCACTTTTAATAAGTTTAAAATTTTATTAGTTTAATTAATTAAATAATTAATTATTTAATTAGACTAAGTAATTATTTATGGGTTTGCCGCTCGATATTTAAGGCCAGTAGCACCAAAATATCCTTAATTATTATATGTGTCAATTTCTATAAGTTTAAAATTTTTTTAGTTTAGTAAATTCAATAATTAAATATTTAATTAATGGTCGATCTGCAGCCACAAACACTTTTCTGCGACCGCAGTTCAATTTTTGTGACACAGTCAATTCACATCAACTGCATTAAATTAACAATTCGTTGACCACACAATTTCTTGTGCAGTCGCAACAACATCGATAGTAAATTTAGGGTTCCAAACTTTAAGCACAAATTAGACATGATAATACCATTTAGATATGCTAAATATATCACCCATCCCCCAAATAGCAACTATGAAGCTACCCACACAAATTTAAGTCATATGATGAAGAATTTGCATTAAGTCTAAAAAAGAACTAAACTAATTGTGTACAATATTAAGAAAATTGAAAAATTTTGAAAGATGAATTGAACATAGCAGTAACAAATTGATGCTATGGAAGAACAAAGATGATGAAATTCGTGTGAGATGCGTGAATAGATGAGTACATTGTGCTTGCCTTTGTGGTAACTTTTCAGAACGCAAAGTTTTAACTGTAGAATAAAGGCCCCTATTTATACTTAACACGGTTTGCTAAAGGTTCAAGAGAAGAGTGTGGCTGCACAATTACATGAGTGATCCATACTCTTTTCACTTAAGAACATTATCCTTTTGAAGATCTATGGTCCGCACAATTTTGTGTGCGACTGTAGATTTTAGTTCAGACACTACATTTCGTTGTGCTGCTGCACTTTGTACATTTCTCTTAAAGGAAAACTTCAGAGAGTGTTCACTTTTAGCTTCCAAGTTGTGCGGTCCGTAAAACAAATGTACAGCCACATATCTCTTGTTATTGTGGCACTTAAATTGTGCGATCCACACAATAACTATGCGGTCCGCACTTTTTCTTTACTAAGCCAAATTTTCTTAACACAATCCCTGGAAAGCACACTTATTCCTGCAACATACTTCAAAACCAGTTAGCATAAAACAAGACCTATCTAAAGAAGAAAAAAATAGAAAAAGACATATGGGTTGCCTCCCAAGTGCCTGATTTAACATCGCGGCACGGATTACCATCATCATTTGAAATAAAGAACTGCCACGACATGGCCATCATCAACTTTTCCTAGATAATGTTTCACCTATGACAATTGATTCAAAACACTTCATCATTTCTATTTTTTAAAGTCTAATGCACCAAAGGGTGTTGCACTTACAAACTCAAATGGGCCAGTCCATTAGATTTCAACTTTCCTGGAAACATTGGTAACCGAGAATTGAACAACAAAACAAGACCACCTTCTTTAAACTCCTTGTTATTAATGTACTTGTCATGGAAGTACTTCATCTTCTCCTTGAATAAGAACGAACCTATATATGCATGGTACATGAACTCATCTAGCTCATTCAATTGTGCCACCTTTATGTTGGCGGCAACATCCCACTCAGGATTCAATTTCTTAAAAGCCCACATGGCTTTGTGCTCAAGTTCTACCGGAAGATAAAAAGCTTTTCCAAACACTAACCGGTATGGAGACGTTCCAATTAGTGTTTTGTATGACGTCCTATAAGCTCAAAAAGCATCATCAAATTTCTTTGACCAATCTATCTAATTGACATTCGCTGTTTTAGACAAAATACTCTAGATTTCCTGCTTAGAGACTTCCACTTGACCACTTAATTGAGGATGATAAGGGGTTGTGACTATATGAGCGACACCATACTTGGAGAGAGGCATCGAAAGCTTTATTGCAAAAATGCACTCCCCCATCACTTATGATAGCTCTTGGAGTACCAAATCTTGTAAAGATGTTCTTCTTCAAAAACGCCACCACACTTCTCACTTCGTCGTTAGAAAAAGAAACGCCCTTAACCTATTTGGACACATAATCAATTGCGACTAAGATGTAGGTGTTTTCACAAGAACTCACGAATGAGCCCATGGTGGCAAGGGGCATTTCGTTTTTCTTTGAGATTCTACTGGCCATTTGTCTTTCTTTCCTTCGGAGTTACTAATTTTGGGTTTGAATTGATTTTAGGTACGAAAACGGCTCTCAACAACTAGCCCATCGAAAATGTACAAAATGCAGGGCTTATTCCCCGAATATCTACCAATGTCAGTCCAATAGATCCATTCCTCCTTTGAAGCATTGGCAATGTGGATTCTACCTGCACGTTAGTTAAATAAGAGGAAAGAATAACCGGTAAAGTAGTAGAACAACCAAGAAATTCATACCGAAAATGTAGAGACAATGTCTTTAACCCTAAAATGGGAGGCTCCTCATTTGAAGGCTTTGTTGGAGGAGTGGTTATATTCTCAATATAAAAGGACAATATTTGGGGCTCATATGTATACGACCCTATTCTTTGCAAAGAGTTCACACATTCCTCATAACCCTCCATTTCTTCATCATCACAATTGAGCAAGACAACCTCCAAAGTATCATCAACATTCATTGCGGTACTTCTTTCACCAATAATGAGATGGTCACCAAGTCCACGAAAGAGCACACCTCATTGCTATTGGGTTGCCTCATAGACTTACGCACATGTAAAACCATTTTCTCATCACCAACCCAGAAAGTAAGTTTTCTAGCTTCAACTTCAACCAGATCCTTCCTCGTAGTAGGAAAGGTCTCCCAAGAATAATCAGCATCTCATAGTCAATCTTGCAATCAAAAATAACAAAATTCGACGGGAGAACAAATTTAACAACATGAACCAACATATTATCGATGATACCTAACAGTCTCTTCGAGGTATGGTCCGTCATTGATAATCTCATAGATGTGAGTCTTGGTTGCCTAATTCCCAAAGTCTTGAAAACCAAATAGGGCATCAAGTTGATACTTTCCCCAAGATCACAAAGAGCTTTAGTAACGTTGACACTTCCAATGGTACAAGGGATTGTGAAAGTGCCGAGATCCTCAAATTTAGGTTCCATTAAGTGTAGAATTGCACTCACTTGATAAGTCATCTTTATAGTTTCACAAGTCATTAACCTTTTCTTTGTCACCAAGTCCTTCATGAACTTTGCATAATCAGGAATTTTCTCCAAAGCCTCTACCAATGGCACGTTGATAGATAGGCTCTTGATCATGTCAACAATCCTTTTGAATTGTTTCTCTCTATTTTTCTTGGCAAGACTTTAATGATATGGAGGAGGAGGCCTAGGAATTTGTGCCTTTTCCTTTGACACTACCGGTTTCGGTATGTCAAAAATGTGTTCCCTAGACGGGTTCACTTCCTCTTGAGTCTCCTCCATATCGTTATCAATATCTATTCTCACCTCACCATTTGCTTGCACTTTATTGTTTGGCATTTTATTTTCTTGTACCATTATCTCATCATCCACAAGTTTCTTTTGACTCAAAGTGGTTCAATCCCTACATTTTCCACTCCTTGTAGTTATGGCCATGACATGTTCCGTATTGTTCCCACCCTTTAGGGTTCACCACCATGTCACTTGGAAGTGCCCCCTTAGGAAGTGTGCTTAAAGATTGCGAGTTTTCTCCAATTGAACTTACAAATTTCAAGTTGAAGTGTTGTGAGAGTCTAGTTGAGCATCGGAGTCGGCATTCTTCTCCATCATTTTTTAGAACATGTTCTCAATTCGTCCCATCGAATTGTTAGAGGAACTTGGATGTTTGGAAGGATATGGAGGCGGGTTGTTATGTAATTAATACATCGGGTGACTTTGAAAGCTCGACCCCCGATGGCCTTGGTTATTGTTCCATCCCCTTGGTCATTGCCTCCCCAATATCCTTGATTATTGTCACTCCAATTGCTTGGTTATTTTAAACATTTCAATTTCCTTAATTGTTTTTATTTTTCCAATTCTCTTGGTATTTTGAATTCCAATTCTCTTGATTTCCTTAAGGTCATCATTATTGTTGATTCTAGCCTTTATAGTTGTTACTTTGTCCTTGGAAGTTGTTCACATATTGTACTTCTTATTCTTGCTCATTGTAAGATTCAATCAAACCTACTATCATCTTGAATATAATTTCCCACATGATTTTGCACTTGTGGACCCTTTTGCCTTCTCCTATTTACCATCATAGTAACTCTCTCCATTGCATTGGCTTGCTTACGACCTTGCACTTGTTGAAGTTGATCCTTGGCTAATTGGTTCATTGTGGTGGTCAACTTGGCAATTGCTTGCCAATGATCATGCAATTGTTTATGCAAGTGAATCTCATTTGGATAACCTTAAGGAACATTTGCTCTACTTTTCCATGCTGATGAAGTATCTGCCATTTCATCTAGAATCTCACAAGCTTGCATATACAAAGTTGTTATGAAATTTCCACCAGCAAGTTTGTGGACCACACATTGATTGGTAGTATTGATCCCCCTATAGAAAGTTTGTTGAATCATTGCCTCCATCATGTCATTTATTGGACACTATTTCACCATAGTTCGGTACCTCTCCCATATCTCATGCAAAGGCTCATTGGTTCTTGTTTGAGAGCTAGAATCTCGTCCCTAAGATTAGCCATATGCCCGTGAGAAAATAACTTGGAAATACTTTTTTTCGAAAATTCATCCCATGTATGGATAGAATGGTTTGGTAATATTTCTAACCAATCCAAGGCCTTCCCTTATACTGAGAGAGGAAATAACCTCAATCGTAAAGCATCGTTGGAGACGTTTGTCTTTTTACTCCCCCAACAAGCTTCTACAAACCCGTTGACGTGTTTGTATGTATTTAGATTCGGAGCCCCGGTGAAGAATCCCTACTGCTCTAACAATGTGAGCATAACATTTATGACTTGAATGTTGCCCACCCAAATGCGACGCGGGATTATGGCACTTGCATACCCTTTATTAGGCAACACCTGGTGTGGAGTCACTCTTGGTAGAAGTGGGGGTGGAACGGGAACATTGTCTTGAGGCGGTTGACCTCGTCTATTTGCTTGAAGTTCAAGAAGAAACTCTTTGACTAGGTCATCTTCTACATCTACATCCCCCATAAGCACGTTTCCAAGAGGACCATTGTTTTTGAGAGCCATTGTTTCACCTACAATTGTTTCACCAAAAAGATTAGTAACACGGAAGGAAAAGAAGACAATTCACACACAAATCCAAATATATAGCTAAATCCATTTTTATCTCCCCGGCAGTGGAGCCAAAAATTGATCTTGTCCAAGTCACACCTCTATTCAAGGTTACAAAACGGTTGATGCAATAGTAATACTCAACTAAGAGCCGGGGCCGAATTCCATAGGGAGCAATATGGATGGGATAAAGTAGTACATATTTGGACTAAGTGCGTGAAGTATGTAGGTTGCACTTCCACAAATATGGTTTGTTTTACTTCTAAAATTTTGCTAAGGATTACAAGTCTAAATATATAAAACTAGAGAATGTCGTTTTTGGTTGTTTATAAAATATATAAAAAGGCTAAATGGCTATGAACTTCACCCCGGTGTTTACTTAATGGGTTGTAAACATTAAAGCTTATTTTGCCGGTCGAGGAGTATTATAACTATCAACACTCAAGTACCCACTTAATACCTCTTGGTAAGAGAGTGATTATGCCCAATTTGGATTTGTTAAGTATAAATGGGTATTGAACCAAACAGTTGATAAAATGCTCAACCTGGGTTTTACTATCTCTAGGTTCAACCCTTTAGTTGGGACTATCAATCTCTTAATTCATCCAAAATTCTTGTTAGACAAGTTTTCTTAGCCTAAGTCTCTCTTTCTCAAGTAGAGACCAAGTCAAATAGGCATGAACTAATGTTAGTTCTAAAATTAAAAGTAAGAACCAGGTAAAATAATTAACACCCAACCATAAATAAGCCATAAATCAAACACCCATTAGGTTTATAAACTAGGGATGTGTCACAACCCTAGTTAAAAATCTAGCAACTCACAATAGTATAGAAGAAAATAAAGAAGAAAGATGATAAAACTCAAATTGAAAGATTAAAAGATAAAAATTCTATCACCAAAGTAAGCTAAAGTTAACTAAATCAGTAAGGAAAATAGCGACAAGAGTTCCAATGTTAAAAACTTGACCTAATTTTGTGAAACTAGTCTATTTATATAAAGCTGGAAAATTCGAACAAAATTTCCCTTTCGAAGGTTTTGCGGTCGTATAATTCAATGTGCGGTCCGTACTTTTCATAATCTACAATACGCACAATTCCTGGTGCGACCACATAGGGACCTTCTGCGAACCACACAATTCTGAGTGCAGCCACATGGCTAACTTCTATAAGAACTGAAATGATGACTCTCAGAACTTTAGTTGTGGCATAGCTTTTGCAGGCGCACAATAATTGTGCATTCCACACTTTACACTTGGGCTCTGATGGAATTCCTTCACATTCTGTAGCTACAGATGAAATTTTGTGGCCGTGGATGGACTTCTGTGGCCGCAGAAGGAATTCTACGGTCTGCACTTGAGGCTTTTTACCAAATTTTTGTTCTTGAGTTCACATTACTCCTTCCTGAGTTGGATTTTATCTTTGTGGCTCAATTTCCAATACTCCTACAATTAAGCACATTTCATCAATTTTTGAGAATATAATTAAACACTTTCGGACTAAAACAAAAATAAATATACACTAATAAGTAGTCAAAATCACAATTTATTAGGAAAAATGTTAGTTTTAGAATGACCCTTTCTAGTTTAAACTGTGTGCAGATGGTGCAATTCGAAGGTGTGTGCCTCAAGAAAAGATGGCAAACATTCTTTCTCATTACCATGATAGAGCAGCTGGAGGACACTCTGGTGGAAACTGCACTGCAGTAAAGGTTATGGAAGTCGGTTTCTATTGGCCTACACTGTACAAAGACGCATGAGCGCATGTAGCTGCATGTGATAGCTGTGAAAGGACAGTAACATTAGCAAGAGGGATGACATGCTACTCAACTCCAATATGGTATGTAAAATTTTGATGTTTGGGTCATTGACTTCATGGGCCCCTTTCCATCATCTCATTCATATGAGTATATCCTAGTAGACATTGAATACGTATTTAAATGGGTCAAATTAATTCCTACTAGGACCAATAATGCTCAGGTGGTGTGTGAGTTCTTATGAAAGAACATTTTTACCTTATTTGGGACACCTCGAGTGATTACCAGTGACAAGTAGTGGGGAAGTTGTGAACAAGAAATTTGTTGCACTGCTATCCAAGTATGGGGTCACACAAAAAATGGGAACCCCATACCATGCCCAAACTGGTGGGCGAGTTGAAGTGGACAACCCTGAAGTTAAACAAATTCTTGAAAAGGCGATTAATGACTCTCGTAAGGATTGGTTTATATAGTTGGATGAAGCTCTATGGGCATACAGAAGTGCATTCAAAACAACCATAGGGACTTCACCGTGCAAATTAGTGTGTGGAAAATTGTGTCATCTACCTATTGAGATAGAATATAAAGCTTATTGGGAAATTAAGATGCTTAATCTTGATCTTAGTCTTGCAGGTGAACACAGGTTGCACAGACGAATGAATTGGAGGATTTTATTTGGACATGTATGGAAATGTGCAGATTTTCAAGGAAAAGACCAAAAGGTGGAATGATCGTCTGATTAAGCCAAAGAAGTTTCATGAAGGGGACAGAGTCTTACTATACAATAGTAGACTTATGTTGTTCCCCAAAAAATTCAAATCAAGATGGACATGTCCGTATGTGGTGAAACATGTCTCACTGGATGGCGCCTTTGAAATACAGGATGAAGAAGAGAATGAAAGTTTCAACGTGAACGGGAGCAAGTTGAAGCAGTACCTTGTTGGAGGATTTTGACTAGAAATCCTCTAGTGTCATTATCAAATGAGCCGAAGTGACGTAGTCACGCTTACGACTATAACTTAGAACTACTTCAAACCTTTTTTTCTATTTTGTTGTAGAATAGCTAGATAATGGTAGTTTAGGAGTTTTTGATAATTTTTTGAACATGTATGATTAAAAATCAAACACAAAATAAGTACATAATAGAGTTGGGGTGCGACCAGTAGGCTAACAAGTGAAACAAAAGAATGGGACACCGATAAAATTAGCCTATCGTGTCACATAGGGCTCCGTGTGGGGCACTAAGTTAGGCCAAATGGGCAAATACTATCAGAGATGATAACCCCACTACCGTGTCGCATGGGGTTCCGCACCTAGAGATGCGGCGGTGCAAATTATTTATAAAAAAATAAAACCTCTAACTGGAGACTAACACCCCCGACCCGTCCCTTTTTCTCACAACTCTCTTACTCTAATATTTCTCTCCTCTATATCTCTCTCTCACTCCAGATCCCTCTTCTTTCCTCCATTATTTTTCCTCAAACTCTTCATCTCTCCCCCCTCCCATCTTTATTCATCATCAAGGTAAGTAACTTTATTTCTTCTTTTCTATTTCTCTTAGCTTTTTTATTTTTTTAGTTAATTTTATTTTAGTTTAAACTAAATCCTAGGGAGTTGTAGTTGTGCTAAATTTTTTTAGTTTCCTTGCTTACTATAGCCGAAAATGGTTCTTAACTTTTTGGGTTAGTTATCATTGTTCTTCTAATTATGGGTGATTTTGTTATGTTTTAATAGTGTGGAATTAATTTATGTTGAATCTTAGTGGGGTGACCATGTGGGAGAAAATTAGCTTTTGTTTAAAATTTGGGTACTTGGTGTTATTGTAAAGATGTGGTGATGTTGTGGTTGTGGTGAGTTGTGTATTGGATATGTTTGTATGGTGATTCTAACACACTTTGAATTGCAATAAGACAGTGCAAGATATACCCATAATGTGCTTGTTGAAATTCCTTAGTGACATAAATTTGTGTAGTGTTGCTAATTTAAGGGAAGTTCTTTGTGGGATGTAATGTTTGACGATAAGTGTGGGGTAAGATGTCATGTTCTTTGTGGGCGTATACCTCCCCCCCTCCCCGCCCTAGTGGACGAGGAAAAGGAGCGCATTGATGCCATTACAGATGTAGTCCTAAGCTACAAGTATCAATTTGGCTTGTACCAACTCATGCTAGGATGTGGTACCAGACCTTTGTTCTAGCAGTAACTCCCGACCCGGAAGTGGGCATTAATGATGGTAATCTAGTCATGAAATACTTGGGGATTTACAACAACATTAGATACCTGGGTATTGAAAGCTTGTTCTGTACCTGTGAGTCGGTAAACCTGAACATGGTTGAGGAATTCTATGCTAACTGGCAACCTAAGACTAGTTTAGATGCAGTATATTGAGGTACGAGACAAGATGATTTAATTTTCTTCCTCGGTAATAACTCAAATCAAGGGATTCACGAAGTATTCTGATGCGCCGGAGAATCTTGACACATTTCAATACTAATTGCTTAGATTTTAGCTTGTTTTAAATGCAATTATCTCCTTTACTTATGTAATTTTAGTGTTTTTGCAGTACATGAGGTTTAAGAACTCATAAGCATGGAAATGAAAGCAAAAAGTCATAAAAACACAAGAAAAGAGCAAAAAGGCATTGCAAATAAGTACGTGCAATCGCAAAAACCACATGCGAGCCGCGAAATTTACACTAAGATCACAGATAAAAACAAAGTTCTGGGAAAAGTTCAACTCAAGAATGCGGTCCATTATGCGATCGCATAACCTTTTTGAGAGCCGCAAATTGGACCGCAAACCAACCACGAAGGCTGCTGAAAGCAAAAAATGCGATGCAAAATGTGGACTAAAAACCATGAATATAGTGAAGGCCTGGAAACTAGGGTTACAATCTGAGATGGACAGGTAAAAAATGCGTACGATATATCTATTATGCGATAGAAATGCGGTCGCATATCAATCTGTAAAGGCATTTTTGTTCGATTTTTGGCCCTCCAAAAATAGACTTATTGGGGTTTTGTGGGCTTATCTTGTCTGACTTTGAAGCTACAATACAAGGCATTAATATTTCTCAACTCATTTGTGGGCTTAGCATGTGTAGCTAACTTTAAATACTAAGGTTGTGAACACTAAATGGGTGTAATTTTAATGGGGGTTTAACACTGAATATATATATATATAATAGTTGGTTGATATTTATTTACTTCTCATTCTTTATTTATTGTTGATGGTTGCAAACATTAACAAGTGCCATTAATTCTTACTTTGCTAGGAAAAGTGGGTTGGAATATGGTAGAAGTAAACATCAAAGACTCAAGGCTTTAAGCCTTGTTTAATTGAATATCTTAGGAAGAAGTGAGTTTTATTTGGCATATAATGATTGTTCTTAATTTCAACTCTTTTATATTAGGAAAAATCATAAAGAGAAAATACTACCCAACTTTTGGAAAATATTAGGTAGTCATTTAGACATCATTTGCATATCAAAATGACCTTCCATTAGAAATATATCTTACTAACATTGATAGCATTACACTTAATTTAAATGGTACACAACCTTGGTTACTTTAATCAAATTAATTACACTCTCAACATTTTAGCTGTTACTTCAAATAAAACTCAACTCATACTATTGTTATCATTAACTGGATAGAATTATGACTTTAGTCGAGTAACACACTATTTGAGTAACCTTTTCTCACCTATTCCCTATGGTATTCAACCCCAACCTTGTTGGGTTATTATATTTGACACCGACCGCTTTACACTATTGATTAAAATGTAGTTTGAGCATATCGAATTTTGGCGCCATTTCCAGGGATTACGGTTTTGAAATTACTAATTAGTGTGCGCTTTACGTTACGTCTTACTCTATACCATCACACTTTTATTGCTTTGCTTTGTGTTGATAGGAAAACATGTCCAAATATGATGATGACATAGAGGTATAAATGTGAGAAAATCCTTTTGAGGACATCGAAGAGTACATTGAGGATACGAATGCTAATGTACCTCCGACTATTGGCACTGCAACTTTCAAGGTGGAACATGGTTTAATCCTTATGCCCAAAACGGAGGGGTTTTTAGGAATTTTACTGATGCTGATCCGACACAATATCTTAGAAACTTCTTGGGTGTGTGTGTGTGATGCATAAGCAAAACAATGTCTTTGATGATGCGCTAAGGTTGAGATGCTTCAAGTATTCTCTAGCAGGGGATGCAAGGAAATGGCTTCAAAATCTGCCACCGAACTCCATTCATTCTTTGCCCGAACTTGTTCGAGCATTCTTGTCTAAATGGTTCCCGCAAAGTAAGCAGTCTCAGCTCCGGGATAAAATATTATTTTTCAAGGAAGCAGCAGGAGAACATCTACATGAGGCATGGGAACATTTAAAATTATATTTGGTGAGGTCTCCCAATCATAGTTTTCCAGATTCTATCTTGGAAAAATTCAATATGGGCTTGGATCTTATGAACCAATCTATAGCCAAGAATGCAGCTGCTGGATCTTTCATGGAGAAATCATTCGCAAGGGTGACATAAATACTTGAAAAAATGGCAAAGCATAATCAAGAATGTCATTCCAAGGACACCACATGTGGAATTACTTATGTGTCTCCTTTCTTGAGCAACATGATCAAGGAAAATCAAGAGAGAGATCAGGTGATTGCTGGACTTGCTAAAAATATCAATATGCTGATAAAGATGTTCATCGAAAGCCAAACTAAGAAAGTAAATGTAGTTGCGGATGTGCAACCCATATCATATGAGGATTTTGAGGAAGCGAATTATGTCAACAACTCTCAAGGAAGCTATCAAAGGCAACAATACCAAGGTCAAGGACAACAAAACCAATGAAGTCAAAACCCACAAAGGCAAGGCCACCAACAATGGTGAGATATTCAAGGTTGCTCAAGCCAAGAGATTTGGAACAACAACAACAACTACTACTCAAATCGGAGTTCAAACCCTTATGTTCCCCCTAAGGGTCAATATTCAAATCAGGGTTCCTCAAGTGAGTCTAAGTTGGAAAGTATGCTTGAACAGGTATTGTAAAATTAAGAAAAATCTAACATCTCTATGAGTTACATGACCGAGCTTGGAAACTCTCATACCGAATCCATTCAAAAATTAGAGATGCAAATGAGAGGCCTCTCTACGGAACAAAACTCAAAGAAAAAGGGAACACTCCCTAGTGACACAATTGTGAACCCAAAGGGTGGTTAGAGTAGCCCAACTTCTCATGTCATGGCATTACTACTAGGAATGGGAAGGTACTACAAGGAGAGGGGCAAACAAGTGATTGAGGTAGAAGAGTTCGAGAAAGGGGTTGAGGATGAAGAGCCAATTATTGTCGAAGTTGAGAAGATTCCGGAAGATGTGCAAGTGCAAAAAGAGAACCGGGAACAGGTAAAGGAAAAGGTAAAAGAGACACCAAAACCTCTTCCACCTATTCCTACACATCCTCCTCTATTACCTCAAAGGCTTTAAAGAAGAGTCCATGATCGCAAACTCGAGAAGTTGTATGACATTCTCAAGAAATTATTGGTGAATATCCCATTTGTGGAAGCATTTCAAGAGATGTTGGGCTTTGCTAAGTATTTGAAAGATTTGATCACTAAGAATAAAACCACCAAAAATGAAGTGGTGAATGTGACTCACTAGTTTAGTTCCATCATTCCAACATCACCCGTTCAAAAGAAAGAAGACCCATGAGACTTTACCATTCCTTGTACCATCGGGGCACATGATTTTGCAAGAGCCCTTTATGATAATGGAGCTAGCATCAACTTGATGCCTCTTGTCATTTACAAGAAAGCGGGATTGGGTATGCCAAGGCCCACAAGTATGATATTGCAAATGGTCGATCGTTCCATCAAACGCCCGGTGGGAATTGTTCATGATGTACTCGTGAAGGTGGGAAAATTTCATTTACCCGCTGACTTCCTAATCTTGAATATGCGGTTGAAAAAGAGATCCCTATCGTCTTGGGGAGACCATTCCTTGTCATGGGAAGAGCACTCATGGATACGGAACAAAATGAGATTAAATTTCGTGTGAATGATGAAGAGGTTACATTGTAAGTAAGTAAGGGTATCAAACTACGCATGAGTATGAAGGCATCTCAGTGATTGATGTTGTTGATGAAGTAGGGTATGCGTTTGAAATGAAAATGGAAGAACAATGCCTCGGCGAAGCATTGGCAGCTATTTTGGTGAACATTAATTTTGAGCATATGGAGGGATATATGGAATCGGTAAATGCTGGAGGGACATGGTTCTTACACTTATGCTCCGATAAAGCTCTCTCTCAACTTGGGGAATAGAGCCACACCTCCCGAAAATCCAACTTTATTGAGCCACCACAACTATAGCAAAAACCACTTCCAGCGCACTTGACGTATAAATTCCTTGGCTCAAATGATACTTTACTAGCAGTCGTCTCTTCTTTGTTGAATGATGTGCAGGTAGAATGATTGTTGGAAGTCTTGAAGGAGCATAGGCAAGCCATTGGATGGACAATTGAGGACATCCATAGGATTCTCGCAGGAATTTGCGAGCATAAAATCCAATTGGAAAACATCAATGATAGTTGAATCCGTCAATGCAAGAGGTTGTAACGAAAGAAATCATCAAATGGTTGGATGCCAGGGTAGTCTACCCCATTGCTGATAGTTCTTGGGTGAGCCTAGTGCAATGTGTGCTTAAACGGGGGTATCTTCCTTTCGAGCTCATGTGTGATGCCAGTGGTGTAGCTATTGGGACAATGCTTGGCCAAAGTCACAACAAGGTTCTCCACCCGGTCTACTATGCAAGAAAAACACCCAATGGGGCACAAATGAATTACACAGTAAAAGAGAAAGAACTTCTTGCCATTTTCTATGCCTTTGAGAATTTCCAGTCTTATTTGTTGGGATCCAAGGTGATAGTGTATACAGATCATGCATCTCTTTGCTATCTCATGGAAAATAAGGATGCAAAGCCTTGGTTGATTCGATGGGTCTTGTTGTTGCATGAGTTTGACATTGACATTAAGGATCGTAAGGGTACTCAAAATCAAGTGGCAGATCATTTGTCAACACTTGGAGAGGCAGGGAGACCAAATGGAGATCTTGAAATCAATGATGGATTCCCGGATGAACACATATTGGCACTATCTAGCACTTTTGCTCCTTGTTATACCAATATTGCTAACTATTTAGTTAGTGACCTTATCTTGGAAGGATTGGAATCCTACCAAAAGAAGAAGTTTTTGTGAGATTGCCGGCAATAAAATTGGGAGGAACCATTCTTGTTCCGTGTTTGTGCTGACAATATTATTAGAAGATGTGTTCTGGAAGAAGAGGTTATGCCAATTCTAAAGGCATACCATGACTCACCAGTTGGGGGTCATCATGGAGGAAATCGAACGGCAGCTAAGGTTCCTGAATGTGGTTACTATTGGCCTTCAATCTATCAAGATTCCAATCAAATTTTCAAGTCTTGTGATCAATGTCAAAGACAAGTTTCAATCTCCAAGAGGCATGAAGTGCCAATGCACTTTGTGATGGAGATAGAGACCTTCGACGTTTGGAGAATTGATTTTATGGGTCCCTTTGTAAGCTCTTTCCGGATGAAATATATTTTTTGAAGCGATTGCCTTACCAAACAACAAGGCAAGGAGTGTGACCACATTTTTTAAGAAGAACATTTTCACTCGGTTTGGAACTCCTAGAGCCATTCTTAGTGATGGTGGGCCTCATTTCTATAACAAGGCTTTCACGGGGATACTTGAGAAGTATGGAATCAAGCACAAGGTAGCCACACCTTATCATCCACAATCAAGTGGTCAAGTAGAGGTTTCCAACCGGGAGATCAAGAGTATTCTAGAAAAGACTATTAATGCAAACAAGAATGACTGGTCAAGGAAGCTAGATGACATATTGTGGGCATACCTCACGGCATATAAGACTCCTATTGGTACTTCTGCTAATCGGTTAGTCTTCGGCAAAGCTTGTCATTTATCTGTGCAATTGGAGCACAAGGCCATGTGGTCGTTAAAAAGGTTGAACTTGGACTGGGCTGAAGCAGCAAATTTGAGGTTAACACAACTCAACGAAATGGAGGAATTCCGTTTCCATGCTTATGAAAGTGCAGTTGTGTACAAAGAAAGAATGAAGTTCATCTATAACAAGAAGATTTTGAAAAAAGAGTTCCATGTCAGGTGACATGGTATTGCTCTTTAACTCAAGGCTCAAATTGTTTTTGGGTGGGCTCAAATCAAAATGGTCTGGTCCATTCAAAGTGGTCAATGTCTCTCGTTTTTGAGTTGTGGAACTAGCATCGGAAGATGGCCTCCAGACATTCAAAGTAAATGGCCAACGTATCAAGAAATACTTGGGCACAGATGGAGAAAAATAGTTGGTGGAGCCGTTGACTCTCAAATATGGTCTGTGTCCGACCATTGAGTGAATCCAAAGCAACACCAACTTCGTCGTGCCGCAACGTTAAATCAAGCATTTCATGGGAGGCAACCCATGCGTGGTAACACTCTTTACTTTTTTAATAGATAGATTTACTAGAGCAATTTAAAGTGTGTTTAGAGTGCAGGGGATTCAAAATATCATAACACTTGGTAGGAATCCATGAGAAAGGGAAGAAAAACCAGTGTGTGAAGTTTGCTGCAAAAATGCGATCGTCTTTTCACTGTACGGACCGCATTTTGGTCGCAAACCAAACAGTAAGTTTGGGTAAGATTGTTAATCAAAACCCGACGGGGTGGTGCACTCTGTATATTGCATTTCACTTATGTGACCACATTGTGCACCGTATTTGTTACCCTTTAGCAAGCCAAGTGAACCCACCGCATAACACTTATGTGGTCACATAATGTGTTATGCGGTGCCCTTCCAATCGCAAAGTTGATAGGTAATTGGTCGCATTCTCTCATCTCTCTCACATTCAATATAATAATAATAATAATAATAATAATAATAATAATAATAATAATAATAATAATAATAATACATATAAAGAAAACAAAAGAAACAAAACGAAAAGAGAAGAAAACAAAGACTGAAAAAGGAGCGGGCAAACACGGCTCGTGATCAAATCCTTCAAACGACAAAAATCCATTCACAATCTCCATAGTGTTTACACTCAGCCTCACTGGTATGTTCCCTTTCCCTAATTTTCCAGTTCAAGGTTCATGTTTGTCTCTACTTTGTTTTTTTCTATTTTTGTTCTTTATATTGTGATTGTGTGGTTGCTTTTCATAGTTGTTTTTTCATAGCATAGTTATTTCGGGGTAATACATCTAGGGTAATGGGTAGAAAAAAATAGGACCACCATTGTTGAAGTGATGAAGTTAATCATGAGGACGAAAGCATTGGCGGCCCGCAAAGTCAAAATGTGGTACACATTTTGGTCGCATAATTGAACCCTAGTCTTATGATGATGGTGGTGAAATGTGGTGACTTTTGCGATCGCATAATTGATATGCATAACCCAAAGTCACCGCAAACTGAAAAAGACCACCCAGTTGAGCCCTTGCTATTTTGCAATTGCATTTCACACTTTGCGGTGGTGTTTGCGATCACATTTTGTTTTCTTACTTTGTGAGCAAATCAGTTCTGCGATGGTTATGCGGTACGCAAAGTGTTTATGCGATCGCATAACCCATTGCAGACTGAGATCCAGTTGTACACCATCAAGATTGCGATCTGTTTTCGGTACGCATAGTGGTTATGCGACGGCAAACCACATCGCATATTTGAATTCTTCTTTGAAATATTTTGTTTCTTTTCACTGTTATTTATAAGGTCGCTCGCATTTCACCTTTTTATAGATATGGATCCCAAGAAGCATACAACCTCTACCCAATAAGGGCATCCTCCAGTCGTGACACATTACAGGTGAAATTATCACAGACATACTCTAATATGCCCTGCCCTTCCCATTTTGCTGAAGAGGAGCTCATGCGCAGTTAATTTACAGGCTAAGGCAAAGAGGAAACACAGAGATGACTTTTGCCTCCAATTTGGGGTTGAGGGATCCTGGGAACTGTATAGAGCAAAGCTCATCAAACGAAAAATCCTAGGTGAGAAGCAATTGAGCTTGAATGGGCTACAAAAACAGTACCCTTACATGTTGGAGACATAAAACTGAGAAAATGGGAATGCTTCACTGAGCCACCTACAGAATATAATGAGCCCCTTGTTCGTGAATTTTATGCATCATATATAGGCTCCAGGGCTGCACATCACAAATGCAATAGAATATTTTGTAACATAGTACTTGTTCGGGGGAAGAGTGTGTTTTGCAACAGTGAGGCCATTAATGAGCTATACTTCCCTGGCTGCAGAGTAGGCACTGCCGAGTACGATGCCAAATATGCAAATAGGGTGAATGGGCGTGGTTTGATTGCTCCAAGGGAACACCAGCTTGGATCAACCATGGGTAGAATATATACAAGGAGGATCTCACAAGAGAGGTTCGATTCTAGCTCAGATTTGTTACTTCTCGATTAATACTGTCTGAGAAAGAAATGGGCATAGGCATTGATGAGGCTCCCCTTATTGAATATATCATGGTGAGCATCAAGATCCATGTTGGTTCTCTGATAATTCAAGAGATAGGGATCCCAGAAAAGCAGCATGCCACTTCGCTTCCTTTCCCTTGATTGATCACATCTCTCTATAAAGTTGTGAAGGTCCCTCTCATGCAACAATCTAACAGGACTGGGAAGGATACGAGGGACATTAATATCACTCGTATTAGTGATGTTGTCGCCCCACCAGAATTTCATATTAAGGATCCCATTGATATAGAGCCTTTCGATTCTAAGACTTTTATGACTCCTCGGGTTACTATGGCATCCTTTTCTGCCTCAAAGCCTTCCCCTTAGTCCATTACTGTTAAGCCTTCTATGGCATTACCTACCATCTCGAGGCTTAGTCTTATTGCTCAGCATGGCAGTGCCAAAGTTTACTAGCTTTAAAAGACCCTTCCAACCTATTCAAACAAGCCCTGACACCGATACAATCTTCACTGATAGCTCCCCAACAACAACAAACAGTGTATGGGGATCACTTGCAGCAGCTTGAGTTACCGGTTGAGAAGGTAGAGCACGACAAAGTCAGTGGTTTCCTCAGCTTAGGGAGGAGGTTTATTCAATGAAGACCGGACTCCACAAGATGCAGACTTTGGAGTTCGATCTATCAAGCCTCCTGCCCAAGGATGGTGAGCAGGGTGCACAGTAGCACTGGATATGAGCCTTGATTTCTCCACACTTATGACTGATATTGCCCCTCCGACTGCCGGCATTCCGAGCTTACAACTCCTCCTAACCGTGTTGTGATCCTTTCTGAGGAGGATTCTGAACGTTCTACTGAGTCCGAGGATGAGTAGGCAGATGCGGGTGAAGATGAAGAAAGTTCATGGTTCGAGGAGGATGATGTCCCTTGGGAGAAAGGCAAGCAGATTACTATTCCTAGAGTTCAGGAAGTAGATCAAGCAGATCTTGAGACAGCAATCAAACGTTTTCTAGAAGATTTGGCCGCCCTCCACATCCATCAGCCACTCAGCCATCAGTAGGCCCAGGTAGCAGCTCACAGGTCCCAGCTCTAGTTCTAGACCAGCCAGAGATCCCTCCTCCATCAGTGGAGATCACTCATCAGGTCGAGCTCTCAGCAGTCCTAGCTTCAGCACTAGAGGGTGACCCCACCATCACTCAACCAACTACCGACTCTGATAGCGCTTATTCTCTCTATTCTTATGTATTGGGGACAAGCTCTTAGTTGGGGGTGGGTGGTAGCATTGTATATACTTTTGTGACATCTGAAATTGTCGTACATATTTATATTTTTGTGTTATAAAAAAACTTATGTACTCATGTATATTTTGTGTTATATATCTTAGTATGATTTCCGTACATAAGTTGTGTTGTGTAGTTCATGATCGTGTATATATTAGTGTTTTGTGATTTCAGTGCATAAGCTATGTGTGCCTGTATAAAAGATAAAAAAAGTAGATAGTACTTCGTAATGTATTCCCCTTGGTTTTTCTTCTCCAGGTTCTTTTCCTAGGGTGTAATAGTAGAACTAGGACAGTAGAATGAATCATATTGACCATTTTGGTGTAATTTCCTAGTCTCAAGCATGTCTTTCCGTATATAGCATATACCCTTCCATATATATTAAAAAGGAGATCAACTGTGTGAATTTGAGGCTCGCTCTGTGAAACTATGTCTACCTAGAGTTATACTTGTATATATGATGAAAGCTTTGAGTTTCCAAGTGTTGACTCGTGGGCTTCAAACTATGTGAGCCAAAAAGTTGTGTGCCATGTGTGTGAGTTCTTTGTGTAAATAATTCTTTTGTTTATTTTTACCATCTAGAACTTGCCCGGTTGGTCTTTCAAAGCTACTGGAAGTATGTTTGGTTGGAGAGATGATCTTAGGCATTCTTTATTTTTAGTTGCAAAACCTCTTTAGCCTTTCAAGCCTACATGTGCATAAATAATATCACTAGTACCCTATTAGAGCCTTTAAACCTTTTCTTTGGCCAACTCATTACAAACCTTTCCCCTTTTGTAAAATAATGCCTCTTTTGAACCCGTCCCTCCTTGAACATTGAGAATAAGGCTAAAAGCCAAAAATAGGGGGTTGGTGTCAAAGTGGAAATTGGTAAGATTGTACATTGAGTAGAGAATCATATACCTCAAAGTGTGTGCATGAAATTATTCAAACTCCAAAATATATACTTGTATATTAAAAAAAGAAAAAAAAGAGAGAGAAACAATCGTATGTATATAAATTATGGAACCTTGAAGAAAATCATAGAGGTATTTAAGGTGGTTCTATATTGGAAACTAGGTGCCAATGAGGCTATGTGGGTTGAAGAGAAACGAAGTGAAAAAGGAATGGCAAATATGATTAGTGTTCAAGGAGGATGAAGTCACATGTATCCAAATGCTTATCCTTCCCTTCCTTAACCCTACATTACAAGCTCAAAAGTTCTCTTTGGGACCTCCAACCGAATATTCTTGGATAAGCGATGAATTAAAATAAGGGCAACCTATGGTATGGTATATTGTAACACATGAAATTTTTTACCGTGAGTGAGTGTCCTTGTCAATTCGTCCTTTTTTGTTGTAATTGTACATATTGTGATTTTTGGACATTATTTCTAGTGAGGGCACATGAACTGTAAGGTAGAACACAAGTTGGGTTGTTGAGTCAAATGCAAGTGCATTCAGCTGAGGGTAGTATTTTGTCACATTGTTTGAGGCTTAAGGTTCTCAAGTTGATTAGTTTTCCTTGTATATATTATTGTTCGAGAGGGGTAATACAATCGAAGATGCATGCTTGAAGTACTAGCAACAAACACACCCCATGGTCATTCTTGGTTCATGTTTTGTAGATATAGTCTAGAATATGATAGTGTTGTTTTAGTTGCATGAGGACAAGCAAGAGTTTAAGTTGGGGGTGTGATATGCTCGAGAATTTCCGCACATTTCAATACTAATTGCTTAGATTTTAGCTTGTTTTAAATGCAATTATGTCCTTTACTTGTGTAATTTTAGTGTTTTTGCAGTACATGAGGTGTAAGAACCCAAAAGTATGGAAATGAAAGCAAAAAATCCACAAAAAGACAAGAAAATAGCAAAAAGGCATCGTATATGAGGATGTGGGATTGCAAAATCCACACGTGAGCCACAAAATTTACACTGTTACCGCATATCAAAATAGAGTTCTAGGAAAAGTTCAACGTCAAGAATGCGGTCCATTATGAGATCGCATAACCTTTTTGCTAGCCGCAAATTTGACCGCAAACCAACAATGAAGGCTGATAAAGGCAAAAAATGAAATGCAAAATGCGGTTGCATTTGTACAATGCGGACCATAAACCATGAATACGGTGAAGGCCTGGAAACTATGGTTACAATCTGCGATGGACATGTCAAAAATGCGGATAGAATGTCTGCTACGCGACATAAATGCGGTCCCATATTCAACCTAAAAGGGCATTTTTGTTCGATTTTTATCCCTCTATAAATAGATTTATTAGGGTTTTGTGGGCTCATCTTGTCTGACTTTGAAGCTACAGTACGAGCCATTAATATTCTTCTTTTTTAGAAGCTTTCTGGTCAAGAATCATTCACTCTATAAGCTTTATGGCATTAAATATTCTCTTCCTTTTGTATTTTAGCATGTGTAGCTAACTTTAAATACTAAGGTTGCGAACCCTTAATGTGTGTAATGTTAATGGGTGTTTTACATTGAATATATATATAATGGTTGGTTGATATTTATTTACTTCTCATTCTTCATTTATTGTTGGTGTTTGTAAACATCACAAGTGCCATTGGTTGGAATATAGTAGAAGTAAATATAAAAGACTCAAGGCTTTAAACCTTGTTTAATAGAATCACTTAGTAATAAGCGTATTTTATTTGGTATATATTGATTGTTCTTAATTTCAACTCTTTTATATTTGGAAAAATCATAAAAACGAAATACTGGCCAACTATTGAAAAATATTGGGTAGTCATTTAGACATAATTTTCATATCAAAATGACCTTCTATTAGAAATATATCCTATTAACACCGAGCATTACACTTCATTAAAAGGGGCAAAACCTTGGTTACTTTAGTCAAATTGATTATACTCTCAACATTTTAACTGTTACTTCAAACCTCTACTCATACTCTTGTTACCATTAATTTATACTGTTATTACTGTAACTAGATAGAACTATGAATTTAGTCGAGCAACACACTAATTGGGTAACCTTTTTACACCTATTCCATGTGGGATCCGACCCTAACCTTGTTGGATTATTGTATTTGACACTGACCACCTTACACTATTTATTAAAGTGTAATTTGAAGGTATCACATTCACATAAGTTGTTCATGATGTTGTTGCATCAGCCCTTCTATCCTGATATTATATGCCAGTTGTGTGGGCGTAAGGTCTCTTGAAATTTAGACGTGAGATGCTAATGAGTTCCACAAGGACACGAAGAAGTTCCATTTCATACATCCCACCAAAGTCACTCTCCGCTTAATTAATGCAAAGATTATGCCTACCCAGAACGACACTGATGTCTCCCAATTATAGGTGTGTCTCATTTATGCTATCCTAACTCCAATGAAGTTGGTCTAGGTAAGATTATGCTTTAGCACATGCCTTGAGTATGACCACTTGGGACCCTCTGAATGCTTTTCTGAGTGTGATTCTGCAGCTTCTGAGGATCTACCATGTGGATGAGGAGTTCCATTATGATCGGACGATTCTAGTTTTGTTTCATCTTAAGCCTTTTGATGTCATAGCCATGATAGACCCCTCATTACACTGCTATTGTTGTTCCTGTAGATTAGACATTTGCTTGTGTTAGGGAGACACTATAGGTGTTATTTGCTGATATGTGCCATCGCGTTACTCAAAGGGAGATTGACTTGACAGAGCTGCAAGAGGACCACCCCCTCTCCGTGGTCACGCAGTAGTGGTTGCGCTTTGCAGATAGAGTACAAATGCCGCAGGATGACGACGCAAACTATATTCCCTCTGATGATGAAGAGTACATGTGAACCTTTGATGGTGTTGATGAAGCGTAGTCCACAGGCCTTGGGGACTTATCTTTTCACTCTTGTTTTACGATTTTCCATTGGGGACAATGTAATTTCTTAGGTGTGGGGTGGGGTGCTCATATTTAATTTTATTTTATTTGTTTTCTATTTGCATGTTAGTTTTGTTTGATTTATTTCTTTCTTTCTCAGACAATATGGTCTATAATCATAACCCTGAATTTCATCGGCCTGTAATAGTTAGTAATTAATTGTTTGGTTTCAACTCTTCCCGGCAATGGATTTCGTCGTCTGGCTTCTTAAGGGATTTGAAGTTGAACGAGAAAAATACAAAAACAAAGTTAAAAATTTTAAAATCCAAAAACATGTCTTTTATTTTATTTTATTTTCTTAGGGTAGTGTAATAATTCTCCTTTAGTTCTGCTTTGTGTCGTGGTTTTTTTTCAAGGGTTTTAGTTGAATCAAGTGTAGTTAACTTTTTATTTTTATTTATAGGAATAAAGAATCTCGATTCATAGTGCTAATTTGAAGCAATTTTCTTTGAATGCATATGCTTTGAAAGTGGTAAGTGCCTTAGTTGTGACGCTTAGGCCCAGTTTTTTACTATTAGATAAGTGCCTTAAATTGTGTGATTGTGACCTTGCTTAACTTCTTTGACTAGAGAGTTGTGAAGGATCTGATCCTGAGTGAGTTATGTGCCAATATATGCGTGAGGCATTCATTGATATTCTATGTATGTAAGTTAATGACTAGAACTTGCCCTGTGTGTTTGCAAAGTGAAATAGCAGTCTTGTTCAGTCCAGGAAGTGATATAGGTATTTTTTGTTGAGTCAAATATATGCTTTTGCTCACCTAATTAATGCTTATTTTGTTAGCCCATTTGAGCTTGTAATCTATTTCTTTAGCAACCACTACAAGTCTGACCCCTTTGTTAATTGACTTTCTGTTTGAACCTTTTATCTCTCATGAGCACTTAAATTTGTTAAGAGCATGTAAATCCTAAGTGGAGGTATGGTTGGATTTTGAGTGAAACTATAGAACATGATAAGGATTCATTGTTTGAAAAAAATTATCAGATCCACTTGTAGGGAACTGAAAAAAAAGAAGAACAAGAGAACCAGAATTTAGAAAAAGAAAAAAATGTTGGTGTTTGTATATATTATAAAGAAAATTATTCCTTGCTAATGGTAAATCTTGTTATGTTTGGGCTTAAAGAAAGTGGGAGCTTGGTGCTAATATTATGTGTAGGATGGGGTTTAAGTTCAACATAAGTGTGGGGTTTGAATTTTTAATATACATGTATTAAAGTGCTTACGGAGGTATATGCACTATATCCAAATATATCCTACCTATCCTGCAACCTACATTACAACCAAAATAAAGTCCTACTTGATCCTAGACTGAATGATCTTAATTAGTAAAGTATTATACTACAGACAAACTTATGGTACATTCTCTGTGGCACATGAATTTTATTTCTGAGAGTGAGTGAATTCTGTCTATCTTGAGTACCTATTTGTTCTTGAATTTTATTATGTGTGAAACTCCTCTCTATAGTTTGTGTGAGGGCGCATGACTTATGAAGATAAAGTAAAGTATTTGACCTCTGTGTTAGAGTAAGTGAACAGGTTGTGAAAAATGCGTGTTGCTTTTGAATCGAGTCTTGAGGTTAGGATTTTATAATAGGATTCTTAGTCTATTTTAAATATTCTTGGCATGATGTGTTATGAAAGTCGTTTAATGAAAAGGTCGTCCTTAAGTGAGGTGCAGTTTGATTGCTCGAGGAGGAGCAATGGTCTAACTGTTAGGCATTGATGGTAGGTTAGAAACCCTTATAATAGCCATAGTATTGCACTCAAATTACTACATTTTATGTGTATTTGAGCTTAAATGATAGTGAATTACACTTATTATGTGTTTTATGCCTTGTAGGAAATGATTCTGGGCTATTTAAGTAATTTGGGCCAAGATCAAATAAGTTAAAGCTTTGAAGTCTGAGTAGAAGCTCAAGAAATTAAGTCAGGATAATGTTCAGGGAACGAGGATGTAACGACCCGATCAATCGTTTTGAGAAAATAAGCTTTGTTCAGCGACATAAGGTTTGGGACAGCTTCACAATATGAGTATCGACTTGTGTGCATGGTGATATTCAGATTACAGATGGTTTAAAGTCAGATTGGAAGAAGAAATCTAGCTTTGGAATTTTGAATAGTGAAGAGTTAACTGGAATTGGACTTTTGGGTAAACGGTCCAGGAATGGGTCGCGACTGATCTCAACAACTTTTTATGGTGGTTT
This sequence comes from Nicotiana benthamiana, assembly GCA_034376525.1. Taxonomy (NCBI): domain Eukaryota; kingdom Viridiplantae; phylum Streptophyta; class Magnoliopsida; order Solanales; family Solanaceae; genus Nicotiana; species Nicotiana benthamiana. The sequence goes on from CM067341.1 coordinate 27,661,671, forward strand.
TGGACTTAGGGCACACGTCTAGATTTAGATTCGGAGGTCCGTAGAGTAAATTGAGGCATTTTCGCGAAAAATTGGAAAAGTTGAAGTTTGGAAAATGAAGAAGCTTGACTCACAGTTGACTTTGGCGATATAGGGGTTAGAATGCAATTCCGAGAATTGGGGCAGCTCTGTTATGTCATTTTGGACTTTTCTGCAAAAGTTTGCGCTATTCCAAGTTGAACTGATAGGTTCCGTATTGAGATTCGATATTTGAAGATTTGAAAATCCATAATCTTGATCTTTGGGTTGATTCACTGTACTGGTGTTGTTTAATGTGATTTGAAACATTGAGCGAGTCCCTGTTAGGTCATGTGACTTGTGTGTGTGATTAGATGAGGTCCAGGGAGCTCGGGTATGTTTCGGATGGGCTACGAACCATTTTTATCCTATTTTGAACTGTTGTTTCTCCTTCTGGTATGCCTTCATTGCAATCACGATCGCCATGTCTTGTTCAAGATGTGTATTTGTTGATCACATATTTTCCCTTTACTGTGTTCGCATATAACCTTCCGCGATCGCGAAGGTCTGTTTTTCCCTGCATCGCGATCGCGTTTGTAGTTCCACGTTCGTATAGTAGGAATTAGGATTTTGGTTAGTTGACTATTTTCCTCTTCACATTCGCGTAAGCCCCTCCGTGATTGCGTAAGCCCAATCTTACTGTTCTTCGCGTTCACACCCATTTTAACGCAATCGCAATGTGTATTTCTAGGCAGCCCTGCAATCTCTTATACATGATCGTGTCCCTTTTTTTGTGATCACAATGAACAAGTACCTGGGCAGTTATAATATTTCAAAAACCGTGAGTTTAGCCATTTTTACCAAAACTCAAGCTTGGGAGCTCAGATTTGAGCAAGATTTCCAGGAGTTTTCAAAGATATCGATTGGGTAATAATTCTAAACTCCTTTTTACTTGTAACCCACTAATCAAAGCATGAACTCCTCCTTTAATTTTAGATTTATGAATGGAAAATTGATTAAACTTCTTAGGCCGAATTATTGAGTTTTGAGTGGGTTTTTGACATCCAATTTGAGAGATTTTTATATGGTTAGACTTGTGAGAGTACAATGTTTTTGAAAATGTTAATTTCACCCAATTTTGAGATATTGTACCGAGGGGCATTTTGGTTAATTTATATAATTTCACGTATTAGCTTAGAATTGAATTGTAGAATCAATTACTTGATGTGTTATTTACATTATGATGTTGAATTGAATAGATTTGGGCCATTGGAGTCGAGTACTCGTGGAAAGAACGTTGTTTCTAGTTGATTTTGAGCCGGTTAGAGGTAAGTATCTTGCCTAGCCTTGTGTGAGGGACTTCCCCTTAGGATTTGAGTCTTCTTTACTGATTGTATTCCGTGTACGTGAGGTAACGAGTGCGTTCTAGGATTTATTTGTGAGAACATTGGCCTTTCTAGGTTCTTAGGTCCTTATATGTGCTGAGTATGAAGTTGTTTTTGATATAATTGAATTTTTCTTTTGCTAGTTCCACCTCTACATGTTTATTTGGAAGTAATTGCCTTATGGTTCTTTCTTATTGCCTAATTGACTCTTACTTGACTTAATTGGAGATCTTTACCTTCTCCATTGTCACGTTATCTTTCTTAACTGCTTGTTATATTGTAAATCATTATTATCTCTCATGTAATTATTTTATATCCTTCATAACTTGCCCAATCTAAAAAAAAGAGTAGATATTCCATGTGCAATTGATATTTCCTTATTCAAAATTACTTGACTCTTGTTAACTCCTTTGTTGTTGAACTACATGCTATGGGGTCGTTGCTTCATATTATTTTTCTCCCTTATTAAGTTGTTCTTATTACGATTAGTATTTTGTATTGTGGTTATTCCTTGAGAGCTAGTCTTACCGCCCAGGTGAACGGAAGATTCTTGAGTTAATTCACTTGCTGTGCTGTTGTATATATTATATTTGATGTTGTTGTACTTAGGGTGTTGATGCACGAGGTTTTTGCCGTGCGGTTATTGATAGTTGGTGCACGAGGTTTCTGACGTGCGGTTATTGATATTATAGTGCGGTTTTTGATATTGTGATGCATAAGGTTTCTGCTGTGGTTATTAATATAGTGATGTATGAGGGTTTTGTCGTACGATTGTTGATACTGTGATGCATCAGGTTTCTAGAGTGCAATTGTGGTTGAGGGGTTGCACGAGATCTTTGCCGTGATACTATTTCTATTGATATATTGTACATGTAGCGTAATAAGGCAGGATATGTTCATATTCTTGTATGTGGGTTGCGCATGTGGCAAAATAAGGTGGGAATATTATGATGCACGTGTGTCAAAATAACGCGGTACTTTTTATGTTATTAATCGCAGACGTGGTGAAATAAGGAGGGCTATGTCAGGGATTGATTATAAGGATTGTGACGTCATGTGGAAGCATTTCTATTTTCGTTTAATATTTTGATTGTTGTTTTTTTCCTGTATGAGCTTTATTATGAGGATGTAGTGAGGAAATATTGTGCGTGTTGGCCGCTCTTCTTCTTATCTCAATTAGCTGGTAGAAATCTTGTTAAAACACTCGCACAACCATACACGTAGTTGAAACACTCCTATTGGAGGTGAAGTTCCCCTGATTTGCTAAGTATAGAGGAATGTCCTAGTTAAATCATTTTATATTTGGGAGTGGCCCTAGTTAGCCAATTAGTTGCCAGTATGACTGTAACGTTGATGGAGGCACAAGATGCCAAGTGTAGATTTTGGATGCCGGGACTCGTGAGCTGTGAACTAATCGATATTTGGAAAATTTGTGAAAATTGTTAAATAAAACCTGATGTGGACACTACTGTAGGACCCGAGTTATTGTTTGTATTTCATTTATGTATTGGGATCTTAGGGTTTGGATTGTATTTTGTCGTTATTATGTGTCATCATTCTTTATATTCTCGTGTTACTTGTTGTTTATTCCTCATTGTGATTGTAGCATTATTGGTCCTTTCGTACAGCCTTCACATACGTACATACATACATACAGATATATATCATGTTTCGTTGCCCCCATAATTATATTGTTTATTTGACCGATAGGTGTCTTAACTTTACCTCGTCACTACTCCACCGAGGTTAGTCTTGATACAAAATGGGCACTGTTGTGGTGTGCTCATGCTACTCTTTTACACATTTTGCTACGTAGGTCTACGTATTCCCTCTCAGTTCTGACAACCTTGGAAGGAAGCATTTCTGTCGAGACTTCGAGGTATATCTGCTACATTCGCAGAGTGAAGAGTCTCTCTATATCTTTCTGTAGTAAGTATAGCCCTTTCAATATTTTTCCTTTGTTTAGACATTTACAGAGTTATAGCTTCTTATATATCCTTAGCTTATGATTTGTGAGATTCCGGGTTTTGAGGATGTCGTTAGTTTCAAGAGATGTTATTATATGTGCTGAACCAACACCTTAAATAGTGTTTTATTTTATTAGTTCAGTTTATGTAATTCTTACGCAATTATGGTTTATTTTCCGCATTGTTAGGCTTACCTAGTCGTAGATACTAGGTTTCGTCACGATGGTTCATGGAGGCGAACTGGGTCGAGATAGGTTGCTATCAGAGCTCTAGGTTCGTAGTAGTCATAAATCACAAGCCAGTTTATTAGAGTCTCGTGGATCGGTAGGCATACATCTGTACTTATCTGCGAGAGACTATGTAACCGTTAGGAAAATTTCACTTTATTTGATTTCCTTGTCGTGCGAATTTTTTTGACATCACAGTCCTAAACCTCTGTCTTCTATACTCTCACAGATGGTGAGGACACATACTATCCGAGATGATCAGGCACACGCGCCCCGTACTACAGCCGTCAAAGGCCAGGGCCGGGGTAAAACCAAGGATGCGCATGTGGTGCAGAGAGAGCACCTGCGTGAGTTGTCACCGAGGCACCACCAGTGGATCTAGCTGGAGTCAAGGCACCTCACATGCCTACTATTACTACTACTCTAACCTTTCTGGAGACTTTGGTATTGTTCATGAGCATGTGCACTACTTTAGCTCAGGCATGGATGCTTTCTCTTACTGTAGGCACATCCCAGGCCGGGGGAGGTGCACAGACTCCCGCTGCATACACTCCTGAGCAGCGAGTGCATGTTGAGTAGGTCCCTGAGATTATTCCTGCACCGCATGTAGTGCCAATTCAGCCAGAGAGCATAGCAGCAACTTCCGAGCAAGAGTAGCTGAGGCATATGAGGTTAAAAAAGTACAAGCCTCCTCTATTTAGTAGTCTAGCATCGGAGAATTCTCTAGGTTTTCTTGATGATTGTTACTACATTCTCCGCACTATGGTATCTCATGATCGAGTGGGGTTTCTTTCACTACTTTCTAGCTTCGAGGAGCCGCCTATGATTGGTGGAGCACCTATAAGTTAAACAGTCCAGACGAGGTAACTTCACTTATTTGGACTCAGGTTTTAGACATGTTCCTGAGAGAGTTTGTCCCTTAAAGCCTCAAGGATATGTGGCGCATGGAGTTTGAGCATTTGCGCCAGGGTGCTATGATCATCTCGGAGTATGTTGCCTGTTACACCAGCTTGACTAGACATGCCCCAACCTTTGTTTCTACTATTTTCGAGAAGGTTCTTCGGTTTATTGAGGGGTTTATTCCCAGCATAGGTCTAGCATGGCTCGTGAGTTGGAGATGTATATTTCGTATCATCTGGTAGTGAATATTGCTAGGAAGATAGAGGGTATGCATGCCTAGGATAGAGAGGATAGGCAGGATCACGAGAGAGATAGAGAGCAGACTAGATCAGGAGAGGGAGTTTGAGGAGACGAGGAAGCATCATAGGGCGGGGAGGTATATTGGTCCTTATTTTGGAGGTAAGATGCATCATGGTAAAGGTTTTGCGGGTAAGCCAATTCAGTTTACGTTTAAGGCTTTGCATGGTAACCCAGGTGTTCATGGGTCTCGGGGCACCCGTAACACATAGTTCCCACCGTCTCATCATCAGAGAGGGTGGTTTGAGTGTGGAGCTACTAGCCATATGGTGAGAGATTGTCCTAGATTTTGGACCGATGCATCACAATGAGGTATTCTAGTGAGTAGAGTGCCCCTAAAAGGGGGAGGCCTAGCCCGCTGAGATGTTTAAAATAGTAGGCTTAAGGTCGTTATGCCAGGTGATGTCATTCAGGTGTGCCCGAGTTTTTATAAAAGAAACACCATCCGTAGCTCATTATAGCCCTACTTATCGGGATGATTCCCCTATTTTGTTGTTACATTTATAGGTGTGCTTCGTGATTTGTACTCTGTTTGGGTGATTATCCTGTTAAGTGGTTCTATTAGTGATAACCGGTCTATCGTCTGTTTCTATCCGTTGTCGGGAGTTATGAGACTAGTAGTAGAACTCTTGTTGTCCGTTCTGGTAGGTTTGATGCAATTCTGAGTATTCTTGGTTGCGAGTTGTGATTTTTAATGCTACACCAGTGTGGGAGCCAGTCCCTATTGTGACTTTTTCAACAGGAATTATCCAGTGAGGTTTTCTAGATGGCTTGATGTGTGCCCTACATGTAATCCAGAGTTGAGGGCGGGACCCTCGTGATTTCAGGTGATTTGATATGTTGAGAGGTCTCTGTACCGTGGTGAGGGTTATATCAGTATAAGATCCTCATGAGTCTTTTATATGCTTTCCATCCTTCTTGTTAGATTATTTTGTAGATTAGTGTTTCAGAAAATTTGTGCTAGTCTGACTTGTTTGATAGTTCCCTTATGTATTTTCCCTTTCTATATTCATTCATTTTTGTTCCATGCTGCTTAAGCTTTAGCTTGTGGTGTGTGTGCCCATTGGTATTAGATGAGATTTGGTTATTCGGATGTTTGGTCATGTAGTTTTCGTGGTTATGGTATCATCTCCAGTGTTGTGGAGGTTTGAAAAGAGTTCCTATTTAATTGGCTTATGGCCGGTGCAGATATGATCTCAGGCAAGTATTGTTATCAGAAATATTATTGTGAGCCTATATGTGATGTGTCATGTTGTATGGTTGTACCTTGTGGGTGACGGCATGAATTGAAGTAGCTGGTGGAGACTGATACCGGATATGGATTTAGAATCAGGTCTTTTGAAAACAGATATAAGGTGATAATTGTGGCTTGAAGGCTTATTGTTATTGCTAGAAAGGCTAGCTTCATTTGAGATTGTGTCTTCATGCTTATGTGGATTGAGGTGACATGGGATCACCCGTGGGTGTATGTTGGAAGTTCCCACTCAGTGACTTGAGGACATCGAGGCAAAACTTAGCACGTTCGAGGAAGAATGTTGGCTTTAAGAGAGAGAAGATGTAACGACCCGGCCGCTTGTTCTAAGGAATTAAGCTCCATTCAGCGGCATAAGGTCTGAAATAGCTTCAAAATATGAGTATCGACTTGCATTCATGGTGGAGTTTAGCTAACGGATGGTTTGGAGTCAGATTGGAAGAAGAAATCTAGTTTAGAAAGTTTGAACGGTGAAAAGTTGACTGGAATTGGATTTTTGGGTAAACGGCCCCAGAAAGGGTAGTGGATGATCTCAACAGCTTTGTATGGTGATTTTGGACTTAGGAGCCCGTCCCGGTTTAGATTTGGAGGTCTCTAGAGTAAATTGAGGCATTTTGGCGAAAAGCTGGAAAAGTTGAAGTTTGGAAAATGAAGAAGTTTGACTCACAGTTGACTTTGGTGATCTTAGGATCGGAATGCAATTCTGAGATTTAGAGCATCTCCGTTATGATATTTTGGAATTGTCTGCTAAATTTGGTGTTATTCCGAGTTGAGTTGATAGGTTTCGGTATGATATTCGATGTTTGAACATTTGGAAATCCATAAGCTTGATCTTTGGGTAGATTTGTTGTTTTATGTGATTTGAAACCACTAGCGAGTCTGTGTTAGGTCATGTGACTTGTGTGTGTGGTTAGACGGAGTCCCGGGAGCCTCGGGTGTGTTTCAGATGGGCTACAGACCATTTTTCTCCTATTTTGAGCTGTTGTTTCTGCATCTCGTATGCCTCCTTTGCGATCGCGATCGCCATGTGGCGTTCCCGATGTGTATCTGTTGGTCGCCTCTTTTCCCGTCACTGCATTCGTGTATAACCTTCCACTCGCGTCTGTAGTTCTGCGCTCGCATAGTAAGAATTACGAGTTGCTTCAGTTGACTATTTTCCTCTTCACATTGGCATAAGCCCCTCCGCGATCTCGTAAGCCCCTACTCAGTGTTCTACACGTTTGCACCCTATTTCACGTGATCGCAATGTGTATTTCTAGGCAGTCTTTAAATCTCCTATACGCGATTGCATCTCTTCTTCCACGATCGCGTCCCTTCTTCCGCGATCGCGATGAATAAATACCTAAGCAGTAATAATATTTCGAAAACTGAGGGTTTAGACATTTTTACCAAAACTCAAGCTTGGGGGCTTGGACTTGAGCAATATTTCGAGGGGTTTTCAGAGATATCGATTGGGTAACAATTATAAACTCCTTTTTTCTTGTAAGCCACTAATCTTAGCATGAATTCCTCCTTTAATTTTGAATTTTTGAATGGAAAAATGATAAAACTTCATAATCCCAATTATTCAGTTCTGAATGGATTTTTGACATCCGATTTGATATATTTTTATACGGTTAGACTCGTAAGAGTACAAGGTTTTTGAAAATGTTAATTTCATCCGATCTCGAGACGTTGGCCTGAGGAGTATTTTGGTTATTTTACATAATTCTGCATATTGCTTAGAATTTAATTTTATAATCAATTACTTGAAGTGTTATTTACATTATGATATTGAATTGAATAGATTTGGACCATTGGAGTCGAGTAATCGTGGCAAGAACATGGTTTCTAGTTGATTTCGAGCCGGTTCGATGTAAGTATCTTGCCTAACCTTGTAAAGGGGATTCCTCTTATGATTTGAGTCTTCTATGCTGATTGTATTCCGTGTACGTGAGGTGATGAGTGTGTGCTCGGATTTATTTGTGAGAAAATTGGCATATCTAGGTTCTTAGGTCCTTATACGCACTGAGTGTGAAGTTGTTCTTGATATGATTGAATTTTTCTTTTGCTAGTTCACCTCTACATGTTTATCTGGATTTAATTGCCTTGTGGGTCATTCTTATTGCCTAATTAACTCATACCTTACTTAACTAAAGATCTTTTCCTCTTTCATTGTCATGTTATAATTCATAAATGCTTGTTTTAGTGGAAATCATTATTATCTCTCAGGTAATTATTTAGTCTTAATTGAAATTATTGTATATCCTTGGTAACCTGCCCAATCTCAAAAGAAGAGTAGATATCCCATGTGTAATTAATATTTTCTTATTTGAAATTACTTGACTCTTGTTAACTCCTTTGTTGTTGAACTACATGCTATGGGGTCATTGCTTCATATCATTTTTCTCTCTTGTTAAGTTGTTCTTATTACGTTTAGTATTTATTATTGTGGTTATTTCTTGCGAGCTAGTCTTACCACCCCAGTTAACGAAAGATTCTTGAGTTAATTCACTTGTTGTGCTCTTGTATATACTGTATTTGATGTTGTTGTACTTGGGGTGTTGATGCATGAGGTTTCTGCTGTGCGGTTATTGATATTGTGATGCACGACGTTTCTGTCGTGCGGTTGTTGATATTGTGATGAACAAGGTTTCTACTGTACAGTTATTAATATTGTGATATACAAGGTTTCTGCTATACAATTTTTGATACTGTGATGCACGAGGTTTCTGGTGTGCGATTGTGATTGAGGGGCTGCACGAGGTCTTTGCCGTGCTACTAGTTCTATAGATATATTGCACATGTGGCGCAATAAGGCGGAATATGTTCATATGCTTGTATGTGGGTTTCACATGTGGAAAAATAAGGTGGGAATATTATGATGCATGTGTGGAAAAATAAGGCGGTACTTTTATGTTATTAATTGTAGACATGGTGAAATAAGAAGGACTATGTCAGGGATTGATTATAAGGATTGTGACGGCCTGTGGAAGCATTTCTATTTTCGTTTAATATTTTGATTGTGGTTTCTTCCCTTTATGAGCTTTGTTTTGTGGATGTGGTGAGGAAAGGTGCGTGGTGGCCGCTCTTCTTCTTATCTTTATTAGCTGGTAAAATTCTTGTTAAAGCACTCGCACAAGAATACACGTAGTTGAAACACTCCTGTTGGAGGCGAAGTTCCTCTAATTTGCTAAAAATAGAGGCATGTCCTTGCTAAATCATTTTATATGTGGGAGTGGGCCTAGTGAGCCAGTTAATTGTCAGTATGACCGTAAGGTTGATGGAGTCACATGATGGCAAGTGTAGATTTTGGATGCCGGAACTCGTGAACTGTGAATTGACCGAGATTTGGAAAATTTGTTGAAATTGTTAAATAAGACCTGATATGAACACTATCGTAGGACCTGAGTTATTGTTTCTGTTTGCTTTCTGTATTGTGATTTTAGAATTTGGATTGTATTTTGCCGTGATTATGTGTCATCATTTTTTATATTCTCAAATCATTTAGTTTTAGTCTCAAATAATTATTTTTCCTAGTCTGATAATAGAGAGAAAACATTTCGGGAAATATCAACAAAATTACCAAAAGCCGGCATATTCTTAACTCTTGCTGGAAAATCAAGAACCCAGCAATATCTCCGACCAAAATTCTCTTGGATGATAATACAAAAATTACGTGTGAAGTTTTTGTTCCTTCTTCCATATAATTACGGACGTTCTTCATTCGGTTTTACATTCACGGTCAAAAATTAAACACCGTGTGATGTTATTTCAGATATTATTTTTAAGAATCTACCATTTACCGCAACATTTTGATATGAAATTTTAAGTTTTGATTCTGCCTTGGATACATCAAGAACCCGACATACTCTTAACTCTCACCAGAAAATCAAGAACCCAGCAATATCTCCGGCCAAAATTCTCTATCCGACAAAGGGTTTTTCTCCTTTTAAACTTTTCTTCTCTTTACCCATCAAACAAATAGTAATCCCTTTAATTCTGTTTATAGAAATGTAAATTTTCTCTTCAAGTTTCAGCTGGGAAACCTTTTAAAAGGGGTACCCTTATTGTTTTTACCCATCAAACAAATAGTAAGCCCTTTAATTCTGTAGTCCGAGTTCTTTTTTTGTGAAATTAAACGTATTACATCTTAATTTCATTTTTTTTCTCCCTTGATTTCTCTGTTTTTTTGAAAGAAATTAGGGTTGATCTTTTCCCGATATAAATAATTTGCGGATTTGGGATTTCTTATTCAATCTTAAATTCTTTGGCCCAATTTTTGGTTGATTTAATTAATATATTTTTGAGTGAAGAGTTGTATCTGAAATTGGGGATTTAGAGTTAGGATTTTCAAAAAATATTACAATTCATACTTATACCTCAAAAAATAATTCTTTCTAAATAATTCTACCCATTTATATTTCTGTCCTGAATTGAAAGATTGACTATCTCAGATTTGTCGAAGACCAACTTCCTGTTCAATGTGTTTGCGTATTTTGCAAGTATCATTTTTAGGAGGTGCACGCACACAAGTAGTAAAGTAGCAGCTATATGCCAGATTCTGCAACATTAGGATTATACCAAGTCGGGAGTTCCTAGTTCTATTCACCCGAGTTGGTATCTGCCGCCTCTTGTTTCTTTGTCCCCTATGTTAATTACTTTATTAGCGTAGTATTTCGTACTACTCTAGTCAGTTTAGTGGGCTTGTTGTTACTATTTGCTTCCTTTGTTGTTTTATGTGGTGCCTTTTTCTCTGTTTCACTTTTAGCCCTTCGTAGGTATAAAGACTGTGGTTTGTATCGGTAAAGTAAGGTCATATCCTCGGAGAGGTTGGATAGTAGGGAGGGTGGTAGGAAAAAGGTGGGGGGTGGTACGGGGCCCAAAAGGGGTAAAGGGAGCAATGTAGCCTGTAGGTTGAGAGTTGAATCGTGGAATATAAGGACATTGACGGGTAAGTCCATAGAGGTGGCGAAGATTGTCCAGAAGAGGAGGGTCAATATAGCATGCGTGCAAGAGACTAGGTGGGTAGGATCAAGTCGAGGAATGTAGACGGGTATAAATTGTGGTTCTCTGGAGTCGTGAAGAGCAAGAACGGAATGGGCATTTTGTTAGATAGGGATCTCAGAGAGTCGGTGGTAGAGGTAAGACGGGTGAATGACAAATTGATGGTTATTAAGGCAGTAGTTGGGGTGATCACTCTAAATGTCATTAGCGCTTACACACCGCAAAGGGGCTTGGACAATGAGGTTAAAGGTGCTTCTGAGAGGCACTAGATGAGGTGGTGCGGGGTATTCAACCGACGGAGAAGCTATTCATAGGAGGGAATTTCAATGGTCATATTGGGTCGTCTGCTGGTGGCTGTGGTGAGGTGCATGGTGGCTTCGGCTTTGGAGTTAGGAGCGGGGTAGTACCTTAATGTTGGATTTTGCTAGAGCTTTTGAGTTGGTGATTGTGAACTCTATGTTTACGAAAAGGGAGGAACAATTGGTTACTTTCCAGAGTATGGCAGCTAAGACTCAAATTGACTATCTCCTCCTCAGAAGGTGTGATAGGGGTTTCTGTGAGGATTGCAAGGTGATCCCGAGTAAGAACCTCGCAAATCAACATAGGCTCCTAGTGATGGACGTCGGTATTTTGATGAAGAGGAAGGAGAGGTTTGTACGGGGTCCGTCAAAGATCAGGTGGCAAGCTTTGTCTACGGTTAATGCGCAAGCATTAGAGGGCCGGCTGACAAATATGGGTGCCTAGAAGAGTGGTGGACATGCTAGTGCTATGTGGACGGCGACGACAGACTGTATAAGGGAGGCAGCAAGAGAGATGTTCGCAGTTTCAAAAGGCTATTTTGGCGGGTAACAAGGCAACTGGTTGTGGAATGATGTGGTCCAAGGTAAAGTAGAAGCCAAGAAAGTGGCATACATTAAGTTAGTAGAGAGCACCGACGAGGATTAAAGGAAAGCGAACAGATAAATGTATAAGGAGGCTAGGAAGAAGGCGAAAGTAGCAGTCACAGAGGCTAAGACCACTCCTTTTGGTCGGCTTTATGAGGATCTGGGGAGGCAAAGGTGAGGATAAGAATTTATTACGACTAGCCAAAGTAAGAGAGAAGAAGGCTCGCAATCTGGATCAAGTGAGGTGTATCAAAGACGAGGATGGTCGAGTATTGATGGAAGAGGCCCAGATTAGGCAAAGATGGCAGTCATAATTTCATAAACTTCTGAATGAAGGGGGGATGGAAACATCGTGTTAGGGCAATTGAGGCACTTCGAGAGTCACTGTGACTTTAGGTATTGTAGGCACATTAAGGTTGAGGAGGTTGTAGGTGCAGTGGGTAAGATGAGTAGGGGCAAAGCAACCGGACCTGACGAGATTCCAGTAGAGTTTTGGAGATATGCGGTTAGGGCAGGCTTGGAGTGGATGACTGGGCTATTTAATATTATCTTCAAGACAAAGAGGATGCCTGATAAGTGACGGTGGAGTACAATGGTTCCAGTACTGGATCAAAGGGGATATCCAGATTTATAACAACTATAGGGGTATCAAGTTACTCAGTCATACCATGAATGTCTGGGAGAGAATGGTGGAAATGAGGATAAGGAGGGCAGTGTCTATATTGGAAAACTATTTCGGGTTTATGTTGGGTTGTTCTACTACGGAAGCTAACCACCTTATACGGAGGTTGGTGGAACTATATAGGGATAGGAAGAGATATTTTCACATGGTATTTATTGACCTATAAAAGCCATATGAAAAGTTCCCGAAGGACGTCCTTTGGAGGTGTCTGGAGGTGAAAGGTTTGCTGGTGGCTTACATTAGGGCGATAAAGGATATGTATGATAGAGCTATGAATCGGGTTAGGACCGTGGGAGGTAACTCAGAGCCTTTTCCAGTGGTTATGGGATTACACCAAGGATTTATGCTAAGCCCGATCTTATTTGCTATGGCGATGGATGCACTAACACACCATATCCAAGGAGAGGTGCCATGGTTTATGTTGTTTGCTGATGATATAGTTCTGATTGATGAGATATGAGGCGGCTTTAATGGGAGACTGGAGGTATGGAGGCATACTCTAGAGTGTAAAGGTTTCAAGTTGAGTAGGATTAAGACAGAATATGTGAAATGTAAGTTCAGCAACGTAATGGGGGAAGCAGATGTAGAAGTTAGGCTTGACTCAAAGGTCATCCCCAAGAGATAAAGATTTAAGTACTTAGGGTAAATTATCCAAGGAGATAGGGAGATCGATGCGGATGTTACGTGCCATATAGGAGTGGGGTGGATGAAATGAAAGTTAGCGTCTGGAGTCTTGTGTGACAAGAATGTGCCACTGAACCTTAAAGGTAAGTTCTATAAAGCGGTAGTTAGATCGATCATGTTGTATGGAGCTGAGTGTTGGCCAGTCAAGAATTCACATATCAAGAAGATAAAAGTAGCAAAAACGAGGATATTGAGATGGATGTGTGGGCACACTAGGCTGGATAATATTCAGGACATAGATATTCAGGAGAGGGTGTGGGTGGCTCCCATGGACGATAAGATACGAGAATCACGCCTTAGATGGTTCGGGCACGTGTGGAGGAGAAGCCCAGATGCACCAGTTAGGAGGTGTGAGTGGTTGACTTTAGTAGGTACTAGAAGAGGCAGAGGGCGGCCTAGAAAGTATTGCGGTGAGGTGATCAGGCACGGCATGGCGCGACTTCAGATTTCCGAGGACATGGCTCTTAATAGGAACTTGTAGAAGTCGAGAATTGGGGTGGTAGGCTAGGGGGTAGTCGAGACTTCTTCTCTCTTTTGTACTAGGTAGTTTGTTAGAGTTTTGTTAGGTTTGTTAGCGGTCTTCGTTGTATTCACATTAGTGTTTTGCCTATGTGTTATTGTCCTTTCACTTTTTGGTTATTTTCTTTCTGGTATCTTTTATTGTTACATGTCTTTTCTCTTATTTATTTTATGATATTATTGCTTTTTGTGTTGAGCCGAGAGTCTCCTAGAAACAGCCTCTCTGCCCTTCTAGGGATTGTCACACCTCATTTTTTACATGGCTACCCCGAAGGATAAAAACGTATAATGCAGTTTTTCCAATTAAAGTGACATTATTTGAAATAGGATTTTTTTACTCATTTAGAGTCGCCACTTGGGATAGGTTTGGCTTTTGGTGTCCCAAGTCACCAATTTATGTAGAATCCCAAATCGAGAAAATCTTTCGACTGCCCAAATGGAGTCTGCGAACCAGAAATTCTAAGTAAAGAATTCTGTTGACCGAGGAAAGGTGTTAGGCACCCTCGGATCCCGTGGTTGTAGCACGGTCGCTTAAACTCTTACAATTGGCTACAATTCTAATTTTACACATGTTCATCCAATAATGCAATTTTTAATTATAAATCGCTTTATGTCACTTTTTTAGAAATATTTGCAATGTTATCAAAACATGTCTCGAACTACGTCACATAAATGCACCCGCGATTTTTGACGTATTTTAATATTGTTGAGATTGGGATTTGGATCACATAAATGTGCACCCATATTTAAGAAAGGTGAATTATTAAAGACGTTCCCTAAAGAAACGAACGCGTTATTATCTTCGTGAGAGGTCGTGAACATTTGCTAGACGACTTATATCAGATTCTAACTATGTTGAGTTCCATATTTTACAGGAGATGACCCAAAAGCATATTTGATGTTAAGACTACTTGATCCTAGAAATTAACTACAAAGATTTATTTAAATGTTATGCCGGATGGCCTGGGTGCATGCATCAGCTGGTCCTCAGTGGAGCCCAGGTTGATAGCCTTAGCTTTGGGACCCAAAGGCAGCCTCTCATATTTACACAACAAGTGAAGTTACCCATATGGACGGACTGCTGGATTTAGTGGGCTTAGCTGCCCAATCACTTAACCTTCAAAGGAGAGGGCCCCTATTTAATACTACACTTTGGGTCATAAATTCAAACTGGGTCTCAAGGACCGCACCTATATAAATATTGTTGAAGTTAATGGGCCAAGTGGCCTGATCAGCCCCAAATAGGATTAATTTTGCATGAATAATTGAAGGCCTTTCTGGGCACAAGGCATATTGCTAACAAGAGTCATGTGTCTAAACAACTCATCAGATTTGTCCAGACCTTAATTGGAATAAAAATAGGCTCACATTTGTTAGCCTATCACCAGCTCAAACGCACTCATTTGAGTCAGCTTATGAACACACATAAATTGTATAAACATGAAGTCTATTTTGACGAATGATTACACTATCAGCACACCAATGTCCTAATAAATTAACAAGAAATTTTTACATCACAATTACAGGTAAACCTGCAACTCATGGGCACTTCAGAATTCATGCCAAGCCTAAACACAAAATTGGAAAGCCATTTACTATATTATTATTACATCACAAGAATCAATTGTAGGATTAACTAAAGTAAAAGGGATTCCTGATTAGAAATCCTGCAAGTAGGGTGCATAGCTATAAATTTCACAAAATTTACCAGCTAGATAGGACAAGGGAAAGAAATTAAATAGCTAAACACTTGTATTTCAAAATCAAAGCTTCATTATAAATTCATATGAGATCCATGTGTCCAAAATATACCTAAAAGTTGAAAGAGAGTGGAGATGAGGGTTCAGCAAGCAAACAGTAGAGTAATAGTAATTCAAAACACTTCAAATAATCCCAACTCCAAGGCAGTTAGAGATAAATGATAGGATAATTTTAAACTCTAAGAAATGAAGTACAAGGAACCGAAAACATGCTTCAAAATGATCAAGTACTCAAATCAAACAATGACAAATAGCTCAAATTTTATGAATGAGAAGCTCCTTTTAGAAGATTAGAGATTAATCCAATGTAACAGTAAATTTCAGTAGTATGCATATATTTTTCTAGAGGTTATTTTTCCTTTTCTTTTTTCCAGCCCCTTCTTCAGTGATTTCCAATCTCTTTTTATAGCCAAATAGCTAGGGCAACATTACTATTATTTTTTACTGAAGGTCCCCCTTTCAATTTCAGGTTTTTTCCTATATGGACCTTCATTTTTTGCCTTGTTGCCCAAGTTATTACAATAAATCTACTGATTTTATGCTAAAGACCCCTTGTAGAAGGGCCTAACCACTTCTACCATCATCTACCTTTCATGGACTACCCATATTACCCTTATTTGCCCCTAATATTACCAAAGCTAAGTTGAAAGTTCTATATTACCCTTATTTATCCTAAAATTACCAGAAAATAAGTAAGAAAATCATGTACTACCCTTGAGCTACTTACTTGGTATTAACCCTCTTAACTAATTTCAATTCGATACTAAACAAAGGCACATGCTAAATAATCTTTAGCAAATAATTGCAAGCAATCAAAATCTTCTCTAAGTGGTGGACTCGGACTAGTCCTCTGGTAATCATACAAGGACTAAAGAAATCATGCGAAATCTCAGATTTAAACTAGGAACAAGTATGACAATAAGTAGGGCTGGCTAATTTGGCTTAACAAAACAGACATGCTCGCAACCTAATAACATGTTCTTTCAAAAGAAATGAATCCAGATTTTTTAAAAGAAACACATAATGAAATCAAAGTGAACTTGCATATTCTTTTATTAACTTTGCTGAAACGAATTCGAGTTGAAAGGTCTCTAAAAAGTGGCGTGAATATAGCCAATGTCATTCCCAACCTTGAGGTGTCTGAGGTTACTTGAGAGAGCTTGGGGGGTGTGTACTGGGTGAAAGATACAAAATAATTTTTAGATGTGGTTCTATAATGATTGGTGGTGTTTTGATGGTGTTGGGTGGAAGTGGACGGCAGTCACCACTGTGCATGGCAGTGCTGCCATCTTCAGGTGAGTATTTGAGGTGTTGGGATTGTGTTCGAGGGTAGATACTGGTATGGTGAGGGTGGGGGTGGTGAGAGGAATCACAGGTGTTAGTTTGAGAGCGGTTTGCCACCAGCCGCCGCCGTAGACAGCGGAGCTGCCACGCTTTGATCGGACATTCAAGCATACTGGCGAGGATTTGAGGTATGATTTATATGGGAATGGGAAGAGGAGGGTAGGATGCTTCTACGGTGTAAATTTTGAAGGTATTAGGGTTAAGTTGCCGCCGCCGGCGGATGGTGGGTTTGTGACGACTCATGGGTGGTCGTGATATTCAGACATGAACTGTACGAGGAGGAGGAGAGCTGGTCCCTGGCATCATTACAGGCATTTGGACATATTTATTTTGAGAAGGGAGTTTTAGGGCCATTGGATGTCTTGTAATGGATAGCCAAGATCAATGGGGAGCAAACGATGTTGTTTGGAACCCTTCGGATTGGGCCGGGTCGGGGAAAGATGGCAATGGGCATTTGGGCTAGCGTCTTGGGTGTTTTTACACTGTTTACAAAGACTTGGGCCACGCAGGTCTAACCCAATTGTGGCCAGCTTGAGTGATTTGTTAGAGAACCCCTTTTTGTTTTGTTTTTTATTTATTTATTTAATTCCTAATTGTACTTTAAAAATTCTAATTGATCTAAACAAACTGATAACTACCTATTATGCAAAACAAATAAAAATGCAACAATTAAAAAATTAAACAAAACAATTAAAATGCCCGAAATACCTCTTATTTTTTGTGAATTTTGTTTTTGCAAAAATAACCCTAATTACCAATTAATCTAGCAAAATATGAAATTAAATTCTAAATGCTTATGCATTTTTGTATATTTTATGATTTTATGCATGCATTAATGAAAACACACTGACACGCGCAATTAAATCCTAAAAATAAATATTTTAAAGGAAAAAATCCTAAACTTGAGAGTCATGTAGGACCCGTCTCAATAGGGTAAAAATCATATGCTCACAGGGATAGGGGTAAGGTCTGCCTACACTCTACTCGCCCCAGACCCCACTAGTGGAATATTTTTGGGTAGGTTGTTGTATTCTTTATATTCTCGTATTACTTGTTGTTTCTTCCCTCATTGTGATTGTAACATTATTGGTCCTTTCATACAGTCTTCATATATATATATATATATATATATATATATATATATATATATATATCATGTTCCATTGCCCCAATAATTATATTGTTCATTTGACCGGTAGGTGTCTTGACTGTTCTTGTCACTACTCCACTGAGATTAGTCTTGATACTTACTGTGCACAGCTATGGTGTGCTCATGCTACTCTTCTACACATTTTTGTTGTGCAAGTCAAGGTAGTCTCTCTTAGTTCTGATAGCCTTGGAAGGAGGCGTTTTTGTAGAGATCTTGAGGTATATCTGCTACGTCCGCAGACCAAAGAGTCCCTCTCTATCTTTCTGTAATAAGTATAGCCCTTAAGTATTTTTTCTTTATTTAGACATTTCTGGAGTTAGAGCTTCTTATATATTTCTTAGCTTGTGATTCGTGAGATTTCGGGTTTTGAAAATATTGTTAGTTTCAAGAGATGTTATTATATATGTTGAACGGTACCTAAAACACTGTTTTATTTTATTAGTTCAGTTTTAATTATTTCTTTCATAGTTGTGGTTTATTTTTCGCATTATTAGGCTTACCTAGTCGTAAAGACTAGGTGCCGTCACGATGGTTCACGAAAGGCGAACCGGATCGTGACAGAGGATCATGTCCGAATGTCAAAAAGTGAACAATCATGTCCGCAAGGCTCAGCGCAGCAGTGCAAAAATTGGTCTGACAAGCAAAGTGCAAGCTCTAAAGATTTCCTCACTAGCACGCGACATGGGGGCTGCTGCGCGGCTATGCAAAAAACGTCATATTGATTTCCAAGTTCATCTAGAAAATGGTAGTTTCTTCCGGACTTGTTTCTACACGGTATAAATACATCAAACATACGATTTTGAAGGGACTTTTGACCTACGGAAGATTAGGGAACCAACCAAGGCAAGAAGACTCAAGAATTCATAAATATTTTGTCCTATAATTGGTACAATACGAGAGTTTGTATCAAATCTTTAGAATTGATATTTTCTTTATTTCTGAACCTTATTGAGATGTCTTACTTCATATCTATGGAGTAATTCCATTAGGGTGTTGATATATGTGGTAAATTAATAACTTGATTAAGGATATTGTTGATAATTATTAGAATTAATTGATGAAACTTTAATTTATATTGTGGAGTTATTTATTATTTTGATTAATCGAAAGAGGAGTTTGATATTGATTTCTTAACTTCTTATTCTCTATTTTTAATTTGTGATTCAAATAAGCAATCAAAAGAGCCTCTTGAATTGTTAATCAAACTAGAAAATAGGAAAATATTCGTTAGAAGTTACTTTTAGATCATAACAATCATTTTATTCTTGCAATTGTTCATCGTACTTCAATTGGGTTAATTACTGAAATTAACATTTAATCGAAAGAGAAACCTTAACTTCAAGTATAATCTAATTATATATTGAATTCCTGAGAAACAACAGTATTATAGAGTGAATTAACTCAAGAATTGGATCCCGAGTCAGTTATCTTGCACTTATCTAGTCAAATACCCTTATTTTTCTTATTGATTTTTCTTCATTGCTCATCTGTTGTCTTTTGTGATCAATTATTAATTGCTTAATATTTAATTGTTAATCGTATTAATATTCATGATATCAAATATTAATTTTCCTGGATAATAATCAGCTAAAGATTATTTCGAATATTGTTTAAATTCAATCCTTATGCCGTTGTTTTAACTCATGGGATGATCTTTAGTTATTTCCTCTTATTTGTATCTACCTACGAGTTAGAAGATCCTTCCTCCTCATTCCTTTCCCCCGACCCCTACCCCCTCCCGCTACAAAAGAAATCATCAATATAATAAAAATGAAATCAAAAGGAAGATAAAGAAGAAAAGCTGGAGGAATTAAATTAGTAACTAATAAATATTTGTATATTCTACTATTTGGAGTATAATTCTATCTATATTTATATTATTATAAAAACATAAATAATTTATTAAAAATTTTGAACGATTAAAATATTTTTGAGATATTGATCGACTTTTATAACATTAAATATTTATATAATTTGAGAATATAATTATAAATCACTTATGGCTAGAATTCTTTTCGCATTTAAAATTTAAACTGCACATGAGGCAACCGTAAAAGTTGCAATTCTTCTCGGTTTTTAGGAGTTCCTTTATCAAGTTTAACTTAGTTTACGTTTAGGAGAATCTCTTATTTCGAGAACTTTCTTATTCCTTTAGTTTAGAATTCTTTTTAGTTCTTTTAGCTAGGAGTCCTTTTTTTTTATTGTTTATTTCAATTATACAATTTTACTATACATAAAACAATTCCCCTATTATATAGGCGAACACATTTATATAAGAAGCTATTATCTAAGGTTTTCATCATCGAAAATCTGGATAGAGCTACTACAAAAATAAATTTGATATCGAACAAAATAATTATTTAATTATTTTACTAATATTAGTGAATAGTCATTTTATTTTCTTTATCTTTACGATTTTAAAATCCGCCAAATTTTGCATATTAAATTCTTTGTTATTTAAGCTATGGATTTGTTCAAAATAAAACTACTCCTTCGGTGCATAATAAGTAATTTCTTAACTTTTTTTGAGTTCCAAAATATTTGATTTTTCCAGATTTCAAGAATGAATGAATTAATTTTTTCCTGCATTGCAGTTTGAGTAAATAGTGATGGAGTATGTATTAGGAGTATTTATACGAACTGCAAATAAATAGTAAAGGTTAATATGATCAATTTTATTGCTAATTAATATTAAAATATAAATTTCCTAATTTATATGAAAATATCTAAAAACTCACTTATTGTGGACTAGAGCAAATAATGAATAAGGTTAGTAAATTTAACTTTTATATCCTTTGAGAACTTTCAACTCGTTTTAAATTTCGAAGGATTCCTTGTTTGGTTAAAAAATGTTAGGTTTTAATATGCATTTTTTTCTCCCCTCCTTTCTTGGGTTGTAGTAAGACTGAAAAGGGTTTTATAATTGGATCCTGTTATAATATAATAAAAGAATAAGAGCAATATTGTTAAAAAAGAGAGAGAAATTCTTATTGAATCTTGGGGTGATTTACAATGGGGTAATACCCCTTTATTTATAGGAGGAAAAATGACTTAGCCTCAAAGTAAAATTCTCTACAAGATAGACATTCACTCTAATTAGAATTCTATTCTTAATACTCCCCATTGAATGTCTACTCAATATGTAATGTGCCTCGTTAAAACCTTAACTAGAACAAAACCCAATGGGAAAAAAATTCTAGAAAAGGAAAAAGAGTACACATGTTTAGAAATGCGCCTATTGGTTGCCTCGTTAAAAACCTTGCAAGAAATACAGTGGGACAAAACCTTGTAAGGGAACCTTGTAATGCGCCTATGCGTCTAGCATACTTTGCAATATATTTCAGATGAATTATTGTTTCAGATGAATTATTGTTTTATGAACTTCAAGTTCATAGTATCTTATTCGAGGATCTAGATATACAAGTGATAATTTATTCCACGTAACTTTTTCTCAATTGTTTATCATGTCTCCCCCTCATGTTAGAAAAACTAACTTATTTCCTCAACTTTGAGGATGCATCTTTGTGCACTATGGTGTTAATGAAAATATACACTGCACATCAATAATAATATGATGGAGTTATTTGGTTCCTGACCCTGAACCACTAGTGAGGGGAGAATGTAATATACTTTCGTATATAACATATATCAAACGGATATATATAACTTTGTTCTTATAAGCATTAATTTAGCTATTAAGTGGAGGCACTCAATAAATTATCTTGCTCGACCCGCTGTGATGTAAACTAACTTATCAAGATAAACTATATTGAATAGAAAATCTGGAAATTGTACTCTAAATTGAATTATTGAGCAAGTTACCTCGCAAAACACCATGTTGCAGGTTAATAATAATCGCACATGTAACCATCTCATAGATGCATCTTATGTGGTATACATGGCAGATGAATGGACTCATATTGACCTTTGATATTTCCAGCATTCATGGGATTCAATCCCAACTTTAGTTGGTCTATTAATTAATGAGAACAAGCAATATAAGAGAATTCGTAAAGAACTTTCTAGTTCTTTAATATTTACCCATATAGATTCTCGTTTATTTTTGCACATCATACTTTAATTAATATGACTAAACCAGCCATGCCAACTGGATATCAATAAATTCCAATTTTATTATTATATGGGTTTTATGTCAATAAAGTTTTACTTTATTGTGGCATTCTTTTATTTGTGTAGTACAAACTGGAGAATAAATCGGTTAGCTTTTCGCATACATATTATTCAGCTACAAGTTGTAGTAATAGAAGATATAAAATCTTTCCTTTATTTATAGTCTCAATATAATCAATCGTTTCGCGTATACTTTGGAAACTGAATAAGTTTCTTTGAGACTTACTACAACACAATACCTTATTGGTAATCAATTGTGTTTCTCCAAAATAGTATAATTGACTCTTGCAGAGTTCTCAATTAATTTGGTACTACCAAATATTCATGAACATCCATATGATGAATATCTCTTTTAAAGAGAAAGATATACCATTATGGTCATGGTCAAAATTATATGCAAGATATGTTTCTTGCATTATTGTTATTCTTTAATAATCACATTGCCAAAATATTTTTTTGCCGTACAATAGGTACATGACCAATGACCATTCATAATGATATTATTTTCTTATTTCATCTCAAACCTCCTTCTAGAGGCGAGTGTGGCATATTCACTACCACTAGCACGTTCATATTCTTCCAAGAATGAATATGTATTCATAGATTAGATGTTGTCACATTAACATCATGAATGAACCATAATCATCTATATGTGCTTTATAAAATTTCATATTGTCAAATTTATGACAAATATTACTTTCACAGAGTGAAGGATTATTTTGAGAATCCTTATTATCTTCATTATCACAACGATGACGATCATAATTTCGTCTGTTGCCACGTCCACATCCATTGATACCTTCACGGTAATAATTTTGTCTTCTTTCAAACTTATCACATACTGCTATCACATTCTCTAAAGGGAATGAGAATGGAGCAAATTCAATTGGACGGGTTTTTAATTCTTTGCCCACAATCATACATGAATTTAATCATGGCAACGCATAGAAATTTTACCACTTCACGTGGTTATAATTTCTTACAAACTCCATTAGAGTTATAATCAAACTTTGTTGTCTTTGTTTGTATATGACATCAAATCGTAGAATTTCAAGAATTTGAAAGAGAAAAGTAAATTACTTACCTTAAATCCAGAATTTAATCATGAAGAAAATTCATGGAACAATTGACAATCTTTATGCTCAATCCCAAAGCTTCTACTCAATTGGTTAGAGTCTCGTGTAGTTTAGAGCACGGATACGAACAGAACCTTGATGCACTGCAACTCGACGACCTTGATTGAGTATGAACTGTTTCGACGACCCCAACCAAAGCTCGAACAAACAATGACACTACTGTGGATACATCAGAAGCGACGCTACTGTAGAAATAGCAGAAGCAACGCTACTGGACGCTACTGGACGACGATGGTCGTTTGGACGTGACGACGATGAAGGAGGTGAAGTAGCGAGGCCATTGGTTGGAGATGGGGTCGTAAAGACGATGAAGAAGATGAAACCAGCCATGGTCGCTGGAGAGGGGAGCTCGATGGTGGAGGCTGGGGTGGCGTGAGGCAAAAGAAGAAGAAGAGTAGGAGGGTCCTGCTGATAACGTGCTATAAAATAATAAAAGAATAAGAGTAATATTGCAGAGAAAGAGAGAGAAATTCTTATTGAATTCTGGGGTGATTTACAATGGGGTAATACCCCGCTATTTATAGGAAGAAATATGATTTAGCCTCAAAGTAAAATTCTCTACAAGATAGACATTTTATTCCAATTAGAATTCTATTCTTAATAGATCCCAATTAATCAAATCGTTATCAGTAAGGCATTTAATATTTAGACTAAAAATATTATATGGAAGAGAAAGTAATGGCTTTAGAGGTGAACCATCAATCTACCAATAGTTTCAAAGTTTAAGAAGAATATAGACTATAAATACATACCTGATAGAATTATACTCATAACATCAAATAAAAATCATTCAGTTAATAAAAAATATGAAAATAAAAATAAATCCAACATTCGGTGATTTTTTCTTCATTTTGAAAATGGAGAAAAGCATACAATAAGAGATTTTAGTGTAAGATATATGGATTTATATCTAGATATATGGACTTATATCTACACACATATGAACAATATATGGATAATTATATGTTATGTGCTATCTTTTGGTTTGGCCTAATTATGTGGTCTTATGGACATTATGTTAAGGGGGCCAATGTATTGTCATACTAAAGTGTAGGACTAATGTGTAGATACCCAAAAGGGTAACCTTAGTTTATGATGGGCTAACTAAGGTTACATAAGTAACTATGGTTACTTGCTTGTGACTCTTGAGTTATGTAACTCTTGCAAGACATAACTCAAGACATAACTCTTGTCTCTTGGGTTATGTAACTCCTAGAGTTATAAAGTGGGGTTATGGTTCCCATTCTAGTGCAAGACAAGTTAACAATCCATTGTCTTGCAAATAGGGTGGAAAACCATAAGCCAAAATTTTGAATATTGTCATAACAATATTATTATGAACCTTTCATACATTGTGTTAGTATTGTGGATACACTCTTGTGGGTACAAGTATACTTCAAGGAACTTGAAGGAAGACTAAAGGAGTTCACAACAACTTAAGGACAATCATCAAAAGGAGGTTTCATCAAATTCCACACATATGGATTCAGGTTAGCTTCCGCTCATGTAGTTTGTATATCCGAATTATTCGACATGAAGGTTGTTGTCTTTAGTAGGAATCATAATCCTAACAATTGGTATCAGAGCCACCCTTCATTTTGGATAATTTGGATGTTCATAAGAATCATGTTATGTTAGGATTCATGTTTTAGTTTTATAAGAATTTTGTTTATGAAATTCTACCATGAAATAGCATGATCTTATGAATGTTATGTTTTGATTTGATGTTTTAATATGATGTTAAAACATTGTAAATAGCATGATTTTAGTTGGATAACAACATGTTTTTTATGTTTAAAATCCATGTTGAAAATCATGTGTTATTCTGGAGATTATTTTTTGGTCACTGCCAGTCAAACAATCGATTGTTGCCTTAAACAATCGATTGTCTGAGACGTTTAAAATTCTGGCAGTTAATTTTTTGTGAGTTGAAACGTTTCCAGTAACTGAAATTTTTTAGAAAAATCCAAACAATCGATTGTCTAGCCTGACAATCGATTGTTGGATGATCCAGTAATTTGAAAATTTCAGAAAAAAACCAAACAATCGATTGTCTGTTTTGACAATCGATTGTCTGGTCCAGTAACTTAGAAAAATTTTTCCTTGTCACATCCAGTGACTTAAAATTTTCAGAAAAAACCAAACAATCGATTGTCTGTGTTGACAATCGATTGTCTAGTCCAGTAAAGTTTAAGAAAAACGTTTCAACTCTCTTAAGTTTCAGTGAATGTTAATTGTTTTATAGTCCATCAATTCTTATATATTATAGAATTGTCCAATTCAGTAAACAACGATTAATATTCAAGTGTTACACATCCAAACTTGTAACACATTAAGTTGAGATTCATAAAATGGCTTAAGGAACTAAAGTTTATAGCATCTAATATTTTAGTTATTCAATTGAAGCATTATGTTGCCAAAGTAACCTCTATTGTGTAGATTGATTAATTTTAAAATATAAGATGACTGTGGATGTTAGTCTTCCATGCGTTTAACACCGGCCCAAAGGAAGGTGTTATTTGGCAGGAATTCGAACATTCTTGTGGTGGTAAATATGAGACGATTATTTGGTTTTCCATGTGAATATTAAATCGGCCCAAAGGAAGGTTTAATATTTGAAAGGAGTTTATTGTCTATGTTTGATCACTACACCAAGAGTACCACTTACAAGTTGTTTTTCTGTCCAAAGACTAAAAACAATGTTGTGCTAGGTATCTTGTAATGGGAAATGCCTAATTTTGAATCTATAAAGTTAAAGTTCAAGTATTTGTAAGCATGTATTTAGTAATCCTTTTGTTCTATTTTCAGTAAATTCTTCTGCTTCTACGATCTCTGCCAATATCAATAGCATCCCTGTGCTTAACGGCACAAATTTTAAGGAATGGAAAGAGAATGTAATGATCGTTCTCGGTTGCATGGATCTTGACTTAGCACTTCGGACCGAGCAACCTACTCCTCTTTAGGATACATCCTCTCCTAAAGAAAAGAGAGCGATGGAGAAGTGGGAACGCTCGAATCGCATGAGTCTAATGATCATGAAGCGTGCAATTCCAGAATCTTTCAGGGGCACTATGAATGATGAACCTAATGCCAAAGTTTTCCTTGAAAACCTCGAACAGCGTTTTATGCAAAACGAAAAGGCGGAAACAAGTGCACTATTGAGTAAACTTGTTTCTATGAGGTATAAGGGCAAGGAAAACATTAGGGAGTACATTTTGGAAATGTCTCATCTTGCTTCGAGACTTAAGTTACTCAAGCTAGTATTACCTGAGGAACTGCTTGTGTACTTTGTTTTGATATCTCTTCCGGCACATTTTAATCAGTTTAAGGTCAGTTATAACTGCCTGAAGGAGAAATGGACTCTTAATGAGCTCATTTCACATTGTGTGCAAGAAGAGGAAAGGATTAAGCAAGATAAGGCAGAAAGTGCTCATTTGGCATCTTCTTCTAAGGCATCCTCTTCAAGGGATTCTAAGAAGAGGAAAAATAAGGAAGTTGCGGTTGTAAGGCCCAAGATTAAGCAACATAAGGAACCTAAGGTTGAAATTACTGGATTAGGTTGCTTTCTCTGTAATGGGACTGATCATGTGAAGAGAGATTGTACCAAGTACTATGCCTGGCGTGCGAAAAAAGGTACATTTCTGTCTCTTGTTTGTTCTGAAGTTAATTTAATTTTGGTACCTAAGGATACTTTGTGGGTAGATTCTGATGCTACTACTCACATAAGTATAACTATGCAGGGTTGCCTGAACTGCCGAAAACCAAATGATGGTGAAAGATACATCTATAAGGGTGACGGCAAGAAGGTGCCAGTTGAAGCTATTGAAAAATTTAGGCTGTTGTTTAAGACCGGTTTTCATTTAGATTTGAATGAGACTTTTGTTGTACCGTCTTTTAGACGGAATTTAATTTCAGTTCCCCAATTGGAGATATCCGGTTATAAATGTACATTTGGGGACAATAAAGTTAGTCTCTTTCGGAATTCAAATCTTATTGGTACCGGTGTTTTATCAACATTTGATAGCTTATATTTGGTTGATACAATAACTTCAAATAAAGAAACTTTGCATACAAGTTTAATGGTACCAAAAGTTAACTAATGAGAATTCTATTTCACTCTGGCATAAACGTTTGGGTCTCATATCCATTCAAAGAATTCAGAAACTCGTGCCAGATGGAATTCTTGATTCTCTTGATTCCTCAAATTTGGAAATTTTGTATTGAGTGTATCAAGGGAAAACAAACAAACAAGAACTAGATTAGGTGCTAAGAGAGATTCGGACGTCTTAGAATTGATACATACGGATATTTGTGGGCCATTTCCTACTCCTTGTCGGAATGGTCAACAATACTTTATCACATTCATAGACGATTACTCTCGTTATGGGTACCTATATCTTATTCATGAAAATTCCCAATCCATATTAAAAACCGTAGCTTATATTCTAAATAGAGTTCCAACTAAAGCTACAATCAAAAACCCCATATGAACTTTGGACTGGGCATAAACCCGGTATTCGGCATTTTCACATTTGGGGTTGTCCAGCTGAGGCAAGGCCTTATAGGCCGAATGAAAAGAAACTGGACGCTAAGACGGTTAGTAGCTATTTTGTTGGATACTCTGAAAAATCCAGGGGTTTTAACTTTTATGATCCCACATCACGAACTATTTTTGAGAGGGGAAATGCTAGGTTCTTTGAGGATATTGAGTTTGGGGGGTGGGGAGATAAAGTTGTTAGAGATTTTGTCTTTGAGGAAGAACATGTGTCTTTCCCTCAAGTTGTTGATGCAACTCCGGTTCAAGACAATCTCGAAAATCTCCCCCATCAGGACCCTGATATAACTAATGAAAATCAAACTCAACAACCTCAAGTAACTGAAATGCCATTAAGGAGATCCACTAGAGAGAGGAGAAATGCAATTTCGGATGATTATTATGTATTTCTCCAAGAACAAGAAAGTGATATTGGACTTGAGGAAGATGATCCAATCAACTTCCGTCAAGTCATTAAGTGTTCTAACTCTCAAAAGTGGATTGATGCCATGAATGATGAGATGAAGTCTATGAGCGATAATGACGTTTGGGAGCTTGTTACATTGCCCGAAGGTATTAAACCTATTGGTTGTAAATGGATTTTTAAAACCAAAAGGGATTCAAGGGGAATTGTTATTAAGTACAAAGCTTGTCTTGTCGCAAAAGGCTACACTCAGAAAGAAGACATTGATTATAAAGAGACTTTCTCTCCAGTTTCATCGAAAGACTCTTTCAGGACTATAATGGCATTAGTAGCACATTTTGATCTTGAGCTTCATCAAATGGATGTTAAGACTGTTTTTCTCAATGGTGACATTGAGGAAACAATTTATATGGTGCAACCTGAAAACTTTGTTTCGGATGAATCAGAGAAGAAGGTTTGCAAATTAAAGAAATCCATCTATGGGCTCAAGCAAGCTTCTCGTCAATGGTATTATAAGTTCCATGCAGTCATTACATTTTTTGGTTTTGAACCAAATATTGCTGATGACTGTATATACCATAAGTTCAGTGGGAGTAAGTATATTTTTCTGGTTTTATATGTCGATGACATACTGCTTTCCTGTAATGATATAGCATTATTACTTGAAACTAAGAAATTTCTTTCAAAGAAATTTGAAATGAAAGATCTTGGTGAAGCTTCTTTTGTATTAGGAATTCAGATTATAAGAGATCGCTCCAAAGGCGTTCTCGGTCTGTCACAAAAGGGCTATATCGATAAGGTTCTGAAAAGATTTGGCATGCAGGATTGTAAACCAGGCGACACCCCTGTTGCTAAGGGAGACAAGTTTAGTCTCAAACAGTGCCCAAATAATAATTATGAAATTTTGGAAATGCAGAAGACGCCTTATGCTTCGGCTGTAGGTAGTCTGATGTATGCTCTGGTTTGTACAAGACCTGATATAGCATACATTGTTGGGATGTTAGGCAGATATCTAAGCAATCCGGGTATGGACCATTGGTAGCAGCCAAAAGGGTCATGAGGTACATACATAGAACAAAAGATTACTTGCTTACATATCGGAGTTCGGACCAGTTTGAGATCATCAGGTATACCGACTCCAATTTTGCCATTTATGCTAATAACATATGTAACCATGGTTGCATATGTTAATAACAACAGTATTTTGACGAAAGCGAAACATAAGGACGTCAAATTTCGGGTTGTTAAAGAAAGAGTACGAAATGGACAATTGTGCATTAAGTACATAAGTACAAACTCCATGCTTGCGGATCCGCTCACTAAGGGATTGACACCAAAAGTATTTCTTGAGCATATTGCTTGTATGGGTGTCAAATCAGATAAGGATTATGTATTTTAGTGGGAGTTTGTATTGCACATTTACGTATTGTCCATTATATTCAGAAATTCCGTAATTCAGTTATATCTGCGCAGATATTCAGTTTTAAAGTTTTGTACTCTTACAGTTTAAGTATGATCTCAATAAAGAGAACCAGTTGGAAA
Source organism: Nicotiana benthamiana (assembly GCA_034376525.1). Classification (NCBI taxonomy): domain Eukaryota; kingdom Viridiplantae; phylum Streptophyta; class Magnoliopsida; order Solanales; family Solanaceae; genus Nicotiana; species Nicotiana benthamiana. The sequence goes on from CM067341.1 coordinate 27,691,472, forward strand.
TAGACATTCTATTGACCACACTTTATGTTATTTCCATGCTACATACCTACACTTGATCCATGTCGTTGGTTATATTGATATACGTGATCTATGATTGGTTCTAGTTACGAATGAGTAACGACGAGCTCTTAGGTCCTATGTTGGTATGATTGATGGACCGGATTGTTCATGACAATTTTATTGTGATACCAATTTTGTGCACCTAAGGTTTGTAACATATAATATTAAGGATTGTACATATGTTTGTATATCTCGTCCAAGTGGGAGATTGTAAGATATATGGATTTATATCTAGATATATGGACTTATATCTACACACATATGAACAATATATGGATAATTATATGTTATGTGCTATCTTTTGGTTTGGCCTAATTATGTGGTCTTATGGACATTATGTTAAGGGGGCCAATGTATTGTCATACTAAAGTGTAGGACTAATGTGTAGATACCCAAAAGGGTAACCTTAGTTTATGATGGGCTAACTAAGGTTACATAAGTAACTATGGTTACTTGCTTGTGACTCTTGAGTTATGTAACTCTTGCAAGACATAACTCAAGACATAACTCTTGTCTTGTAACTCTTGTCTCTTGGGTTATGTAACTCCTAGAGTTATAAAGTGGGGTTATGGTTCCCATTCTAGTGCAAGACAAGTTCTTCTTCCTCCCATTGAATCAAGAACTCAAACAATCCATTGTCTTGCAAATAGGGTGGAAAACCATAAGCCAAAATTTTGAATATTGTCATAACAATATTATTGTGAACCTTTCATACATTGTGTTAGTATTGTGGATACACTCTTGTGGGTACAAGTATACTTCAAGGAACTTGAAGGAAGACTAAAGGAGTTCACAACAACTTAAGGACAATCATCAAAAGGAGGTTTCATCAAATTCCACACATATGGATTCAGGTTAGCTTCCGCTCATGTAGTTTGTATATCCGAATTATTCGATATGAAGGTTGTTGTCTTTAGTAGGAATCATAATCCTAACATTTAGTCCTCATTAAGAACAATTGGTTGCCATACCCAATAATCATAGTAATGAAAGTTTCTTAATAAATAATATATTTGTATCATCAAATAAAAATGTGAGTTTTCCAAAATACATGATGAAAAAAATAATCTTGGCTAGCACAATATGTCGATCAATTAAATGAGATGTTGATTATCAAGTTTCCTGTTAAAACTAAAATATTTTTCAATTTCAATTTTGCTTAAGATGATACCAACAACTATTATAGTATTAATAAGAAAATACCTAAATACTTAACAACAAATGACCCTTCACCATAGAAGCTCTCTGTCATAATATCATAACTTAATAATCTGATGGGCAATGTGACATAATAAAGCGAAACACGTTTTTATATTAAGTATAGAAAGAAATATCCTTTCAACTTATCTTATAATTAAAATAAGAAATATACGTGCAAAGTACGTACATAGAGATTAGTTACTATAAAAGTAAATAGCTCAAAACTAAAAGGTTAAATTACCTAAATAATTTAATTATTCTGCGTAAAAAAATTAATAAAACCACTTACTAATTTAAAGGGACGCAACCCTTCACTTAAGTTACAAATGTTCATAATAGAATTCGTTCTCCAAATTGAAAATATAATCACCAAATAATTTGTAATCTAGAATTAAACTAAAAGAGAAAGGAAATAATAGAAAAGTGCAGCATATATTAGACTTCGTTCTATAGCAAAGTGATGAACTTGGTTGAACAGTTGGGTTCATAACATATTTCGGTATTTATACAAGTGAGTAACTATAGCTTTTTAATATTTGGTTTTTCAACAAAATGTGTGGTTCTCACAATCAACGAAATGAACAGTTTTATTTGTATACTATTCTTCTGCTTCGTTCGGCACGAAACAATTAGTACTATTCGGAGTCCAAATATTTTTTTTCTTGACTACACATTTCCAAATATTTTCCTATACATTTGTTAGTTAGTATAAGATTGTGATTCATAGTATTGTACATTTAATTTATAAGTATGAAAACTTTAATTCAAAGAATAACAAATTAACCACTATCCAATTATTAAGAATTGAATCCAGATATTGTGATGTTGAGTTGTCCCACATCGGAGGGATTTGAGGTCTTTGGTCTCCTTAGATGGCTTGGGCAATCCTCACCTTATAAGCTAGCTTTTGGGGTTATATTAGGCCCAAGGTCCATTCTTTTCATGTGATAGTGTAATTTATCGGAATGCTTTTATTTTGTCGATCTACATTCGATCTGTTCGTCAAGAATCTTTGTCGTAATGACGAAATTATATAGTTTTGTTTATGCGGAAGGTATTTTTGGTGAAAAAAAATTATTTCAGAGACATAAAAATAAGAAGAAAATAGTGAGAGAAAAGAGCGATCCAACAGTTGATACACTTCAAGAACCAATCAAAAATTCACCTCGTAAGTTTATCAAAAAAGTAAAAGTTACCATTGGTAAACTTACTCAGGTGACATTATCATGATTGGTTGCAACTTGCAAGATTAAACTGTTAAAACTTAAAAGGCTAAGAATTTCAGTATTTCCAATCTTATGTAGACTGCAGAACAAACTAATTGAATCTTGAAGCAGAAAGAGGCTTGAAGACTAACCACCCAAATATAACCAATAGCGTAGTTCTGGACTCAATATAGTTTTCTCAATTGAAAGAAGGGGGCAAAAATCGGTTCTGCTTTATTTGTTATACTAATTTTAAATATAAAAAAATCCCATGTGATTTGGGAAATTTAGTTTTTACAAATGTTATGCTAGATGCTTATTAGTTATCTGCATGAAGATCTCAAAATATTTTATTTGTATAATGTGATGATTGGAATAACATATGTTTAAAGGTTAATAGTTGAAACCCGCTTTTGAGATCATGACAAAAAGAATTATGAGGTGAATACTCTACAATGAAGTATAATAGTTTGTTTATAAACTATAGAAATTCCTTATCGAAAAATAACCCAAATTGATGATGAAGTAAGTCAAGATGATTGCATGGTATAATTCTGAAAAAGAGCGCAATGACTGAAGATAAATTTTGATTATTTATCTATTCAAAAGATATCCAATCTTCTTACCTCGATAACTAAATTATCATAAGACAGTCCACATGAATCATTCAAAATAAGTTTGCTTTATTTTTTCATATATAATGTAATGATCCAAATAGTCATCACTTGTTTTAAATCAAATTATATGACTCCGAAGCCTTGAAAACCTCATTTAGAATCACCTAGATTTGCGTGCGCATCCTGAGAGCATAGCCGGAAAGCTTAAATATGAAATTCGGTGAAAAATGCTAAGCTTTGATTTTAAAATGAATAAATTTGACTTCGGTCAATATTTTGGGTAAACAGACTCAGACTCATAATTTGATGGTTCCGGAGGGTTCGTAGGAAAATATGGGACTTGGGCATATACCCTGAATCAAATTCTGATGTCCCAAGCTCGAGAAAATTTTTTTGAGTAAAATTATTTTCTGAAAAAATTTAATAAAATTTAAAATGAAATCCGATTAGAAAGAGATGGTATCGGGCCCATATTTTTGTTTCGGCACCCTGTACACGTTTTATATATGGTTTAAGTTATTTTTGTAATATTTGGTTAAAACGGACGTCGGTTGACGTGATTCGGACTTGAATTGCCAAATTTGATACTTGATGAAGTTTGAGAAAAGTTTTTGATTTTAAGGTTTGATTCATTATTATTGAGGTTATTTTTGGCGATTTGATCGCACGGATAGGTTTGTATGATATTGCTGAATTATTACCTATGTTTGGTGAGGAGCCCATAGGGCTCGGGTGTATTTCAAATGTGTTTCGTGAAGTTTTATATTTAAGACAAATTACAGATTTTCTGCAGTCAGTGCCCAAGGATTTAACCCTTCGCGTTCGCGTGGTACCCCTCGCAAACGCGTAAGGCAAAGATCCCAGGTGCCCAGTTTCTTCTTCAGGAACACTAAGGTTGAGACACGACCGTGAAGCTTAGAGGGGAGACCTTTCGCGAACGTGTCCTTCTACTCGCAAACGCGTAAGGTTGAGGGGAGGGGATACCAAGTTGTTCATCACGAACGCGTCCCTTGAACGTGAATGGGAGGCTCGAGCAGTTCTCACTTCGCGAATGCGAGCCGTTGTCCGCAAATGCGAAGGCTATTGCAACCTAACCCATCGCGAACGCGATGCACATTTTCGCTCACTTACTTTATCAAAACAGAACCTATTACGGGATTTTCATAAAAACTCATAAACCCTTTCTCCTCCAAAGCTCTAAGGCAATTTTTGAAGCACTTCTTCACCAAAACTTCTTGGGTAAGTAATCGTTAACTTGTTTTCTTCCATTTTTATTAACATCTATTAGATTTTTAGGCCTAAAACATGTGATTAAAGGTAGAAAATTAGGGATTCGGGTAGATTTAGGGCTTTTTAATTAATTGTGATTTAGACCTCATTTCGGGGTCGATTTTGAAAATAATTATATATCTGGGCTCGTGTTTTGACCAAGCGGGTCAGGGGTTGATTTTTGTTTTTTTGGGAAGAATGATCGGAAAGCTATAATTAGGCATTGAATTCGAATTGTTTAGTATTTATTGATGTTATGAAGTCATTTCTGTATAGATACAATTGATTTGGAGCTGAATTCGAAAGGAAAAGAGGTAATTAAGGATTGAGTTGGCCGTGGAAATTTGAGGTAAGTGTTCGAGCTAACCTTAGCTTGAGGGATTAGGAGCTGAATCATATTTGCTACTAGTTTTCTTGTTGAGTACGTCATATAGGCATGGTAACGAGTATCTATACGTTGGTGTCGAGCATGACCGTGGATCTTAGAGTGATACTTGTTGCTTTTTTTGAATGAAACTATGGTTGCAATAGTGCGTTAATCTGTGATATTGGGCAAAGACTTAGTTTGTTTTGTGGAAGTTACTTATGCTAGAAATGGTGATAATAGAGATGATTGGAAGTTGATTTGAGATTAGTTATAGCTAATTTTCCCTTGTGGGACGTATATTCTTGTGATGTTAAGTTCCCTTGCTGGAATAGTGTAACTTACGGTTAATGCCTTGCCTAGACTATTGTTATGATTACTTTGAGATGTATATATTTGGTCGAGTTGCACACTGCAACAATTATCATATTGGATCAGGTTGCACGCCACAACAACTATATACTTATATATTGGATCGGGTTGCAGCCGCAACAATTATTATATTGGATCGGGTTGTACGCTACAACAATTATTATTTTGGATCGGGTTGCACGCCACAATAATTATTATATTGGATCGGGTTGCACGCCGCAACAATCATTATATCTGATCGGGTAGCACGTCGCAATAACTATATACATATATATGGACCGAGTTGTGCTCCGCAATAGTAGTATCATTATTACGTCGATGTAGATACTGTACTGATCTTTCATATCCATTTGGTTTCTACTAGGTTGAGTTGTTTCCCTGAAGAATGCACCCCCTCCCTGTTTAATTTCTTATTACCTATTTTTTTTCAGCCATATATTAAATAACTTCACAGGTTTATCTGGAGTCTGGTTCTACCCTCGTCACTACATCGGCGGGGTTAGGCCAGCCACTTACTAGTACATGGGGTCGGTTGTGCTGATACTACACTTTGTACTCTATGCAGATACCTGAGCGACATTTGGTGCACAACAGTAGTTCGGGAGCTAGCCTTCGGTCCACCAAGACACCGAGGTAGCCATACAGATATTCTCAGGCCCGGCGTCTTATCTATCTGATTTTTATATCATGTTATCGTATCTATCCGAGACAAACAACTTTACTTTTCTTCAAACTGATGTATGTAGTATTCGTAGTAGTCCGTGGACGTTGTGACTTCAGGTTATGGGTAGATACTTGTATTGATTTTATAAACGTTTTGGTTTTCTATTTATCTGAGACTTCCGCTAAATTTTATATTTCGCTATTATTTTACTTGTTTATCATCTGTTAAATGCAAATTTTTAAAAAGGATTAAAACAAAAGAGATAAAAAATTTTGAATTTCATGGCTTCCTTAGCTTCCACGAGTAGGCTCCATCACAACTCCTGAAGGTGGAAATTCTGGGTCGTGACAAGTTGGTATCAGAGCTCTAGGTTACATATGTCTCATAACTCGCGGACAAGATTAGTAAAGTCTGAGGGATTGGTACGGAGACATCTGTATTTATCCCCAGAGGTTACAGAGTTTGGAAAACTTCACATTTATTCTTTCTACTCGTGCGATTTTTTTCTCAAATGCTAATTGAATTTCTATTCTTTTCTTTCGCAGATGGCGAGAACACCTGCTTCCTCATCTACCACTCAGCAGCCCGAGCCCATAGCAGCAACTCCCATGAGGGGCAGAGGCCGAGGCTGTGCTAGAGGCCGAGGTGGGGCAGAGCTCAATCCCGAGAAGCCGCACCAATGTTGGAGCCTCAGGTTGATTTTGACTAGGAGGTTCCAGCCCCAACAGTTCTGGTTGACCCAGCTCAGGTCCTAGAAGGGTTTATTGCCACCCTAGTTCTTCAGGATGCTCTGGTCCGTCTAGTGGACCTTATGGAGAGTGTCACCAGAGAAGGTTTACTTCCTGTAGCACTAGCCGTCTCTCAGGCTATAGGAGGAACCAAGAATCCTGCTACTCGCACTCCGGAGTAGGTATCATCATAGCTTCATACTCCAACGGCTCAGCTAGTTGGTGCAGTTTAGCTAGTTGCTGTACCTCAGACCAGCCATGGTATGGCTATGTTTGCCGATGCTTTGTGGAGCTTTGACAGGTCACCAAACTCTTCACTAATACCTTCAGTGGTGCATCTACTGAGGATCCCAAGGATAATCTGGACAGCTGTCACAAGGTTCTTCAGAATATGGGTATTGTTGAGACCAATGAGGTTAATTTCACTACATTTTGCTTATCTGGATCCGCTATGACTCGATGGAGGGATTATTGCTTAGCTAGACCAGCCGATTCGCCATCTTTGACTTAGGAGCAGTTTATAGTGTTGTTTCTGGAGATGTTTCTCCCTATTACTTAGAGAGAGGCTTGTCAGAGGCAGTTTCAGCGCCTCCAGCAGGGTTTCATGACGGTCACCCAGTACGATACCAGGTTCATCAACTTAACTCGCCATGCTCTTGTCATACTTCCTACCAAGAGAGAGAGACAGTGAGGTGGTTTATTGATGGATTCATCTAGCCGATTCATCTTCAGATGGCCAGAGAGGCTGGGAATGAGATATCCATTCAGGAGACGAGCTAATATGGCACGAAGGATTTAGATGGTGTTATTATGGGGTGGTCACAGGGCAGACAAGAGACCCCGTAAGTCAGGCAGATTCAATGCAGAGATTCTTATGATAGGGGTCATCCTACTAGGCCCTTTTAGTCAGCTCTCCAGGTTTATCACGATGCTTCCGGTGGTTGTGGTTCTCGCATACAGTATTCTGATTAGCAGCCCTACAGTGCGCCACCAGCTCTTATCAGTGCCCCGCCGCTTCAGAGTTTTTGAGGTGGTCATTCAGGTCGCCAAGGTCAGTCTCAGTTTCCTCATCTACAGCATTTAGGTGAATGTTATGGGTATGGTGAGTACAGTCATATTCGGAGGGCTTATCCGAGGTTAGTGGGAACTTAGTCGCAGCAGCAGAGTTCCTGAGCTATAATTTAGGCTCCAGATATTCCACAAACTGCCTAGCTAGCTAGAGCTAGGGGTAGAGGTGCTAGAGATGGAGGTAGAGGATTTACAGGTGGAGCTCAAGCCACTAGAGGTGGAGGCCAGCTAGCTGCAGGTCATCCTAGAGAAATAGCCCAAGGTGGTGGGGCCTAGCCTTGATGTTATGCTCTTCCACCCAGACTGGAGGCTGCGGCATCAGATGTGGTGATCACAAGAACTATTCTGGTTTATGATAGAGGTGTATCGGTATTATTTGATCCAGGGTCTACATACTCATATGTGTCATCTTATTTGCCTCGCATTTGGTCATGCCTAGTGACTCATTGGGTGTTCCTGTGTATGTGTCTACATCGATGGGTGATTCTATCGTGGTAGATCGAGTCCATTGTTCTCGTGTAGTTTTGATTGAGGGTTTGGAGACTCGTGTGGATTTTTTGCTTCTAAACATGGTCAATTTTATATTATATTAGGGATAGACTGGTTATCACCTTACCACGCTATCTTGGGCTGTCATGCCAAGACTGTGACCTTAGCTTTACCAGGTATGAGTCATTTAGAGTGGAGAGGGACTCCTGGTCTTTCTACCTGCAGTGTTATCTCGTATGTGAAGGCTCGGCATATGGTCGAGAAAGGTGTTTGGCCTATTTGGCATATGTTCATGATTCTAGTATTATGGTCCCTTCTATTGATTTTGTGCCTTTCGTTTGTAAGTTTCCTGAGGTCTTCCCTTTAGACCTGCCAGGTATGCGGCCCGACAAGGATATTGACTTTTGCATTGATATGGCTCCGGGAACGCATCCCATTTCTATCTCGCCATATCGTATAGCCCCGCCTGAGTTGAAAGAGTTAAAGGAACAGTTGCAAGACCTGCTTGAGAAAGGTTTCATTAGACCCAGTATATCGCCTTGGGGTACACCTGTGTTGTTTGTTAAGAAGAAGTATGGGTCAATGAGAATGCGTATTGATTACCGGCAATTGAACAAGCATACAATCAAGAATAGTCAGGAGGACCACGAGCAGCATCTCATAGTGGTTCTTCAGACTCTGAAGGATAGTCAGTTATATGTTAAGTTCTCGAAGTGTAAGTTCTGGTTGAGTTCAGTTGCATTCCTGGGTCAAGTTGTATCGGCAGAGGGTATTCAGGTTGATTCGAAGAAGATGAAGGCAGTCAAGAATTGGTCTAGACCAGCATCAGCTATAGAGATTTAGAGTTTCTTGGGATTGGCAGGCTACTATCATCGGTTCGTGGAGGGGTTTTAATCTATTTCAACCCCGATGACCAGGTTGACCTAGAAAGGTACCCAGTTCAGATGGTCGGAAGAGTATGTGCCGAGCTTTGAGAAGCTCAAGACAGCTCTGAATACGACATCGGTGTTGGTTTTGCCGACAAGTTCAGGGCCTTATACAGTTTGTTATGATACTTCCCGTATTAGGCTTGGTGTAGTGTTGATGCAGGATGGCAAGCTCATTGCCTATGCTTCCGGGCAGTTGAAGATTCATGAGAAGAACTATCCAGTGTATGATTTAGAGTTGGCGGCCATTGTTCATGCATTGAAGATTTTGAGGCATTATCTATATGGCGTGACATTTTAGGTGTTTACTGACCACAAGAGTCTTTAATATTTATTCAAGAAAAAGGAGATGAATTTGAGGCAGAGGAGTTGGTTGGAGTTGTTGAAGGATTGTGATATCACTATCTTATATCACCGGGGAAAGGCCAATGTGGTGGCCGATGCTTTGAGTAGAAAGTCTGCCAGTGTGGGCAGTCTTGCTTATATTTTGGTCGGTGAAAAACCGCTCGCTTTGGATGTTCAGGCTTTGGCCAATTGGTTTGTGAGGTTGGATATTTCTGAGCCTATTCGGTTAATGGCTTGCACGGTCGCTTGTTCTTCATTGTTGGAGTGTATCCGTGATCGGCAATTTGATGATCCCAATTTGTGTGTCCTTAGAGACATGGTGCAGCGCGGAGGTGCCAGACAGGTTACCTTTAGATGATGATGGAGTTTTCAGATTGCAGGTTCGAGTTTGTGTTCCCAATGTGGATAGGCTTCGAGAGTTGATTTTAGAGGAGGCCCATAGCTCCCAGTACTCTATTTATCCGGGCGCCGTGAAGATGTATCAGGACTTGCGACAGCATTATTAGTGGTGTAGAATGAATAAGGACATTGTTTCAGATGTGTCTTGGTGTTTGATTAGTAGGTTAAGTACGAGCATCAGAGGCCTGGTGGTTTACTTCAGAGGATCGAGCTTCCCAAGTGAAGCGGGAGCGGATCATTACGGACTTTGTTACCGGGCTTCCGCAGACCCGGAAGAAGTTCAACGCAGTTTTGGTCTTAGTTGATAGGCTGACCAAGATGGCGCATTTCATTCCTGTGACGGTCTCCTATTCATCTGAGAGGTTAGTTGAGATCTATATTCTAGAGGTTGTTCGCCTACATGGTGTGCATGTATCTATCATTTTAGATCAGGGTACGCAGTTTACCTCGTGCTTCTGGAGAGAAATTTAGCGAGAGTTGGGCATACGGGTTGATTAGAACATAGCATTTCATCCCCAGACGGACGGTCAGTTCGAGTGGACTATTGATATTTTGGAAGATATGCTCTGAGCTTGTGTCATTGACTTTGGAGATTCGTGGGATCGGTTTTTACCTTTATAAAAGTTTGCCTACAACACCTATCAATCGAGTATCCAAATGGCTTCTTATGAGACTTTATATGGTAGGCGGTGTCGATCTCCGTTTGGATGGTTTGAGCCGGGGAAGGCTCAGTTGTTGGGTACGAATCTGGTCCAGGAGGCCTTAGACAAGGTCAGGATCATTCATGATAGGCTTCGTACAGCTCAGTCCAAGAAAAAGAGTTATGCAGACCGCAAGGTTCCAGATATGGGTTTTATGGTTGGTGAGTGGGTATTGCTCCGAGTGTCTCCTATGAAGGGCGTGATGAGATTTGGGAAGAATGGCAAGCTTTTCCCTAGGTTCATTGGTCCATTTGAGATTCTTGATCGAGTGGGAGTGATGGCTTATAAACTTGCATTGTCGCGGAGTTTATCAATCGTGCATCCAGTGTTTCATGTGTCCATGCTTTGGAGGTATCATGGCGATCCATCCCACATGTTAGATTTGAGCACTATCCAGTTGGACAAGGACTTACCTTATGAGGAGGAGCCGGTAGCTACTCTAGACCGGCAGGTCGTCAGTTCAGATCGAAGAGTTTTCCTTCTGTTCGTGTTTAGTAGAGAGGACAGTCTGCTAAGGCATCGACCTGGGAGTCCGAGTCTGATATGCAGAGCCGTTATCCCCATCTTTTTTCCCAACTCAAGTACTTCCTTCTTATGTCTGTTCGAGGACGAACAATTTTTTTAGAGGTGGAGAATGTGATGACTGTTATCACTTGTTTTTTACATTAAATTCTATGACTATGAGGTCTTGAAAACCTTATTTATAGTATCCTCAATTTGCTTGCGCAGTCTGAGCGCGTAGCCAGAAATCTTAAATATGAAATTCTGTGAAAAATATAAATAAATTTACTTCGATCAATATTTTGGATAAACAGACTTGGACCCATGATTTGACGGTCCCTGAGGGTCCGTAGGAAAATATGAAACTTGGGCGTATGCCCGAAATCGAATTCCGAGGTCTTATGCCCGAGAAATGAATTTTTGAGTAAAATTTTTTTGTGAAAATGTTTATGAAATGAAATCCTATGAGAAAGCTATAGTATCGGACCCGTATTTTAGTTCTGGCGCCCAGTATAGGTCTTATATATGGTTTAAATCACTTCTGTAAAATTTGGTTAACAACGGACGTCGATTGATGTGATTCGGACTTGAATTGCTAAATTTGATACTTAATGAAGTTTGAGAAAAGTTCTTAATTTTTAGATTTGATTCATTGTTATTGAGGTTATTTTGAGAATTTGATCGCACATATAGGTTCATATTATGTTGATGAGTTAGTACCTATGTTTGGTGAGGAGCCCCGAGGGTTCGGGTGTGTTTCGGATGAGTTTCACGAAGTTTTGAGTTTATGAAAAATTGCAGATTTTCTGCAGTCAGTGCCCAGGAATTTTACCCTTCGCGTTCGCTTGATACCCCTCGCAAGCGCGTGAGACAAAGATCCTAGGTGTCCAATTTTTCTTCGTGAACATGAAGTTTGAGATACGAATGCGAAGCAGAGGGGGGATACCCTACCGAACGCGTCCTTCCACTCGCGAACACATAAGGTTGAAGGGAGAAGTTACCAAGTTGTTCATCGCGAATGCGTCCTTTGAACGTAAATACGAGGCTCGAGCAGTTCCCACTTCGTGAATGCAAGCTGTTCTCCACGAATGCGAGGGCTATTGCAGTCTGACCCATCGCGAACTCGAAGGGTTTGTCGTGAACGCGATGCACATTTTCCCCCAGTTATTTTAAAGTCTCAAAACATAACCCGTTAGGGGATTTTCATAAAAATTCATAAACCATTTCTCCTCCAAATCTCGTAGGAAATTTTGAAGCACTTCTTCACCAAAACTTCTTGGGTAAGTAATTTATAACTTATTTTCTTCCATTTTCATCAAGATCTATTAGATTTCTAGGCTTAAAATACATTATTATAGGTAGAAAATTAGGAATTTGGGTAGAGTTAGGGCTTTTTGATTAATTATGATTTAGGACACGTTTTGGGGTCAAATTCTGGAAATAATTATATATCTGGGCTCATGGGTGAATGGCTGATTTGATTTTGGTCTGAACCTTGAATTTTGACCAAGCGGACCCGGGGTCGATTTTTGGGTTTTTAAGAAGAATGATCGGGAAGCTATAACTAGGCATTGAATTCGAATTTTTTTGCATTTATTGATGATATAAAGTCATTTATATATATATATATATACATATATATATACATATATATATATATACATATATACATATATATATATACATATATATATATACATATATATATATATATATATATATATATATATATATATATATATATATATACACATATATACATACACACACACACACACACACACACACACACACACACACATATATATATATATATATATATATATATATATATATATATAATTGATTTGGAGCCAAATTCGAAATGAAAGGTGGTAAATGAGGATTGAGTTGGCCGTGGAAGTTTGAGGTAACTGTTCTAACCTTAGCATGAGTGATTAGGAGTTGAGTCATATTTGCTACTAGTCTTCTTGTTGATTACAACTTATAGGCATGGTGACGAGTATTAATACGTTGGTGTCGAGCATGACTGGGGGTCTTAAATTGATACTTATTGCTTTTCTTGAATGATACAATAGTTGCAATAGTGAGTAAATCTGTGATATTGGGCAAATGCTTAGTTTGTTTTTCGTGGAAGTTACTTATAAATTAGAAATTGTAATAATAGAGATGATTGGAAGTTGAGTTGAGATTGGTTGTAACTGATTCTCCCTTGCTGGGACGTATATCTTTACACTGTTGAATTCTCTTACTAGAATAGTGTAACTTATGGTTAATTCCTTTCCGGAACTGTTGTTATGATCACTGTGAGCTATATACATTGGATCGGGTTTCATGCCGCGACAATTTTTACATTGGATCTGGTTGCATGCCACAACAACTATATACATATATATTGGATCGGTTTACATACCGCAAAAGTTATTATATTGGATCTGGTTGCACACCATAACAATTATTATATTGGATCGGATTGCACGTTGCAACAATTATTATATTGGATCGGGTTGCACGCCGCAACAATTATTATATTGGATCGGGTTATACGCTGTAACAATTATTATATTGAATTGGGTTGCATGCCGCAACAATCATTATATTGGATCGGATTGCACGCCGCAACAATCATTATATTGGATCGGGTTGTACGCCGCAACTATTATATTGGATTGGGTTGTACGCTGCAACAACTATATACATAGATATATGGATCAAATTGTGCACCGCAACAGTAGTATTATTATTACGTCGATGTACATAATGTACTGGTCTTTCATATCTATTTGTTTCCTGCTAGGTTGAGTTGTTTCCCCGAAACATGTACCCCTCCCTCTTTAACTGGTTATTACGTGTTTATTTTTTCGCCATATATTAAATAACTGCACAAGTTTATCTGGAGTCTGGTTTTAGCCTCGTCACTACCTCGCGGGGTTAGGCCAGACAATTACTAGCATTTGGGGTCGATTGTGTTGATACTACACTCTGCACTTTGTGCAGATACCGGAGCGGCATTTGGTGCGCAGCAGTAGTTCGGGAGCCAGCCTTCAGTCCATCGAGATACTGAGGTAGCCTTGTAGACGTTCGCAGATTATCTCATGTATTCGAGACAAACAACTTTACTTTTCTTGAAACTAATGTATGTAGTATTCGTAGTAGTCCGTGGAAGTTGTGACTCCAGATTTTGAATAGAGACTTGTATTGATTTTCTAAACATTTTGATTTTCTATTTATCTGAGACTTCGGCTAAGTTTCATATTTTTCTTGTTATTTAGTTGTTTATGACCTGTTAAATGCAAGTTGTTAAAAAGGATAAAAACAAAGGAGTTAAAGATTTTTGAATTTCATGGCTTGCCTAGCTTCCATGAGTAGGTGTCATCACGATTCCTGAAGGTGAAAATTCCGGGTCATTGACATATAATTATTTTCTCAATATTTTTTAAAATAATAATAGTATTAGTTTACAAAAACGTATATTATATGACTTATCATACACGTGAAACACGCGTGCCCAGAAATTATTAAGAAAGGAACAAGGAAGTAGTTTGAGTAAGAAGTGGTGAGCATGTAAAATGATTAGAAGTTGTATTCCCCTTGAAGACTAAAGCGTCCTCGGTTTCCTGGTACAGAAGTAAGATACACATATGACTACACAGAAACAACAAAACCAACACAAATAGTTTTGTCATTATTCCAATCTGGTCAACCTTTCAAGCAGATTATTCATTGTTATAGAAAATGCATCTTGGAATTTCTCCAGCTTAGATTTTGGATCTCCGTACACCAATCCAGGTAATAATTCATAAATTATGTATCTTCTCATATTCTCTCTTTCCCCTGCAGGAATTTTCATAAGCATCTCCACAACATTGACTTTCATGTTTCTCACATCTTCTTGATCTATGAAAACTGAATACTTTTTATAATCTTCTGGTAAATGCCAAGGATATTGATAGTACGCTGTGAATGGATCAAATATAACCGGAATGCAACCTGATATCAAAGAATCAAACACTGATTTTCTGGTCGGGCTATCCCCCGGAGGCTGCAAACAGAATTCAGATTCCATGAACAGCTCAATGATAGACTCTGGTTGATCACATGCACCCGAACTACAATTCAAGAATCTGCATTCACCAGTTTGTATTGAAATGCATTGGTTGATCAAGATCGACCTAATGCTTTCTGGTGCATCAGGTCTTGGTGCACCAGCAAAGCTCACGAGGCTTTTTCGATTTGCCTTAATGATTTTCAGCTGCCATGTTATAATGTCATCATCTGAATGTGGATGGAAATAAGTCGGATGAGGTATTCCTATGTCATTAAGATGCCATGGTTGTCGTTCTATCAACAGCTTTACTGGATTCTGCATTTCGTCTAACTCCAAAAACCTACTTCCCCAATCGGAATTGTTATATCTTCTGAAGTCCCAAGAAATTTTTCCAAGAACAAAGACATGGTCTTTACCTGCAAAGGCAAATGTAGCTCACGTGTTATACGTTTAATAAACCCATTATTTCAGAACAAAACATAGATACGCATATAAAAAGATTCACTATATGCTAAGTATTTTAAAGGTTGAAACCATCAAATTTAAATGTTGTATTTTACCTGATCTCTTAAACCAAGTTGGTTGCGAATCGAGCCATTTTGCGAGGTCTAGTCCGAGAGAGTCCTTGACATCATTTGAAACATTCTTGAAATGCCATCTCAAGACATCAAGTCCAGCATAGAAAGGAACATAAAATAGCTTAGCCTCACTTTTGTTCTGTACTCTACAAGGATGATTCAAAATCCTGGAGTGAAATATCAACTCCAATGAATACTGATGAGTTTGGTACCATCCTTGTCCTAGTTTTTCTACTGGCTCACCCATTGCATCATTGCTAAAGAAATTGCAGAGGTCAACCCAAGGAACCATGTCAGCACACTGAGATACCAAACCTTTGTTGAACTTTGTTGGCAATTCATACACATATATTCCCCTATCATCACATGATTTTGCATTGTTTTGGCTCCATGTCCACGATCTATGCACCATTAATTGATCCTCCACATCATTATAAGCAACTAGCAATTCCTCGTCGCTTTTAACCATGCCATTTCTGAAAGCATGGTACCCTGGTGGTATCGGTATGCCAAGACGAGTAGATTTTTGTTGCACCAATTTCGTTGCACTACCATTAAGGGATGGAAAACTACCATTAGAAAAGGTGCTAATTGGATTTGGTTGTGTTCCAGCTGAAATACAATAGAGATCATTGAGTTTTCGGGATTGGAAGCAAAGATGGATAATTTTACCAGAAATAATATTGGTGGTAGAAGAAGACCAAAAGAAGATTAAAAGAAAGAAGAGGATTGCAATAGGGATAAGACATAGAAGTTTAGCTAGGATGGAATAAAAGAAGGTGCCAAGTTCATTAGCTTCTTTTTTGGAAACCCTAGCTTTCCTTTTGGAAATACAAGTGGTCATTTTCTTGGAAGCTAACAAGGATTTTCTTGTACCTTTCTCTTCTACTATTCTCTTAATTTCTTCTAAACTGGACATGATATTTTGTTAATTTAGTCTCAATTTAGAAAATGGCTCAACATGGAAGCACATAGTAAGCATGACAAATACCATCATTGAGGGCACGTTTATAGGATCCATGCACTTTGATACTTAAACAAGGAACTTAAAGAAAATTTTCCCTTTTAAATATCTTAGTCGCTACCCAGTCTAATAAGGGGTCAAAGTCACATCGTTACAAATCGCATCTTATTATATTTTTTGTGAGATGGGTGGGCCGGCAAATAAGGGCAAAGAATATTAGAAGAATTTAAAGAGAAATTTCTTTAGTGAAAGTTGACTTGTTCATTATTTTCGTTTTTGTTTAACCTTTCATGTTCCAAGTATACTAGTCCGACTAACTTGTATTCATGTTAAACAGGAGCTCTAACGAGGCAAAGCACTTCTTGTTAAAAGATTCTATCTCGGGACTCAAAGACAAAACTTTCGGATAAAATAGTGTAGGAATCTCACATGCCCCTTAGTAGTAATTATCGGGGGCGAAGTTTATAGAGCCAAAGGAGTTCAATTTAATCCTTACATTCTACAATTATACGGTTCTTTTGGTATATATGAACAGTTGAGAACCCTTTGACATAAGAAAATATTCACATGATAGCCGGTTAGAGAGGGGTAATTCATGTATTAAAATTAAGATAATTTTATACATTGTTTGGTTAAAAAAAGGAGAAAAAATAATTTTCACGTAAAAGCTAGCATAAGTTATAGTATAATTTTTGGTTGTTTTTTCTCTTTTCCACATAAAATGTAGCATTATATTGCTAATACAATGTTTGGTTCAAGTTTTCTTTTCCGCATAATGGTCACACCCAACTATGCTTTCTAAAAGACAAAGCGGTCGTTGCATATATAATTCGTTTTTAAGTCCGGAGTGGAATCCTCAGGGAACTAACCTATCTATTACAACTCTTTAGCAATGCTATTACCAATCAACCAATTTCTTGATGTAAGATTTTTATCAATCAATCTTGGGTTTTTGTTTAACAACTTCAAATAATATTAGAAATAACAATATGCTGGATTAAAGATAATTCAATGGTAAAAAGGTCTAGCGCTGTGATTTTCCCAATTACTAGTTTAGGTCTTGACTCTTTCGCTATAATCCCGTCGTATTACTCTATGAGGATTATGAGCTATGAGTTATTGTAATTATCTCTCGATAACCTACAATAATTTACTAGAGCATTCTCTCGAACTACTATAGCTGATAATATGTGCAGCTCTAAATTATCTGACCAAAGTTTCGTTATCTCTAAACCCACTTTTTAGCTCAAGTAATGAATATCTTCAATTACCCAAAAATGGTGTTATTCAACAACAGTCTAACCTAATAATGTTTCTCAAGCAATACGAGGTAATTAGACACGATTAACCAAGGGCTCATTTAATTAATCACCATATAAAACGTAGTTGAACAATCATATCATAAATCCAACTCGATTATTACAAGTTGAGTCAAAACTTCAACAAACAATTGGTTCGATCAACCCTAGATAATTGTATTGCTACTCATAATAAAATAAGATAAAACTACAAAGTTGATCATAATGTGTAATTGCAAGAACTAAAAGGAGATTGAAAACCTCTAATGTTTGGTTGATTTTCTCACACTTGTTCTTGCCTCCAAAGTAGTCTAGAAACAAGCTTAATAATATCTTGGGCGAGCTTCGAGAGTTTATAAGGGTTTGGAATAAGTTTTTTTCGAGTTACACTTTGGTCCCCAAATTTTCTGGAAACTGAACAGTTCACTGCAGCCGCTTGCATGACCGCGGTGAAAGATAAACATTCTGCCTCGCGTTATAGGCTCAACAGGGTTAACTACAATGTATTATATTTAGGTGGGTTTAGGTTATATATCTGGCTTAACAAAGAAATGCCTATATAACTTCTAAGACTGAATGAAGCTACTATTTTGCTTTGCAAACACACATGGCAAGTTCTAGGCATCAAATGTAAAACAGAATACAGTCTAGCTCATAAACACATGGCATATGACTCACTCCGGATTGATGTATCAAGAAACTCTCTTTTGAGTGTTCAAGACAGTTACAAACACACAAATTTAATACACTTTAGCAAGAGTTTACTATTGAGGGTAGGCGTTACTCTCTAGTATTGATTGTGTTCAGGTGTATTACCACCAAGGAATCCTCTTTCTATTTCATCCCCATCAATACTAACTAAAACTAAAAACAAAAAAAATAAAAACTACCTACACTCTGTTCAAGCTAAACCCTTGAAAAAGAATTGTGGCCCAAAGAAAAACCAAGGGGGTTACTATACTACCTACAAATAAAATAAAAAATCTTTTTGGTATGTTTTCTAGACTAATCTTCCCTCAAGAAAATTGTTTGAAGATCCGTCATCAGGAAGAGTCTATATATTCCCCTTTTTTTGCACTTTTACATCGACTTCATCCCTTAAGAACCCCGTCGAAAGAGATCCATCGCCGGGACAAGTCAACTTTCCTATTTTAAGCTTTCCAAATTTGACTATCAATCAAACCACAAAACAAAACAACCAAGAATTACATGTTAATACAAAAAAAAAATCAAGAATTACATGTACATACACACATTGAAGTATCCCCCACCCAACACTTAAAAGGTAGATATGTCCGCATGCCATAAAAAATTTAAGGAACAATGAGGTAAAGGAACTTTACTGAAGGATAATTCCTGATCGGAGATGGTGTCCGGGTTCACATTGCAAGCACGACCCAGAGCACTTAGCTAGCCCAATATTTTCTTCTCCGACTTGGTATGGTGGGTGGCTAGAGTGTCAACTTGGGTGCCAGTTCAATGACCGAAGTGCAGAGACCAACCATTTTCTACTCCAGACCTGTAAGGTGGGTACTTCGTCGGGGTTGTGATGGGCCCGCATCATCAATTCTCATGCGGAATGGTAAAGCAGCTTCCCCAGCATCATCATCAGATTCATTATCATCGTCAACTACCACCACTGGCTCTCTGCCAATTCCGATTTTGCTCGCCTAAAATTGTGCTTTCAATGGTAGTTTCCCATTAACTCGAAGGTTTTCAGGGACTCTAGCAAGACGTCGCAGCTCGGTAATCAGAGAAGAGAAGTAAAAGCCTTTATGTATCTCAGGTGAGTGAATGAACATTTCATCGTGGAGGAGTTGGGCTACATCAAAATCACGGCGGGTCATGAAATTGTAGATAGCAGCTTCCCCAGTCCCACTGACATCAAATATTGCTGGAGGGTAGCAAGCGGCTGTTGATAATGGTGAGCCAACACTTTGCTTCCCAGTTAAGAGATTGTGAGTTCAACTTGATCAGACGCTTTATCCATATAGACTCCATGTCGGGCACACATATAACATCAAGCATTAGTGCCCAATTTTCCCTTGGACGATGATTAACAAGGTAACCGGTAGCTGGTACACCCAGCGGATGGTCTCTATGGTTACATTCACCCGTGTATTGCGTACAGTGACAATTCCATTCTCATGCTCCGGGTAGTTAGCATAAAATTCCCCTACCATCTGAACATTGGCCTTCTCCGACTCCTCAAAGAAGATGTCCAGTTGACACCTCCTCAACTCAGCAAAGATATCCGGGCATTCCACTTCTATGGCTTCCCAATCAATATGCACCTCATGCAACAGTTTCTTAGACGCCTTTGCATTTTACCTGTCCTCCGCCGGTTTGGAGACAAACCTAGTATTGTCAAACTATAACGCACTCGCTTGACTCCTAGCTCTCGAGGAACTTCCAAGTCCACTAGGTGAGGACCCTGTGTTGCGTGTCTTCCTAGATAGATGCAATTTACCTGTCAAACATAGAAATTCCTATCAGTGAGGGTGTGAGAGATGTGAACTATGGGTGATTACTGAGACTTTACCACAACCATTGTCACATTAGCCCTTATAACTCCATTGGGTCAATTCCCCAAACACCTTGTGAGCAAGACATTTCCTCACACAAATAGCCCATATGGATACATCAATGCTTCCCCCAAATCACAATTTGTACTATACCATTACACCCCACAATGATTAGTTCAACACCCGCAACATACACCTCTCCACCACATTATACACATAACCCCTTCACAAGTTACTACAAAAACGAAATTCAAATGGGAAAAAAAAAGAATAAAACTCTACTAAAAGTACTTCACAATTACAAATATGAAGCTAACACACAACTAAAACAAAATATTAAAGAAAAGGTAGGGCAAGTTACATATCATGATGGAGAGAGAGTGAGAGGAATCGAGACGGGGGAAATAGGATGGGTGAAGAAGAAGAAGAAGAAGAACAGAAGGGAATTGGGAGGTTAGGGTTGAGAGAGAGATGAATTTGGGGAATGATGGGATGGGCGGGTGTTCCATGAAATAAAACAAGGGGGAGGGGGGTTTTGAAAAGAAAAGAAAATAATAAAAAAATACTTAGAAATGCTTACTTAGGTGACGATTTGTAGCATCTCACCATGGTTGAGCAACGGTCCCACCACGGCCGCGGTGGGTTAACAAAAGTGAGGCAGTGTACTTTCCTCTCAGCGCGGTCCTACCACGGTCTCAGTGGGCCGTACAAGGTCGAGGCAGTGTACTCGCCTCTCACCGCGGTCGCGGTGCAATGCCCTGCGCGGTCGCGGTGTAATTCCCAGTTTTTTTAAATCATGGTTACATAAAAGAATGAAACAATAACAATCGTGGGTTGCCTCTGACCCAGCACCTGAGTTAACGTCGCGGCACGATGCAGGCTTGGAGAATGATTCCTCATTTGGTACTAGGGATCTTCCAACATTATTATCTCTCTATCCCCTTTCTCATTTGCCATTCCAAGATAATGTTTCAACATTTATCCATTCACTATGAACTTATTCGTCCCATATTCTTATTCAATCTCAACAGCTCTAATTGGGAACATTCGCACGACTCTCAAGGGTCCTGGCCATCGGGACTTCAACTTACCCCAAAACAATCTCAATTTGGAGTTGTATAAGAAAACTAGCTCTCTGGATTAGAAGTTTTGGTCCATGATGTGCTTGCCATGCATAAGTTTTATCCGTTCTTTGCATAATCTAGCACTCTTGAATGCCTAGAACCTGAATTTCTCTAGCTCATGTAACCTAGTGACTCTGTTACTGCTTGTTGTCTCCATGTCCAAGTGCAACTGCTGGAATACCAAAAGTTCTTTGTGCTCAAGCTCTACCGAGAGGTGGCATGCCTTTCCAAACACCAACTTGTATGGTGGCATGCCAATTGCAGTTTTAAAGCCTGTGCGGTATGCCCACAATCTATCATCCAACTTCCTTGCCCAATCAATCCTTGTTGCATTCACTATTTTTTAAGGATTCTTTTAATCTATCTATTGGACACTTCAACTTTCCCGCTCGACTTTGGATGGTACGAGGTGGTCACCTTATGACGAACTCCATACTTTTCCAATAATCGGGCGAATGCTATATTACTGAAACGTCTTCCGCCATCACTGAATATCGCTTTTGGGGTGCCAAAATATGTGAAAATATTCTTCTTTAGAAAGCTTTTTACCCATTTAGCATCATTGGTCAAGAGAGACACTGCTTCCACCCACATGGAGACATAGTCAACTGCTACCAATATGTATTTGTTACCATACGAGCTGACAATTGGCCCCATGAAGTCGATCCCCTACATGCCAAAACCCTCCACCTCTTGAATTGTGGTCATTGGCATCTCGTGTATGCAAGATATGTTGCCTATCTTTTGGCATTCATAGCAACTTTTGACCCAAGCATAGGCATCCTTGAACAGAATTGGCCAATATAAGCCTGACTCCAACACTTTAGCTGTTGTCCAAATTGCTCCAAAGTGTCACAATATTGTGAAGCATGGCAAGCCTGCTAAACAGAATTTTGATTTTTTTGGGGGATACACCAGTGGATCATGTTATTTACACATATTTTAAACAATAGAGGGTCATACCAATAATAAGACCGACAATCAAGAAAGAACTTTTTCTTTTGAATTGAGGAGAGTTCATAAGGTACAATGCCACTTGCTAAATAATTAGCAATGTAATCATACCATGGTGCCTCCTCCATTTTCATTGCCAGTAACTGTTCGTCCGAAAATATTTCTGTTATATCCTCAACCTCTACCTTCTTTTCATCTCTTTCCAACCATGAGAGGTGCCAACCACTTGGTTCTTTGTCCCTTTTCTATCATGTATCTCCTAATCGAATTCTTATAACAAAAGAACCAATGAATTAAGCGTGGATTTTACTCCTTTTTTTCTATGAGGTGCCTAACTGTTGCATGGTCAATGTAAATAATAACTTTTGAGCCAATCCAGTATGACCTGAATTTGTTGAATGCAAAAACAATAGCCAACATCTCCTTTTTCGTCATGGTGTAATTGAGTTGTGCACCACTTAGCATTCTGCTCGCGTAGTAAATCGGTTGCATCAGTTTATATTTTCGCTGCCCCAAGACTACTCCTATAACATAATCAATTGCATCCCACATGAGCTCGAACATTTTCTCCCAGTTGGGTGCAACAATGATGGGTACAGTCACCAATATCTTCTTCAACTCCTCAAATGCCAACCTACAATTATTAGAAAACACAAAGGGGTGATCCTTTTCAAGGAGTTTACATAACGGGTTATCAATCTTAGAGAAATCATTTATGAATCGCCTGTAGAACCTGGCGTGCCTAAGGAAACTTATCACCGCCTTGATTGAAGTAAGAAAAGGAAACTTCTCAATCACGCCAATCATAGAATGGTCAACCTCAATTCCCTTACTGGACACTCGATGCCCTAATACTATCCCTGCTTGTACTATAAAATGGCACTTCTCTCAGTTCAGCATTAAAATTTGTCTCCACACATCTTTTGAGCACTCTTCTTAAGTTGTGAAGACAGTCCTCGAATGAATCCCGCACCACGGAGAAATCATCCATAAAAACCTCCATAATTTCTTCCATCATGTCTATAAAAATGGCTAGCATGCACCGTTAAAATGTCGTTGCTACATTACAAATACCAAAAGGCATTCTCCGAAAGGAAAAGATGCCATACATACAAGTGAATAATGTTTCTCTCTATTTTCGAGGGCTATTGAGAGCTGATTGTACCCCGGATATCCATACAAGATACAAAAGTGTGATCGCCCAGCCAACATATCCAAAATTTTGTCATTGAATGGCAGGGGGAAGTGGTCCTTCCGGGTGGCTATGTTCAATTTCTGGTAATCCATGCAAATCCGCCATCCTGCGACTGTACGAATTGAGATCAACTTATTTCAATCATTTTGTACAACCATTATTCCCCCCTTTGTCAGCACACATCGAACAGGGCTGACCCACTTGCTGTAGGAGATGGGGAAGATGATTCCCGCATCTAATCATTTGATCACTTCCTTCTTTACTAACTCTTTCATATTCAGGTTCAGCCTTCGTTGATGTTCTCCGGAAGGTTTATGCCCTTCTTCCAAGAGAATCTTGTGCATAGAGAAAGTTGGGCTGATACCCTTTATATCTGCCATGGTCTAACCAATGGCAGTCTTACATTCCTATAGCATATGTAGGAGCTGCTCTACCTGCACTTCTAGAAAATCGGATGATATAATAATAGGCAAAGTAGAATCAAGCCCTACGAAAACGTACCTGAGGTGAGTTGGGAGTGGTTTCAGCTCCAGCTTGGGTGGTTCCTCTACTGATGGTTTTTCCTGAGGTGAAGCCCTTTTTCTAACTCAAGGGACTCAAACTGAGGTTCCCTTTTCTAGAATCCTTGGCCTTCAAGTGCCATGATCCACTCAGCCAACCCTTCACTATCGATCTTCTCAAAATTTGTTAGGTAGGCCTCCAATGGATCTTTAGCAGTCAGGGTCACATCATCATCATGCAGGATCACATCCACAGCCTCCACTAGGGAACAATTATCATATTCACTGGGTCTCCTCATGGATTGTTGAATGTTGAATATGACATCTTCATCGTTCAGCCTCATTTTTAATTCCCCAATTTCACAATCGATCAGTGCTCTCCCAGTGGCAATGGCCTCCATAAAATGATAGGTATCTCCTCATCTACTTGACAATCTAGAATAACAAAGTCTGTAGGTAACAAAAACTTCTCCACTTGTAGGAACACATCATCAAGAATCCCAGTTGGTCTTTTAACCGTGTGGTCAGCCGGTTACAACAACATCAAAGTAAATCTAGCTCTTCCAATTACCAATTTGGTGTATATAGCTTGAGGCATCAAATTTAGGCTGGCTCCTAAGTCACATAATGCCTTTTCAAAGGCATAACTCCCAATAGTGCATGGAAAAGCAAAGATACATGGGTCAGGAATCTTTTGAGCCATAGGTCTTGTCACTACTACGCTGCAGGTCTATGTCAGAGTTGCTGTGGATAGGTCGTGAAAGTCAAAATTTTGTGACATTAGGTCCTTCATCATCTTTTAATATCCTAGAATCTCCCTCAAGGCATCCATTAGAGGAATATTCAACTAATTTGATGCATCATCTCCATGAATTTCCTGTATTGGTCTTCCTTTTTTTGTTTTGCCAGTCTCTAAGGGAATGGTGCAGGTATCACCCTTTGTGCACTGCTTGTTGGCTTCTCCCAGTTGGGGTTTTGTGTCACAATAGGTATTACCTGTTCTGCAGCTTGTTCACTTACCTTACCCTTACCCTTTTTATCATGACCCTGTTCAACCACCACCTCGGTAAGTTTTATTGGTTCATCTACCTCTAATGGAACTAGAGTGGCTAGCATAGTTTATTTGCTGGCTTTGCAACTTCTTGCTCTTTATCTAAATCTCTCCCATTCTGGAGACTTACTGCCATCAGTTGTTTCAGGTTTTACTCCTTAGGGTTAATGTTTGTGTCTGCTGGTAGTGTTCCCTGGGGGTGGTTGTTTAAAGCCATAGACAGTTGGCCCAACTGAGTTTTAATATTCTTTATAGCTGAATCATGCACTGCTAACTTTTTTTGCATCTTACCATTTGTTCAAATAAGTTGTTAAAGTATACCCCTAATCTCTACCATGTTGCTATCTTGTTGCTGAGGAGGTGGCTGATATGTCAGATGTTGCTGGGTAGTTCTGTTGTCTCTGGTATGGTACCATTTGGCCTTGGGATTGCGTACCCCTAGGTTGTGACATGTTTGGTCTGTATTGCTGATTTGGTGTCGGTCTCCACTACTGTCCTCCTTGTCTATGATCCCCAATGTTGTTGACATAATTCATATCTTCTCTTACCCCTTGATTGGAACCTTCTCCACTCCATGAACACACATAAGACTGTTTAACATAGGGGGTACGCAGTTCTTCATTTATTGTGTCAACGATATGCACCTGCTTTGTACCTATCTCATCAATCTTCTTTGTCAATATACTCATCTGAGTCATGAGTGTGGCTATGTTCTCTGCATGCGAATTATTTGGGTCAAGAGGAAGTGAATAAACTATGGGTGCCAGTGTTGTACCTCTAGTAATCCACCCTGAATTCTTGGACATCTTGTCAAGGAGGACTTTGCACTCGGTGAATGTCTTACTCAAAAATGCACCTCCAGCTGAAGCATCCATATTGGCCTTTAGATTGTCAACTAACCTCATGTAGAACCTCTGACCGAGTATTTGATCTGGAATACCACGGTGAGGACACTTCACTAGCGTCTCTTTAAATCTTTCCCAAATTTCCTGCAAGGTCTCAGTCGGCCACTGCTTGTACTGCAATATTTCATCAGTCTTCCTTGCAGTCTTATTGGGCGGGTAGAACTTATTTAGGAACTGCTTGACTAATTCCTCTCAGGTGACAATGGAACTAATAAGGAGTGAATTCAACCAAGTCTGAGCTTCCACAGTCACAGAGAACGGGAACAATAATAGCTTGATAGCTTCTAGGGTCACATTAGGCTACCTTTAGGTCACACTAATCGACAGAAAAATTTTCAAGTGTTACTGAGGGTCTTCAATATGTGACCTGGAGAACAATCCCTTATTCTGCAGAAGATGCAACATGTTGTTGGTCATCTGGAATGTCTCCGCTTGAATTGGGTACGCAACTATGGCAGTAGCCAGATTTTCAGTTGTTGGTTGTGCCCAATCATAAAGTGTAGCTTCTAGCATAAGAGGTGCCACAACTCTGACATTTGGGGCATCTGGCGCATCCCCAATATTTCCGTTGATGTTCTCTACGTCACACATGTCAATTTCAAGCTTGTGTGATTGTTGGATCATTTTATTAGCACGGTTCAATGCCATGAATTTTTTCTTGGGGTTTGAGAGTCCTTCAAGTAGTTCTCCAGTCCTCGAAGAATTTCTAGACATACACCTGAATTACACAAGAGTTCAAACGTGAGAATTTGAATGAGAAGATTGCTTAACACCTTCGAAAATTGATTTTAAACTAATAATTTTAACACTACTTCTAAGTTATAATAAATAACACTATTAATTCTCCGGCAAAGGCGCTAAAGTTTGGTCACGCCCAACTATGCATTCTGAAAGACAAAGCGATCGTTGCAAATATAATCCGATTTTTTAAGTCTGGAGTCGAATCCTCAAGAAACTGATCTATCTCTTACAACTCTTTGGCAATGCAATTATCAATCAACCAATTTCTAGATGCAAGATTTTTATCAATCAATCTTGGATTTTTGTTTAACTATTTCAAGTAATATTAGAAATAATAATATGTTGTATTAAAGATAATTCAATGGTAAATAGGTCTAGGGCAGTAATTTCCCTAATTGCTAGTTTAGGTCTTGACTCTTTCGCTATAATATCGTCGTATTACTCTATGAGGATTATGAGCTATGAGTTATCGTAATTATCTCTCGATCAACTATAATAATTTACTAGAGCATTCTCTAGAACTACTCTAGCTTACAATATGTGCAGCTCTAAATTATCTCATCGAAGTTTCGTTATCTTTAAACCCACTTTTAAGCTCAAGTAATGAATCTCTTCAATAACCCAAAAATAGTGTTGTTCAA
Source organism: Nicotiana benthamiana (assembly GCA_034376525.1). Taxonomy (NCBI): domain Eukaryota; kingdom Viridiplantae; phylum Streptophyta; class Magnoliopsida; order Solanales; family Solanaceae; genus Nicotiana; species Nicotiana benthamiana. Next base: position 27,718,904 of record CM067341.1, read on the forward strand.
TAACAGTCTAACCTAATATTCTTTCCCAAGCAATATAAGGTAATTAGACACGATTGATCAAGAGCCCATTCAATTAATCACCATACAAAACGTAGTTGAAAAATTATATAATAAATCCAGCTTGATTGCAACAAGTTGAGTCAAAACTTCAACCAACAATTGGTTCCATCAACACTAGATAATTGTTTAGCTACTCATATCAAAATAATATAAAACTACAAAGTTGATCATAATGTATAATTGCAAGAATTAAAAGGAGATTGAAAATTTTTTATGTTTGGTTGATCTTCTCACACTTGTTTTTGCCTCCAAAGTAGTCTAAAAACAAACTTAATAATATCTTGGGCGAGCTTCTAGAGTTTATAAGGGTTTGGAATAAGTTTTTCCCGAGTTACACTTTGGTCCCCAAATTTTCTGGCAAGTAAATAGTTCACCGCAGCCGCGGCACAACCGCAGTGAAGGCTGAACATTCCGCCTCAAGTTAGTTGTCTACCGCGGTCAAACCGCGTCCCACCGCGGTCGCGGTGGATTTCACGTTTGTTCATTTTTTGCTTCTTTATGCTCGGGTGCTTCTTGATTGGACGTTTTCTTCACATTATTGACTCCAAAATACTCCATAGTGCTTCCTAACTTAGATTATTCCTTGCGAAGCAAAAGAACACCAATTAGAGCATTTTGTTATCAATTCGCATATAAAACAACAATAAAGCATGGTAATATTAAGGTATAAATATCATCTATATAGTCTATTATCACATAACTAATACATCTTTAAGTTATGAGGGAATCTATGTATTATTTATGCAGGGTAGAAGGTGGAATAACTTATACATGTATTAGTAATACTTGTATTAAAACAAAAAATGACAAAAATACCCTTAATTCAAACTTCTATTTTTTGTTTAAAAAATATATTTAAGCTATACTAACAATTTTAATAAAATAAAGTAAGCTAATAATAAATAACACTCATGTTATAGTTATTTACTAATCCTTATATAACTACCGTATAACTGATCCCAACATAACTAATACATCCGTTGCTTATTCATGTATAACTAAACATAACTACTGCATGTTTAACTTATTCCTGCATAATATATATTTTAACCCTCTTACATTAATGATGGTTCCACTTGAATGTAGTGTAAATTTGTAAACTCCGGCCATTGCATTTGCCAATCTCCGAAATATTAAAAAGCACAAATCACAGTACACACAAATCCCAACACCTTTGGCGGGCGAAAGAAAATTTGCCGGGAATAGAGATTTTAGCCTACACTAGTAAATGTGTTCGCGCTTGCGCAGTAATTGAAATCCTAAATATAATATTTTCTACTATACGAATATTTTAGTCTTGAAATCTTCGTAGATTAGATTTTACGTTGTAATCTATTTTATTATTAAGAGTTATTAAGTCTTTTTAGTTTTCTAAGATAAAAAGAAATATTAATCTTTTTATGTCAATGTGTAACAAATTTAAAAGCATTGTTTTTAATTTCCGCTATACATTTATTTTATGTATCTAAATATTTTCCTTTTTAAGTATCCAATTTTTTTGTTCGAGTTAAATACTTAATACTTTGATAAAATTCTCGGTGTTTAAAACGTAAAAAGAAGGGATACTACACAAATAACACCTCAAGGTGGCAAAGACGTTTAATTTCAAGTATTAAAGTTTGTGCCAGACAATTCCTGTACTTCGTATAAAGCAGACACATCTTCTGTACTTTAATTTATGTAAATTTATATTATTTTTAGTTCGTTCACAAAAAAATAATTTTTTAAAAATTTAGTAATAATTTTTTAAAAATTATACTATTTTTCCTAATGAGAAGTTTTTATAACCATATAAATATTTTGGGTCCATTTAGAATTTTTTTAGAACTATACATTTTTAAAAAAATTAATTTTTTGAAACTCTGTATCACGTCAAATAAATTCATATAAATTGAAGGATGAAGTACCTGATGATGTCATGTAGGAAGTGTATTTGCTTTCTACCGGGAAAATTTCAAAAATTAATTTTATGGCATGTATTTCATAAGATATTTTTTTCCTACTCTTTTACATTAAAATTTAACATGTTCTTTTTATCTTCTTTTTTTTCTTCTCTTCCTATCTTTTTTTCCCTTGCCATATCTTTGTTTGAATCTTAAATATAGCATTCTTATCATTTTACCTTGCTATTTTATTTTTTTCCATTTCTATTTTTATTGGTTGATTAAGGTGAAATCTCTTTTTTAGTTCCCCGGAGTAATAATAATGTGGTTCAGCACATACCCACACAGTTCTACAAGAATTTCTCTTATGAGATAAGAAACCTCAGTTGTTTCATTTGATTTCTCTTGATGGTCTTTCAAGTATGAGTTGTTTCAATTTTTGCCCACTTACTTCTAATTTCTCTTCAGACTTTCAAATTTCATTGTTGGCTGATTTCTTTAATAGAAGGTTTGCTATGCGTAAAATGCAATTGAGAGATTGGGCTAGAAATGATGAACAAAAAGATTGTATTGAATTTTACATCTCTTTTAATATGACAGAATGATGCTAGCTGCTACTTCCTATATTTAATGGTGTAGAGAGTAGACTCTGATATAATTTATAACTATTTTGTACAATATTGATTGCTTGATGGATATGAGACAATAGTTTTAAGGTTCTCTTCTGACAGTAATTTCCTTTAAACTTATGGAGAATAATTAAATATCTATAATGCATCCAAGGGAGTGCTATTAGAACTCGATATTCTTACTTTACTCGTAGGGTCTTAGAAATTTGTAATGGAAAAAGATACTACTTTCTATATTCCGCGTTCGAAGAGTTTTTCAAAATGTATTTCTTGGAGAAGTTTGTGAAAATATTTTGTAAGAATGCAGCCGAGAGATTGTGAGTTCGAGTCTCCTCAAGAGCAAGGTGGAAAGTTCTTGGAGGGAATGATGCCGGGGGTCTATTTGGAAACAGCCTCTCTACTCAAGGGTAGGAGTAAAATTTGCGTACATACTACCCTCCCCAGACCCCACAAAGTGGGATTATATTGGGTTGTTGTTGTTGTTTCTGGAAACAATTCTTGTTTCGATGATTGTTATAGTAAAAATATTTTGAAAAAACTAACTGTATTTGATAAGATAAGATTATTAAAGAACGGGAAAACTAAAATGCGACCTATCAGTTAGATGAACTTTTAATCAAAATGATAACTTTTAGTCTCATATGCCATACTGGTAAAAACATTTGCATACAACTTCAACTTGATTGACTATTACCATCTTTACTTATCTACTACACCAGATCTTTGATACGCCATTTTCATTAACTTCCTAATGTGAACTTTTGATCTCTCCTTAAATTTTCTACATCATTTTCATGTGCATGATGGCTTTGTTTTCTATCAAACTTCCAGCATCAGGTCCTATATAATAAGAGTTCATAGTACTGCTTCTACATATAATAATAAATCATTGACATGTAATCCGGGCACCATGTTAGTTCATCTTTAAACGACTTGTGTCTCAACCCTTTTATATACGGATTAACATGACAAATTATGTCTATTCAAGGTACTATTCCTTTTTTTTCTTTGCTTGTTCATATGCTGATAATTGGTTTGTTATAAAGCTTTTGATAATTCGGCTTCTTACGTACTTTCTAGATAAATGAATAGTATGGCCTTGGGGAATAGAATGCTCTTCCTCATATGTATCTCTAATTCCTTTTTTAAAAGAAAAAATAATACTCTTTTCGTATTAATTTAGATGAAGTAGTTTGACTCAACACAAAGTTTAATAAAAAAAGAAGCCTTTTTAAATTTGTAATTATAAAAGCTTCTTATTAAGGGTAAAATAAAGAGTTTAAAGTTGAATTATTTTTAAATTTAAAAATATATCATTTATTTTGAAATAGACTAGAAAGAAACGTACCTTATCTAATTTGATACGGAGAGAATATTAGATATGCATTTGGAAGGAAGAGAATTTGTTCTTCAAGATGTAATTCTAAGGGGATTTTCCTCTCGGCTACTCTGAATTCTACTTTGAGCTTGAATTAGTCCTTGGGACTAGCATTTTATATTTAATAGTACATGGGCTTGATACTATTTTAGAATGTAATTTGCATTAAAGATTGAAAGGTGATTGATTGTTCTCTAATCTCAAGTGATTTAACATTTTTTAGCTCCTCATAGTTGAGGGCGCTAAAACATTCCATGTTAAAGCTCCTGAGTTATGCTTGTCGAAGTCTTATACTGATGAACCAAATGATCATTACTTGTTTTCTTATTCAATTTGCGCTTTCCATGACTTTAAAACCTTATTTTAGTTGCCTTGATTTGTGTGCGCATTCTGGGTGCATAGCTGAAAAGCTTAAATATAAAATTTATAAAACAAATTGCTAAATTTTTTATATTAAAATAAATAAATTTGACTTCGATCAGCCTTTTAGGCAAATGGACCTAGACCCATGATTGGACTGTCCCGGAGGGTCCGTAGGAAAATATTGGACTCAGGCGTATCACCGGAATTGAATTATGAGGTCCCAAACCCGAGAAGTGAATTTTTGAATAAAACTATTTTTCTGGAATTATTATGGAAAATTGAAATGAAAATTTATTAGAACGTATCAGTATCGGGCTAGTATTTTGGTTCCGGCGCCCGGTACACGTCTCATATGTGATTTAAGATATTTCTGTAAAGTTTGGTTGAAAACGAACATCGTTTGACGTGTTTCAGACTTAAAATGGAAAATTTGGAAGTTTATGAAGTTTGAAGAAAATTATAAATTTGAGGCTTAATTTGATGTATATGATGTTAATTTTGCGATTTGATCACATGGTTAAGTTCGTATGATGTTATTGAGTTAGTGCATATGTTTGGTTAGGAGCCCCGAGGGCTCGAGAGTGTTCCAAAGGTATCTCGAGATGGTTTCAAACTTAGAAAAATTTCAGATTTTGTCTTCAGCAGTTGCAGGCACATTCCTTCTTCGTGTTCGCGACACCTCTTCCGCGTTCGAGACGCCTCTTCCACGTTCGCGACGCTTCCTATTTTCCTTTCATCGCGTTCGCGTAGGGTCAATTGACCCTGGGGGCTTAGCCTTCTTTCCCTTCGCATTCGCGTCCGTAACCTCGCATTCACATAGTGTCCAGGACTCCTTTCATTGCGTTTGTGTGAAGTCCCACGCGTTTGCATAAAGCAACTTTTGAAACCTCGCATTTTTATTCTATGCGTTCGCGATACCCTTTCCACAATCGTGATGGCCTGTAAGTTCTACCCTTCTCGAACGCGACATGCCTGTCGCGAACGGGAAGGGCAATTTTGCCTAGTTATAATTTCGAATTTCAAAACAATAGCTACGAAATTCCTCACAAGTTTTCACGAACTCCATCTTCTCCAAGGTCCTTAAGCGTGCATTGAAGCTTTCTTTCACCAAAACTTCGTGGGTTAGTAATTCTTTACTCGTTTCGTTTATTTTTCATCAACATCTAATGAATTTCTAAGCCTAAAATATGTAATTAAGGATAGAAATTGGGGATTTGGGTAGAGTTAGGGTTTTTTTGAATTTTCTTGATTTAGGCCTCATTTTTGGGTCGCATTTGAAAGCAAATTATATATTCGGGCTCGTAGATGAATGTGGGATTTGATTTTGGTCCGAACCTCGTGTTTTGACCAAGCGGACATGGGGTTGTTTTTTTGGGATTTTTGGGAAGAATGATCGGAAATTTGTAATTGAACATATGAATTGATTTGTTTAGCTCTTATTGATGGTATTAAGTCATTTATGCATAGATTCGATTGGGTTGGAGCTAGATTTGAGAGCGAAAACGGTGATTGTGGATTGATTTGGCCGTGAAAGTTAAGGTAAATATTTGGTCTAACCTTAGCTTGAGGGAATAAGTGTTGAGTCTTACTTGCTACTTGTTAATTGTCGAGTACGGTATATAGGCATGGTAACGAGTATCTATACATTGGTGTCTAGCATGACCGTGAGTCTGTATATTGTGAATATTTTGACCTTTGTTGTAACCTCCATGCTTAATTGACGATTTAGATATGTTGTAAAGAGCATATTAAACGAATTGTGATCTTAAACTTCAAGGAGCATTGACTCTAGTTGAAATACAAGTTGTGAAAGTATATGAGATAATTAATTCCTTTGAGCATTGGCTCATGTGATAATATGAACTATGAGATGAAAATGAAAGAAATAGAAAGAGTTATTGGTTTATTCCCTTGCCGGTATATTTTGTTGTTTTGTTGATTTCTCCCTTGCCGGGATATTGAAATTTATTAATATTCCCCCTTTGCGGGATTTAATTGTTTAATTGCATTCCCTTACCGTGATTTCTGTTTCTATTCTCTTTACTTCTTTTCCCCTTATTTTTGATTGTTGTTTGGGTGAGGAAGAGTGATAAAGCACGAAGAGTGATGTCGTGTATTGTTTTATATTGTGAGGAAAGAGTGTTAAAGCATGAAGGGTGATGCTGTGTCGCACGATGTACCATTTTTTTTGCCAATTCTATTGATTATATTTGAGGAAAGAGTGTAAAAGTACGGAGGGTGATGTCGTGCACGTTTTATTACATTATTGCTTGGTGAGGATGAGAGTAAAAACACGAAGGGTGATGCCGAGCACTTGTCCTTGATTTCCCGATTCTTGCAGATAATTGGGTTATGTTTTTCTTTACGTTTATTTTACTGATTTTCTGATGTTTCTTGACCTTATGGTGATTTCATTGATTTACTTGCCCTAATTGCTTTGTAATTGTTGCTTGGGTGAGGAGGAGTGTATATGCTAAATTTTTGAAGTGTGAATTCTAGATGAGTTCAGTTGCACTTCTGGGTCATGTTGTATCAGCAGAGAGTATTCAAGTGAACCCAAAGAATATTGAGGCAGTCAAGAACTGGCCTAGACCAGCATCAGCTATAGAAATTCAGAGTTTCTTGGGGTTGGCAGGCTACTATCGATAGTTCGTGGAGGAGGTTTTATTTATTGAAGCCCCAATGACCAAATTGACCCACAAAGGTGCCCAGTTCAGATGGTCGGATGAGTGTGAGGTGAGCTTTCAGAAGCTCAAGACAGCTATAACTATGGCACCGATGTTGGTTTTGCCCACGAATTCAGGGCCTTATAAAGTTTATTGTGATGCTTCCCGTATTAGGCTTGGTGCTGTGTTGATGCAGAATGGCAAGGTCATTGCCTATGCTTCGATGCAGTTGAAGATTCATGAGAAGAACTATCCAGTACACGATTTGGAGTTCGCAGCCATTGTTCACACATTAAAGATTTGGAGGCACTATTTCTATGGCGTGGCATGTGATGTGTTCACTGACTATAAGTCTTTAGTACTTGATCAAGCAAAAGTAGTTGAATTTGAGTAAGAGGAGGTGACCATTCTATATCATCCGGGGAAGGCCAGTATGGGTAGTCTTACTTATATTTCGATCGGTGAGAGGCTGATTGATTTGGATGTGCAGGCTTTAGCCAATCAGTTCGTGAGGTTTGATATTTCTGAGCCGAGTCGTATGTTAGCTTGCACGGTTGCTCGTTGTTCATTATTGGAGCGTATCCGTGATCTGCAATATGATGATCCCTATTTGTATGTCCTTAGAGACACGATGCATCGCGGAGGTGCCATGCATGTTACATTAGATGCTGATGGAGTCTTAAGATTGCAGGGACGAGTTTGTGTGGACAATGTGTATGGACTTCGAGAGTTGATCTTAGAGGAGGCCTACAGCTCCCGGTAATCTATTCATCCGGGCGCCATGAAGATGTATTAGGATTTGCGACAGCATTATTGGTGGCGTAGAATGAAGAAGGATATCGTAGAATATGGGGCTCGTTGTTAGAATTGTCAGCAGGTTAAGTACGAGCATCAGAGGCCTGGTGGTGTACTTCTTGGATTGAGGTTCCCGAGTGGAAGTGGGAGTAGATCACTATGAACTTTGTTACTGGAATTTTACTGACTCGAAAGAAGTTCAACGCACTATGGGTCATTGTTGATAGGCTGACCAAGTTTGCGCATTTTATTCCTGTGACAGTCTCCTATTCTTTTGAGAGGTTAGGTGAGATCTATATTTGGGATATTGTTTGCCTTCATGGTGTGCCTGTCTCTTTCATTTCGGACCGGGGTACGCAGCTTACCCCGCGCTTCTAGAGAGCAGTTCAGCAAGAGTTAGGCACACGGGTTGAAATGAGTACAACATTTCATCCACACTCAGACGGTCAGTCCGGGAGGACTATTCAAATATTAGATTGCTCCGAGCTTGTGTTATTGATTTTAGAGGTTCGTGGGATCAGTTTTTGCCTTTGGCGGAGTTTTCCTAAAACAACAGTTACCAGTCGAGTATCCAGATGGCTCTTTATGAGGCTTTATATGTTAGACGATGTCGGTTTTTGGTTGGATAGTTTGAGTCGGGAGAGGCTCGATTGTTAGGTACAGATTTGGTTCAGGAGGCCTTGTACAGGGTCAGGATCATACAGGATAGGCTTCGTTCAGCTCAGTTTAGGCAAAAGAGTTATGCAAACCACAAGGTTCGAGATGTAGCTTTTATGGTTAGTGAGCGGGTATTTCTCCGAGTATCGCCTATGAAAGGCATGATAAGATTTGGGAATAAGGGCAAACTGAGCCCCAAGTTCCTTCGTCTGTTTGAGATTCTTGATCGAGTGGGAGAGCTGGCTTACAAACATGCCTTGCCACCATGCTTATTAGTCGTGCAACCTGTGTTTCATGTATCCATGCTTCGGAGGTATCACGACAATCCAGCCCACGTGTTAGATTTTAGAACTGTCTAGTTGGAAAAGGAATTGTCTTATGAGGAGGAGCCGGTGGCTATTCTATACCGGCAGGATTGTTAGTTGAAATCCAAGAGTTTCCCTTATGTTCATGTTTAGTGGAGAGGTCATCCTCCTGAGGCATCGACCTGGGAGTCTGAGTCCATTATGTGGAGCCGTTACCCTCATCTGTTCCCCGACTCAGGTACTTCCTTCTTCTGTCTGTTCAAGGACGAACTACTGTTTTAGAGGTGGAGAATGTGATGACCCAAAGGGTCATCACCTGTTTTCTTATTCATAATAAGCTTTCGAGGCTTTGAAAACCTCATTTATAGTCGCCTCGATTTGCTTGCATAGTCCGTGCACGTAGCCGTAAAGCATAAATGAAATTTTATTGAAAAAGTGCTAAATTTTTTATATCAAAATGAATAAATTTGACTTCGGTTAGTATTTTGGGCAAACGGTCCTGGAGGATCCGTAGGAAAATATGTGACGCGCGCGTATGCCCGAAAATGATATCCGAGGTCCTGAGCTCGAGAAATAAATTTTTGAGTAAAATTGTTTTTCTGAAATTATTATGAAAAATAAAAATAAAAATTAATTAGAATATTAAATTGCATGTTTTTCTCCTTACAGTCCATAATTAATTAATACTTGTCATTATTTGTTATCCTTAGTGAATCGTAATTATTGTGCACTTTGTCGTCTTATAAATTTTCATTAGTTATTGCGGTTGTTGGAGTAAATTAATTTGCAAGAACTATAAACATATGAAAATGGGAGCGGGTGGTACGTCTACCACGAGATATAAGAAATGGGATTGGGTTGCACGCCTGCAACAAGATGAAATTGAAAGTGAAAGTTGCCTTTATTTCTTCTTACATGTATTAGAAGTTAAATTTACAGTTTCTTTATTGTTCTTTGATATTCTGATTATCTGACACGCCCGCAGCATGTTTCCATTCTCCAACTTTAATTGCTTATTACCTGTCTACTTTTTTGCCGTATATTATATAACTGCACAGGTTTATCTGGAGTATGGTCCTAGCCTCGTCACTATTTCGCCGAGGTTAGGCTAGACATTACCAGCATATAGGGTCGGTTATGCTGATACTATACTCTGCACTCTTTTGTGCAGACTCCAATATTGTAGATTTCGGACCGTAGTGAGATTGCTGGATCTTGCTCATCAGGCGACCCGAGGTAGCCCTGCAGGAGTCCACAGGACCTGGAGTCTCCTTCTACCTAATTTCATGTTTCTTACCTGTATTTCCAGAGACAATATTATATTGAATTCTTTCATACCTTTATTTGTAGAGTTCTTAGATCGTCTGTGAAACTGTGATACCAGGACCGGATTGTCGAGACTCAAATAGTTGTTGTAGGAGTTTATAATCAAATAATTATTGTTCTTCTTCCGCTTATTTTAAATTCCGTTGTTTAAATGTTATATCTTCATAGTTATTAAAGAATATAAAATGGGTGAAAAGTCAAACTGGTCAAATAACTGGCTTTCATAGCTCACTTTAATAGACGTCATCACGACTCCCGAGGATGGAAAATCCGGATCGTAACATGTAGTATATGCAAATGCTTTGACCATTAGTGGTAAAAAGCCTTTTGTATTTGTTCATACAAGCCTTGTGAGCCGTTAACTCTAAAGAACTTGCTGCTCTTGATTATGTCCTTAAGTTATATGAACTTTCAAATGTACTGATTGTGTTACTATTTGTTCCTTGGGGTTCTGATATGCATAATTATATATATATATATATATATATATATATATATATATATATATATATATATGTTGACGTACTACAAAAGAATCTAAGGGCTTATATATATTTTTGGTATATGTTTGATTTGAACGCCGCCCTATTATTACTTACACTCTGTGTTACATGGTAGAGAAATAGAAAATTAAGTCAGGGGTGTACAAAGAAAACCGATAAACCGCACCAAACCAACCCAACATTACATATATAGCAATTTTAAATATATTTAATATATAAATATACTTATTGTAATGTAATTTATAAATATTTCTTAAAATTTTCATAATTTTATCTTTTAAGGTATTATTTCAAGGTTTGATTTAGAACTTTTGAATGCTCCAATAAGTTTTATAGCCATTAATATTAGTAAATTAAATAATGCTAGCAATCAATACTAATGCTAACAAAAGATATTCAATTCAATATTACGAACTGGAATGTATTAAATGTCTATTTTTTTATTTTGCAATAATTTAGATAAAAATACATAATCCATTTTTATTTTTCTTTAGCTTTTAGACATATAATTAATAGTCCCTCATTAGTCTATCTAGTTTAGCATGAATTAGTGCTTTTAGATTATGTTTATTTTTATTACGACTTTTTAATTAGCAATCTTTATAGTGCATAATTTTATTATTCTTTATTATTGAATATTTTAAGATAATGTCATGAGTCATGACATATCTAATATTTAGTATTATTTTCTTGAAAAATACTTTATATAGTTGTATCTTACTAGGATTAAAGAAATATTTTGAACATACATTATATATTTTGTTCTACGAAGATTTTACCGAAAAAAAATTCGAAAAAAACCCGAATAATCCGAAAACCCGAAAAAACCCGAGAAAAACCGATATTGAAAAACCCGAATTTATTGGTTTGGTTTGGTCTTTAGATTTAATAACCCGACACAATTAATTTGGTTTGGTAATTGCAAAATCCGAACCAACCCGATCTTTGTACACCCTTAGGTAATGGCTTTTGGCCATGGGAGAAATCTGGGACTCATGGTCAGTAGGTTCTTGGGTCAACTCCAAAAGGTTTTCTCAAGTCCACTTTTGATATGATATGTCTCATCCTTAAATTATCGTAGAGTTATTTCAGGATATAGCTTCTCCAGGATAGTGGATAGACAAGCATGAAAGGAATAGTATTATAGAATGGACAAAAATTTTCTATGCTTGAATTCACATGTTATGAAATTGCTTCTTTTATTTCTATATGTTAAATTGGCTATTTGGTGATGAGAGCATGCTTAACTTCTGTGCATGTATATTACTAGGATTTCTCTTCAAGGATTTATTGTTATTTACACGTCTAACTTATACTTCTCAGGTAGATATGTTAAAATTTAAAACACTGGCACATGTCTCGATCTTAATTTTATTGGAGTAATTTGAAAATAAAACTCTTTTGGAGAAGACGCGTATGAACAAGTCAACACAAATGTCATTTGTACAATTATCTTAGGGAATGTGATGATTTGAAGATGGGAGCAATTCACTGTTCTTAAATTCATAGATTGTAAGATTGTATTATATCGTCGGATGTAATATATAGTCTTCTAAGTCATACTCTAAAAATTAGAGCTGTAAATTCAAAAATATTTATTGCTGTTTATAATTAGATTTCAATATGCTTTCATTGGATGCAACTAAAGGCTAACAGAAATTATTGGGCTCGTGCATAGATTAATTCGTAGAGGGGCGATTAGATTTAATTTTTTGGTCCTGAATACGTGGGTGGTACCTAAATGACGTCCAATGCTGGATTAAAATGCACCACAATTGGAGGAAACAATAGTTTACTTTTTAATTATATTAGAAAACCACTATTTTCAAAATACCTTAAACACAATTCTCTACATATAAAAATTTGAAAAAACTTTTCAAATACCACCTAAACCGGGAGCTAAAATAATAGACGCTGGAAAGAAGAATACATGAGGAAATGACAAGACGGGATAAAAAGCAAAGATTAATTTGGCGTTTATGGAAATTCTGATATTCATATAACATCTTGTTTTGCAAGTTCCAATGCATGTGACTTGCTATCCTCCGACTATAATAAATGATTTTTTAGCTTTTTTATTTGTAACTTTAATATAAATATACTATATTGGTTAAAATCTAATCGCCGTGACCAAGTAATCAACGCCTCGCCTAGATAATAAGGCAACGAAAAATAATACAGCACACGCCATATCTCCTCCCTGACATCCGACGAGTTAGCAAAGGCAGCGATTAAAGGTACGAATAAAGCATATTGTAAACAAGGGGACATGAGATCCAGTAAAGGATGAATGTGCCACAACTATATATAGTAAGGAAAAGTTTCCAGCATAGGAAGCTGAGTCTTCTTCCTCTAAAACCAACTATCTAGCTCTCTTCTAAGATTCTTAAGAGGGATCTATGAATCTCTAAGAAAGCGTGTAAAAAGGTCTTCCCATCGATAGATGGGAATATAATATTAAATTTCAATACAATTATTTACGATTTTCTTCATCGTACGCGTGATGCATGTAGTTAGCTCTTTGATTTGGAATTTACTATGTCTGACGAAGATTTACCCCTTCATCTTCGATTGATTTGTTCAAAAAGGTTCTAGTATCTTTTGAGTCAAACAATTTGGCGCTATCTGTGGGGATGTCTTAGTGAAGTTTCCTAGTCTCTCCCAGATCAAAGAGGAAAAATACGATCACTCACCAAAAAAGGGGCGAAGGAGAAATCCAACCGTGCGAAACAAAAGAGCAGCGTTGTAGGGGGAGAGCCGAACAAAATCATCAATCCCAGAAACCATCGCCCCATCAACTGTTGATACGCCAAACGAGACAAAAGGTATTACCATTTATCTCTCCCCCATCGAACCACCAGAGGGGGTAATGAAAGTCTCGTTCTAACCTACCTCCTAATCTCTGCTCAAGTACGGATACAATTGCCACATAGGCGAACGAATAAAAAAATAACATCTTAATTAAAGGACGAAAAACTACCACAAACTGACTGCAATACCGCCCGGTGGTGATACCACCAAGCCGGAAGTAGGAGCCATACAAGGGAACCTAATTTGTGTGCGGAGCAAACGTGAGTGAAACAGCAACGCTTCGCATCCTCTAATGTTGCACCCTCCATTATGAGCAATGTCAAATGGACTGGGACTCCCCGAAAGATATTTGGCTCTCCAAAAAACAGGTGTGAGCACGTGATTTTTGCATCACTTGACATGTTCCTATAAATTCATTAAATCAGGATTTGTCTTTCAATATTTGAATTTTAGGATTTATTGGCATGATTTTTGTGTTATTTGTATTTTTCCCTTTTATTATTTGAATTTAGGAATTATCTGAGTGATTTTGTGTTTATTTTGTATTTTTCTTTTATTATTTGAATTTTAGGAACTAATTGCATGATTTTGTGTTTATTTGCATTTTTATTTTATTATTTGGATTTTAGGAATTAATTGCATGATTTTGTGTTTATTTGCACATTGCACGTTTTAAGTAATATAATTCATAAAAATATAAAAACATGGCATGTTTTGCATAAGAGTTGAATTTTTACAGTTTTAGGTTACTAGTTAGTCAATATTAAAAATGAGGAAAAATAATAACAAAATTGGTTAATTTTCTTTGAAATTTAGAATTTAGGTCATTGTAGGAATTTATTTAGTTTATTTCATATTTTTGGCTATTTTATTTTTATTAAGTAAAATCATAAAATATAATATATATATATATATATATATATATATATATATATATATATATATATATATATATATATATACATACATATATAAAGAATAAATGCTTGTATACTAATGTGGGTCTTTGAGAGACCAAGCTTGGCCAAAACCTCCCAAACAAACAGACCCAGCCCAATCACAACCCCCTCGATCCAGTCCAATCCCGGAGACGTCTAAACGACACCATTTTGGCCCACACATCTTAGTCGTTGATCATCCTTGATCAAACGGTCTAGATTCAAGGGGCCTTACCCTATTTAAGTGTCGAAATAACCCCTCCCCATCAATCTAACCTTGTATCCTCTCCAAATAAACCCTAAATTAGCCGGCGTAACATCGACTCACCTCTGCCCTGCCTCTGCCGTACAACCACCGCCCGCCGCCGGCCAAAATCAGCGGCTGCGGCGGCGTAACTCCAATGGCTTTCAAAATTACACCTCGGAATCCCCATGCTCCCCTCTTTCTAACCCCCCTAAGATCGCCCCTCAAAACTCATCTGAATTGGTCGAATATTCGTCTGAAGCTTGGTAGCTCCACCGTCTACGGCGGCGACTGGTTGCCAATGGCTTCCAAAATAATACCATACCCTCCCCTCGTTCCCCTCTTTCCAACCCCATCATTGGTCAACCTCGAATATAGCCTCAGCCTGTCGAATATTTGTTTGAACTTGGAAGCTCCGCCATTTACGGTGGCGACCGGATGCCAATGGCCTCCAAATCAACACCACCCACCCCCCTCGGACTCCTCCACCCAAAAAAAATCCAATGCCTCTCAAGTAACTCCCAAACCCGTCAAATTTACAAATCCAGCCTGACCTAATTTTGAAGATTAATCTTATGGGGCGTTTGGGTTTCTAAACAAAGTCGCATGTTTGTTTTGGACAAAAACAAACCTGTGACTCCTCTTGGAGGCTCCAATTAAATTCAATCAAGTTTTTTCGAAGAGCAACTAGTAAGTGTCGTTTCGTTTTCCTTCTTTATGTTTATTTTTGTTGTTTGCTTCATCTCGCTTAAGTTTTGGAAACTAGTTTAATTAGAGGTACTGATTGATTTTGTTCAGAATTAATGGGATATTGGTGACCATTTGTTTGGCCAGCATTTTGTTATCCGGATTTTGTTAGTAATCCCTTAGGTTTAGACTCCAACCATATTTTGAATATTTAGTCATCCGGAACATGTTCATTGATTCAGCTTACTTTAATGTTCATCAAATAATTAGTAGTAGTTTAAATAGGGATATGTTTGTGTTTCAATTTTGATTATTCAAATGGTATAATAGCAGCCTTCCATGTTTGCCTTTAATTTCAGTGTTAATTTGAATTTTCGATCCAGTAGTGCCCTAATTGGTGAGTTTGATTATTGTTATTTCTTGATTAATAGTTCATATAATTAGTTTTTGGTTATAGATGATAGCTAGTGAATAAGTGATTTTAAGACTTAGTTACAAACAGTAATTTGAGCAGTAAAAGGCTAATATAGGGTTTCCACCTAGTTCTGGTAATTTTTAGAATAAAATAGGGGTAATATAGAATTTTAACTTAGTTTTGGTAGTTTTTAGAATACAACAAGGGTAGTATAGGTATCCGACAAGTAAAAACCAATGCTAGAATCTTTTAGACCTTTCTAGAAGGGTAGTATAGTTTAAAAAATTAGTAATTTAGCGTTGTAACTTGGGAAACAAGTCAAAAAATGAAGGACCAAGTAGTTAAAATCTGAAAATTAAAAGAGGGAATAATAGTTAAATTATGATAAGGGGGTTGCCCTAGCCTTTGGCTATAAAAGGGACCCCAAATCATTCAAAAAGGAGGGGTTAGAGAGTCTGAACAATTTTGTGAAAATTTTCAGCAAATAGCCAAAAATTAACCTTTCCAATTCCTGCAATTACAACAAAAATAAAAAAATATTAGTTTAATTGGAACATTTTGAGACTCATTCCTTCAAAACTTTGAGCACTTAAGACTCTAAGATCACCAGGAAATCAAAAACACTTTTCCATTAAAGGTCAAGCTAGGGTTCATGGATTTTTTTATCTGGTTCTGGGTTGTTTGCATCAAGTAATTTAGGTGTGGGTATTCCTGGGATTTCTGAGTATATTTCCAAGTGTTTTGGGTCATTTTCAAGGTTGTGTGTGCCCTAGTTTGTTTGGAGCTGGTTGTTATTGCCGTGTTGATTACATATTTAGATGCTGATTGCTAAAATCTACGGCTGACTCCTTATTCCTCTTTGTATTTTATTACCAGGTACTCCTCAGCTCTAATATGTAAAGGATCATATCAACCACCCCATTTACTCCAGTGGATGAATGTTTAATTTATTTTTGATAATTTCTGTTTGCTTTCCATTCGTGTTTGTAAACTATATAAGAATTGAATAGCATGTAGTGCCCAGCTCAGTTGTAATAGGACTATATATATGAACTATATAGACTCTCCTTTACTAATAATGACTTTCATTCCACTGGTATGCATGGTTAGTAAATTTGGACTGCTACCTCTTGGAGATGGATTTGCGGCAATTGCAAGAACTGAATCAGGTAGCCGAACGAACTCTAGAGGCAAGGTCCGAGCAAATTGGGCAGTTATTGCAAGAAAAGGGTGTTATCAGGGAGAGAGTACGGTCAATTCCAGACTACATCACCACAAAGTGCAACCATTGCGAGGATATTACAAGATCCATGTTCTTCGCCACCACCACGACCTTTGTTTGGCAAGTGATGGAAGACCTCCACAACCTCCAAGGGCGTTTAGCACGGAAGCCTCCGGCGAGGCCGAATGATGCCTCGCAGGGCCCAGGAGCACTTGAAGCATTAATGTATTTATAAAGATCTCATTTCCTTTTGTCAAAAACATTTCAAAGTCTATCAGTTTAACCTGGAGTCTGTATTTTCCTTTTATGCATAGTTAGCTGTTCTTCGAGTCTGTAGTTCGTATATTGTCGGAGTTAGTTAGTTTCTTGTTTAAATTTGTCAGTCTTTCGAGTCCTTGTAGCTGAAGTTTGTAATTATGAGAATGGAAAATGCCCAAAATATTTTATACCTCACTTTTATTTGCAAGAACTGTGCTCCGTCTAATTCATGGAGGGTCATGATACGTACGCAGTCTACGTAGGATTCGTCTAGAATTGAATAAAATAGGAGAGAAATTGAATAAAAAAGGAAAGAGGGGGAGAATAAGGCTAAAACAAAGGTGCTTCGCAAGCTAAGAAATAAAATCCAGGATGACGCAAGCAACCAATGCAATAGTGACTGACTGTTATTTAGGTGCATTCATACCCAATATGTGGCCGCTTATGTATCAGAACCTAACCATTAACGAGTGTTTGGTGTTTTTCCAATTTCAGACTAGACAGGTGATTAGTACTTGCGGCATTCTGGCAACTCACTCCTACAACACGTAGTCTAAGAGAAAGCAAGTCATGGCCAATCAGGAAACCGATGTCAGCATTATTGACCCTTCGAAGGAAGTAGAGGAATTGGACGATAATACCATGAAGGAAGAAATGTATAAGCTAAAGCACCAAATGGCTGAGATTTACCATGCATAGGCAAGAGGATAGCCGCCCCCGACCTATCCAGCTAATCCAACCTTCATCCCGACACTGGCCCAAGCACCTGACCAGTCCACCACTGATCCACCCTCAAGTTTTCCTATCTATTCACAACATCAGGGTACTACCTCCCAACCACCACCAGCTACATTACCCAAAGTCACTCCTCACCGTCCTCCGCTAATTACCCCCGTCTATGTGGCATCTCCGCCTCCAGCACTCCATATGTCATCAAGTGAACCCTTGCTTCAAGCTTATGACACTCAGTACTACCCACCACAACCTGCTTACAAAACCCATGAGCCTTACTCCTATGCTCCCAGTCCTGAAATCCCGACGGGAGTTGAAAAAACAATAAAATATCCTGAGCAAGAAGAGATTCTTAGAAAGTTCCGAAGTCTAGAAAAATCATTTAGGGACATGCGGGGATTAGGTGGCCAGGTGAGTGTGGCGTTCAAGGATCTTTGTCTATTTCCAGACGTGCAGTTGCCTCCAGGTTTCAAAATGCCTAAATTTGACTTATATGATGGGCATGGTGATCCAGTCGCGCATCTAAAGGGGTTTTGCAGCAAAATGAGAGGAGCAGGGAGAAAAGATGAATTGATAATGGCATACTTTAGCCAGAGTTTGAGTGGGTCGTTGCTGGAGTGGTATACTCGGCAGGATCCCAATCGGTTGTATACTTCGGATGACCTGGCATAAGCGTTTGCTTTCCACTTTCAAAATAATCTCGAGATTGTCCCGAATCGTCTATCTCTGACAAAGCTAGAGAAGAAACACAACGAGAGTTTCAAGGAATACAGTTTCCGGTGGAGGGAACAAGGAGCCAGAGTTGACCATCCCATGAAGGAGAGTGAGATGGTTTATTAATTTCTATAGGCTCTGGAACCTACCTATTTCGGACATTTGGTGTCAGCAGTGGGAAAGTCTTTCAACGAAATAGTCAAGATAGGAACTATGGTCGAGGAAGGTCACAAATCCAATAAAATCATGAGCTACTCTGTAATTAAGGGTACTACTTAGGCCATCCATGGTGGAGCTGGGGGAACATTCAGAAATACGGAGAAGGAGGAAGTAGCGACAGTGGATTCGGGCACTTGGTTCAGGCCTCAGGCGCCATCTCATTACACCCAACCTCGTCCGTACCACCAAACATACCCACACACTCCATACGGCCCACAACCAGAACCTTGCTTCTCTGTCCATCATTCACAAGTGTATACCCAACCTCCCGTTCACGCACAATGGCGTGCACCAGCCCCACAAAATACCTACCCAACTCCACAAAATCATTTCCCACCTCCAAGACCCTACCAACAACCCCTGAAGCCTGCCTTCCGAGCCAATCTGGTCATGAGAAATGAAAGGGTACAAAACAGGAAGACTTTCACTCCGCTGGGAAAATCCTACACTAGCTTATTCCACATGCTGCGACAACTGGATATGTTGAGACCAATTGAAGCGAAATTGCCAAATCATCCCCAAAAAAATCTAGATTATTCTGTTAGCTGTGAATACTGTTCCGGTGCACCAGGGCACGACACGGAAAAGTGTTGGAATTTAAAGAATGCTATCCAGAAACTTATTGACTCCCACCAGATTGAGGTGCAGACTCCAGATGCGCCCAATATTAAACAAAACCCGTTTCCCGCCCATCAGGAGACCAACATGACTAAGATTGTGGAAGAAAGGGGAGAGTCCAAAAGGCCTTTACAGATGGTAATGCTGATTAAATACGTTGAAGTTAAGCCAGCTGAGAATGCAAGCGATGAGAAGTTGTTAATCGAGGCAAAAGGGAGAAGCAAAAAACCAATCATAGTTCAGGGGAGCTTAGCACGCACGACTGCGCCAAAGCAGGAACAGGTAAAATAAAAGTACACGGGGCACTTAGAGAATCTGTCGTGGTTGTGGAAGGTGTTCGCATAGAGCCGGTTATTGTAAAGCCAGTAATCCAGCCGCCAATCATCAACAGCAAAGCCGTTCCTTAGAGATATGAGCAAGCAATAGTGATGTATAAAGGAAAAGAGGTTACGGAAGAAGTGTGTGAGGCCTGGGATTTAACTTGATCAAAAAGGTACTTTACCCTGGAAGAATTAAGGAAGGGAAGAATCTCTAAAGATAACCCAGAACCAGTGAAGAAAGCTGTGTCAGAAGAAGAGGCGGAGGAATTCTTGAAGAAAATGAAAAAGCAGGACTACTCCATCATAGAGCAGTTGAGGAAAACACCAGCTCAAATTTCTTTATTATCCTTACTAATCCACTCATATGAACACCGCCGAGCGCTGATGAAGATTTTAAATGAAGCCCATGTCCCAGACAAGATAATAGTGAATCATTTGGAAAAGTTTGTAAACAAGATAATCGAGGTAAACCGGGTCACATTCTCTGACGATGAATTACCCATGGAGGCATTGAGCATAACCGAGCTCTTTATCTGACTGCGAAATGTGAAGATATTGTGGTGACCCGAGTTTGGTTGATAACGAGTCCAACGCAAAATATTTGTCCACTCTCCATGTTGACCAAGCTGAAGGTGGAAAATGAAAGGGTCCACAAGAATAACATCTGTGTTCGAGGTTTTGATGGTGGAGGCAAAGACACTGTGGGAGACATAGTGCTGGAAGTGACAATAGGACATGTTCAGTTCACCATGGAATTCCAAGTGATGGACCTAGTAGTCCTTTACAACCTGTTTTTTTGGTAGGCCCTTGATTCATGCATCCAAAGCAGTGCCATCTATGCTGCATCAGATGGTCAAATTTGAATGGGACAGGCAAGAGATTATGGTGAACGGTGAAGACAATCAATGTGTTTTAGGTGACGCAATCATACCTTTTATTGAATCTGAGGACAGCAAGGGCCATGGATCTACCAGGTGTTTGATACTGTGTCAGTTCAGAAAATCCCAGAAGGTGAGGTTATCATGACCCCAAAGATAGCAACTGTGTCCGTCGTGGTAGCTTCAGAAATGTTGAAGAAATGTTTTATACCCGGCAAGGGGTTGGGTGCTTCTCTGCAAGGCATTGTGCAACCAGTGTCCCTCCCACAAAATCTGGACACATTTGCCTAGGTTTCAAGCCTACAGCCGCAGACATAAGGCAAGACAAGAAGCAAAGGTAGAAGGCTTGGGCTCTCCCAAAGCCCATCCCAAGGTTGTCCAAATCATTCGTCAAGGCCAGCACTAGAAATGGCCCCGTACCAAGGATTTCTGGCCTGCTGATCGACACGGACGTGAATCTTGATTAGGGGTTAGAAAGGCTATTTAATAAGGTGAACATGGTCGATGCAGAACCAGGATCGATCAGGGCAGATGTGCAGTTTGTGGGAGCATGCGCAAAAATCAATAACTAGGAGGCCACATCTCTTCCCACTCGGAGGGAGTCGTGGTAATCAGCTTTGATTTTCCTTTCGGTCTAGTTTGATTAGCTTACGTGTTGTTAATTCAGTTGTTATTTTCATCCATTTGGATGTGTAAACTATGTTATCTTTGATTCTAATGAAATGCAATTTCCATAGTGCTGATAGTTTCCATTTCTCTTTACTTTTCTTTCTTTTCTCTTTTGTACAGTTATTTTTATGCTGGTTCCAGTGATATGACATGCATATGGTCTCCCCTGTCCAGCTTCAAAACCGATCTAGATAGGAAATAATAAGTCAGAAAATAGAACATGAGGATGAACAAGAATATGATGAGGAAGGGGCATGGGATGAGATTAGTGAAGAGTTGAACCAATTTGAAGAGACACCCAAACCAAACATGAATGATACAGAGGCAGTCAATTTAGGAAGCCCAGATAATGTCTGAGAAACAAAAATAAGTGCCCACCTGGAGCCACAACTTAGGAAAGAAATAATTGAGGTATTGCTTGAATAAAAAGATGTCTTTGCATGGTCCTACGACGACATGCCCGGACTGAGCACTGACTTGCTGGTTCACAAGTTACCCACCGACCCAGCCTGCCCTCCTGTCAAACAAAAATTGAGAAAGTTCAAAACTGATATGAGCGTGAAAATTAAAGAGGAAGTGACCAAGCAGTTTGAGGCCAAAGTCATCCGAGTCACACGATATCCCACCTGGTTAGCCAATGTTGTGGATGTACCAAAGAAGGACGGTAAAACCAGGGTGTGTGTTGATTACAATAACCTCAACAAAGCAAGTCTAATGAACAATTTACCCCTGCCAAACATCCACATATTGATTAACAATTGTGCAAAGGATGAGATCGGGCCATTCATGTATTGTTGCGCAGGCTATCACCAGATCATGATGGATGAAGAAGATGCGGAGGAAACAACGTTCATCACACCCTAGAGGACATACCGTTATAGAGTCATGCCATTTGGCTTGAAAAATGCCGGGGCAACATACATAAGGGCCATGAAAACCATTTTTCATGATATGATACATAAGGAAATTGAGGTCTATATGGATAATGTGATAGTCAAGTCCAGAAAGAAATCTGATCATGTCAAAGGCCTGAGGAAATTCTTTCAAATGCTCTGCACGTATGACCTCAAACTCAACCCAGGGAAATGTGCATTTGGGGTCCCCTCAGGAAAATTGTTAAGGTTTAAAGTCAGCCATCGAGGCATCTAACTAGACCCATCAAAGATCAAAGCTATACAGGAGCTTCCGCCGCCGAGGAATAAAAAAAAGTAATAAGTCTACTGTGAAGATTGAATTATCTCAGTCAGTTCAATTCTCAGCTCACAACCATCTTCGAGCCCATTTTTAAGCTGTTGAAAAAGGATGCTGAGGTGAAATGGACAGGAGAGTTCTAGGAAGTTTTTGACAAGATAAAGGAGTATTTGTCGAACCTGCCGATATTGGTCCCGCCAGAACCAGGAAGGCCATTGATCTTATATTTGACAGTCCTGGACAACTCATTTGGGTGCGTGTTGGGTCAGCACGATATCACCAGGAGAAATGAGCAGGCCATATACTACCTTAGTAAGAAATTTACGACCTACAAGGTTAAGTATACTTATCTTGATAGGACGTGCTGCGCCTTGATGTGGGAAGCCCAAAAGTTAAAGCATTACTTGTCATCATACACCACTTATCTAATCTCACGTTTGGAACCATTGAAGTATATTTTCTCGAAGCCTATGCCCACAGGAAGGCTCGCGAAAGGGAAAATCTTGCTCACGGAGTTTGACATTATCTGCGTGACTAGGACCGCCATGAAAGCACAAGAATTGGCAGTTCATTTAGCTGAAAATCCGATAGATGAAGAAAATAAGCCCTTGAACACATACTCCCCGGACGAGGAAGTGATGCATATTGATGAAGTGGAACAGGATGAGAGATCGGGATGGAAATTGTTCTTCGATGGGGCTGCCAACATTGAAGGCGTTGGGATAGAAGCAACGCTAATTTTTGAAGAAGGGCATCATTACCCAGTCACAGCTCAACTCCGCTTTTATTGCACCAAAAACATGGCAGAATACGAGGCGTGCATTTTGGGTCTGAGATTAGCAGCAGATATGGGTGCCCAGGAAGTCTAGGTCTTGGGAGACTCAGACCTTCTGGTACACCAGATTCAAGGGGAGTGGGAAACAAGAGACTTAATGCTCATTCCACACAGGCAGTGCTTGCATGATCTCTGCCAACGATTCCGATCGATAGAGTTCAGGCACATCCCCAGAATTCGCAATGAGGTTGCCGATGCCCTGGCTACCCTGGCATCAATGCTACATCACCCGGTTAAGGCTTATGTTGACTCGATTCATATCCAGGTCCATGGTCAAAACGTTTGTTGAAACAAGGTGGAAGAAGAACTTGAAGGCGAGCCTTGGTTCCGTGACATCAAGGAATATATCAGGAGACGATATACCCGACAAAAGCCACGAGAGACCAGAAGAGAACAATATGTCATCTGTCAAATGGGTTTTTCTTCAGTGGAGGAATATTATACAAAATAACGCCAGATCTTGGTTTGTTAAGATGTGTAGATGCTGGACATGCAATAACTATCATGAATGAGGCTCATGCTGGCGTCTGCGGGCCACACATGAGCGGATATGTTTTGGCAAAGAAGGTTCTCCGGAAAGGGTATTATTGGCTCACCATGGAGCGGAACTGTATCAGCTTTGTGCAAATATGTCACCAATGGTAGGTGCATGTAGACTTGATTCACTCTCTGCCAACTGAATTGCATACGATGTCTGCATCGTGGCCTTTCATTGCTTGGGTCATGGATGTCATTGGGCCCATCGAGCCAGCAGCTTTTAATGGGCACAGATTTATCCTGGTTGCTATTGACTATTTTACCGAGTGGGTTGAAGCAAAAACCTTCAAGGCAGTGACCAAGAAGGCCGTGCCGACTTTGTGCATGAAAATATCATTTGTCGTTTTGGAATTTCCAAGACGCTCATCACGGACAATGGGGAAAATCTCAAAAGTCACTTAATGAGGGAAGTGTGTCAGCAGTTCAAGATCACGCATCAAAATTCTACCACATACAGCCCCAAGGCAAATAGAGCGGTTGATGCGGCTAATAAGAATATAAAGAAGATACTGCAAAAAATGGTGGAAGGGTCCAGTTAGTGGCATCAGAAGCTACCCTTTGCAGTATTAGGATATCGCACCAACGTCCGCACTTTAGTAGGGGCAAGCCCATACTTGTTGGTATATGGCACAGAGGTGGTAATCCTAGGTGAAATTGAAATACCTTCTCTTCGAATTGTTGTCAAAGCAGGAGTCGACGACGAAGAATGGGTCACATCTCGCTTGGATCAATTCAGTTTGATTGACGAGAAAAGATTGGCGGAAGTATGTCACGGCCAGTTGTATCAACAAAGGATGGCCAGGGCATATAATAAGAAAGTGCGTCCCAGAAAGTTTGAAGTAGGTCAATTGGTATTAATTCGCATCCACCCTCACCAGGCCGAGGCAAAGGGCAAGTTCCTTCCAAACTTGCAAGGACCATCATAGTATCAAGAGTGTTGTCTGATGGAGCATTGTATCCGATAGATATGGAGAGAAAATGTGTGGAAATGGCTATCAATTCAGATGCTGTCAAAAGATATTATGTATGATTTTCTTATAGATCATTGTCCCTACTTGGTATTTGTTTGTACCTGGCATATTTTGAAAATTGGAATGACGAAGGCATTTTATTCTGCTATCTAAACACTTTATCCTATGCTAACCCTTTTGAGCTCTAGTTATTTTATTTCATACCTCTCTTTCGGAATCGGCAACAAAGTCAGAAACGCAAGTGTGAGAAGGCAGTGAAAGGGGAAGAATGGAAGGGAGAAAAGAAAGCAAAACAAAGGAAGAAAATAAAAGGAAAAAAAAAGAAAGAAAAGAGAAAATAAAAAGGAAATGAAAGAAAGAAAAGAAAAGAGAAGAAAAGGAAAGGAAAGGAAAGGAAAGGAAAGTAAAGAAAAGAAAAAAAACAAAATAAAAAGAAGAAGAAAAGAGAAAAAACAGCAAACAAAAAAAGGGAGAAAACAAGCAATAGTGAAAGAAAGGAATTGGTATGAACTACGTTTGACCTGATTCCTTTTTAAAAAGGGATATGTAGGCAGCCTCACGGTTCGGTCTCATCAAAATAAAAATTCAAAAGTCCTCACGCAAGAAACTAGGGCAGAAGTTGTGGTTATTGTAAGAATTTGATTCCGAAAGTTGTAATTTTGAACCCATTTGAATTGCTTTAAGCCTTTGATATCCTTTCTTTCTAACCCTATCCAAATGCCCACGTTACAGTCCAAAGAAAGACCTTCTGATAAGTCTTTAAAAGATGCCAAGTTGATCAAGTAGAGGTGATTCATGTCACCGGCAACACTTCGGTCCATGCAGTAAAGATAATAAAATGAGAGAGTCTTATTGGTGAAAACCCTCACGGGCACCTTAAGGCGACGAGAGTTGAGAGAAATAAAAATGAGAGAGCCTCATTGGTGAAAACCCTCACGAGCACCGTGAGGTGAAGGTAAGGCAAGAAGCAACAGTCAGTAAGGGGTTGTTGGGGATGAACACTGTAAGGAAATACAAGCTAGGGTTTGGTTGAAGGAATTGGGTTATAAAGGTCACAACAACAAAAGCACGGCAACAGAAGGTCGGACATCGAAACGAATTGGGTCGATTTGGCCGAAGTGCATATCATGATCACAAAAAATAGAGGTTCCTCTTCAGATAAGTTTTCTTTCTCTTCTTTCCAACAGTCAGTGAATCTGGAATTCCTTACCCAAAATACCATTCTTAGTCATTGCATTTCATTTTTCTTTCGAATTTTTTTAAGCAAACAAGAGGAATTTCAAAGCCGATTATCAGCTCCCAAAGGGACAAAGCGCATGACGCCCAAAAACATAACAAAGATAACAAGTGAGGAACAGGAAGGGGGGATTCACAAAACTATAATAGAAGAAGAAAAGAAAAGAGTCGGCAAAGTAAAGGAACACTACGCAAGATGTGGATGCAAACTAAAACCACAAAGATCAAGAGTTAGTCAAGCACCATAAATGGACCAGGTAACCTTAAGGAAGTGCGTAAAGATTTTAGCAAAGGCTCAAAAATGTAAACAAAACAAGGCCACAAGGGTCATAGGATCAGCCAAGCAGAATACCCCAACTCAGCAATCGTTAGAAAAGGGCATAAGGCTTCTGGCAAAAGAGGCAAAAGCACAACACAAAGATGAAAATGGTCATGAGGGTTGAGCCAGCATGATATATCAACTCAAAAGTTGTTGGAAAAAGGCATAAAGAATTCTGGAAAAAGGTTGGAAGTAGAGCACAAAGTAGGGAGCAAAGTAAAGTCACAAAGGCGAGGGCCAACCAAACATCATAGACAGACCGGGTGATTTCAAGAAAAGGGTGTATGGATTTTGGCAAAGGAGCGGAAAGGTAACACAAATGGGACTTAGCCTAGAACACAACACTCGGCTGGCATGGTCAAAACCAAATACTTCGCCAACAAGAGTCATCAGGATCCGCCTGGATAATGGGATTTAATCGTAGGACCCCTCTCGATAATGGGACGTAGCTCTAAATACTAACCCCCAGCAGACGCATTTTATCATCAAATTAAGAGTCGTCAAAACCCGCCTAGATAATAGGGAGTAGTCTTAATCACTAGTCACGGCAGATCCCCTGCAGATATAACTTATAGCAAGACATAGTGGAAAATAACACCTGTTGAAACATAACATAATCTTAAAGTTGTCATCAGTTAAGAATTGTCAAGAGCCTCTTGGATAATGGGACTGAGCTTTAGAGATATTTGGTAAGGAGATTTGATTAACACTCACAGTATCCGCTAAGCACCAAACTGGGGAAGGAAGAATTTGATTGGTGTTTTGTTTGTCTTGTTGTGATCAGGTACACAGGCAGCAGTCTCAGGGAATATTTCTAAAAACTTTAAGTTTTGACAATCATGCGTCCACCTGTAGAAGAAGGGAATACTTTTCAAAATTCATGTTTTGAAAATCAGCCGCCCACATGTAGAATAAGGGAATACTTTTCATTCATAGTTTCAAAAATCAAGTGCCCACCTGTAGAACAAGGAAATATTTTTAAAATTTCAAGTTTCGGAAATCAGGCGCCCACCTGTAGAACAAGGGAAAATTTTTCAAAATTCAAGTCTTGGTAATTAGGCACCCACCTGTAGAACAAGAGAATATTTTTTTTCAAGATGCAAGTTTGGCAATCAGGCGCCCACCTGTAGAACAAGGGAGTATTTTTTAAAATTCAAGTCTTGGTGATCAGGCGCCCACCTGTAGTACAAGGGAATATCTTTCAAAATTCAAGTTTTGTAATCGGCGCCCACCTGTAGAACGAGGGAATAGTTTTCAAAATTTTATGTTTTGTTAATCAGGCGCCCACCTGGAGAACAAGGGAATATTTTTCAAAATGTCAAAGTTTTGGTAATCAGGCGCTCACCTGAAAAACAAGAGAATATTTTTCAAAACTTCAAGGTTTTGGTATTCAGGCAACCACCTGTAGGACAAGGGAATATTTTTCAAGTTTTGGTAATCAGGCGCCACAAGCAGAACAATTAAATAGTTTGCATAATTTAAGTTTTGGAAATCAGGCGCCCACCTATAAAACGGGGGAATGATTTTCAAGTTGCAAAGTTTTGTAGTCAGGCACCCACCTGCAAAATAAGGGAATACACGTCAAGTTTAACAATTCGGTATCAAACATAGAAAAAGAAAAGGCAAGGATTCAACAAGACAAAAATGAGTTCACATGAAGGAATGCCAGTCAACAAGGAAATAAGGAGTTCACAGGAAGAAATATAAGGCAACAAAACATCAACAATCAAGAGCAAGATTGAAGACATAGATAGGTTTTTTTTTTGTAATCCGTAGTTTATAGCTTAGTCTATCTTCTTTTTATTTTTCATGAGGTGTAATAAGGAGTTTAGCAAGCAGTAATAGAAGCATCAGCAACAATATCACAACTCATGGTAGTCCCAGCTACCAAACACTACAGAACTAAACTAACCTGATTCCTTTATAGCCAATGATATGTAGGCAACCTTTGAAGCAGGGTTCGGTCAGACAGTTTTCAAAATGCTTCTCATGGAATGCACAGCAGGCAAAAATCCCTCAATTGCTCATTTATCTTTGCTCGAAAACCCTTCGTGTCGTTGAGCAAAGAGGGGCAGCTATGAGCACGAGATTTTTGCATCACTTGGCATGTTCCTATAAGTTCATTAAATCAGGATTTGTCTTTCATTATTTGGATTTAAGGATTTATTGGCATGATTTTTGTGCTATTTGCATTTTTCCCTTTTATTATTTGAATTTAGGAATTATTTGAGTGATTTTGTGTTTATTTGCATTTTTCTTTTATTATTTGAATTTTAGGAATTAATTGCGTGTTTATTTGTATTTTTCTTTTATTATTTGTATTTTAGGAATTGATTGCATGATTTTGTGTTTATTTGCACATTGCACGTTTTATGTAATATAATTCATAAAAATATTTAAAAAGAATTTTCAGATTTTTATGTTATTAGTTAGTCAATATTGAAAATGAGGAAAAATAATAACAAAATTGGTTAATTTTCTTTGAAATTCAGAATTTAGGTCATTGTAGGAATCTATTTAGTTTATTTCATGTTTTGGCTATTTTATTTTTATTAACTAAAATCAGAACACACACACACACACACACACACACACACACACACACACACACACACATATATATATATATATATATATATATATATATATATATATAAAGAATAAATGCTTGTATACTAATTTGGGTCTTTGAGAGACCAAGCTTGGCCCAAACCTCCCAAACCAAGAGACCCAGCCCAATCACAACCCCCTCGTCCAGTCCAATCCCGGAGATGTCTAAACGACACTGTTTTGGCCCAGGCATCTGGGCCCTTGATCATCCTAGATCAAACGGACTAGATGCAAGGGGCCTTACCCTATTTAAGTGTGGAAATAACCCCTCTCCCCCATCAATCTAACCTCGTACCCTGTCCAAATAAACCCTAAATCAGCCGGTGTAATGCCGCCTTGCCTCTGCCCTGCTTCCGCCGTACCACCACCGCCCGCCGCCCGCCGAAAATCACCGTGTTGCCGGCTTAACTCCAATGGCTTCCAAAATTACACCTCGGAATCCTCATGTTCCACTCTTTCCAAACCCCTAAGATCGCCCCTCAAAACTCACCTGAATTTGTCGTATATTCATTTGAAGCTTGGAAGCTCCGTCGTCCACGGCGGCGGCTGGTTGCCAATGGCTTCCAATATAACACCATACCTTCCCTTGCTCCCCTATTTCCAACCCCATCATTGGTCACCCTCGAATATAGCCTCAGCCTGTCGAATATTTTTTTCGAACTTGGAAGCTCTGCCGTTCATGGTGGCGACTGGATGCCAATGGGCTACAAATCAACACCACACACCCCATTGGCCTCATCCACCCAAAAACAAATCCAATTGCTCTGAAATAACTCTCAAACCCGTCAAATTTCCAAATCCATCCTGACCAAATTTTGAAGATTAAGCTTAATGGTCGTTTGGGTTTCAAAACGGAGTCACATGTTTGTTTCGGCCAAAAAAAACATGTGACTCTGCTTGGAGGCTCAAATTTAATTCAATTAAGTTTTTTCGAAGAGCAATTGGTAAGTGTCGTTTCTTTTTCCTTCTTTCTATTTACTTTTGTTGTTTCCTTCATCTTGCTTAAGTTTTGGCCACTAGTTTAATTAGAGGTACTGATTGATTTATTTCAGAATTAATGTGATTTAGGTGACCATTTGTTTGGCCTGCATTTCGTTATCCTGGTTTTGTAAGTATTCTCTTAGGTTTAAACTCCAATCACAGTTTGAATATTTAGTCTTAGTTCCTAAACATGTTCGTTGATTCAGCTTAGTTTAATATTCATCAAATAATTTGTAGTAGTTTGAATAGGGATCCGTATGTGTTTCAATTTTGATTATTCAAATGATATGATAGCAACCTTCCATGTTTGCCTTTAATTTTAGTGTTAATTTGAATTATCGATCCAGTAGTGGCCTAATTGCTGAGTTTGATTAGTGTTATTTCCTGATTAATAGTTCATATAATTAGTTTTTGGTTATAGCTGATAGCTAGTGAATAGGTGATTTTAAAACTTAGTTACAAACATAATTTCAGTAGCAAAAGGGTAATATAGGGTTTCCACCTAGTTCTGGTAATTTTTAGAATAAAATAGGAGTAATATAGAATTTTAACTTAGTTTTGGTAGTTTTTAGAATACAACACGGGTAGTATAGGTATCCTACAAGTAAAAGCAAATGCTAGAATCTTTTAGACCCTTCTAAAAGGGTAGTTTAGTTTTAAAAAATCAGTAATTTAGTGTAGTAACTTAGGAAACAAGTCAAAAAATGAAGGACCAAGTAGTTAAAATCTGAAAATCAAAAGAGGGACAAGTAATTAAATTGTAATAAGGGGGTTGCCCTAGCCTTTGGCTATAAAAGGGACCCCAAGTCATTCAAAAAAAAGGGGGTTAGAGTGTCTGAACAATTTGTGAAAATTTCCAACAAATAGCCAAAAATTAACGTCTCCAATTCCTGCAATTACAACAAAAATAAAAAAATATTAGATTAAGGGAATTTTGATCTGGTTCTAGGTTGTTTGCATCAAGTAATTTAGGCGTGGTACTCCTGGGAATTCTAAGTATATTTCCAAGTGTTTTGAGTCATTTTCAAGGTTTTGTGTGCCCTAGTCTGTTTGAAGATGGTTGTTATTGCCGTGTT
Organism: Nicotiana benthamiana; assembly: GCA_034376525.1. Lineage (NCBI taxonomy): Eukaryota > Viridiplantae > Streptophyta > Magnoliopsida > Solanales > Solanaceae > Nicotiana > Nicotiana benthamiana. The sequence continues at coordinate 27,749,950 of CM067341.1, forward strand.
GATTACATATTTTGTTGTTGATCGCTAAAACCTGCGGCTGGCTCCTTATTCCTCTTTGTATTTGATTACCAGGTACTCCTCAGCTCTAATATTTAAAGGATCAGATTAGCCACCCCATTTACTCCATTGGATGAATATTTAATTTATCTTTGTTAATTTCTGTTTGCTTTCCATTCGTGTTTGTAACCTATATAAGAATTGAATAGCATGTAGAGCCCTGCCCAGTTGTAATAGGATTGTATATATGAACTATATAGACTCTCCTTTTACTAATTATGATTTTCATTCCACTAGTATGCATGATTAGTAAATTTGGACAGCTACCTCTTGCTGAATATGTATGTCTGGTTGTCTAGTATTAAGGCTTATCTGGTTTAATTTCGTTAGTTTACGTCATGTGTTATATATATTCCAGAATTAGCTTCTACAGTAGCAATAGAGTCCATATGTGAATCTCAATGTCATTTTAGCATTTGGGTCCTGAAATTGTGAAAACAGTTTTGTGTTATGACAGACGTTCGATAAGTTCGAAGTTTCATATATAGTTAATAGTCATTTGTTCAATACTACCCTTCAATTCCCTAATAATCTGTAAAAAATTATGAGATATCTACTCGATACAATGCTTGTTTCTCCTAAAAGTCTGGAACAATTCTAACATCCAGGCGTGCATTTGGAGTAGTATGTGTAACCTGTTAACAAACTTGGTTAAATTCCTCCCCTTTGGGCCGACTTACAGGCCCATATATCGGTCTGAGCACCACAATGCTCCCGTCCATGTTCTGGATTCGAATTGGAGACTTGGGTCTCTTATTAATTGATCAAAAGTTATTTTAGAGACAAAGTGTATGAAACGTAGTAGCTCATTTTAAGGATGGCCTTGAAAAGAACAGTTGGGGCGTTCTACGCCAAACGGAATACAAATTGTGTGGCCCTCGTAAATTTCTTACTAAAATATTTTGGAGAATTTGGGACACGCCGTTTAGAGAATTTCACGGTCTTCCTGCAAAGAAAATAACACGATAATAGCTTTTAGGCACGTCTTTAATAATTTTATCTCCTTAAACACGGGTGCGCATTTATGTGACCCAAATCCAAATCCCAACGAAGTTAGAATGTGTCAAAACCACGGGTGCATTTATGTGACGTGGTTCGCGGCACGTTTTAATGCCGTTGCAATTTTCATTAAAAAATAATAATAAAGTGGTTAAAGATTCAAAAAGCACATAGGTTCATAATTGTATAAAATCGGATAGTTTAAGCCAAATATAACAGTTATGTGACCGTGCTAGAACCACGGAACTCGGGAGTGCCTAACACCTTATCCCGGGTTAATAGAATTCCTTAGTTGGATATTTGTTTCGCGGACTGTTAAACAGAGTCATTCTTTCCTCGATTCGGGATTCTAACCGGTGACTTGGGACACCATAAATCTCTCAAGTGGCAACTCTAAAATTCTCTTAAATAATTGAATCCCGTTTCGATTGTCCTATAGTTGGAAAAACTCTCTTATCTACGCCCTTCATCGGGTTGTGGATAGCCAATAGGAGGTGTGACAACTGGGACTGACGACGAATTAATATTTCAATAAGTTCCAAATATCACCCAATGAGCAAGGGCCTTCGCCAAAAAACAGAAGAGTTTGATCATGATCGAATAATGACGGGTTAATGTATTGATAAGTTTGAAATAAAACCCCCAATATGGCCAAGAGCCTTCGCCAGAAAAAGAAGAGTTCAACCTCGATTGAACGATGATAGGTTACTATTTCAATAAGTTTGACATAACTCCCAATAAGGCCAAGGGCCTTCGCCAAAAAAGAGAAGAGTTCGATCACGATCGAACAACAACGGGTTAATATTTTGAGAAGATTAAATAACACCCAATAAAGCCAAGGGCCTTCGCCAAAAAAGAAAAGAGTTTGATCACGATCGAACAACAATAGGTTAATATTTTGATAAGTTCGAAATAACACCCAATAAGTCCAAGGGCCTTCACCAAAAAGAGAAGAGTTCGACCTCGATCATACAATGACGGGTTATTATTTCAAAAGTTATAAATAACGCCAAATAAGGCCAAGGGCCTTCACCAAAAAAGACAAGACTTCGATCATGATCGAACAATGACGGGTTAATATTTTGATAAGTTTGCAATAACACCCAATAAGACAAAAGGCCATTGCCAAAAAGAGAATACTTCGACCTCGATCGAACGATGAGGGGTTAACATTTTGACAAGTTAAAAATAATTCCCAATAAGGCCAAAGGCCTTTGCCAACGAGAGAAGAGTTCAACCACGATCAAACGATAATAATCGAAATAGCAATCAATAAGGCCAAGGGCCAAAAAGAGAGAGAGCTCGACCTCAACCAAATGACAGCGGCTTATTATTTCGATAAATTTGAAATAGCACCCAATAAGGCCAAGGGCCTTCACCAAAAAGAAAAGTGTTTGACCTCGATCGAATGATGAAAGATTATTGTTTCGATAAGTTCGAAATAACGCCCAATAAGACCAGGGGCCTTCTCAAAAAGAGAAGAGTTCGACCTCGATCTAATGACGACGGGTTAATATTTTGATAAGTTCGAAATAGCGCCAAATAAGGCTAAGGACCTTCACCAACAAGAGAAGAGCTTGACCTCGATTGAACGATGACGGGTTATATTTTGATAAGCTCGAAATAACACCAAATAAGGACAAGGGCCTTCACGAAAAAAAAAGAAGAGTTCTTCCTCAATTGAACGATGACGGGTTATTATTTTGATAAGTTTGAAATAATGCCCAATAAGGCCAAGGTCCTTTGCCAAAACAGAGAAGAGTTTGATCACGATCGAACAACGACAGCTTAATATTTTGATAAGATGTCAATAATACCCAATAAGGCCAAGGGACTTCGCCAAAAAAGAAAATAGTTCGATCATGATCGAACAACGATGGGTTAATATTTTGATAAGTTCAAAGTAACACCCAATAACTCCAAGGCCTTCGCCAAAAGAGAAGAGTTTGACTTCGATCAAACGATGACGGGTTATTATTTTGATAAGTTTGAAATAATTCCCCATAAGGCCATGGGCCTTCACCAAAAAAAAAAAAGAAGAGTTCGATCATGATCAAACAATGACGGGTTAATATTTCGATAAGTTCACAATAACGCCCAAAAAGATCAAAAGACATTTCCAAAAATAAAATAGTTAGACCGCGATCTAATGACGAGGGGTTAATATTTCGATAAGTTCGAAATAACTTCCAATAAGGCCAAAGTCCTTCGCCAACGATAGAAGAGTTCAACCACGATCAAACGACGATGGGTCAATATTTTGATAAGTTCGAAATAGCACCCAATATGGCCAAGGGCCTTTGCTAAAAAGAGAGAGAGTTCGACCTCGATCGAACGACGACGACTTATTATTTCTATAAGTTCGAAATAACGCCCAATAAGACCAAAGGCATTTGCCAAAAAGAGAAGAGTTTGACCTTGATCGAATAATGACAGATTATTATTTCGATTAGTTTGAAATAACGCCCAATAAGACCAAGGGCCTTTTCCAAAAAGAGAAGAGTCCGATCTCGATTGAATGACGATGGCTTAATATTTTGATAAGTTTGAAATAGCTCCCATAAGGATAAGGACCTTTTCCAAAAAGAGAATAGTTCGACCTCGATCAAACGAAAACGGGTTATTATTTCGATAAATTCGAAATAACACCTAATAAGGCCAAGAGACCTCCTCAAAAAAAGAAGTGTTCGACCTCGATTGAACGATGACGGGTTGATATTTCGATAAGAACACCCAATAAGGCCAAGGACCTTCGCCAAAAAGAGAAGAGTTCGACCTTGATCGAACGACGACGGGTTATTATTTCGATAAGTTTGAAATAACGCCCAATAAAGCCAAGGGACTTCGCCAAAAAATAAAGGAGTTCGGTCACGATCTAACAACGATGGGGTTCATATTTCGATAAGTTCGAAATAACACCCAATAAGGCCAAGTGCCTTCGCTAAAAACAGAAGAGTTTGATCAAGATTGAACAACGATGGGTTAACATTTCGATAAGTTTGAAATAACACCCAATAAGGCCAAGGTCCTTCACCAAAAAGAGAAAAGTTCGACCTCAATTTAACAACGATGGGTTAATATTTTGATAAGTTCGAAATAACACCCAATAAGGCCAAGGCCTTCGCCAAAAATAGAAGAGTTCGATCATGATCGAATAACGACGGGTTAATGTTTTGATAAGTACAAAATAACACGCAATAAGGCCAAGGGCCTTCGCAAAAAAGAGAAGATTTTGACCTTGATCGAATGACGACAAGTTAATATTTTGATACATTTGAAATAACGCCCAATTAGGCAAAGGGCCTTCACCAAAGAGAGGAGAGTTCGACCACAATCGAACGACGACGGGTTGATATTTTGATAAGTTTGAAATATCACCCAACAAAGCCAAGGGCCTTCGCCAAAGAGAGAAGATTTCTCCCACGAGAAAGATGACGGGTTAATACTTCTATAAGTTTTAAATAGCATCCAATAAGGCCAAGGGACTTCACCAAAAAGAGAAGAGTTTGATTATGGTCGAACACCGACAGGTTAATATTTCGATAAGTTCAAAATAACACCCAATAAGGCCAAGGGCCTTCGCCAAAAAGAGAAGAGTTCGATCACGATTGAACGACGATAGGTTATTATTTTGATAAGTTCGAAATAACACCCAATAAAGCTTCGCCAAAGAGAGAAGAGTTCGACCTCGATCGAACGATGAAGGGTTAATATTTTGATAAGTTCAAAATAATGCCCAATACGGCCAAGGGCCTTTGCCAAAAAGAGAAGAGTTTGACCTCGATCGAACAGTGATGGGTTGATATTTCGATAAGTTCAAAATACTGCCCAATACGGCCAATGGCCTTCTCCCAAAAAGAGAAGAGCCGACCTCGATCGAACGACGACAGGTTAATATTTCGATAAGTTCAAAATATTTCCAATAAGGCTAAGGGCCTTCGCAAAAAAAAATAGAATCGTTCGACCCCGATCGAACGACAATATGTTAATATTTGATAAGTTCGAAATAACACCCAATAAAACCAAGGACCTTCGCCAAAAATAGAAGAGCTTGAACCTGATCAAACAATGACGGGTCACTGTTTCAATAAGTTCAAAATAAAACCCAATAAGGCCAAGGGCCTTCACCAACACATGAAGGTCTCGGCCTCGACCTAACATTAAAGCGGAATTATTTTGATTAGGTTGAAATGCTTCAGAGGCCAAAAGCATTTAGATGGAGCGATAGACCAGGACTTGCCTTATAAGCTCTATCCGACACTATAAGCCATAAACTAGTGGAATGAGGATAAAGTACAAGGCAAATAATAAAGAAAAGACTGTCCTTTGTACAAAGTTGCTATGCAGACTATTGCCGCTTATATATGGCCCAAGCCAACGATAAAAATAGGGGGAAAGAGGAAGAAGAATGAAAATAAAAGGGGGAAGAAACAACGACAAGCGCCAAATAAATGAAAGTAAAAACAGGCAAGAACAACATTCTTTATTCAGTGTTATTATCGCCTTCACCATTACCATCATCTGCATACACATTAGCTTCAGGCGTCGCCGCATCATACCCAAAAGTTGATGCGAGCCTCCCGCGCTTTTTCTCGCGCTTCTCCATAGGTAGCCTCAGTCACAGTGCTCGCGTCCCATAAACTCATATATATCCTGCTGGTCTTTGTCATAGACCCAAAGCCCGTGCATATGGGGGGGGGGGGAAGAAAGTGGAGGAAGACTCAATCTGAGCTAACAGTCGCTCTTTTTCTACCTCTAGTACCGCAATCTGATCTCTCAAAACTAATGTCTCTTGATCAATCTCGCTGATACACTTCTCGAGCCGTGCTTCCACAAGAGTAGTCATCACTCTCTCCAACTCTTGTTCGGATTGAAGGACACGAATGGTGTTCTCCTAGGATGCCACCCTCACCAAAGCCTCGGACAAAGCAGTCTCATTGCTCTCTAACCCGACAACTTTGTTCTCCAGCGCGGTCAATTTTCCCATCCATTCCACACTCATCGCCTCGATCTTGATCAAGTTCTGATCTATCTCCGCCTGGTTCGACCTCAATCTCTTTTATATATTCCCGCATTTTGCGGCGATTCCCCTGCCCAACAGGATCTCTTCGTCCTTAAAGTTTCACCCCGAGTGCATTCTTGATCCGGTAGCTTGCATCAACTCCTGATCCCTTTTCTCTAGCTCTTTACCAAGAGCCCGATTATCGGGGTTTGTACTCAACTGATCATGCATATCACAACATTCGCTACAGTAGGGACGATACTTCTCAAACATCTTAAAAAATACCATGGCCCTGATGTTGGACCTGCGAATGCTTTCCATCTCTACTATGTACGTCGAAAAAATGCAAAGACAAGTATTCCCAGAAATGGCAAAGGAAAATCAAAGTAAATTACAACGTACCCTTAGGCCAATAGTGGCCACCTTATCCATCAAGTAGGCGTCAAGGACAGACCGAAGGGTCTAATTTTTAGCTTTGAAACGTAGCAGGCTGAACTAAGGGACCAGATCCTCATTTCCCCCAAGAGATTGATACTAGAAGGGATCTGAAGGACATGAGCCAATCCCCCCACATGAATTACCGAGTGAATAATGCACTCTTCAAACATTCTGACATCATCATCGTCCAAGTCCAACTTAGAGTCGTAGTTGTTGGCCACAATACCTTTTCCTCTTTCTATAGCTAAAGAAGAAGCACGACCCATTGTAGAAGATGAGGGAACGTCTGAAATTATAATAGCGGTCCCAGAAGTCTGATTCTCCACCTAGGTATGTCTTTTATCACAGACATCAGCAAGAATTTTTGATTGAGCCGAGGAAACGGCGGGAATTTCTGACTGCTGGTCACAGACACCGACAACTCCAACAGTGAGTTCCACCTCTGCCGGGGGAGCCATGACGATGCCCTCTCCAGATCCCATTGTGGGAGGGTCGTCTAGATGAATTACCATTGAGGGCTCAATCTCAAACTCCACTCTTTATTTCTTTGATAACCGCTCATCTTCCCAGTAGATGGTGATTCCTCCGTTGGACGAATCGTATCGATTAGGGCTTCTTCCTGAGAAGTGGTCCTCGTAGGAGTATCATGGCCGTAGACTTAACAGAAGCCGCCCTCGATAAAGGTCGGGCGACGGGTACAATAATGGGGCGAGGAGAAACTGCGCCGACGAAAAGCTAACATAGGGGGTCGCGGTTCTTCTCGCTCCTAACATAGACAAACGACATATAAAGGGCTAAGCAAAAATAGAAAGAACATCATACAGAAACACTATCTCACCTGTAAGAGGTCTGTGCTTGAACCTCTCCTAAAAGGTCAACTATGTGCGAATCCCCACTATATCGGGAAGAATGGCCTGCACCCATTTATGAATACCTTCGACTGGCGGAGGGGGAAATATCCTAGCTGCAAAGACATGATAAAATTGAGTACCATAACAGAAAAAGTTCGGGCATTCCGCCAATCAGAAAAAAGAAACTTACGCGCAAAATTCCACTTCTCAGGAAAGCCCGTCGGGTCTGCCACAATATGCTCAATCCGCACATAAAAATAATTATTGTAGAAATGAGGGTTTTCCCTATCGTCCATCTACACCACCAAACTCCTCGGCCCCCGAGGACGCATGTGAATCATCAAACCTCGAATAAGTTGAGGAGAAAAGATGTTGAGCATGTGGCCCAAAGTGATCTCAAGGCCGGCGAGTTTTGTGTACTTAAGCAGCATAAGGAATAACTTGTAAATGTTTGGCAAACGTTGGGCAGGGCATACCTCATAAAAATAGCAAAAAACAACTACCAAGAAAGGAAGGGGAAGTGTATACCCTATTAGAAAGGGGTAGGCGTAGAACACGCAGTATCCGGGACAGTCTAAGTGAACTATGTTGTTCCCCACCGATTGCCACATATCAACATAATTGGGGATTCCCTATCCCTCTTTCAACTCTGCAATATCCTTATCTCTCATAATGTAGGGTATAGGTTTTGGCTTCACCCCGGCGCAAATATTGAAGTCGGTCGACTCTCTTCAGTGTGAGGCAAGATCTCAGTTACTCATGGAACCTCCTTCTCATCCACCGCATCTATTTCTCCGGCGGCTGAATCAGCACCTTTCGTACCAGATTAGCGGCAAGGAGATTGTCGCGATAAGAATCACTGCCATTTTTAAATAATAAACACTCTAAAGAAGTAACAAGAAGAAGGGATGAAGGTTTTCAGTAACCAAAAGACAGAAGCAAAAAATTTGAGATATCGAAAAGAAAGTATTTCTGTTAGATTCTCTAAAGAGAAAAAGAAGTTTGTTAATCGAATAATAAGATTCCCCTATTTATTGGAGACATAAATCCCCTGAGCATGAAACCCAAGAGTTGTCGCTCAAATCTGATAGGTCACGAAATGTTTTAGCCCCTTGGGAACATGTGTTACAATGGCGGTGACCACTGAACAACGTTGCAACACCAAATAACGTCTTGGTTTCAAAATCGTCTCGACTATCTATAGGAATCGACAAAATTCCATCACTCTACTAAGAATTCAAGAAATGTAACTAAGGAACGAGGAGTTGTAAATCAGATTTCCCCCGACTTTGTAATAAACATGATTCATCTGCCGATCCCGACTGAGGACGACCCTATCAGACGGAGGGACTAACAATATTAATTAACATCGTGACCAAGTAACCAACATCTCGCATGGATAATAAGGCAAAGAAAAATAATACAACCTACGCCATATCTCCTCCCTGACATCTGATGAGTTAGCAAGGGCGACGCTTAGAGGTACGACGAAAGTGTATTGTAGACAAGAGGACATGGGGTCTAGTAAAGGGTGAATGTGCCACAACTATACATAGTAAGGGAAAGTTTACAGCAAAGGGGGTTGAGCCTTCTTCCTCTAAAACCAACTATCTAGCTCTATTCTCAAATTCTTAAGAGAGATCTACAAATCTCCAAGAAAGCGTGTAAAATGGTCTTCCCATCGATTGATGGGGAATATTATATTAAATTTCAGTAAAATCATTTACGATTTCCTTCATCGTATGCATGATCCATGCCTTTAGCTCTTTGATTTGGAACTTACTATGTCTGACTAAGATTTATCGCTTCATCTTCGATAGATTTTTTCAAAAAGGTTCTAATATCTTTTGAGTCAAAATATACAATATTGCAAACTTTATTACCCTTCCTACTCAAATTTCATTTTTGATTACATCCTAATACAATTTACCAATTATATACACTTTAGGAATTAAATGAGTATTCCTTCATATTATGAATAAATTATTTCACATCATTGTTCTCTCTCTCTCTCTCTCTCTCTCTCTCTCTCTCTAATTCCAGTAATGTAGAGCAAAGAAAGGGAGAGCAGCAATTCCACCATTGATGACTATAAAAAAGTTATAAAGCTTTGAATTTGAATAAGGATTCTCAAAAAATATTATTTGTTTGAATTGGGTGTTATTGCAAACAATTGGTAATTCTCTCTACGTCTCTATCTATCTCTCAATCCCTAATTCCATTAACGTAAAGCAAAGGAAAGCGAGTAACAATTCCAACATTGACAGCCATTAAAAAGCTTTGAAGTTTTGAATTCGAATTTGGGTTCAAAAATCATTATTTGTTTGGATTGGGTGTTGTTGCAAATAGTTGGGAATATGTGTCACGACCCAAAAACACTATTCGTGATGGAACCTAATGATCCTCTAGGTAAGCCAACTAACAAATAATACAATCCGAAAGAATATGTGTCACAACCCAAAAATACTATTCATGATGGAACCTAATGATCCTCTAGGTAAGCCAACTAATAGAAAATACAATCCAAAAAAGATTGAGGAAAATGGTAAACAATTAGCTGCACATTTACAAAATGACCCAAGACCTGGTAGCACGATTCATGAGCTTCTAAGACTTGAAATTTACAAAGTTTATACAAATAAATACATGTTTTGTTGAAAGATACATAAACAGAATAGCAAAACCTAATCTACCAAGAACAAGAAGCAACTATATTAGGAATGTGTGAACATCTTCAGAATCAGCACCCACATTCACCAGCAACTCTACTCCAAAAATCTATACACATCGTACAAAGGCATAATAGCAGTACAACCGACCCTATGTACGGGTAAGTATTTTGTCTAACCTCGTTGAAGTAGTGATGAGGCTTTTTAGTTAAAAGATACTTACTGATTATGAATCGGTAATAAAACTATACCACAACATAATAGAGAAGAATACATGTAAATGGATATGCAAAATAATAACTGAGTTTTAATAGATATCACAATTTGGCGTCCTCAAATACCTCAACCAATCCTTTCCTTAGAATGAAACCAGAAAACCACAACAGTCAATTCTTAACATCCATAGCATGAGGGATGTACCCATATATCAAGTCAATTGCACGACAACATCCTTCGTGCTTTTATCTCATCCTCACCCAGTATATGTATAGCAGAACGAACTAGATAATTGAAATACCAATAACATGATTTACAAGGTAGGAAACACGCAATTAGCAATAATGAACAAGGACAACCATATGAGTAACAGTAGAAGACTAAGCAGAAATCAAGTGAATAATAACAGAAATTGGAAACAATGAATATCAGCTTCAACTAACTAGCATGGTGAAGGCCTAAATACAAGTATAACAAATAAAAAGGAAACACATGATCTTTACAAGTTAACACGTAGAGGCTAGAATGACTAACATAGAAAAAAAAGGCTTCGACTAAAGTGCAACAGAATAGATACGACGTGACTGTAATTGTAAAAGCAGGGAAATCTGCGTGATATTTGCAAGTTAAACAAACAGAAGATAGGAGCGACACAACAACAATTGATATAGAGATAAATGGCAGAACAATAGCAACAAGTCACATCAGATCTGAGATAGCGACAATAACAGCTCAAGGTAAAGACATGAACAGATACATGGGAAAACATATATCACAACATAATGCATGTCCATCATCTTTGCCTGCATGAAAACACCTATCGTTCCATGACCTCTTGATGATATAAAAGCATAGCAGTATAAATAAAATGGAACGAAACCACCCTTCGTGCTTTACACTCTCATAACATGGCACGGCATCACCCTTCGTGCTTTTACTCTCAATAATATTGCACGGAATCACCCTTCCTACTTTTACTCTCAATAATATTGCACGGCATCACCCTTTGTACTTTATACTTTCCCTCACATATAATGTATAAACAATGGCACGACATCACCCTTCATGCTCTACACTAATCCTTACCAATCATATATATATCAATGACAACAAGGCAGGAAGCATAAATAACATCAAGGAGATTGTTTTAACGGATGTTCCAAACAAATCTAAATCACAAATTTCCAAGTCAACAATGATTCAACAACCCTCAAGATCTGTATTATACAAATACTTCCACAAATCTCATATATAATCCACAACAAAAGTATATAGCATAGCACCTCAAGAATATCGATCACAGTAATGTAATACTGATTTCGTGTAGATGGCCGAATAAGACACATCAATGTATTCTCAGAATTTTCATCAAGTTTAATCAAGTTATAATAAGCTAAGTCTTGATTTCTTTCATTTAATATTTTGTCCTTTGTAGCTAAGAATCAAGTAAGGCATGAAGTAGAAGGTCATGAAATTCTAAAAACATAAATGTAACATAATCCACCCTCCCCTCCCCCCTCCCCGAGCATGATTAACCTTAAAACATACATCGCGCTCGTCGACTCATATATATATCACCCCAAGCATGTAGAAAACAATAACAAATAGGAGGAAAAAATCCCTTAACAAAGTTAGGCAAAATACTTACCTCGAACAAGCCTATTACAAATACCGAGCAAGCCAAACGATGTTCCAAAAATGCCATCATGCACGTAGTGACCTCCGAACGGCTCAAAACTACCCAAAAGCAACTCATATACACCAAATAAAGCCCAAGGAAACAATTCCAAATGATAAAGATCAAATCCTAAATCAAATTCCAAATTTGGCCAAAATTCACGCTTGAGCGCACACAAATCCAACAAAACTCAAAAAATCCAATAACCCATTCAAATACAAGTCCAACCGTACTAGTTTCACTTAATTATGACTTCAAATAGATGTTCAAAACTCAAAAATTCATTTTATGAAACTTTAGGCCTAACCCCAAATTTCCTCTTTAAAATTCATCAACCCAAAACTAAAATCGAAGAAAGATTCATGTAATATAACCAAAACCGGGTAGAAAGCACTTACCCCAATTCATATAGTGAAGATCATCTAAAAAAAATTCCACTTCCAAGCTCCCTAACTCAAAATATGTTAAACGAATAAAACCCTCAGTTTAACACTGTTCTGCTTCATTTCTTGTGCTAATTCTTTTCAAAACTCACTTTTGATGCTTCCATAGATTACTTATAAAATTCTAGTCAAGTTAGGCTCTTGAACTCCATTTGACCTTATATTGAAGGAGATATGTTGGTTTCAATATTTGAAATTAGTGCAGATTTTTAAATACGAAGTCAGTGACAATTTCGTAATTATCGAAAAGAGATTTGGCAACCCAATTCTTAGTAAAATAAACATAAGCTCCTTATATGATGTCCAAATTTGACGATTCGTTTTTCTATAGCTCTATAATTACAATACGAATCTAATGCTTTAATAAAACCGAAATTGGAGCTCATTTGCTTAATGTAGTACCGTTTAGGCTTGAAAAAACAACGTCAAAACATTTTAAAAACGAGCACAACATAACCCAAACCTATCTGAAACTCATGCCAGCCCCTTGGGACTATGTCCAAACATACCTACAAGCGATAACTTAAGATGGACTTACTCGAGGTCTCAGAACACACATAACAATATCGAAACGACGAATCACACCTCAATCCAAAAACCAATGAACTTCAAACTTCCACAACCACTGCCAAAACCCATGAAATCGCGTTCGATTGACCTCAAATTCTGAACACAAGTCACATATGACATTATGGGCTTGTTCCAACTTCAAGAATTGAAATCCGGCCACGATATCAAAAAGTCTACTCTCAGTTAAACTTTCCAAAAAATCCAACTCTCGCCATTTCGATCAATTCAAATACAAACCTCCAAATAAAAATCTGGACACGCTCATAAGTCCACAATTACCCAATGGAACTAATAGAACCATCAAAATTTCTCCAAGGATACTAAAAAGTCAAACTCAGTTAACTTTTTCAAATTTAAAGCTCTCTAGTTTAGAATCATTATCCCAAATCAGTCCCGAATAAAAACCAAAATCGATGATTCATATAAGTCAAAATGCATCATACGGAGCTACTCACGCCCCTAAACTACCGAGCGAAGTGCAAATTATCAAAATGACCAGTTGGATCGTTACATCCTCCACCACTTAAACATACATTCGTCCTCGAACGTGCCAGGGGTCGTTCCAAAGCTACCAAGTCACGGTGTAAACTTACTAAGCACAAACCTCGAGGTGATCCCACGTCATCGTGCTTTATATAAGCCCGCCAACACAGCATAACTAGAGATCATTGCTTCAACCTTGGTCTATACACCTAAGAACTGAATCTCTATCAACCATAATTCATTTCGAGACAACCCGAATCCCTCATCTGCACATTGTATAAGCCTAAACAAGATGTATCAAGTCATACCAATAACCCAAGATGTAATCGCATGATATACCCCTTCACTTCGGCACTCACAGTAGGAACTGATGACTACTATTACTGCCCAAAAATAAATCCGGTGCCGGTAGAAAACCTCCTATCTGTTAGAACCTCGTTCAAGACCTTCATACCCTACCAAGAAACAAACATAACCGCTTAACCACTCATATGATCAATAAGCAAGAAACTCACTCGCCCAACCAGGGAAATTATTCAAATCCTCAACAACATGTAATGTTATTCTTCCAAACCTTTCTCATCCCAATAAAATAGCGCAAATCTCACGTCTAGAAACCTCATCTCATCCAATACAAGCAGCCCCACCAACAAGTACCAACAATAATCATATGGAGCCCCACACAACCTGGCTTTGTGCACCAATAGTTAATAGTTCAGACATGACAGATGACGGTAAGAAATTAAATAAGAAGATTACTAAGCAAGTTAGGCAGGCAGGGAAATTTTAGTATTCTACTATGAACTATTTCCAACAAGGTGAAAACAAAATACACAAAATAGGAATAAAGATTCACAATTCATCACTGTACCGCTACACCATGCAACCCGATCCTATCACATCAATCCACATAGGGTACCCATCGAGCCATAATACTCTGGCTCAATAATCACATGTGCGTCAATTTAAGCACAACCGATTGCACAAAATATAACTATGGGAAAAATTACTAGGAACAACCAATACTGAGAAGGACAAGTACAACTATGTTGAAATAAGAAAATCAACATCACGAAGGTCACCTTGCCTATAATGCTATGAATCTTATACAAAATCACAATATACATGCAAAGAATCATGCAACCCTCACATCCCGTAATAGTGTCTAAGAGAGAAACATATAATGTAAACCAAGGCACGTATAATATCCATTCCGCCCAATGATATACATATGGTAACAACTGCGCAAGACCAAACTTGTTCGATCCGATACAAAATACACATTCTCATTAGGGTAAAAATCAACCCCCACACCAATTTACGATCATCCCCCAAACATGCAATTAACCTTCCAAAAGTCCATAGCAACATTTCAATAACACCTACTATCCATCGTCCAATCCACGATATTTCTTCACAACTCGCAATCAAGGAATAGTCTGCCAACGAGAATATCCAGTCTCTGAGTCTTACGAATACTGTAAACTTCATAACCTGTCTCAACACTGCTACTCAAATGGCTAACACGTAACTGATACCCCCTCACTTTGCAAAAGAAAATACTCATAAATTGAATCACAATGTACCTACCAATAGGCGAACTCTCCTCTGGTGGGAACATATAGTGCCAGCAAGACCTTAAACACCTGAAATCCACCGTGTCATCAAGAACTCATATCCTTCCCTCAAAAACTATCAGCATCCTAGTACATACAATATTTCAACCCCACACGGCGCATGCATGCTAACTCGCAACACGTTGGAAGTCTCATAATCAACTCTGAACCATAAGCAAATTGAACACCCTATCACCCGAGAATCTTTCATTTAACCCAATCCAGGAGAACATCGCCATATGCAATATAGCTTCTATACCTGTAGAAAACACCAACTCCAACCGTGGTCATAACAAGGATAAATTCTCTAGAACTTAGTAACACATAATTGATTAATCAGAGCCAATCGTCTCTAACTCAATCGAGTCACGCAGACTTCCAACTCGAAAGTAACATCATCCGATATGACCGCCCTTAGGGAACTTCCTGTGAACCCAAAGCCATTTCATACATCACTCTAACATTTACATGTAGACCTTCCTTGACATGGAAATGCCGCATATCCAATTACTATTTTCTACCGTTTTCAAGCCCGCCCACAGATAAATTTTGAAAATTCCTAAAAGGCTACATAAGACCTGAAACTCATCAGAACCTTCTCGATAACTACTTATCTTACTCTGGTCTCCAATACATAACTAATACGAATCGAGCAACTCGTGCTTCACTAGAATATGACCACCCAAAGAAATAACCAAGAAATATCTCGGTCCAAAAACTGATGTGGTCCATGACCCTATAATCTCATCGTCATTAGCAGACTCCACCACTTAGATTGAAGCCAAAGATCACCTCATTGGCACCTAACGTACCATATATTTACAGTATGCCCCGTTCCCGTACGACTATTTAGATTAATACTTTAAAAACTCATCCAACAATGGTCATAGAACGCCCTAAAGACTCTTCCAAGCGCTTACCCATCATTGAAATAGTCAAACAACTTTCCCAAATGCACTGAACTGATCACATATGCACTCCACTAAATGAAAACCTCATACGAGACACACGATCGAAACTCATCAGGAAGGAGATGGCCTACTGGTTATGCTCAAATCGATACCTTGCCATGAACCCACCTGAGTCACAATAGCCAGGCCACCAGCCAATCTTCCCAAATCTGTGCTTACTAACCAGACATATGAACCCGCCTCATACCACTAATGAACGACTAGAAGATTTAACATTGCATCTGCTTCTAAGGCTAGACGACCCTTTGTAATCTATCTACAGTATCACCGGTCGTCGGCACATAACAAATACTGAGTGCACAACATCGCATATGAGAAATTAAGAGGAGTCAAACTTGCAAATTTCAAGTTGAAACACAACTGCACGATAAGGAAAGAAGAAAGGGAATTTTTTTCCCTAAAGGCCTTGTAGCCTCCCTAAGATAGGTATGAATGTCATAATTATCGATTTGCAGGACTCTACTAGACACTTGCTCATGACTCATAGAACCTATGAACCTAGTGATCCGAAACCGCCTTGTCACGACCCAAAAATCACTTGTCGTGATGGAACCTAACGATCTGCTAGGTAAGCCAACTAACCGAAAATATAATCCCAAAGAGATTATAGAAAATAGTAAAGAATTAGTTGAACATTTACAATTTTACACAAGACCTGGTAGTACGACTCATGAGTTTCTAAGACATGAAATTTACAAAGTTGATACGAATAAATACATGTTTGGTTGAAAGATACATGAACAGAATAGCAAAACCTAAGCTAACAAGGACAATAGGTAGCTATATCCGGAATGTGCAAACATCTTCAGAATTAGCACCTCACATTCACCAGCAACTCTACTCCAAATATATGTACACATTGTACAGAAGTGTAGTATTAGTACAACCGATCCCATGTACTGGTAAGTATATTGTCTAACCTCGTCAAAGTACTGACAATGATTTTTAGTTAAAATACACTTACTGATTACGAATAAGCAATAAAACTATACCACAATATAATAGAGAAGAATACATGACAACGAATATGCAAAACAACAACCGAGTATGTAACAGAGATCACAAATTGGCGTCCTCAAATACCTCAACCAATCCTTTCCTTAGAATGAAACCAATAAACCACAACAATCAATTCTTAAATTATGTAGCATGAGGAATGTACCCAGATATCAAGTCAATTTCACAGCAACACCCTTCGTACTTTTATCTCATCCTTACCTAATATATGTATAACATAACCAACTAGATAACAGAAATATCAATAACATGAATTACAAGGTAATAAATACGCAATTAGCAATAATGAACAAGGACAACCGTATGGGAAACAATAGAAGACTAAGCGCAAAATATGTGAATGATGACAGAAATTCGAAACAAGGAATATCAGCTCCAACTAACTAGCATGGTGAAGGCCTAAATACATGTATAACAAATAAGAAGAAAAATGATCTTTACAAGTTAACAAGTAGAGGAATGAAAGATTAACATAGAAAAAATTGCTTGTACTAAAATGCAACAGAATAGATACGACGTGAATATAATTATAAAAGCAGGTAAATGGACATGATATTTGCAAGTTAAAAAAATTGAAAATATGAGCGACACAACAACAATTGATATAGAGATAAATGTCATAACAATAGCAACAAGTCACATTAGATCTGAGATTGCAATAATAACAGCTCAAGGTAAAGATATTAACATATACACGGGAAACAGATATCACAACATAATGCATGCCCCTCATCCTCGCCTGCACGGAAACACCAATCGTGCCATGACCTCACGATGATATAAAAGCATAACAGTATAAATGAAATGACACGGCATCACCCTTCGTGCTTTAGACTCTCATAACATGGCACGGCATCACCCTTCATGCTTTTACTCTCAATAATATTGCACAGCATTACCCTTCGTGCTTTGTACTTTTCCTTACATGATAATGTATAAATAATGGCATGGTATCACCTTTTGTGCTTTACACTCTTCCTTGCCAAGCATATGTATATTAATGACAACAAGGCATGAAGCATAAATAATATCAAGGAGATGTTTTAAGATATTACAAACAAATCCCAATCACATCTTTCCAAGTCAACAGTGATTCAACAACCCTCAAGATCCGTATTATTCAAATACTTCCACAAATCTCACAAATAATCCACAACACAAGTATATAGTCTAGCATCTCAAGAATATCTGACGTAGTAGTGTAATAATGATTTCGCATAGAGATGACCGAATTAGAATCATCAATGTATTCTCGAAAATTCTCTCAAATTTGATCAAGTTATAATAAACTAAGTCTTGATTTCTATAATTTAATATTGTTTCCTTAGTATCGAAACGTCAAGTAAGGCATGAAGCAGGAGGTCACGAAGTTCTACAACATAAATGTAGCATAATCCACCCCTCCACACCCCTCTCCCTCGAGCATGATTAACCTTGGAACATACATATACGCTCATCACTTTATATATATATATATATATATATATATATATATATATATATATATATATATATATATATATATATATATATATATATCACCCCTGCATGTAACAAACAATGAAAAATAGGAGGAAAACCTATTTATGCTTGAAGAAATAACCTCGAAACATTAAAAAAAATTAGCAGAACATACCCCAAACCTATTCGAAACTCAACCGAGTCCCTCGGGACCACGTCCAAGCATACTTACAAGTCTCATAACTTAACATGGACTTGCCCGAGGCCTCAAAACATACATAACAATATCAAAATGATGAATCACACCTCAATCCAAAAATCAATGAACTTCAAACTTCAAACTTCTACAACTGATGCTGAAAGCTATCAAATTACGTTTGATTGACCTTAAATTTTGCACACAAGTAAGATTCGATATGATAGACCTGCTCCAACTTCGGAAATTGAAATCCGACCCCAATATCAAAAAATTTACTCTTGGTCAAACTTTTCAAAAAATATGACTTCCGCCATTTCGAGCGGAATTCAACTATGTTCCTCTAAATCACAATATGGACACGCTCCTAAGTCCAAAATCAGCCAAGAAAACTAACGGAATCATCAAAATTTCAATCCGAGGTCAAATACTAAAAAGTCAAACTCGGTCAACTCTTTCAAATTTAAAGCTCCCTAGTTGATAATCATTCTTCTAAATCAGCCCGAAATAAACTAAAAACTAAAACTAACGTTTCAGAAAGTCAAAATACATCATATGGATCTAGTCACGTTCATAAACTATCGTGTGAAGTGCAAATGCTCAAAATGACCAATCGGCTCGTTACAATATGGTTTGGAGTTTATATCTCAACTTTGAGGGTATTTTGGTGAAGATTAGAATTGATTTTGATTGAATTTCAAATTGAAACTCGAAGAAAAAGACATGACATACGTTATACTACAAAATTGTAGTAAAATTGAAGAAAAATGTATCATGTTGCTTATACTTTTTATTTAAATATTGTGTGAAAATTGAACAATATTGTATAAATAATATATTTAAGCTGTATGATATTTTAATAATATATAATTTAATAGAAATAAAGTATAAAAGTTATGGGTAAATTATATAATATATAATTAGTTTTGTGAAATTTATTTTACTATATATAAATTATATACAAAATATAAAAAACATATTATATAAAAATTGTATTTAAATTATATGATATTGTAATTGTACATCACCTAACCTCCTATTAATCAAACCAAATAGTATTTAACATTTCTATTGTTGTTAGCACAAATGCCTTTTTACCTCTTGGTTTTTGTCCTGATTAATTGTGTTAGTCTTTTTCGCTACTACTAGCTTGCATATCGATGCTATTTTGTTGGTGGCAATTGTGTGCGATAACTATTCCTGATTCTGCTTTTGTTCGGTGTAAAAATAGCTAATTCATGATATATTGATTATTTATTATTGGAACGAGAGGGGCCAAGATATAATGGAAGGGACATAGAGCCGACTGTAAGTATCTAACAACTTAAATTTCTTGATTTAATGTTCTAATAATAGATTATACATATTGTAATTAAAATATATTTAAGTTGGGTAAATACTAAAATATGGATATTTTTCGTAATAAGGTTTCATATAGTGTATAAGTATGCAAAAATCCTTTTTTATTTTAGTCCAAAATAAGTGTAATTTTACATAATCAAAAAGAAATTAATTTTATTTTTTCAAAATTTATTCTTATTTACATATTCTAATGTGTCGAGCTAATAATATGCAAATTTTAATTAAGGATAATTTAATTAATATTTTGTTTTTTCTAGGAATTAGTAATGTTTTAAAGAGTATGCCAAAGATTAAAAAGTCACCGTAAAAAGAGTAGTTGTAGATTAAGAAATAATTAATCTGACTGGTGGTAAAATTAAAGTAAAAGAGGAAAATGGGGTTTACACTTGGGAATTGTCAATTGGTCAGCTATTGTAATTTTACATTAATGGTAAATGGCCATCACATGATCCCACATGTAACACTTGTCTCGCTAATCTATGCTGTTTAATGCAGGTTCGTTTCATTAATGCATCTGAAATTAAAGTTTAAGACACTCGCTTAGTTGACTTCTCCAAAATATGTAAAAGATACAGGATATACACGAAAATTAAATGAATAACATTAACTTTACAGTCTAGCTGTACTAATTTTTTGCTTTAAGAAATGTGCAATCCTCGTACAGATGTCAGTATGTGATTAGTGAGATGAAATAGAAAAATAATACCCAAATAATCTGGGATGGTAGGTGATATTGCGAAATCCCAAATAGATTCATCGGATATGTTCTTATTTGAGGAATTTTCGCAAAGTACTACAATGTAGAGCCTAATTATTATCATATATAATTATAATTTATCTAATTATCATTCAATTATTACAAGCTTGTATCAGTTGTATTCAGACGCATAATGAATGCATCATTTATTAATTGTATTCGTTCACGTAATGAATACAACCAAGTGAAAATTCAAGGTTTATATAAAAATACAACTTGTGTTGACTGTATCCGTTAACACATCGAATTCAATCAAAATGAAATACAGAAAATAAAATGTTCTCAATGAGAGTCGAACTCCAGACCTCTGCTTACTAAGTTGGCGCTCTAAAATCGAGCTATGAGAGTTTTGCTCTTATTTCAGTTCAAAATAATTGATCTCTTGTTTCAGTATTACAAGTGAATTTGCTATAACATTCAAATATAACTACATATGATAATTTTCTGAACGTATAGAAGCGAATGATAAATATAGTATCTAATATGATTTTTCGTTCTTATTTTGACTTCTAATGTACCGTAACTAATTCTATAAAGAAGAGTAAGCAAATTGAGTTGAGAAAACACATATTTAGATAAGGATAATTATCCGAGCAGACAAAAAAATGTGAAATTATGAGAATAAGATGGTTTAATATTGATATACATTTTCTATCTCAGTTCTATTATATAGAGATACAATGGAATTTTATGTCTAGAAATTTTAGAAACTTTAAGTACGTCACATGAAACAAAGCTGTTTACTAATAGTTGAGAGAGAGATATAATCTTTTGGTCCAGACTTTAAAATTGAATCTAAATATAGGCAATTTGAGAATTACATGCAACATTTTTCCAAAAATAAAACACTTTTGACTTTACCACATATGCAAATGCAATACAAGTTAAGAAGTTAAAACTTCTAAATCACTCAATGACCTGTAAGCGTCTTAAAAGATTAGGAGGTATCACATAAAGAATGTTTAGTACGATTTCTTCTTTTTTCCCCCATAAATCTTCAGTTGTTATGCCTCCAATAACAACAACCCAGTATAATCTCATTTAGTGGGTCTGGGAGGATAGTGTGTACGCAGACCTTACCTTTACCCTTGGGTAAAGATGATGTTTCCAAATAGACTCTCAGCATCCTTCCCTCCAAGAACTTCCCACCTTGCTCTTGGGGAGACTCGAACTCACAACCTCTCGGTTGGAAGTGGGGGTTGCTTACCAGAGCAACCCCTCTTACCATCCTTCCCTCCAACCCCTCTCTGTGTATGCCTCCAATAAAGTTCTAAAATGTCCCAAGTGCAGCAAAGGTTTATATAGTATGACAAACCCGAGAATCTAAGAGCAACAAATTTGTACAAGTAAACCTACTCTCCAAATATATTGAGTTTCCAATCTCATTTGCTACACTAATCGAAGAGCTGCATCTGTTTTCCACTCGTCTATCCATGATTGCATCCAGTTTTAGCAGCTATTATACAAAATGAAAGTAAACCTAAGACGCAAGCAGCTCCTACAAGATAGTAGGAAGTCGAAAGAGCAGGAAGAAGACTAACATGCCATGCCATGACAAGAATTGTCCCAACAGGATAGGATCCTTGGCACAAACATTCTTGTGGCAAACTTTAGCAGCAATATCAATGCCTTGGATGAAACGATGAATGAATTTTCATGATACATGGATCATCATACGGTGCTGCTTCCCGATTGTGATCGTGAATGTACACAGTGTCTATCAATTGAGAAGATGAGAGAAGGCTCCGCCATTGCTCCATTTAATTTCCATGATCTTCACAGGCTAGCCTCTTTGGTACCGGAGGTATAAGAGAGATGCCAAGCTCATCAATTATCATAAGGTGCTGCTCGGTGAATGGGTTATTCCACATAAATGTATTCATGGCTGGTGCCACAATGAGGGGTTTATCATAGTCTCATGCTCGCACAATGCAGGTCAGCAAGTTATCACACAATCCACCAGCAATCTACAAACAGAAGATCACATCTCAATTTATGTGCAAAAATAAATGAAGAGTAGGCTACTAGCCTCAAATGACTATAGCTGGAGATACTAAATCCTTCACATATTTAATGATACTAAATCCTTCACATATTTTATGTTAATACCAGATAATTCTGGATATCTTTTTAAAATTATTTATTTTTTTAATAACTGTAGTGTCCGCTCCAGCCTGCACGCACCTCGACTAATTCCATAGGTTTGAACAGATTGGAAGAAATCACCAAAGGTTTTTGCCTTCGCTCGGATTTTGTTGAAGATAAGAACTCCTATGTTGATTCAGTGGATGCTTCACAGAATAATGAAGAACTAAGAGAGAAGAAGAAGTGAGAGAGGAGAAGAAGTGAAAAGAAACTTCGGAGTCTCCAAGGATTTGTTCGACCTTATGTCTGAAGATATCTGAGATACTAATCTTATTTGAAGAGAGACACGTGTCCAAATCATGAGCATTGATGCTATTTCATCTAACTCCAATTGGGACGTTGATTTGATAAAAGAGAAATAAATCATAGCCATCCGACTTGATATTTCTTATTTTCAGATGAGAAGGGTCTAGAATTATTTATACGTGAATCACACATGGTCACACATATTCTAAAGAATATTTCTATTAGTCAGTTAGACTTTAGTCAATAGGAAATAGTACAAATGTATAGGAATATTTTATTTGAACTCTTTTGTATCTATACATAGATTTGTATAAAGGAAAAGCTACAGTGAATAAAATTTACGGAGAAAATTTTCACAACTTCTTCCTTTTCCTTCATGGTATCAGAGCAGAGTTAAGCTCCATCCATTCACAAATCATCTCAAGTTTCTTTCTAATTTTTTCTCTGTTATCCATTTCTGGATTCAACCATGATTGGTACTGAAGCAACAACTGCCATTACAATATTTGGATCCACAACTAGTGCAGTCAACAATGATTCCAATCATCCATATCACTTGCACTCTTCTGATACTCCAGGAATGAGTCTTGTGAGTTCACCATTCCATGGAAGAGGATTCCTAGGATGGAATAGATCTATCCTCATTGTAATTTCAGCCAAGAACAAACTTGGATTCATCAATGGTTCGTTGTTGAACCAGCAGTGGATGATAAAGAATATCCATGACCAAAGAGTAGGTGCAATGACATGGTCACCTTTTGGTTGTTGAACTCTTTGACCAAAGAGATATGTGACAATGTCATATATTCAAGGACTGCTACGGACCTTTGGAGCAGTTTGGAGCACAGGGTTGGTCAGTCTAGTGGAGCAAAACTATATCATCTGCAGAAGGAAATTTCAAAAACATATCAAGGAAATAGCAGCATATCAGGGTACTTCGTCAGATTTAAGAGACCATAGATGAGCTAGACTCACGTAACTCACATTTAGGGTGCACTTGTGCATGTATATGTGATGGAAAGAAGAAGATAGCTAAGTTCATGGAAGATCAGAGGGTCATTAAATTCCTAATGGGGCTGAATGATGCTTATGAACAAGCAAAGGAAAACATTCTAATGCTCCGTCCTATTCCTGGCATGGATTAAACTTACTCACTCTTACTACAAAATGAGAACCAAAGGAAGATCTATTTGAGCCCACAATATCTTATTGATGGGGCTTTCTTTATGGTGGGATCACAGAACAAATTTCCACAGAAAAACAACCAAATACAAAAGGGTTGGAGTTCTCAGCAAAAGCCTAGAAACACACAATATAAATCTAAGGAAAAGAAATCTAAATTTAATCCAAATATTACTTGCAGCCATTGCTCAAAGATAGGACATATAAGGGTTGATTACGTGTCACGACCCCAACTTCGGTCATGATGGCGCCCAACACACTGTTAGGTAAGCCCGACCAATTAAATAACTTTAACTATTTAATGCAGCTCATGAATCAATTAACATAGATAAATTACTAAGTCATCATACTGAAAGCCAGAAATAGAGCTAAAACATGCGGAATCCCAAGTAATAAAACAACTACACAGCCCGAAGAATCTGGTGTCACAAGTCTGAGCCTCTAATACCTGAGTATCAACCTACTACATATCATTCTAAAGAAATGTAAAAATAAAGCAAATAAGGTAGAAGGAAGATCATGACTGCGGACGTCATGCAACTACCGTGATGCTCCCGAATAAGCTGCCTAGTAGAGAAATCCTCACTCAGCCTCAGATGTACCTGGATCTTCACGCAAGGTGCAGACATAAATGAAGGCTGAGAATAAGAAATTCTGAATAGACATAAAGTAATTTTATAAATACAGCAACCTGAACCAGATAATATTCAATCAGTAAACCAATAACAACAATTTTGAAAATGCTACAACAGATAAGTAAGTAAATGACATGCAAATATGAAATACAACACAATAGTCTGGTACTCTCTAGTACTCGCTGCGACGTGCGGCCCGCTCCTTTTATTTATCATCGACGACGCTCACTGGGGGGGTGCAGACTCCGGGAGGGTCCCTTACGGCCCAAGCGCAATATAGCTATCTCGTGCATCAACTAGGCCCTCGGCCTCATATCAATATCAATACGATGCCGCTGTGGCGCGCAGGCGATCCCATGCTCAGTCCAGAATCACATAAGCCCCTCGGGGCACAATAATATATATATATATACAAATATATATATATATATATATATATATATATATATATATATATATATATATATTCAGCCCAAACTTCATTAGAAATATTATTTAAGTTTCAAGTTTGATAAAACATGGCTGAGTTCGAAAATAGTATTAAATGTCAAGAATGAGTTCAATAATACGTAAAAATGGTATGAAACCAGTAATAGCAATCCCTGAAGGATTCGATAAATTGGCACGAAGCCCAATCATAGCGATCAGCACAAATTATAATAATAATAATAATAATAATAATAATAATAATAATTAAATTTTAGTTAAATACGCAATATATTCATCTACCGGGACAGACCAAGTCACAATCCCCAACGGTGCTCTACCCCACGCTCGCTATCCGGTGTGCAAGTCACCTCAATATAGTACTACCATGTGAAAATCCGGGGTTTTAAACCCTCAGGATATAATTTACATCTATTACTCACCTCAAGCTAGCCAAAATCCTAGCTCGCTATGCCCTTGCCTTTCAAATCGACATCCTCGTGCGTCGAATCTGACCAAAACCACAACGAATAAGATACAACAGGTTAAAGGAACAATACTCAATCGAAAATATTTGAAAACATCAAAAATCCCGAAATTGGCAAAAACTCGAGCTCGTGGCCCATTTCTCGTAAATCAGAAAATGTAACATCAACGGATTCCTTATCTTGCCACGAGTCTATACATATAAAGATTACCAAAATTGAAGTCCGAATGACCCCTCAAATCCCTATTCGTAACTCTCTTAAGTTCAAGCCCAAACCTCTATTATAACTCCTTAATTCCTTAGCTTTTCAGTCTAAATTCATGTAATAACACCTTAGAATTGTGTTTTAGACTTAGAAATCCTTACTTCAAAGAAGTTCCTTGATTTCTCTCTTCCAAATCCTAAATTCTCCAAGTCCGAAGTAAAAATTATGTAACCCTTTAAAATTTTGAGAAGGAGAAATTAAATAGCACTGACCAGCCATTTCCGTATCTGTGGCTCCTTAGTCGCATCTGCAACTCCTGCTTCTCTGGACGTATCTCCTTATTTGCGAATCCCCATATGAAATCTCAGATACCGCATCTGTTGTTCTCATGTCGCATGTGGGACTCCGTAGATGCGGTTACCAAATCTGCACATGCGATCCCTGCCGTTTCTACGGCTCTCCTCTCGCTTTTGTGATACCGCTTCTACGGTCCCAATTCTGCAGAAGCAAAAATACCAAAAGCCGCTATAATTTTTCTTATGTTCACAAACCAAAACTTCTTGTTAACTATACGAAATCACCCCGAGGCCTCCGGGACCTCAACCAAAAGCACCAACACTTCCTATAATATCATTCAAACTTGTTCTAATCATAAAAACACCTTAAACAACACTAAAACTATCAAATTACATTGGATTCAAGCCTGCGTTCTTCTAAGACTTCTGAAACACGCATTCGCTAAAAACCCCGACCAAAGCCAACCACAATTTGAGGATGTCATTGTTGAAGAAGTGGGACTAGATCCAGCCAAGGATTTTGAGGATATAAATTTTGTTGACTCTAGTATCATTGATATTGAGGATGTTGGAAATCCCACAGTTCATATGTTTGAGCACATTGGTCTAAACTCCAAGCATTTTTCCACATTATGTTTAGATGAAGATATGGAAATAGAGTCATCCAACCCAATCGAAGAGTCAAGGAATGAGGAACAAGGTGCATATATTCTGAAATTCGTCTTTCCAGAAAGTCAAGATTACATACCTCATCAAAGGCCAAAGAGTGCAGAATATTACATTATTTTCTTGGGCCAGTTAGATCCGTTTCACCGCCCTATGACGATAATTATAAGCTTGAATCAAAACTTGGGGTTCAATTCATAAGCTCGAGGTGGAGGCAAAAAGTTATTCGCGTCGTGCCGCAATGTTAAATCAAGCGCTTGTTGGGAGGCAACTAGCTTTATTGCTTTATTTTATTTTATTTTATTTTTGTTTTTTAATTATATTATTTTTGTAGTGTCAATTTTTTATTTTCTAGGAGCATGGAAACCAAGGTATTGGAAGGATGCAACAACACACCAAATGGTTGAAACTAAGTGTAAGGTACCCGCACGAATGACCAAACTTGGGAGAAGATTGAGTACCCCATGAGCTGTTAGTGCTTCGGCCTTTGGCCTACCAAGGAGACTCTTTTATCCTTTTATTAGTTATAGTGTGCATTGGGGACAATGCACAATTTTAAGTGTGGGGTGAGGATATTGTCTGGGTGACTTTCTATGCTATTTTAGTTGTGGTAGACTAAAAAAAATTAATAGCAAAGATCGGACTTTTCTCGACGATGGATCTATTAAAAAAATTTCTTGAGGGATTTAAGTCTAAAAAGAAAAAAATTTCTTTGTAGGTAGTGTAATAATTCCCCCTTAATTTTTCTTTATGCCGCGGTTCTTTTCTAAGGATTTTATTTGAACCGGGTGTAGTTATTTTTTTTAGGAATAGGAGCCATTGTGTTGTATTTCGAATTGAAGCAATATCTCTTGACTTTGCTATGCCTTGAGAATACTTATTACTTTGGTAGTGATGCTTAGGCTCAATTTTAGACTCTTGTATAAGTACCTTAAATTGTATAATCGTAACTTTGCTTAATTGCTTTGACTAGAGTGTCTATGGATCCAATCTTGAGTGAATTATGTAACCGTGTGTGTTTAAGGATTTATTATTCAGTGTATTGCATTTGATACCTAGAACTTGCCCTGTGTGTTTGCAAAACAAAATAGTAGTGTTGTTCAGTCTTGGAAGTGATATAGGCATTTTCTTGTTGAGCTAGATATGTATAGTTTAGTTATGTATCGTAGTTAACCTCTTTGAGCCTATTTTTTTTGGAAACCACATTACAAGCCTTACCCATTTGTTTGAATTAACCATCTATTTGAACCTTTTCACCTATCATGAGCACTTGAATTGTTATGAACTATGTAAAAGTTAAAGTGTGGGGTGGTTGGGTTGGCTTTTGAGTGGAACTAATGAAATAAGGAGAAAGGTGCACTGTTTTGAAAAAGTAAGAGCCAGTTGAATTGAGAAAAATAAATAGTCTGATTATTGTGAAAAAAAAATAGATTCCTTGATAAATGGTGGCTCTTGACGTAAATGTGCTTAAAGAAGAATGGGATAATTTACATTGATGTGAAGGTGGAATTTTTGTTTGACATAAGCATAGGGTTTAAATGTTAAAATGTATGTATTAAAGTGCTTAGGGAGGTGTAGTCACTCTTATATCTAAACGTATCATACCCGTCTCGTAGCCTACATTACAGCCAAATAAAGTCCTAATTAATCCAAGACTGAATGAGCACGATTAGTGGAGTAGTACAGTGCGGGCAAGCTTATGGTGCATCTTTTGTGGCATATGAATATTATTTCTGAGAGTGAGTCAATTCTTTCTACTTGATTTCCTAAGTGTTCTTAAATTTTATTGTGTGGAACTACTCTCTTGTGTTGTTTGAAGGCACTTTATCCATGAAGGAAAGGTAATGTCAGTGACCTCTATATTAGATTAAGTAGGTGAGTTGTGAATGATGCGTGGTACTTGTGAGTCAAATCTTGAGGTGAAGATATTATGGTTTTGTGCTTAGTCTATTTGAAATATTCTTGGTGTGATGAGTTAGGAGAATTGCTTAAAAAGGTCGTGTCTATATAAAGTATAGTTTGATTGCTCGAGGACGAGCAATGGTTTAAGTGTGGGGTATTGATGATATGCTATAATTACGTATTTTAGTCGATTATTACACTCTAATTTACTGTACTTTAGTTGAGTTTGCGTTTTAATCGCAACTGTTTTGCACTAACAATGTATTTTATACTTTGTAGGAATAACTCCAAGATATATAGATGTTATAGAATGAAATTAAGTGATTTGGAGCTTTGAAGTATGAATAAAAGCTCAAGAAATTAAGCCGGAATCGGTTTCGGGGGTCAAATTTGATAATTAAGTACGAACAAAGACTCGAGGAGGCATATTGTGCATTGTCTAGTAAAATAGACATAACTGTTTTCTCCAAACTCCATTTGGACTCTACAATATATGGTTGGAAATCTAACTCAAAGGGATACAACTTTTAGTTTTTACGTTTTTCTAAATTCCAAATGGAATAGAGTGAAAAATACGGTAGAAAGTTCATTGCGGTCGTCACCGTAGTCCGCGCTGCTGTTTGAGGCAGTGCCTTACGCGGTCCACGCTGCGGCCGCGGCAGTCCAGACATGAAATGTTGTCTTTTTCATGTAGGAGAAGATATAATTATTTGGGCCCGATCCTACTTGATATATATACAAGAAAAATAGTGTTTTTGGGGATTGGACATATTTTTGACATATATTTGACCTACGGAGGTAGAGACACAATAAGAGCAAGGCGGGGAATTTTTCAACAAGTTTTTCCTTCCTCTTCTTATTTTTCATTTTTGGTTATTTAGATACTATTATGAATAGCTAATTTGTTATCTAAGATTTTAGTGAAACCCGTTGGGGATGAATTGGGTGTTATATGAATATAGTTTTGAGTTGGTTGTTAATCTCTATTTGTTAAACTATGTTTTGATTTTGGTTAATTGAAAGGATCCTCAATTAGCCGTTCCTATTTATTATGTATCTGCTTGAGAGAGTGTGCATATTTAGGTAGTTGTTTGAACAACATCACTCCCGGAGTATAGGCGAGAGTTATAATAGAAGGTTTAGAGGTTGGATTAGAGATAACGACACCTTGGGTGCGATCTAAGTGAAATGTAATGTGAATCTAGCTAGTGTAGCTTGAGAGAGTGCGTCTAGTAAATTATCATAATTGCTTGAGATAGATTTATGATAGCTGGAGAGTCCATGATTGATAGAGGAAACTAAGTCAAAACTATAAGAAACATGCAACTAATGGAATCAATAACGGGGGAAACTATTACCTTAGACTTTTATTCTAGTTGTTTACAATTCAAGCATACTTAATTTTCAGCTGTTCATTTATTTTCAGTTTAAGTTGTTAGAAATACCATAAACTGTTAATTACTAAATCTCAATCTTTATAATTGAGGAAATTGTTCAATCTTGTATTCTTAGTGATATTAAATAGATACAGCTAACCCTTAGCTCTTTGTGGGTTCGACTCTGGGTATAAATACTTAGATTATATTTGCAATGATCGCTTATCCTTTTTAGGACTAGTGTCTACCGTGATCACTATATACTATTTCTTAGCTTGTGATTCATGGGTTTCAGGATCTTGAATTTATGTATAGGTTTGAGAGTTTAAAATTGTGTATGCCGAGCGACACTTCTAAAAGCTGTGTATTCCTTTTTTTCTATTTTTAAATTGTTTTACTTCCGCAAGTTTGGTTTTTCTTTTGTAATTTAAGCTTACCTAGTCGTAGGGACTAGGTGCCGTCATGGTGATTCATGGAGGGCGAACTGGGATTGTGATAGTTCTATTTCATTGTAATTCATTCCAAAATTCAATAAGAATACCCTCTCTCTCTCTTTCTCTGCAATATTGCTCTTGTTCTTTTATTGTTTTATAACACATTCTTTCTTTGTATATTTTTTGTATGTAAAATATTAATGGTTTCTGACGCAGGCTAAAAGTGATAATACTACGACATCAAAGTGGAAATAACAACATGTAGCCACTTTTAAGCAATTTATTTAAAATATATCCATATTTTATAATGTATTTTAAGATTAGTCAATTTGCTCAAGATTCAAGATATCACGTCCTGAAGTTTAAACCTCAAAGTTCAAATTTCAGGATGTCGTGTCCTAAAGTTCGTAAATTATATCTAAAAGTTTAAATTTTATGTCTTGAAATTTATATTAGTAGTTCATAGCTGCTCAAATATTCACGACACTATGTCTTGAATTTCAAATTTAGGATACTTAGTCCTAAAATTTGAGTAAATTTTCTAATCTTTAAATATATTATAAATTATGAATATATATTAAATAGAAGGCATAAAAATAGCTACTAATGGAGCTTTTGCATCACTACCCGATTTTTGGGTCACAATTGAATACCCCACTTTGCAAAAGGTTTGCAAGCGTACAATCAACTTCAGACTTATGGGTCTGAAGTTATAAAAAAATGCTTGAAGTGAAAAAATTGCACTACAAATGCACTTAAGGCCAAATAGGTTTGAAGTGTAACTAATAGTTTCATGCACTTAAGGCTAATAAGTCTAAAGTGAAAAATTGCACTTCAGATGCACTTAAGACCAATAAGTTTGAATTGAAAAATTGCACTTCAGATGCACTTAAGGCCAAAAAATCTGAAGTGCAACAAACGTTTTCATTCATTTAAGACCAATAAGTCTGAAGTGAAAATTTGCACTTCAGATGCACTTAAGACCAAAAGGTCTGAAGTGTAACAAATGTTTTGCTACACTTAAAACCAATAAATTTGAAGTAAAGAATTGCACTCCAGATGCATTTAAGGCCAAAAAGTTGAAGTGTAACAAACGTTTTCACTCAAGACCAAAAAGTCTGAAGTGAAGTTGCTCATAAATGAAAATTTGTTCTTCGAATTATAATAATCTAATATCCAATTTAATACTTAAATCTACTTCAAATGAGCTCAAATATAAAACATAGCTTCCAAAAGCTAACTGTTGGACTCTATTTTGGGCTTCCATCTTTTGACCCAACAGTAAATCATTAAGAACATCTTAGGCATTTGCACAAATTGGATCTTTCGGTTACTACATAGATTTTGATCCCGCTAAGAAAATATCTTTCCACATTAGAATTTAGAATTTGCTCCTGGTGATCGCTAGGTTTTTGTCAAGATCTTTGGTAAAAAATATTGGGGTGATCACCATAATATGATTATGGTGATAGTGTGGATTTCTATCCAAATCCTGATGATCACCCGATATTGACCATAGATCTTGACTATGTGACTGATGATCACTGAAAAATTTCAGCAATGTATCTGAAAATTCTTGTGATCCTTATGATTCTTGGTGCTTCAAAAATGTAGTCTTATTTTAAATAAAAAAATTCTTAACGGGGTCAAAATATAAACGGTGGTATTTATTTATTTATTTACAAGTTCAAACATTGGTATAACCTAAAACAACCCATCTAAAAGACTTGATCAACGTCTACATTATAAATATGAGTCATTGAATAAGAGAGTTTTGTCAAGCGTGTGTTTGGTACGAAGGAAAAGGAAAATATTTTCCGATTTTTTTATATTTGTTATGAAATAATATAAAAGACAAGAACAATAACTCAAGAACAAGAGCAAATAGAGAGAAGAGTAGAGAGAGAAGTATTCTTATTAATACTTGGGGTGATTTACAATGGTAGAGGGCACCTCTATTTATAGGGAGGGGGATGATTTATCTACCAAGAATAGAACTCTAGAATCTCTCTAATTATAGACATTCACCTTAAATAGGAGATTTCATAACACTCCCCCTTGAATGTCTATTCAACAATGTGCCTCGTTAAAACCTTAAAACCAAAACCCAATGGGAAAAATTAAAGAAAGGAAAAAGAGTACACATGTTTGAATATGCGCCTATTGGTTGCCTCGTTAAAAACCTCGCAAGGAAAACCCGGTGGGACAAAACCTTGTAAGGGAAAAAGAGTGCAACGCGCATTAACTCCCCCTAATGAGTACATCAATTTATATCCTTGAGCATTTGCATTCCAATCTTGTGCATCATCTTCAAAACGATCTTTGATAGAGATTTGATAAACAAATCAACCATATTGACTTGAATAAATATTCCGCACCTTGAAATCATCATTCTTGATAGATATGAACATCTTCATATAATGTCGTGGAATAACTCTTCAATATCTCCATTGATGCATTCTCAATGCATCATGCTTATAGTTATAGCAAGATACATATGTACACAAATTGTACTTGGGATGTGGTACTTCAGGACCAAGAATTGCATATGCTTCAAGCAACTTAAATCTTTCAAGTTAAGTCATATAAGCCATATAATAGACTTTAGATGCATATAAAGTTTTCCATGTCATGCTAGACAAATAAGATATCGAAAACTGGCTATACATACCTTTGACTTTATACTTTCAAGCATTTGAACTATAGGTTCAAAACTACATGTCTTTCATATGGAATCAATTCTTCTTGAATTGTATCTCTTCCATTTAGTTACTTTCTTTGGGTCAGCAAATGCGTATAGCATGCTTTGCAATATGTTGCAATTGAATTATCCCTTTTATGAACTTCAGGTTCATATCATGATATTTGGGGATATACATATACAAATGATAATTCATCCCATGTAACCTTTTCTCAAGCGTTTATCATGTCTCCCCCTCATGTTAGTAAAGCCAACTTGTTTCCTCAAATTTGGAAAATCATCTTTGTGCATTATCATGTCAATATACACAACACATTAATAATAAGATGAAATTATTTGGTTCCTGACCTTGAACCACTTGTGAGGGGAGAATATACTCTCGTATACAACGTATATCAAACTGATATATAACTTCATTCTCATAAGAAACAGTTTAGCTATTAAGTGGAAGCACTCAATAATTATCTTGCTAAACCAACTTTGATATAAACCAACTTATCAAGATGAACTATCTTGAGTAGAGAATCTGGAAATTATGCTCGAAGTTAGATTACTGAGCAATTTACCTCGCAAGCACCGGCCAGGCTGCGGGTCAATAACAATTGCGCATGTAACCATATCATAGATGCATCATATGTGGTATACATGGCAGGTGAATGGGCCCATATTCACCTTTGATATTTCCAGAATTTATGGGCTTCAACCCGAACTCTTTAGTTGGTCAGTTCATTAATGAGAACAAGTGATACAAGAGAATTCGTAAAGAACTTTCTAGTTCTTTGATATTCACCTATGTGAATTTGCACATCATACTTAAAATGAGATGGCTAACACGAATGCCAACTGAATAAATTATCAATATCGGTAAACTTCAAATTTACACCATGACATGTGCACTTATCAATAAACTTCAGGTTTATTATGACATGGGTTTTTATACCAATAGATATCCACTTTATTGTGGCATTCTTTCGTTTGTGTAGTACAAACTGGAGAACAAAGCGGGTAGCTTTTCATATGCAAATTACCCCGCTACAAGTTGTAGTAATAGGAGATATCAAAGCCTTCCTTTATTTATAGTCTCAATATAATCAATCGCTTTCGCGTGTACTTTGGAAACTGAATAAGTTTCTTTGAGACTTACTACAGCACAATACTCAATTGTGTTTCTCCAACATAGTAGTAATTGGCTCTTCTAGAGCTCTCAATTAATTTTGTACTACCACAGATTCATCAACATCCATGTGGTGAATATCTTTCTTAAAGAGAAAGTTATACCATTATGGTCATGTCAAACTTATATGCAAGATATGTTTCTTGCATTATCGTTGTCCTTTAATAGTCATATTTCCAAAATACTTTGGCGTACAATAGGTACGTGACCAACGATCATTCATGCCATATATCATCTCAAACCTCCTTCTAGGGGTGAGTGTGGTATCATTTAATACCAATTTCATGTTCATATTCTTCCAATAATGAATATGTATTCGTGAATCAAATGTTGTCACATTCACTTCGAGGATATGTGATTTTGTTATCCTTTTCAAATCTATAAATGCGTCAGGCATTTGATTTGCTATTCTTTGCAAATGGATAATCTTTTGTGCCTCTTTCTCACAAATAGAGGTATGTGGATCAAGATGAGATAATGATGCATTTTTCCACAAAATTTCCCGTTTGGTTTCACCAACTTCTCCCCCTAATTTTGGGAAAAGTGTCTCATCAAATTGACAGTCTGCAAATCGTGCAGTGAACAAGTCGCCTGTCAATGTTTCGAGGTAGCGAATGATGGAGGGCGATTCAAACCCAACATATATTCCTAACCTTCTTTGCAGACCCATTTTGGTGCGGGATGGTGGTGCTAAAGGCACATATACTGCGCATCCAAAAATTCTTAAATGGGATATATTGGGTCCATGACCCAAAACCAATTGCAACGGGGAATATTTGTGTCAATTCGTCAGTCAGAGACGAACTAGCATTGCTGTATGCAAAATGGCGTGAACCCAAACCAAAGTGGGCAGCCGACGAACTAGCATTGCTGCATGCAAAATGGCGTGAACCCAAACCGAAATGGGTAGCCTCGTTTTCATGAAGAATTCAAGATTATTCTCATCTATTGTCTCAATATGATATCCATTTTGAATGATATCTTTAAAACTCAACAAGTTCTTCTTAGACTTGGAGGAGAATATTGCATTCTCTAAGATAAACGTCATGCCTTTGGGCAGAGTTACAGTTGCTCTTCCGGAGCCTTCAATCAATTTAATTCCCATGGTTTGATATACAAAAGAAATACACGAACATAAGAATAAACAAGTTCAATTCGTTTATGTCACATAATATTTTCAAAATCTGCTGATGTCAGTTGACTAAAATAAATCAGATAGTCGATTATATGTTTTCCATAATCGATTACGATGCAGTTTGAAAATTTTAGTTTAAGCATTTTCATAAAACAATCGATTGTTAAACACACACAATTGATTGTTGAACATTGACAATCGATTGTTAAACATAGACAATCGATTATTTGCTATTTTTGAAAAACTTCAGATCACACTGTCTTAAGACAATCGATTGTTAAACATAGACAATCGATTGTGGATGATTTTTGAAAAATTCCAGATTACACTGTCTAATGACAATCGATTGTTAGACATTGACAATCGATTGTTGACTGTTTTTGAAAAATTCTAGATCACAATGTTTTAAAGACAATCGATTGTTGATCATTGACAATCGATTGTTTTGCAGTTTTTATGCGAAATATGAGATAACCGACTAGTTTTTCAGGTTAGTCGATTACCTCTACTGGAAAGTAAAAATATTATTGATATTTGAGCATATTGATACATTCTAAAGAACTAATACTAACATTATGTCATGAACTAACTAATACGAGCTAATACTGATGGCTATTAGTTTATTCATTCACTAATACAAACAAGTAAAATAAAATCAAATAGCTCCATCTTCTTTCATCACGGATCCATCACCGATTAGGTGGTCTATCTTCCCCTCGGGTTGCTCAAAGAAGTCTGCCACATCCAAGTGGGTGATGTCAAAGTTGTCGTCAGAGACAAAATTCGTTTCAGGGCGTTTACTCTTTCGAGATGCTTGATAAAGGTCAACCAAAAGTCATGGTATACGGCAAGCCTTTGACCAGTGCCCGTTTTCACCGCAACGATAATATATAGTTTATAAACTATTTGCTTTTGGGTTCTTATCGTATCGTGCTTGTGGCAGAGTGACCAACTTCAGGTTGTCATCTCTTCTTTAAGCCATTCCACAAGATAGGTGGATCCTTGACGGTGAGATATTCAATCTTCAAACCTTCATCAAGGTGATGGCGCAAGAAAATCAAGGCCTTAGCATAGTTTTGGTTGGATGCATTATTTCTGTCTTTAATGGCGTCTCCAAGACCCATAGCATCTAAGTGGATTTCAGCATCCAACACCCATGTCATATAGTTCTTGCCCGAAATTTCAAGGGCAACGAACTTTCTTTTCATAATGTCAGACATAAAACAAATTTACATCAAGAGCGTGTTCATACTTACGGGCTCTATTACAATTATCACATTCACTTCAGGGAATGGATCAAAATCATGTGCTTTACACAATCTCATGTCAAATATTACTTTCATAAAGTGAAAGATTATTTTGAGAATCCTTATTGTTCTCATTACCACAATAATGACGATTATAACTTCGTCTATTGCCATGTCCACATCCATTGATACCTTTACGGTAATTAGTCTTCTTTCAGACTTATCACATACTGCTACCACATTCTCTAAAGGGAATGGAGCAAATTCAATTGGACGGAATTCTTTGCCACGTCCACATTCATTGATACCTTCATGGTAATATTTTAGTCTTCTTTCAGACTTATCACATACTACTACCACATTCTCTAAAGGGAATGGAGCAAATTCAATTGGACGGAATTCTTTGCCACGTCCACATTCATTGATACCTTCATGGTAATATTTTAGTCTTCTTTCAGACTTATCATATACTGCTTCCACATTCTCTAAAGGGAATGGAGCAAATTCAATGGGACGGATTTTTAATTCTTTGCCCACAATCATACATGAATTTAATCATGGCAGGGCATAGAGATTTAACCACTTCATGTGGTTATAATTTCTTACAAACTCCATTAGAGTTATAATCAAACTTTGTTGTCTATGTTTGTATATAAAATTAGATTATAGAATTCCAAGAATTTGAAAGGGAAAAATAAGTTACTTACCTTTAAGGTATACCAATTATATTTTCAATGTTTTCTTCCTTTTCTCTTTGTTTTTCGTTTCTTTTCCTCCCTTTTTTCGTTTCTTTTCCTTCTTTCTTCATTCTTTCTTTGAAGCAAAACCTTGCACAAACAAAAGTTAAGACAATCGAAAATTAAATTAGGAAGAGGGAAATACCTCAGATTTCTCGAGAATGGTTTTTGAGATGGTAGAGTCTCGTGCTGATAACGTGTTATGAAATAATATAAAAGACAAGAACAATAACTCAAGAACAAGAGCAAATAGAGAGAAGTATTCTTATTAATACTTGGGGTGATTTACAATGGTAGAGGGCACCTCTATTTATAGGGAGGGGGATGATTTATCTACCAAGAATAGAACTCTAGAATCTCTCTAATTATAGACATTCACCTTAAATAGGAGATTTCATAACAATATTTGGATTTTTCTTTATCAATTTATTTTTTTCCAACTAGAGGAAATGTTTTCCTTATAAAGAGAAGGGAAAATATTTTCGAAACCTCCTTCTCAATTTTCCTCACCCTCACTAATCCACCCCATCCCCTCCCCAAATAAAGAGTTTTTTTTTTAAAATTTCAGTTTTTCTGTTAACACCCACTACCCCTCCATCCTCCCTTCCCCCCCCCCCCCCCCGGCGCAAAAAAGAAATTACCATTAATTTTTTTTTTGTAATTTTAAAATTTCTATTTTTTATTTTTCTACACTACCCACCCCAACCCTCCCCCCTACCACCCCACCTCCCCCTCCCTCGGAAAAAAAATTTACTTTTTTTTGTAATTTAAATTTTTATTTTTTTTCGGTTTAGTGCCCCCTGCCCCAGCCCGGCACCAACCCTCCCCTCCCCCCCCCCCATATTTTTAAATATTATTTCCAGTTTTAGTTTTATTATTTATCGGTTTGAAGAATCAAAATTTTATAAGTTTCAAAATTATGAGTTCAGAGATTTATGTGTTTGGAAGTTAAAGGGTTTAGAAATTATAAAGTTTACGGGTTCAAAATTTTGCGGTTTTGAATGTTTACCGGCTCGAAAGTTTATGAAATTTGTGGGTGCGGAAGGTTGTTGGCTTGAAAGTTTATGACTTCATATTTATTATATCTAAATTATTTATAAATACTCTTGAGAAATTATTTTCCTTAATTTGCGTACCAAACACCGAAAAATGAATAAAATTACTACTTACTTTCCAAGAAACTATTTTCTTGAAAAATATTTTCCACAGAAAATATTTTCTGTTATACCAAACACACACAAAATGTAGAAGAAAAAATAACAAATCGAATAAAGCAGTTTTTTTGTTTTTTGCGTCAGGATATATTTATTCTTTAGTGAACAAATCATTTCCTTTAACAATTGAATTATATAGTTGAAGATTTAAAAAGAGAAATATAAAAACACAGAATAACGGTTTTGAGTTGGACAAATTGAGTACGACCTACTTTTCAACTCATTTTGAACCAAGGAAATTAGTAAATAATGCTGATGACCCGTTTATAGACTTAACTCATAATAATATGGAATTTATATATATATATATATATATATATATATCATATAGCAAACTTTATTATCTTCCATGTTTATGGTTTGTGTTTATTACATTTAAGCATACCAAATTTAATTTATGTACCATAATTCAAATTAAGGGTATAATTATTGCTTCATTTATTCTAGGCATGATTTTAGGAGCATATATTCGTTTTTCCTTTTTTTCCTCTTCTCTTTTCTAGTATTCTGTTTGGTTGCCTATCTTTCACCAAAGCCATAGCTTCTTTTTTTTTCTATGAATTTTTGCACTGAGAAATTTTCATTAATTTAAAATGGTTTCAGTAGTAATTATAATGTCGTTCAATGAATCATCCCTCCGAGTACTTTCAGTTGTAGATATCATGTCGCTAATACATCTATAAAATGAAAAGAGCAATTGTTTCAGTATCTTGCATGTTCATAATCATTTTGGAGAAGGATGCAAAACGTTGAGATTTTAAATCATTGCATCCTAAAACAACGGTAGCACGAACAAAAACTTGATTTCTGTAAGCATGGATAGATGATTGTTCACAGTTGAAGCTTGTCCGAAATCGAGTGAATCCCAACAGTAAGTAGGAAAGGATTATCATATTACAATTGGATCATCCGATTGCCGATACTATTTTCACATACACTAAATAAACCAAAATACAGTACCAGCAATCTCACCAATTGTTATTATAGAAATCAAATTGAAGGCGTTGTAGAAACTCATACACTTCAAACTCATACAATACTTCTTCAATTATTGTATTTAAAGAAGATTTTTTCAAAATTGAAATTTTGAATATTAAGAATTGATTAAATTTGGTATGCTTAAATTTTTTGACACAAGATTGTAGTTTAATTGTAGTATAAATGTAACAATACAATTTAACTACAATTTACAATTTATCTATAAATTATCTACATTTTATCTACAATTCTACAATTTAACTACATTTTAACTACAAATTCTGGAAAAATATGTCTTCTTCTTCTTCGACGAGTTTCAATCTGAAATTCAGTCAAAACCAAGTCTAATCTTCACCAAAATCCCTCAAAATTGAGATATAAACTCCTAATTATATTTTGAATTATTTACAACAACACTCATTCCAAGGGATTTTTAATTGTAGCATAATTGGCATTTTCGACATAATTGCAGAAGACTTGTAGAAGTTTTAGTCTTCCCAATCTACAATTTATCTACAACTTATCTACAATTTATCTCTATTTTATCTACAATTTATCTACAATTCAACAATTTAACTACTTTTTAACTACAAAAATATGTCTTCTTCTTCTTCGACGAGTTTCAATCTGAAAATCAGTCAAAACCAAGTCTAATCTGCACCAAAACCCCTCAAAATTGAGATATAAACTCGTAATCATATTTCGAATTATTTACAACAACACCCAATCCAAAAAGATAATAATTTTTGAAAATCCAAATTTAAATTCAAACCTTTCAAGCTTTTTAATGGCTATCAATGTGGAAAATATATGAAGAAGGAGAGAATTACGCTGCAATAGATTTTCTTCCGTTTTAAATTTTGAAATTAATGGTGATTCTACAAATTTGGAGCATTTTTAGGGTAGAATCTATCTATTTTTGGTTTGGTACATATTTTGTAGCAAAACTATGGACTAGGTGGGTAAATACAATATTATGAACATATTTGGTAATAAGGTTTGCTATATGGTATATATATGTAAAAATCCCTAATAATATATTTAAGTTTAGGTTAACATATCTACTTGCCACTTGACACGATCAATATGGCAACTCACCGGCCCAACTCACGTTGTTAGCGATTGACAAATTGGGCTGGACTAGTCCATCATTTTGATGGGCTTTATAATAGTCAATTCACCCCAACCCTACTCATTATTTTTTTAAATAATTTTATGTTTTTTCTTTAAGTTATAACCTTTAAAAATATAAATATTTAAATGTTAAAAATATTTTATTGGAATTTTTTTGCAAAACTTAATAAGTTTTTGTACTATTCCAATATATTATAATAAACACTAAAAAGGTAAAAGACAAGACTGTATTTCATTCAGTAAAAGTCAAAACTCAAAACAAACTATTCAACCGAACGTCCATGACGCTTATGGGATATACAATACATCATTTTCATCAAATACATTTGAATGCGCTTGTGACAAGTAGAGGCACTTG
The DNA here is from genome assembly GCA_034376525.1 of Nicotiana benthamiana. Lineage (NCBI taxonomy): Eukaryota > Viridiplantae > Streptophyta > Magnoliopsida > Solanales > Solanaceae > Nicotiana > Nicotiana benthamiana. Next base: position 27,791,414 of record CM067341.1, read on the forward strand.
GGACACCTCAACATTGTCCATCACCCTCCCCCCGAACATCCTGGACCTCCTCAACTCTATGTTCATTCCCAATTCCACCAATAAGGAGGACAACCTAATGTGGAACCTGACTGCCAATGGACAGTTCTCAAACAGCTTTGCTTACTCTTTCGTAAGCACGAACACCACAAACCACCCTCTTGGGGAGGAAGCACCCTTCAAATGGATATGAAAGCTTCAAACCCCCAATAAAATCAAGTATTTTCTTTGGCTCCTAACCCGTAGAAGGCTCCCAACTAGGGGCTTCCTCAACGCTATAGGAATCAACTACCCCCTAAAATGCCACTACTTTGGCAATAATCAGGAGGATATTGACCACATTTTCTTTCAATGCCCTAATGCTACCCATTTCTGGAATGATATCATATCAAAATCATCAGGTCCCACAATGCTCCAACCAATCCTAAGTAGCAATCTGTGGCAATCATCTTGGCAAACTTTCAAATCTGAAGTACAACAATTGCCTCAACTGGGATAACCTCATCCATTTTTGCCTTTAGAACATTTGATTGACAAGAAACAACAATGTTTTTAATAATAAAAAAGAATACATGAATGCAAACGATACTATTTCAAAGGCAACAAAGTACCATGTGCTTACTAATAACAACCCAACAATGGTAACACACCAGATCGTGCTAAAATGGATACCCCATCCCAGAGGTTCCTTTAAACTAAACACATACGGAGCAACAATAGGAAACCCATAATTAGGTGAAGTAGGGGGGATTTTCAGAAATCACACTAGAGACCGGATATTGGGCTACATGAACAACATACCTCGAACAACAAACACAAGGACAGAATTCTAGGCCCTCATCTAAGATCTACAACTAACAGAACTAAACAACCTAGTTACATTAGAAATAGACACTGATTCAGCAGAAAAAATAAACATATTAATAAATGGAAATCTGAGTTTTGACCTTTTAATTTGTGAATACAAATCAATATTCAAATGATGGGCAAAGTGGTGGTGAGGCACATCTACAGGGAGCAGAACAGAGTAGCTGATGTGCTGACAAATGAAGCAGCTAAAAAAGTTTTTGAACAAGTCATTGTCCCTAGCAGTTCCTTTTATATTTGCCAGAGATGTATTTTGGGCAAACATCCTAGGAACTGAATTAACTAGATCTTTTGTGGGTTATAATCTAAGTACTATTATGCAAAACATTGCAACAATAGGTTCCCTAAATTACCCCAGTAACGCCCCTTTTGTAACCCCTGTTTAATTAACTAATATCATATCCATTTGACAAAAAAAAGGTTGTCTTAACATCTTCACTTTCATCTAAATCTAAAATTCATAATATTAATTTGTCAAATATTAAGAATAATTAAATTTTAAAATCTAAAAATGTTCAAATTCACATAAAAGAATATTACCAGTTTGAGTTTGGGAAAAGCTGTGCAGCCAATTTCGAGTAGTAACAAGTGTTTTGACATTTTCATGATGGATGCAACTTCTGTACTTTGTCAAAACACGCCCACCAATGCTAAATGTTATTTCTAATAGGAATACTAAGTACATCACGCACTATCACAGAAAGATCGGGATATTTCTATAATGGTCCTTCTAATACATGACAACATCCATCTCTTGGAACTTTTCAAGATCAAGCTTTGGTTCCTCTAAGTAAAGATCCAATTCTAACCTTCTACCGCCAGAGGGAGTATACGTTTTATGTTTCATATATTTTAAATAAAAAATTTTATTAGGCCCACGAGCCAGCCCAGTCCAGCCTCAGTCAAACCTCATCAGCCGTGGCTTATTTGGATTGGGCTTAAAAATCTTGTTTTTAAATGGGCTCCAAAAAACTCTAGCCCACCCCACTAAATCACGGCTGGGGCCAGCCCATAATGATGGCTCTACTAGTAGACCATGGCTTTGATTTTTATCAACCACATGTCCGCCAAATATATGTAATATCGAATCAAATAATGGCTGAAAAAGCAATGACTTGACTGAAACAGATTCAAGATCAAGTGACCTTAACGATGGATAATACATTGAAGCAAACACCAAAACCCAAATGGCATCCGACAGTACACGTCTATTGTGCTGGTAAAACTCCATTTCAAGATTGATGGATAATAAGTGCACACTCGAGTTACAAACACTTGGCTTACTGTAAAGATAAATTATTCACTCTGTTCATCACGACTTAGAATGTAAAAAGATGCAGTAAAAAAGAAATTGAACAACAAATGCGAGTTAAGACTCCATCAAGATAAATGAATAATCTACGAAAATTATGACGAAGATGCATAATAAAATGGCGAACTAATGATTGGGCCATATGTAAACCATTTTTCTCTCATCGTCTTCCAGATGCCACTGATTCAGTAGAGAAGAGGTACTTCACTCGTGAAAGAACAGAGTCATGAGCAGGATCATATGGATGGTCCTTTGAAGGAATCTCCAGAATGGCTGGAATTGGTTTATTGTAGCTATCAACCAAGAATCTGATCATGTTTGCGACCTGAATATGCAAAGCCAATTAGCCGAAACTTTGATTCAGAATACGAAAAAGAGTGCAGCTAGTTGCCCTGAAGGCACGCTGAGGCGCAACATACAAATTGTTAATATTTAGAGAAAACAACAAAATTAAATTTCAAAACTGTTGAATTGAACCATGACGTCTCAGGTTCAAATCCCACCAAAGGTAAAAATACTAGGTAATTTCTTCTCACCTATCCAAGCCTTGATGGAAAGAGTTACCCAATACCTATGCTAGTGAGAGGTAGCAAGTACCCCTTGAAACTAGTCGATATCCACGTACGTTGGCCCGGACAGCACGGTCATAAAAACAATATTGAATTGATTACAGTCACCAGAATGCACGATAGTGGTTATATGTAGTACATTTTGAAATACGTTACTGGAGTCAATAACAATAAACAAATACTGAAATGTTTTGACTGCAAAACCCAAATCCTTAGCTACTTCTGCAATGGAAGTGTTTGTACTTTCTTTCAAGTTGTTTGGTGCAACTAACAGGTAATTTATGTTCTCATTATTGTCGACAATCTCATATTAGAGAAATGGTCTTCCTCTTTCCTCCAGCCTTCCACCTCACATGCCAGCCAATGGTATTGGTAATTCCAGTCATGGTAGTTGGCATAAATGGTAATGACTCCTCAAATTTTGCATTTAGAAGCCATTCGAGGTTTGACTTTGCAAATGCAAGTTTACTAGGCAAGGGGTTTTTTTTGTGTGTGTGCTGGTTTTGTGGGGGGGTGGGGTAGGGTGGGGGGATGGGGGGACCTGTCACATAAAGAGTAAAGATGAAGCTTAACTTCCTACATCACACACTGATTACAATTTATAGTCTACTTATAAGGTTTCCCGCACCCCCCATGGGATTATACTGGATATTGTTGCTGTTATCAAGTTTCTCTCATCAAGCTACGTTTTTGTCTAGGAGAGTTGAAGTTTTACTCTGTGATGAGGTACTTCACAAGTTCAAAGCTAGCCTATCATGATCCTCCAGTATGCACTAACATGATAATTAATGCTCAACATTCTCCATGAGAAAGTTATAGCCAGCAGCTGAAATGATGCGTACACTGATAAAACAAGGGGCAAAATAGAATAAAAACTTACATATTGGCTGATTAACACTATTGCAACGTCCTCCCTTGTGGTGAATTCTTTAAAAGCATCTTCAATCTGCTTCACCGTTGTTTCTATGCCATAAGAAAGGGAAATTTACATTACACTCTTCCTAAAAAATAAATAAATGTGAGACAAAATGTAAAAGCTCCATCACTGACAAGGAGTTAACAATCCTAATCAAGCAGTCTTTATTGTCTTTATTTCATAGTTTCTTCAGTTATTAAATCAAAATCTTAGGAAATCAAAGAACCACAAGTTAAAAACCTACTTGAATCCACAATAAGGTAGTTAGTTTTCCTCCTCAAATCGACATTGCCAACTCCGGCCAATAAGAATCCAGTGATTGTATCCTACATTAACAAGCAATTTCCATGAGAATGAATGTCTCTTCATCTCAATATATTTAAATGTACAATACGCATTTAATCATCAAAATATTTCACCATGACAAACATACAGTAATTTCTGTTGCAGTGTATTTAATACGCAAATTAAGAATATCACAAATAGAACCCCATACCACATAGCTTTGCCTTTACAAGTTAGCAAGCTACACTATTGAGAATATGAATTTTAAATTCCAACTCCTCCACAATGACCAAAAATAAAAGGAATAGACTTGTGGAGAAGGGGTCTAACTGTATACTTGATAACTCTACTTTTGTAGTACATAAGAATCAGAAACAATGTGTAAGAGAACATATTCAAGTTATTCACTATCGTGCTAAGGCATAAGTCGATCAAAGCATCGAAAATTCCAAATCAGCAAATTAAATGTTTGGTATTCATCAACAGCTCAGATATTAAGTCGCAACATCTTTGAAAAGAACAAAAGGGAGAAGCACCAACAATCTACACAAACAAAGCATCCTATAATAAACCAAGAAAAAGAACTGATAAAGCACATTAACCATACAAGATATAGAGATCAAAGCACTTCAATTTTTATTCTTTTTTTTTTTTTGGCCTTTTGCTTCTTCGGTATCCAAAGCCCCATTGTTCGACTTATTCAGATTTGCACCAGAAATCCCATTGACATTGAGCAGGAGGAGATGTACAATATAAGGTATGGATTCAGCTGAACTAGTAGCTTTGGTTCAGACAGCACAATGTGTTAAGAAATCTACTAAATATGCACAATTATTAAATATTCAAACCCATCAACTCAAATGGTGAATGGGTTTAGCATAAACTCAAACCCACAAAATTCAAATCGTGGATCCGCCTCTGGTAAAGAGGAGGAATCCCCGCCATTCCACCACACTTCTCGGGGTCAAAGCACACCAATCTAAAAATAAATGTAAAATCATATTGCATTTTAATTAAGATTCATTTGTAAATCACCTCATCAGCAATCATGGCAATGAGGGCTGAGTTACTTGTTTTGATTGGAGCTCGGTTTGCCATCTTAACTGAAGTGATGTAACCAACTACAACAGAATTTTAAATAAAAAAAATTGTAAGTCAATTAAATTGATTAAAGCAAAAAATGAATTTGAGATTCTGAAAAAATATCAGATGCAAATTGAGGGAAAAGAAAGAAAGTGAGAAATAATCCGAAACCAATTTAAGATGATGAAAGAATACACAGTCAAAATGTTGATAATATAGTTGAGACGAATCCTGTTGACAGAGGCTTCAAGCTTACCTTAGCTTTTCTAGGTGATAATTTTTGTTAACTCAGAGATGGAATAGCTGGGGGGGAGGAGTGATAAATTAGAGATCCCAGACTATTCACTCGTTGAAACTGGAGAAAATACAACAGGAAAAGAGCAAGTAAAGTGCCAAAAATGCCCTTTAATACCTACTGTATACAAAGCCAGTTGACTCGTTATTTTTCCAAGTCATTTAAATTCAGAATTAATTAAGTGTAATTTACTGAAGTTATTCAGTATTGAAAGGCTTAATAAGCACATACACTCGTATTTCCACGGACAAAAACAAATGTTTTCCTCTTAAGCCTTAGGGAAATCATTTTTCCTTAATTTCCAAGTATTTGCTATTTGGTGCTACCAAACAAGGAAAAATATGAAAAACATATTTTAGAAAATCCAAACACACCCTTTGTTCAGACTTGGAAATGTACTCAGGTAGTATAAATTACTTTACCAATCTTATCGGTCTGGAAAAAAAATGCATTCTATCTTTAGCGAAAGAAATGTAAAAAAAATGACAGTCTGGTGCACAGCAATCTCGCTTTTATGCAAAAAAATGACAGTCTGGTGCACCGCATCTCGCGTTCATGCAAGGTCGGAGAAGAGCCTCATATTGGGATATATGATATAGACAATCTACCCTAAGCAAGCATTAATGGCCGCCTCCACTACTCGAACGCGTAAGGTATAAGTCACAATGGAACAAAGAAAGGACAGTTGCCGCATCCACTTTCATTCACTATTAACACTCTTCCATTGTAGTAAAGGTCCAGTTTGTATACAAAGAATCAAGACTAGCATCTTTTTAACTATATATCTTTCTACCAGCATGCAAAATTTACATGAACTCACCATAACTCCCGAAAATTAGAAAGGAGAATGGATTAAGAGATTACAAATAAAATGACAACAAAAATATATGGAAAATGTACTTACTAGACAACTAAACATCTATGATATATATATATATATATATATATATATATATATATATATATATATATATATAATACTTTCGCCGTTAGGATGAGAGTGCAAGCTCGGCCCATGCCAAAGATGATGCCTTGAGCTCAGCAGTTATGGATGTGTCAATGTTGCTCTCCAACATAGCACACAAGTCTCTCATGGAAGTCCTGCTACTGGAATTTGGGTGGATACAAAGGTTGACCACCTCACAAATCACTTTGAGATCTTCATATTTGAAATGTTTCAATTCAGGATCCACAACATAAGGCAATACCTCTGGCACTTCAAGGAACTCTTTCGCCTGCCACATCAAAGTCAACATCAGATTCCGTAAAACCTTTGCACAAGTGTCCGTGTTCTACAAAGTCTATCATATACAAAAACTTCTCACATGGAAAGAAATGCTTACCCAATCTACTAAGCACCCTTTATCTTTGCAATATGGAGGTCTCCCGCTAATTACTTCAAGCAGTAGTACTCCAAAGGCATAAATATTACCCTGCACGTCAAGATGGCGACCCTCTAGAGAATTCGGAAGGACACATATTGCTCCTTCACTACTGATAGCACCAGAATTCTTTTCTGATCTGGCAATTATTGTTTTCCAACTTTCAAAATCAACAAGCTGCACCAAGATAAAATAAAATTTGAGAATATAATTATCTTTTGTAGAGATACTAGGAGTATTAGTCATAGTTCAATTGTTAAATTTTTTTTCACCATGCACTTATACTATGTAGCTGATAGAAACTTAACGTCACATAAAATGAAGCACCATAACTTTGAATTCCTGAGTCCACCACCATTGCTTATAGGTTAGCGCAATTAACAGGTCAACTAGAAATTTTACTCGTAAATTGGTTTTGACACGGTGATAAAGATATCTTTTGCTTACTCTGGGAAAAAAATCTTCGGTGAGATAGACAGCATTTGAATTCAATTCTGATATAGTAAATGGCGGGACAAGTTCTGTATGGAGATATTTTAGTCCCTTAGCCATGCCAATAACTATTTTCATCCGCCGCGTCCAAGAAAGTTGACATGCTTCTCCATCTGAGATAAGTTCAAAGAGTTTGAATTTCAGCCTCTAAAACATAAAATATGCGCCCTTGTAAAATAATTTATTCCACTCACAATGAAGGTGTTCATATAATGTCCCGTTAGATGCATACTCAAACACCAACATCCTTGTGAAGGGACTGCTCTCACTGCAGTAACCTAGAAGTTTTGCAGTATTCTCATGATTTATTCTCGCTAATTCTGCTACCTGAGTTTGTAAAACCATATAAGTTAAAGCATTGCATCAAAGATGAAAATTTTAGGTACTTTTATTGCACATGACAGATCAGCATTAGCCAGACATTATGAGGAAATAATAAGTTTCACCTCTTTCTGAAAATAAAGTTCGAGATAGACGGTCCAGTGCTCTTCTTTAACACAAAGGGAAATGACAGCAATTTCAGGTCCGCCTTTCATGGTTCCTTTGTAGACCAAGCTGTCTGGTGAGGATCCAATAATATTGCTGAAATCTTCACAAGCTACCTCAAGTTCTTGTCTGCTATATCTTAGAACGTCTTTTAGCATCTCAGTATCTGACAAAGAAATATGTGTTTGTTACAATATAAACGTGAAGTATTCTTAATGCTTCTGAAACAGTAGTCCTATATGAAAAAAATCAAGTAACGATTAAAGGCAATTTACTATAAATGCCCAAACTGAAATTGCATGATACTCACCTACATAAACTGTCATATGGTCTTTCTCACTAGCTGATTTCTTCCAAGGAATGATGATAAATGAAGATTTGTTCTTATACTTGTTAATGGCAGTGAGAATAGCCACAAGGAAGAGAGAACCTGCAATAACTCCGGTTACCACTTCTAAAGCTAAAAGCCATGTGGGTTTTGGAGTAGCCTTATGTCTGGCTCCTCCTTCAGCAGACCGATGCTTATTATGGCTCTGTGTTGGATGGCTTTTGGCAGGCGGCGTGCCTCCTGTAATGCGAAAGTTACATCAATTCAATCCTATTAAACTTGATCTGTTTGACTGCGACTGTTAAGGAAATGGGCTAAAGCCTCTTTAGGATATGCTATCAAAAGTAAGCATGACCAGCTTGGACTTTCACCCCTTGATGTGATGCATTAAAGATTCAAGGGCTTATTTTATGATTCTGTTCAAGTGTAAGAGTTTTCATCTGCGACTGATAGAAGTTGTCTAGCAGATTACATACCACATAAAGCAGTAGAACGCTGTCTGGCATCTTTTTCTTGAAGGCAATTTCCTTTAAAGCTAGATCTATAGCAAGAGCAAAATAACAGGTGTTCAGAAATCGAAAATAGAGTTTAAAAAGATGCATGTGGATTACAATGAAGAACTATACTTTGGAAGGTAATGCAGACACTTCGGTATGCTGCCAAAGAAGAAGTTGAAGGAGAAATCAGCAACTTTCAGCTGAGATAAACGACAAAGACCAGTAAGTTTGGCACCGGAGGCATACCTAAACAGAAACAAAAGAAGATTACTAAGAAACCAACTTTGAGATAAAAATGAAAGGGATCTATATAGAACAATGAGAAGCTCAAGCAATCATAAAAGGGTTTACTGATTTTTCTAGAAGGAGGTACAGATTATTTACATCATCATCCATGACTTATGAATGTACATGTTCAACACTATAAGATTCCAGTACAAATCATTGTTGTTGTCGATTTTAAGGGTTTAGCACAAAGAAATACTTCATAGAACTATGACCAGTTAACTCGTATTCTCCTCACGCAAAACTGACCATAGACTAGAAAAAAGTTCAAATACTAGCCATAATTTTTCAATTTTCAGAACTTTGAAAACATTCAGACATAAGGCACCAAAAAACATTGCAGCAAATCATATGCTCATTGAGATAGTATGGGTTAATTTACTTCAATAAAAGATTAAAAGGAAATATAAATATCAAGCTTTAAATATCTAAAAAAATTTCAAATGTTAATGCTCTCAAGTCCTGGGAACATTAGAGTTTAGATCAAAATTTTATATTGAGGTATAATTAGAGGCTTCAAGAGAAGATTTCAAGCTTCACATAGTCCCCCCCACCTCCCCCCCCCTCCCCCCCCCCCAAAAAAAAAAAACCCCTCCAAAATAAAAACAGACAGAGAGAAGCTTCATACATACAAAACTGAATATCTAATGAACAATGTCCTCAAAGCCTTGCAATATTCAATCCGTGACAACAGAGACTAATAATGTAATATCCACATACGAGAAAAATACGAAGATAAAAAAAACGCATAGAAAGGAAAAAATAAAAAGGCTTTCCACATGCAACTTACATCCCTTGTACATTGGATGTAAAGTTTGAGCCATTACTAGCAGGCACTGTTCCTTTAAGCTTGTTTCTGTCCAGCCGAAGTTCTTGAAGGTATTTCAGATTACCAAGCTCATAGGGCAATTTACCTGTTAATCCGTTGGATTGAAGGTTTCTGCAGAGGCATAAGCAAATTTGAGGAGATAAATGAGCTTAACCGAAGTCAAAAAGGAACTCCACATTTGACAACAAATACTCAACCTGCACCAACATTTTCATAATATTTGACAAGTTGCCAAGCTCGAGAGGAATTGGTCCTGCAAGCTGGTTAGAACCCAAATCCAAGACCTTTAAGGTTTTCAATAAGCCTATCTCTCTTGGTATTGTACCAATCAGTACATTTCCATGCAAAATCCTGCATATCACCAAAACATAGCATTGAGGCTTTTCCAAATATTTTCAACCACCGGATTTAAATATTACTACTAAAAGTTTTCCATGTAAAAGAGAGCTTACAGTTCTTGCAAAGAAGAGATTAGATGCAAGTTTGGCGAAAGAAAACCCTTCAAAGAAGCACCAGAAATGTTACTGCAAATTTACAGCGACAATATAAGGCGTAAATGCATATTAAAGGCTCAATTGTGCTACTGTTAGGTATCAAAAAAATAATCATGTAAATTACACAAAAATCAATAACCCAATAAACACATAGAAATGCTCACATTTTTAAGACATGATCTCGGGCCATAGAGCAAACAATACCAGACCAGTCACAAGGATCTGAATCTAAGGCATTCCAATTTGAGAATACCAAAAATGGGTCTTCATATATAGCTTCCCTGAAGTTATTTAGAGCATAAACTGTGCATAAAACAATATCATCAATGCAGTATCTCAACACAATTAAAAAAAAGATTTTTATTGAACAACAACATATAACTAACTCCCTACATTGTCCTTAATTATATAATTTAACTTCACAAACCAATCAAATCAAGATCTAAGCATAAAATATCATCAAGTTGAAGTTGATGGTACATACCTTCATTTACTGGAAAAGAAGCATCACATGTCATCGAAAACATTAGCCCAACAGTAACTAAAACTACAAATAAAACCCAATTTCTCATATTTTTTTCTTGTGGCAGTCCCCAGAAATACAATAAAGATCAATGCTTTACACAAATCCAGAACTAAAAGAAGCCATCATAATAACAGTTCCCGACTATTTCTAGACACAAACAAGAAAAGATACCCTGAAAGCAAAAGCAAACAGAAAATTGGAGAAATGGGTTTATCAAGAAAGAGGAAAACAGAAAGTATACGAGCAGGCCAAGAAGGTGATTTTAATAACAGATGACAACGAAGAGACACAAAAGACAAGTTTTTTAGCTTAAGGATGAATTCAAGATTGTAATATGTAACAACCCAAGAAAGGAAAGTAGTGGAAATCAGAGAATGAAGTTGAAAGAACACTACTCTCTAGTGTAGGACAACTAGCTAAGTAGAAGAAGACTTGGGCTCAAAGAGAGGTTTGGTGTCAGAAACAGAGACAGTTCATAAGCACAAGAAAAAAAACTATGAAAGTAAAAAGAAATCAAACTGAAATGCAGATGCAGAGAGAAAGAGAGAGCGGCGGGGAAAAGGAAGTGGGAGGAATGTGGGTAATGATTGATGAAAGAACTTGAACTTGAAATTGTCTATAAAAGTTTTTTTACTTTGTTTTGTAACTAGAAAATTATTATACTTTGCCCATCATAACTCAAAAGCGACTCATCACTTTTACCGTATAATTAACATTATTTTTTATATTTTCAGCCCAACCATTTAAAAAATCAAAATATCCGTTTACACCAGGTCTCGACCGTACCATGTCCCGACCCATTTTCTCTTATTTCTATTATAAAAATAAATAAATATTACTTTTCTATAGTATACTATTATTAGAGATAATATTGAAGATCATGATAGAATCCTAGATATATATAAATTAGTTAGCTCTCCTACAAGTTAGGGATTTGTGTAAATCTTATTGTATTATAACTTGTATTTGTATCCTATATATATTCAATGAATGAGAGTCCACAAGTGTGTGGTGAAATTATTAAACTCTACATGGTATCAGCCTAAAACGATCCTCCCTAACCCTAATCGCCTTCTTCTTTCTTCTCTCCCATGGCTGCCGCTGTAAAAGCAACCGAAGGTACCCTCCCCTTGAACACCATTCTTCATATGTTGACAATTAAATTGTCGTCTTCTAATTACCTTCTCTGGCGCCATCAATTACTTCCTCTCCTTGCCTACCAGACGTTAACAGGCTACATTGATGGCACTCTTGTTCCGCCATCTGAAACGCTCACTGTTGGAGAAGTAACCTCTCCAAATCCAGCATATTCTCTATGGATGGAAGGTGAACAACGAGCACGAATTATTATTCGGTCTTCTCTATCAGAAGAAGCCATGGCTGTCATTCTTGGTCTCGATAATTCACATCAAATCTGGAAAGCTTTGGAGGAGTTTTACAGTCACGATTCCACTGAGAGAATGCACACTCTTCGCGACTCCTTGAGGCTACTCCAAAAAGGTACTTCTTCCGTCTTAGAATTTGGTCAGAAGTTTAAAAATATATGTGATCATCTTGCAGCCATAGGTCATCCTGTTGATGACCTTGATAAAAGTCACTGGTTTTTATGTGGCCTTGGTGGTTCCTTTGAAAACTTCTCAACCACTCAAAGAGCTATTCGTCCGAAACCTACTTTTCAGCAGCTTCTTTCTCAAGCAGAAGGCCATGAGATGTTTCTCAAATCTGTTACAAATTCAGCCCCTTCCACCGCAGCATTTGTTGCTCAACAGTCTGGTGGTCGTGGTCAGTCTAATCGTTCACGAAGTCGTGGTCGATCTGGTGGACGGTTCTCCTATGGGCGTGGCCGTGGTCTTCGTGCACCACACTGTCAATTATGCCGTATCGATGGCCACTATGCAAATCAATGCCCCGATTTGTCTTCTTTTGCTCATCGAGGACCGGCCATTGATGCGAACTTAGCCCACGCTTTCCAAGCTCAATGTCATGTTACTAATGGCTCACCCGACTGGTATGTTGATTCTGGTGCATCCGCCCACATCTCCTCTTCATCTTCTAACCTGGATTCCGCTGCTCCTTATTCAGGTACTGAAAAGGTCACCATTGGTAATGGTGCGACCCTACCTATTACTCATATCGGGTCTTCTTCAATTAACAAGGACATTCAACTTCTTGATGTTCTTGTCGTTCCATATATTACTAAAAATTTGTTATCTATTAGCAAACTTACCTCTGACAATCCTGTTGATGTTTTGCTCTCTGATAAGGTCTTCACTATCCACAATCGTCAAACAAAGGAAGTTCTAGCAACAGGGAGGCGCCATGATGACCTTTATGTTTTGGAACGTGGAAATAAAGCTTTCCTTGCTGCGTTTCATTCTCATCGAACACATGGTTCTTATGAATTGTGGCACTCACGTTTGGGACATGTTCCTTTTTCTATTATTTCAGCTCTAAATAAACTAGGTCGGTTGTCTGTTACTTCATTGTTACCGAAACCTAGCATTTGTTCGTCATGTCGGCTTTCTAAAAGCAAACGTTTACCCTTTACTATTAATGAAAAACGTTCTTTGCATGTCTTGGACTTGATACATTGTGATTTGTGGGGCCCCGCGCCTGTTGCTTCTACACATGGATTTCGTTATTATGCAATCTTCATAGATGATTTTTCTAGATTTACGTGGTTTTATCCACTTAAAACGAAATCTGATTTTGTTGGTGTGTTTATAGCATTTCTTCGACTTGTTCAAACTCAATTTTCTTGTAAGATGTGTTGGAAACACGTTTCAAATGCAATATACTAAACGTGTGTTCTTTTGTAGGTTTTGATGAATGTCAAACAAAGCAATAAGCGATATATAGCAGTGCTCAAGGACAAGCACAAAATGGATGCATTACAAGAAGCTCAAGACAAAGTTTAGAAATGTTATAATTGAGTCAATATTAATTGTGATCTTGATTCCTCAATCTTGGCTCATAACATGGCTTCTCTACTAAAATTATTTTTCCAAAATCATGCATATCTAACTTAAGTGTCAAATGATTTTAAACTATGCATATTTATATTTGTTAAAATGTTTTTCAAACATGCCTCAAAAATCTGGGCTAAGATAATCGATTATGTACTTATGATAATCGAGTATCTCTAAGCCAAGACTGCATGACAATCGATTGTGAATTAATGATAATCGATTGTGAGTAAGTCAGTTAACATCAGGTTTTTGCAAACTGCATAACAATCGATTGTGTACTTTTGATAATCGATTGTTAACTGAGGCAAAGTTTTCAAAACTCAGAAAAATCGATTATGAACTAATGGTAATCGATTAGAATGAGAAAAATGTCTCCCAGTGTTTTTAAATAAATTAATAATCGATTGTGGCTTTTGATAATCGATTATATATGAGACAGAAAGTTTTGAAATTAATTAATAATCGATTATGGCTTTTGATAATCGATTATATATGAGACAGTAAGTTTTGAAATTAATTTATAATCGATTGTTCTATTTGATAATCGATTGTTGGAACTAACCGTTGTCATACATTTTCAAATTACCTTCAGGTAATCGATTGTTGATATTTAACAATCGATGTTTTGCGTAAAATCTGGAAAAGATTTTCTGAACGTTGTTAAAATAATCGATTGTTGATTTCCTGATAATCGATGTTTTATGCCAAAAATTGGAAAGGATTTTTTATAAATAATCGATTATTGATTTGAAGTAATCGATTGTTGACGTAAAATCTGGGATTGAATTTTTGATCTGATGGGCAAACAATCGATTGTTTAGTCTTGACAATCGATTGTCACTGAGTAATTTCAGCAATCCTTAATTGGCAATTAGACAACGGTAAGACTGAGTTTTTCACCTATAAATACAGGCTTAACTCAGTGTTTTCACAACAACAACATATACAATTTAAGTATTTTCATTGCTAAAAGCTTTCTTACATTGATCATCATTTTCATTCATCCATAAAGCTTTTTGAAGAGCCATTCTATTGAGCTAAGTTGTTGTGATCTTGAGCGTACTATTTCTACTCATATCTACTCATTGAGGAGTACTTTGTAAAGTGAGTTTGTTTTGTGTTTGTAAGAGAATTGCGATTCTCGTTTGTTGAGGAACTTGTGATTCCTCAGTTGAAGTCTTTGGGATTGTTATCCCCGAGCAGTTGAAGTCTTTGGGATTGTTATCCCTGAGCAGTTGAAGTCTTTGGGATTGTTATCCCCGAGCAATTGAAGTCTTTGGGATTGTTATCCCCGAGCAATTGAAGTCTTTGGGATTGGTATCCCCGAGCAATTGAAGTCTTTGGGATTGTGATCCCCGAGCACCTAGGTGAGGCTTGTGTCCTCAGCTGTAACGGTTTGTTAAGCACCCGTAAGCTTGACAAGTTTAGTGGAAATCTCGAGAGAGTCTCTCGGGGACTGGACTAACCACGTTTGTGGCCAACCAGGATACATCATTGTGTAAGTTTATTTTACTGCACTTGTTTTAATTTCTGCAAAGTTTTTAAATTCCGCACTAAAACGCTTAATATTTTTAAAACGCTATTCACCCCCCCCCCCTCTAGCGTAAAGCGTTATTTCCAACAATTGGTATCAGAGCCATACTCTCTGAAAGACTTAACCGTTTGAGAGAATCTTTCCATGGCTTCTACTCTAGACTCTTTTGCAGGTATTGATGAAGGACAGTGCCCCACAAGACCTCCTTTGTTCAACGGGACTAATTATTCATATTGGAAAGAAAGGATGCAGATATTCGTCAGATCAAACAGCCCTTACTTGTGGAAGGTGTACACCAAAGGAAATGAGGTTCCTGTCAAACAGGTGGAAGGAATATGGGTGCCAAAAACAGAAGAGGAATTCAACGCCGAGGATAATCGAATGGTCCAAAATAATTTTAAAGCTATTAATTTATTACTCTGTGCTGTTAATGCTAATGATTACAGGAAAATCTCCTGCTGCAAAACAGCGAAAGAAATGTGGGACAAGCTTGAGGTCACTTACGAAGGGACTGACCAGGTAAGAGAAGCTAAAATTGATTTTTTAACTCATGCTTACGAATTGTTCCATATGAAGGAAGGCGAAAAGGTAGACGAGATGTTTGAGCGGTTCTCATCAATAGTGAATGATCTCCACGCACTCAAGAAGACGTTCACAGACAAAGAACTAGTTCGAAAAATCCTTAGGAGCCTAACACCGGCATGGCGATCAAAGGCTGATGCGATTCAAGAGTCAATTGGAATCACGAACGTCACCATAGACGCTCTTAGAGGTAATCTTAAGACTTATGAATCCACTATTCTTAACCCTGTTGTTGACGAACAAAGAAGGCAAAAGATTGCTCTAAAGGCGAGCACAAGTCAATCACCAATTGAAGAGGATGGAGATAGCGAATTTGGACTCATCATCAAAAAGTTCCAAAAATTCATGCGAAAAGAATATGACCGCAAAGGGAAAAAGCAAGGTGAGCAAGTTAAATGTTATGAATGTGGTGAAACAGGGCATATCAAAACAAACTGCCCAAATCTTAAAAAGGAGAAGAAACCCTTCAAGAAGCAACGAGCATACATATCTTGGGGAGGAGATTCCGGAGACGAATCCAGTGAAGAAGAAAACGAAGAAGCGGCAAATCTCTGCCTCATGGCACAGGAAGAAAATCAAAGTGAGGTAAGTCAAATCTCTTCTCAAAATTTTTATACTCTTGATGACATGAGAAATGCCTTTGATGAATTGTATGCTGAATTTCTCAAAGTTACAAAAACCGTCACTAGTTTAAGAGAAAATGCTTCTCTAAAAGAACAAGATTTTCAAAAACAGTTTTCATTAAAAGAAAAAGAATTAGAAAAATTGGCTTTGGAAAATGAGAAGCTACTAGAACAAAACAAGTTTTATGGGAAAAGAAGTTCTGACAAGCCCGAGAGTTCTACAAAAAATTGTGCTTCTTGTGTAGACCTTAAGAATGAAGTAGGTAGATTAAAAGGCACACTAGATAAATTCAACTCCTCTCATAAAAACTTGAATGTGGTGCTTGATAACTTGAAATCAACCAAGCATGGAATAGGCTTCATAAATGAAGAAGAGGTTGATGCAAAAACCCAACCACCTAGAGCTCAACCTAGGATTAATAACAAAAATGCCTTTCCTAAAACAAACATGCATGCTAGACAAAATATTAGGAGACCTAGACATGACCTTCCGCCTAGCAATCGTCACCATAGACATGATGCATATTTTAGGCACAACAATGATCATGCTAGAAGATCCCGAAATGTTCAACCTAGAAATGACTATGGTGTTCAAATTAGGAGAAATGAAAATAGAGTAAACAATGTGCATTATTCTAGCTACTATGAGCCTAGACGCATGCATAATCCAAATGTGACATGTCATTATTGTAGACGAATTGGTCATATTGCTCCCGCATGCTTTACTAGACATAGACATGCTACTCAAACATATCATTATAGTATGCATAACCCTCAAGGACCCAAAATGGCATGGGTACCAAAAGAGCATTGATTTGTTTTGCAGGTGTGCTTGAAGGAATCAAGTGTAGTGGATGCTCCAAACACTTGACGAGAGACGAATTCAAAATTCCTTCAATTAAAGCACAAAGAAGGAGGAAGAGACGGAAAAGTCGACTTATGTTTTTTTAAATCGGAAGTATTTTCGAAAAATTCAAAAGGCAAAATTGTGGAAAAAGCTTCGTAAATTGGAGAATGAGCCAAAAGACCAAAATGAACGGAGGATGTTCAAAATCAGGTAATTGGCAAAGTCGAAGGGAAGGCATCCCCCAAAAGGTAAGAGGAAAGTATGAATTATCTTGATACAAGAAAAAAAAATCGATCATAATCGATTATTTATGCTTACAATCGATTATCAGTATCAATAATCGATTATTTGTTGATTCAATTTTTTTGCCATGAAATCTTGTTAAATGTTTACATTGCCTGATAGAATTAAGTCTCATCATTTCAGCATCCCCCTTCCAAACAATCGATTATTTGTTCTGCCAATCGATTATTTGCCAAAATTCAAACTCTCTGTGAGTGAAACAATCGATTACTATATATTGACAATCGATTATCTGTTTTAAACTTATGTTACCGTTTTGGCTCCATAATCGATTCCTGACAGGTCATAAATATGAAAAACAATCGATTACCAAGTTTGACAATCGACTATCTTTTTCAAATTTTCTTACCGTTCTGGCGTGTAATCGATGTGTCAGATCATTTTCATTAATGACAATCGATTATTCCATTCAAACAATCGATTGTTGAACGGTCAGTGAATTTATTTTTACCGTTTCAGACTTCAAATCTCTTCAAATCATTTCCAATAAATGTAAGATTCATTCCTTCTCTATATATAGGCTGCACATATGCTCTTGTATACTCACTCAAGCCTCCCAAGCATCAAATTCTCTTGTTTTCTTTGAAAAATCCTAGCACATCCTTTCAAAAAAAAATGTCAAGCCGCAACTCAAAACGTGCTCGTTCCAAACAAGGTGCTTCTTCTTCTCGCCATCCATATCAAGATGGATCGGTTCTATTCTTTGAATCCAATGAAGAGCTCACCCGTTTCTTAACCAAATTTGAGAAACGCCTTATTCTCCCTCCTCGCTTTTCAACAAACGCTCTTGTTGCACCATTCATTCCAGCCGCAAATATGCTAAGAGAGTGCAACCTTTTCAATTTCCTACTCCTTACTCACCCCTACTACAACATTTCTTTGGTTGAAGCTTTTTACTCCAACCTTCACAAAGATGATGAGGGTGAACTTGTTACCAATGTTAACGGCATTCCCATTCTAATTTCTGAAGATAACCTCCACCTCATTGCCGGCATTCCGCATGATGGTGAAGACATCTACCAGTACATAAATGATGCCGGGGTCATGATTGATGAAGCAAATCTCTTCCGCCAAGCCGGAGTAGCCTATGATGAGTCCTCTTCCCGTCGTCCCACCATAAAGGGTATGGACCCGAATTATCGTTTCATTCTCTATTTCATCACTCGTGTTCTCAAACCCCGTAAACTCAATCACACCACCATTTCCCAAGAGGATGCCAAATTTCTTCATGCCATTGTCACCGGTGTTAAAATAAATTGGTGCAAGCTTATTCTATCTCATATGTTCAATGCCACCAGAGATGACATACCTCTCCCCTATGCCCTCTTAATAATGAAATTTCTTGAAGCTTCCGGAGTCAATATTGCTAATGGTCCTCTCAAAAAGAGCACCAAAATCTGGGAAATTTCGGAGTCTTCCTTTCATCATGATGGTGATCATGCTCCCGCTCCTCCTCAAAATCGACAAGCCCGTCGTGCTCATCCTCCTCAGGAGCCTACCCTCCGGACCATTTCTGACCAAATTACTCAACTAACCCGTGAGGTCCATGGTTACTTTGATCACGTGCATTATGCCTATGCTCAGATGGTGCCATATCAAGCGCCTACCAATGATGATGAAGGGGATGGGGGTGATGAATGATGAAATTGTTGTTGTTATGATGAGAAATTGTTGTTTTTGGTCTGTTTGTTCTTGATTGGTTAGTTATGTTTGGTTTCACCCTTGTAATGTTATCTTAATTTTCCAATAAATAAACGTGTGTTTATTTCACATTTTTTTCATATTCTTCCCTTGTGTAAATTTTTGCTAATGGCAAAAGGGGGAAGAAACGGGATATCAAGAAGTATGCTATATCACTCTCAACTTCATTCATGCTTAAAGTGAGGGGGAACATGAATTGAGGGGGAACATCAAATTGCATACTTTACTCTTGTCTTGGATTATCAAAATAATTATTGCATATATCCCGCTTATGTTTGCCATTATCAAAAAGGGGGAAATTGTTGGAAACACGTTTCAAATGCAATATACTAAACGTGTGTTCTTTTGTAGGTTTTGATGAATGTCAAACAAAGCAATAAGCGATATATAGCAGTGCTCAAGGACAAGCACAAAATGGATGCATTACAAGAAGCTCAAGACAAAGTTTAGAAATGTTATAATTGAGTCAATATTAATTGTGATCTTGATTCCTCAATCTTGGCTCATAACATGGCTTCTCTACTAAAATTATTTTTCCAAAATCATGCATATCTAACTTAAGTGTCAAATGATTTTAAACTATGCATATTTATATTTGTTAAAATGTTTTTCAAACATGCCTCAAAAATCTGGGCTAAGATAATCGATTATGTACTTATGATAATCGAGTATCTCTAAGCCAAGACTGCATGACAATCGATTGTGAATTAATGATAATCGATTGTGAGTAAGTCAGTTAACATCAGGTTTTTGCAAACTGCATAACAATCGATTGTGTACTTTTGATAATCGATTGTTAACTGAGGCAAAGTTTTCAAAACTCAGAAAAATCGATTATGAACTAATGGTAATCGATTAGAATGAGAAAAATGTCTCCCAGTGTTTTTAAATAAATTAATAATCGATTGTGGCTTTTGATAATCGATTATATATGAGACAGAAAGTTTTGAAATTAATTAATAATCGATTATGGCTTTTGATAATCGATTATATATGAGACAGTAAGTTTTGAAATTAATTTATAATCGATTGTTCTATTTGATAATCGATTGTTGGAACTAACCGTTGTCATACATTTTCAAATTACCTTCAGGTAATCGATTGTTGATATTTAACAATCGATGTTTTGCGTAAAATCTGGAAAAGATTTTCTGAACGTTGTTAAAATAATCGATTGTTGATTTCCTGATAATCGATGTTTTATGCCAAAAATTGGAAAGGATTTTTTATAAATAATCGATTATTGATTTGAAGTAATCGATTGTTGACGTAAAATCTGGGATTGAATTTTTGATCTGATAGGCAAACAATCGATTGTTTAGTCTTGACAATCGATTGTCACTGAGTAATTTCAGCAATCCTTAATTGGCAATTAGACAACGGTAAGACTGAGTTTTTCACCTATAAATACAGGCTTAACTCAGTGTTTTCACAACAACAACATATACAATTTAAGTATTTTCATTGCTAAAAGCTTTCTTACATTGATCATCATTTTCATTCATCCATAAAGCTTTTTGAAGAGCCATTCTATTGAGCTAAGTTGTTGTGATCTTGAGCGTACTATTTCTACTCATATCTACTCATTGAGGAGTACTTTGTAAAGTGAGTTTGTTTTGTGTTTGTAAGAGAATTGCGATTCTCGTTTGTTGAGGAACTTGTGATTCCTCAGTTGAAGTCTTTGGGATTGTTATCCCCGAGCAGTTGAAGTCTTTGGGATTGTTATCCCTGAGCAGTTGAAGTCTTTGGGATTGTTATCCCCGAGCAATTGAAGTCTTTGGGATTGTTATCCCCGAGCAATTGAAGTCTTTGGGATTGGTATCCCCGAGCAATTGAAGTCTTTGGGATTGTGATCCCCGAGCACCTAGGTGAGGCTTGTGTCCTCAGCTGTAACGGTTTGTTAAGCACCCGTAAGCTTGACAAGTTTAGTGGAAATCTCGAGAGAGTCTCTCGGGGACTGGACTAACCACGTTTGTGGCCAACCAGGATACATCATTGTGTAAGTTTATTTTACTGCACTTGTTTTAATTTCTGCAAAGTTTTTAAATTCCGCACTAAAACGCTTAATATTTTTAAAACGCTATTCACCCCCCCCCCCTCTAGCGTAAAGCGTTATTTCCAACAAGATGAAAGTATTTCAGAGTGATGGAGGCACTGAGTTTACTAATCACCAAGTTAGATCTCTTCTTACTGAGAATGGCACACACCACCGTATGTCATGTCCACATACGCCTCAGCAAAACGGGCGTGTTGAGAGGAAACATCGGCATCTTACTGAAACAGGATTGGCCATGTTATTTAATGCTCATGCTCCCGCAT
This sequence comes from Nicotiana benthamiana, assembly GCA_034376525.1. NCBI lineage: Eukaryota > Viridiplantae > Streptophyta > Magnoliopsida > Solanales > Solanaceae > Nicotiana > Nicotiana benthamiana. The sequence goes on from CM067341.1 coordinate 27,812,956, forward strand.
CTCTTTGGGTTGATGCGTTTAGTTCTGCTGCGTACATCATCAACCGAGTTCCTTCTCCTATTCTTGGTTCCAAGTCGCCATTTGAGATGCTTTACTTATCCTCACCAAATTATGATAATTTTCGGATATTTGGATGTCGTGTTTATCCTTACCTTCGGGATTATGCGCCACATAAGCTTGCACCTCGAAGCATTCCATGCATCTTTATTGGTTTCAGTACACAATACAAAGGGTATAGATGTCTTGATCCCTCTACTGGTCGAGTCTATATTACTCGCCATGCTCAATTCGATGAAGTTAGTTTTCCTTTTGCTGGATCTTCGTCGTCCTCTGATTTAGCAACTCTCGTCTTCTCCACCTATGACGAGCCTGCTTTACCCATGCCGCCTGCTACTTTGCCTTCTACAGCTAAACTACCCGATTTATCTGCTCACCCAAGCAATGCCGATTGCTCTCTTTGCAATGAGCCATCAGCTGTGACGTCTATTACCCCAGCGGCTGCTATTCCAAGTCCACCTTCACCTGCAACACCTCCGCGTCCACCGTCACCTGCTGCACCTACGGGTCCTCCTCCTCCAGCTGCTACTTCATCAATTCATCCTATGACTACACGATCAAAGGCTGGTATTGTCAAGCCTCGTCATATTGTGGACTTAACTCACTTGTCTTTGCCTCGGCTGCATCATGCCTTGTTAACCACTACTGAACCGAAGGGATATAAAACAGCCCTTAAAGATCCATCTTGGACTGCTGCTATGCATGATGAACTACAAGCTTTAGCTAAAAACCACACGTGGGATTTGGTCCCACGCCCAATGAAGTCAAATGTCGTTGGTTCCAAATGGGTATTCCGTACTAAGTTCAACTCTGATGGATCCGTGGATCGTCTTAAGGCGCGCCTTGTTGCGCAAGGCTTCTCGCAAATTCCTGGTTTGGACTACTCGGTTACTTTTAGTCCTGTTGTCAAAGCAGCTACCGTGCGGATTGTTTTATCTCTTGCCACTCTCTATAAATGGCCTCTTCATCAATTAGATGTCAAGAATGCATTTCTCAATGGTAATCTCACGGAAACTGTTTATATGGAGCAACCTCCTGGCTTCTCAAATCCTCGGTTTCCTAATCATGTTTGCAAATTAAAAAAGGCTCTTTACGGTCTAAAGCAAGCTCCAAGAGCGTGGTTCCAACGCCTTAGTGATTTTTTGCTGCGACAAGGTTTTACATGTAGTCGTGCGGACCCCTCACTTTTTGTTTTCATACGTGGCTCGTGTGTTTTATATCTATTGGTCTACGTTGATGATATCATTCTCACTGGTAATCATGCTTCTACTATTCGCCAGTTTATTTCTTGTTTGCATAAAGAATTTGCGATTAAGGATCTTGGTCGTCTCAATTATTTGTTGGGGCTTGAGGTTACTTATACGCCTACTGGTTTATTTTTGAGCCAAACAAAATATGCTCATGATATTTTGTCCCGTGCTGCTATGCTTGATGCAAAACCGGTGGCCACTCCGCTTGCCACTTCGGACCATTTCACTACTGTTGGTGATGCTTTTCACGATCCAACTTTGTATCGCTCTATGGTTGGTGCGCTTCAGTATCTCACAATTACTCGACCTGATCTTTCCTTTGCAGTGAATCAGGTCAGTCAGTTTCTTCAGGCACCAACCACCATTCACTTTCAAGCTGTCAAACGTATCTTCCGATATGTTAAAGGTACATTGTCGTTTGGCTTATCCTTTCATCATTCGCCTACTACATCACTTCTTGGTTATTCGGATGCTGACTGGGCGCGATGTATTGAAACTCGTCGTTCCACATACGGGTACTCTGTTTTTCTGGGCGGAAATTTGGTTTCATGGAGTGCTAAGAAGCAACCAACTGTTGCACGTTCTAGCTGTGAGTCTGAATACCGAGCTCTGGCTAATACTGCTGCTGAAATACTCTGGATTACTCACTTACTGAAGGAACTTCACGTGCTTACCTCTGGCCGCCCAACCATACTATGCGATAATAAGAGTGCTCTCTTCTTAAGTCAAAATCCGGTATCCAACAAACGCTCCAAGCACATTGATATTGACTACCATTTTATCAGAGAGCTCATTGCCTCGGGACGTCTTCATACCAAGTTTGTGCCCACAACGCAGCAACTTGCTGATATTTTTACCAAGAGCTTACCTCGTCCTCTCTTTGACTCCTTTCGTACCAAGCTTCATGTTGGTCCACCACCAGTTCGCTTGAGGGGGGTATTAGAGATAATATTGAAGATCATGATAGAATCCTAGATATATATAAATTAGTTAGCTCTCCTACAAGTTAGGGATTTGTGTAAATCTTATTGTATTATAACTTGTATTTGTATCCTATATATATTCAATGAATGAGAGTCCACAAGTGTGTGGTGAAATTATTAAACTCTAGAACTATATTGGTTCACAATATAATCATACTAAATGTATACATTGGTCTAAGTAAAGTATCAAATAAAGAATAAGAAATTAATCTTCACAACCTAGAGGAGTTAAATTTGAAAGTGAAACAAGATAATTAGTAGCACTAAAGTGGAAGAAAATAAAAAAGAGGAAGGAAAAATGAAAAAACTTATTTATGCTTGAAATTTTGACCAAAAAGTATTAATATAAGAATAAATTAAAAGACAATGTCCTTGATATTTTAGAATAAGAACGCACATTGCTTATAGTAAAGATAATGTTACTAGAAGATTATTTCTAGTCGAACTAATTTAATACTTTGCTTATATTAATATGTTAAAAACCAAGATAATTAACAACAAAGTAATATTTACGTTTTTCTTAAGAAAAATAAGAGAAAGTGGATTGTGTCAAAGAGCGGATTGAGTCACAGTATAAATGGATCTATTTATTGTTTAATTGACTGAGTTGTGATAATAGGCTATATAATTGATATCTACACCTAAATATGATTATACTTTATTGTTGCTTTATAGATAAATTGTCAATAAAATACTCTAAATAGCGTCTTTTTATTTCGCAGGGAGTATAATATGAGAGGAAGCAACATGGAGCGCGCTGGAGGTGATAATGTGAAGAAAATGCCCACTCGAGAAGTACCTGAGCACAAAGAAGCAGAAAATGGCCTGAGCAAGGAATCAACCGCGACCGAGGTAGTTTAAAAAATGTGAGACAGAAAGGGCAGCTTTCATCACGGTCTGCCGTGACCGCGGTGAACTGTTCATGCAGCTGGAAGTTTGAGGACCAAAGTGTAATTTCGGGAAAATTTTTGTAAAACCCTTATAAACTTTAGAAACTCGCCCAAGATTGTAAAAAGCTTGTTCGGCTACTTTCTGAGGAAGAACAAGTGGGAGGAGATTATCCAAATATTAGAGTTTTTCTCTATCTCTTTTTAAATCCAAGGAAGGAGGATATTCAAAAAAATCAAACAAGGATTCCCACTATTGCAATTTTATATTATGAATAATCTATTAGTTTTCTCTTATTTCGTTATGAGTAGCTAAACATTTATCTAGGGTTGATGGAACCAATTGTTGGTTGAAGTTTTGACTCAAGTTGTTATGATCGAGTTGGATTCATGATATGATTGTCCAACTACGTTTTGTATGGTGATTAATTGAATGGGACCTTTGATTAATCGTGTCTAATTACCTTATATTGCTTGAGAAAGAGTATTAGGTTAGATAGCTATTGAACAACACCACTTTTAGGTAATTGAAGAGATTCATTACTTGAATTTAAAAGTGGGTTTAGAGATAACGAAACTTTGGTGGGATAATTTAGAGTTCCACACACATTGTTAGCTAGAGTAGTTCGAGAGAATGTTCTAGTAAATTATTGTCGTTGATCGGGAGATAATTACGATAACCGATAACTCTTTATCCTCATAGAGTATTACGGCGAGATTATAGTGGAAGAGTCAAGACACAAACTATCAATTGGGCAAATCACTTTCCTAGAACTTTTTACTATTGACTTATCCATATTTGAGCTTACTGTTGTTTTTAATAGTGGTCGAAGTAGTTAAACAAAAAAAAATCCAATCCTATTTGATCAAAAATCTTACATCTAGAGATTGATTGAATTGATAATAACAGTGCTGAAGAGTGCAATAAATAGGTTAGTTCCCCGAGGATTCGATTCTGGACTTAAAACCAGATTATATTTGTAGCGACTGCTTTGCCCGTTAAAAGATATAGTTGGGCGTTATCAAATTTTGGCGCAGTTGCAGGGGAATGAACGGTGTTATTTATTACAACTTAGAAGTAATGTTTAAAATTATTAATTCAAATCAATTTTCAAAGGTGTTAAATAATTTTCATTGAATTTCTATCGTTTGAACTCTTGTGGACTTCAGGTGTGTGCCTAGAAATTCTTCGAGGACTGGAGAACTGCTTGAAGTACTTTCACACCCAAAGAAAACTCAGGGCATTTACCATGCCAACAAGAGAATCCAACAATTACAATAACCACACCCGCTCGAATTTGACATGGGTGACGCAGAAAACGTCAACGGAAACGTCGGGGATCCGCCAGTGATCCCTAACGTTAGAGTAGTGGAACCTCTTGTGCCAGAAGCTGCACTTTATGATTGGGCACAACCCACAGCTAACAACCTGGCAACTGCCATAGCTGTGTCCGTAATTCAAGAGGAGACATTTCAAGTCACCAACAACATGCTGCATCTGCTGCAGAATAAAGGATTGTTCTCCGGATCACACATTGAAGACCCTCAGCAACATTTGAAAAATTTTCTATCAATTTTGTATGACTCAAAGGCAGCCAAATGTGACCCTCCGAAGCTATCAAGTTGTTACTGTTCTCGTTCTCTGTGATCGAGGAAGCTCAGACTTGGCTAAATTCGCCCCTATCAATTCCAATGTCACTTGGGAGGAATTAGTCAATCAATTCCTGAATAAGTTCTACCTGCCCAACAAGACTGCAAGGTAGATTGATGAAATATTGCAGCACAAGCAGCAACCGATTGAGACCTTGCAGGAAACTTAGGAAAGATTCAAAGGGATGCTGGTGAATTTTCTTCACCATGACATTCCAAACCAGATGCATGTCCAGAGGTTCTATATGGGGTTAGCTGACAATCTAAAAGAAAATGTGGATGCTTCAGCTGGAGGTTCCTTTTTAAGTAAGACATTCACTGAGTGCAAAGTCCTCCTTGACAAGATGTCTCATAATTCGGGGTGGATGATTAGAGGTACAACGATGGAACCCATAGTACATTCAGTTCCTCTTGACCCAAATAATTTGCATGTAGAGAACATGGCCATACTCATGATTCAGATGAGTATTTTGACAAAGAAGATAGATGAAATGGGTACCAAACAAGTGCATATTGTTGACACAACAAAAATGGAGGATTGTGTACACCCTGTGTCAATCAGTGTTATGTGTATTCATGGAGCGGGAGAAGGCGAAAATCAAGGGGCAAGGGAAGATATGAATTATGTTAACAATTTTGGGGTTAGAGACAAGGGGGACAACAGTGGAGACCGGCACCAAATCAGCAATACAAACCCAACATGCCTTAGCCTGGGAGCCATACAACAAGAGACAACATGGCTACCCACAGTAGAACCAGCGATAACTAACATATCAGCCACCTCCTCAGCAACAAGATAACAACATGGTAGAGATCGGAGGGATGCTCCAGCAACTCATTGGGACAAATGGTAAGATACAAGAAAAGTTGGTTGTACATGATTCAGCCATAAGAACATTGAAACTCAGTTGGGGCAGTAATCTTTGCCTTTAAACAATTGCCCCTAGGGAACATTGCCAGCAAACACAAATATTAACCCCAAGGAGCAAAACCCGAATCAGTTGATGACAGTAAGTCTCCAGAATGTGAGAGATTTAGACAAAGAGAAGGAGGTTGCACAAGCCAGCAAAGAAACTATGCCAGCCACTCCAATTCCACTAGAGATAGATGAACCAACAAATCTGACTAAAGTGGTGGTTGAACAGGGGCAAGATGAAAAGGGCAAGGCTAAAGTAAATGAACCATTTTTCGAACATGTGACGCCTCTTATGTCACAGAACCCCAACAAAGATAAGCCATCAAGCAATGCACAATGGGTGATAGTTGCACCATTCCCTCAAAGACTGCTAAAACAAAAGAATGAAGATCAATACAAGAAATTCATGGAAATGCTGCGTCAAATTCAATTGAATATTCTCCTCATAGATGTCTTGAGGGAGATGCCAGGTTATGCAAGATGATGAAATACCTAATGTCACGAAAGTTTGATTTTCATGACCTATCCATAGTGACTCTGATGCAGACCTGCAGCGTAATAATGACCAGACCTATGGATCAAAATATGTCTGACCTAGGTAGCTTTACTATTGTGTGCATAATTGGAAGTTATGCCTTTGCAAAGGCATTATGTGATTTAGGAGCCAGCATAAACTTGATGCCTCTGGGTGTATACACCAAACTTGGCATTGGCAGAGCTAGAACGACTTCGATGCTGCTACAGTTGGCTGACCGCACAGTAAAAAGGCCTACTGGGATTCTTGATAATGTATTGGTGCAAATGGGGAAGTTCATGTTCCTTTAAGACTTCGTTATTCTGGACTGTCAGGTAGATGAGAAGATACCTATCATTTTAGGTAGGCCATTTTTGGCCACTAGGAGAGCATTGATTGATTGTGAGAATGGTGAATTAAAAATAAGACTGAACGATGAAGAAGTCATATTCAATGTTCAACAATCTATGAGGAGACCCAGTGAATATGCTAATTGCTCTCTAGTGGAGGCAGTTGGTGTGATCTTGCAATAAGATGATGTGACCCTAACTGCTAAAGATCCATTGAAGGCATGTCTGACAAATTTAGAAGAGATGGATGGTGAAGGGCTAGTTGAGTGGGTTATGGCACTTGAAGGCCAAGGATTCTTGGAAAGGAAACCTCAGTTCGAGTCCCTTGAGTTAGAAAAAAGGGCTGCACCTCCAGCAAAGCCATCAGTAGAGGAACCACCCAAGTTGGAGCTGAAGCCGCTCCCAACTCACCTCAGGTACATTTTCCTAGGCCCTGATTATGCTTTGCCTGTTATTATATCATCCGATTTGCTAGATGTGCAGGTAGAACAGCTCTTATAGGTACTGCAGGAAAGTAAGACTGCCATTGGCTGGACCATGGCAGACATAAAGAGAATCAGCCGGGCCTTCTGGTATGCATAAGATTCTCTTGGAAGAAGGCAACAAACCTTCTAGAGAAAATCAATGAAGGCTGAACCCAAACATAAAAGAGGTAGTAAAGAAGGAAGTGATTAAATAGTTAGATACGGGAATCATCTTCCCCATCTCTAATAGTAATTAGGTCAGCCCTGTCCAATGGGTGCTAAAAAGGGGGGAATGACTTTGTGCAAAATGAGAACAATGAGTTTATCTCAACTCGTACAGTCACGGGATGGCGAATTTGCATGGATTACTGGAAATTGAACACATCCACCCGGAAGGACCATTTCCCCTTGCCTTTCATTGACTAAATATTGGACAGGCTGGCAGGGCGATCGCACTTCTGTTTCTTGGATGATTATTCGGGGTACAATCATATATCAATAGCCCCGGAAGATAGAGAGAAAACATCCTTCACTTGTCCATATGGCATCTTTTCATTTCGGAGAATGCCTTTTGGACTTTGCAATGCACCGGTGACATTTCAACGATGCATGTTAGCCATTTTTACAAACATGGTGGAGGATATTATGGAGGTCTTTATGGATGATTTCTCCATGGTGGGAGATTCATTCAAGGACTGTCTTCAAAACTTAAGAAAAGTGCTCAAAAGATGTGTGGAGACAAATTTAGTGTTGAACTGGGAGAAGTGCCATTTTATGGTACAGGAAGGGATAGTCCCGGGGCATCAAGTGTCCAGTAAAGGAATTGAGGTTGACCACGCTAAGGTTGACGTGATTGAAAAGCTACCACCGCCTACTTCAGTCAAGGCTGTGAGAAGTTTCCTTGGGCACACCGGGTTCTACAGGCGATTTATAAAAGATTTTCCAAAATTGCTAACCCATTATGCAAATTTCTTGAGAAGGATCACCCCTTTGTATTTTCTAATGATTGCAGGTTGGCATTTGAGGAGCTGAAGAAGAGATTGGTGACTGCACCCATTATTGTTGCACCTAACTGGGTGCAACCATTTAACCTCATGTGCGACGCAAGTGACTATTCCATAGGAGAAGTCTTGGGGCATCGAAAGGATAAGCTGATGCACCCGATTTGCTATGCAATCAGAACGCTAAGCGGTGCACAACTCAATTACACTGTGATGGAAAAGGAGATGTTGGCTGTTGTTTTTTCATTCGACAAATTCAGGTCATACTTGATTGGCTCGAAGGTTGTTGTATACTCTGACCATGCAACAATTAGGTACCTGATACAAAGGAAGAAGTCAAAGCCACGCTTGATTCACCGGGTTCTTCTGTTACAAGAATTCGATCTGGAAATACGTGACCAGAAAGGGACAGAAAACCAAGTAGCTGACCACCTCTCAAAGTTGGAAGGAGATGAAAAGAAGGTAGAGGTTGAGGATATAACAGAGACATTCCCGGATGAACAGTTACTTGCAATGACAATGGAGGAGGCACCTTGGTATGCTGGTATTGCTAATTATTTAGCAAGTTGTATTATATCCTATGAACTCTCCTCAATTCAAAAGAAAAAGTTCTTTCATGAGTGTCGGTATTATTATGGGTATGAACCTCTATTTTTTTTAAATATGTGTAGATAACATGATTCGGCGGTGTATCCCCGAGAAAGATCAACATTATGTTTTGCAGGCTTGCCATGTTTCACTATATAGTGGACACTTTGGAGGAATTCAGACAGTAGCAAAGGTGTTGGAGTCAGGCTTTTACTGGCCTACTCTATTCAAGGATTCCCATGCCTGGGTTAAAAGCTGTTAATGCCAAATCACATGCAACATATCTCGTAGACACGAGATGCCAATGACTACAATTCAAAAGGTGGAGATTTTTGACATGTAGGGGATTGATTTCATTTGGCCGTTCGTCATATCATATGGTAACAAGTACATATTGATAGCAGTTGACTATGTCTCCAAGTGGGCCGAAACAGTGCTCTTCAAACTAATGATGCTAAAGGGGTACTAGGCTTTCTAAAGAAGAACATTTTCACACGTTTTGGTACCCCAAGAGCTATACTTAGTGATGGCAAAACCCATTTCTGCAATAGAGCATTCACACAGCTGCTGGAAAAATTTAGAGTTTGTCATAAAAGGACCACCTCGTACCATCCACAGTCGAGCGGACAAGTTGAAGTGAGAAACAGGGATATTAAAAGCGTCCTCTAAAAACAGTGAATGCAACAAGGACTGACTGGGCAAAGAAATTGGATGATGCATTGCGGGCGTACTGCACAGACTTCAAAACCACCAATTGGTATGTCACCGTACAAGCTGGTGTTTGGCAAGGCATGTCACCTCCCAGTTGAGCTAGAGCATAAAGCACTTTGGGCATTGCGGCAGTTAAACTTAGACATGGAGACAGCAGCTACTAACAGAATCACTGGATTACATGAGCTCGAGGAATTCAAGTTCCAGGCCTTTGAGAGTGCTACATTATATAAAGAACGGATGAAATTAATACAAGATAAGCACATCTTGGATCGCAACTTCAAACCCGGAGATCTTGTGTTGTTATACAACTCAAGATTGAGATTGTTTTTCGGGTAAGTTAAAGTCATGGTGGTTAAGACCCTTCAGAGTTGTGAAAATATTCTTAAGTGGAGCTGTAGAGATTGAATCAGAAGACGTGACAAATAAGTTCAGAGTAAATGGGAAAAGGTTGAAACATTACCTTGGAATGGCTGAAGAAAAAGGGGACAAAGTGGTAATCAATTTGGAAGAGCCCCAGTACGCGAATGGGGAGTGATGATCAAATACTTGCGTCGTGCCGCGACGGTACATCAGGTGATGCACAGGAGGCAACCCATGAATGTGTTGTTAGTGTCATGTAACTTCATATATATGATAAAAAAAACAAAAACAAGCAACACTACCACCGCGACCGCGGTAAACCACCGTGGAAGGCAAATATTCTGCCTAACTTTTTTTATTCCACCGTGACCGCGGTGGACCGCGATAAACCATGGTGAGGCATGAACTTTCTGGCTCAAGATTTAATACCCACCGCGGCCGCGGTGAGTACCAGGTATGTTAAAAAAATTCATTTTTTCTTCTTTTTTTCGTTTCTTCTTCTTTTTTTAATTTTAAAACCCAAATCAAAATCCCCCACCCTCCTACAACCAAAAATAACTGATCCCCTACCCCAAATTCCTATTCTCTCTCTCTCTCTCTCTCTAAACCCTAACCCCCCCAAATTCTCTCTTCTTTCCCTTCTGCTTCTTCTTCTTCTTCTTCTTCTTCTTCTTCTTCTTCTTCTTCTTCTTCTTCTTCTTCTTCACTCACACTACTCGCATCTCCATTCATCTCCTCTTTCGTCCATGAAGGTATGATTCTAACTCTCCCTTCTCTTTTCCTTTTTGTATTTTGTGTTGTATATGCTAGTGGAGGATGGTATGGTGTTTTACTTGTAGTAGATTTTTTTTTGTTTTGTTTCTTCTTGTTTTCTATGTAATTTCATTTTTGACCTTGATTGGTAAAGGGGTTGTTAATTAATATGGTGGAAAGGTGTTTATTGGTGGGTGATTGACTGACACAAGTGTGGGGTGTGTTGGTGTAGTTGTATAATTGAATTGGGAGGAATTTTGAGACTTATGAGGGCTATATGTGTTTAGATAATGCCACGCCGATAAAGTGTTTGGTAAATTGCCACAGTGGAGATATAAGGAGCTATTCTGACATGGTTGTGGTGAAGTCTGAGTAACCACCATAGTCACCCATTTCACACACTTTCTAATAGGCGTTTCTCTTTTTGATAGGTACAATGAGTTCTTCTAGAAAGAGACGCACCACAGGGCCTTCCATTAGTGGACTGGGAAGCTCCTCCAGAGGTAGGGACAAGCCCAAGCACCACAATTTGACAATACAAGGTTTGTCTCCCAAGCGGAGGAGGCTAGATACAATGCAAAGACAACAACGTAACTTCTTCATGAGGTGCACATTGACCGCCAGGCACTAGAGGTGGAAGGCCCCAACATCTTCAATGAGTTAAGGAGGCGTTAACTGGACATCTTCTTCGAGGTGCTAGAGGAGGCAAATGTTTAGCTCGTGTGGGAGTTTTATGCCAACTGCACGGAGCATGTGGAGGCATTGTTACTGTGAGGAATACACCGGTGGACGTATCTATTGAGGCCATTCGCAGGGTTTATAGGTTGCCAGTATTTAGGGGAAACATTGATGATTATCAAACCTATAGCTCAACACGAGCCTTATGGTGGCCTATTCTTGAGGTTATTTGTGTGCCCGACAGGGAATATATTTGGATGAAGAAAAGTATCACCCTCAACTCCCACTTACTCAATTGGGAGGCTAAGTGTTGGCTCACCATCATAAATAGTCGATTGTTGCCCTCCAGCAACACAACTGATGTCAACCTACCAAGGGCAGCGACCATTTTCTATTTCATGGCCTAGAGAGATTTTGATGTGGTCCGGCTTCTCCATGGTGAAATGTTCATCAGATCCGCTAAGTTAATCAAGGGCCACTACTTCGCTTCACTGATCACCCGATTGTGTTGTATTGCTAGAGTCCCTGAAGACCCTCGGGTCGATGGGAGATTGCCACTGAAAGTCCCGTTCTGGTAAAAAAAAAATAGGAATTGGACGAGAGCCGGTGGTGAATGATGATGACTCTAATGTTGATTCAGCTGATGATGAGGATGATGCCGAGATAGCTGAGGTTCCTCCTCCTCCGAGAGTTGATATGGCGGGCCCATCACAGCCACGCCGAAGCACCCGTATGATAGATATAGAGCAGGAGATGGCTGGGTTACGCACCTCAGTCCATGATTTGGGCGTCCGTGTAGATGCAGTAGCTGAATGGCAAGTGAAATCAGAGAAGAAATTCTTGGGCTAGTTGAGAGCACTGGGGCATGCGTGCCACATGAACCCGGACACTGTCTCAGATCAGGAGTGACCCGTCAGGGAAGTTCCCTTATCTCATTGCTCTTTATATTTTTTTATCCATGGGGACATGTCTTCTTTTTAAGTATAGGGTGGGGGATACTTCAGTGTATGTGTGTAATTGTAGCAATTGATGGTCTAATTCTGTTGTGTTTTGTACTTTGATTATTTTGGTATTCGAGTGAGCAGTTTATTAAGAAATTTAAAATAGTAAGTAACTTATCCCGACGACGGATCCTTTTCGGCAGGGTTCTTGAAGGAATAAGTAAAAAAAAATGGAATGCTAGGACTCTTCCTGATGACGGATCCTTTAGACAATGTTCTTGAGGGAAGATAGTTCAGAGAAAAGACTAAAAAGATTTTATTTTATTTTTAGGTAGTGTAGTAACTCCCTCTTGGTTTTTATTTGGACCACAATTCTTTTCCAAGGGCTTAGCTTGAACCGGGTATAGATATTTTTTTTGTTATTTTTTTTTCTTTTTAGTTTCTAAATTAGGACTAATGGGCTATGAGCTAAATTCGAAGGGAAACCCTTAGCGTTGACACACCTGAGCACAATAGACACTAGAGTGTAACGCCTAGTTTCATTGGTTGAATCCTATTAGAGTGCCTTAAAATTGTACGTTTGTATCTAATTTGAACATCCGAAAGAGAATGTCTTGATAAACCAAGACGGAGTGAGTCATGTTCCATGTATGTGGGACTTTTATTGTGTTCCATGTTTTATAACAGATGCCTAGAACTTGCCCTCTGTGTTTGCAAAGAGAAATAATAGTCTCTTTTAGTTTTTGAAGTGATATAGGCATTCTTCATTGAGCCCAACATATAAAGTACACCCACGTGAATGCAATACATCTTAGTTAATCCCGTTGAGCCTATAAGCCTATTTCTTTGGCAATCACATTGCGAACCTAGCCCAATTGTTTGAATAGCTTACTGTTTGAACCCTTTTTCCTCCCAATGAGCACTTGAATGGTAGTGTAAATATGCAACAACAACAGTGTGGGGTGGTGGTTTGGTTTTTGAGTGGAACCATTGGGATAGAGAAAATGTGTGGAATTTTGAAGCATAAAAGAAAAAGCACCACGAAATAAAAATATGGGTTATAAATAATTATAGTGGTTGATAAGTGATGGCTTGTAAAAATTGCTCCTAATGGATGAGGATGTTTTAAGCAAATGAGGTGGAGTGTTTGATTGGCACAACTATGATCTTTAAGTTAAATGTATTTGTATTAAAAGTGCTTAGGGAGGTTAGTCACTATATCTAAATATATCCTACTTGTCCCTTAGCCTACATTACAACCAAGTAAAGTCCTATTAATCTTAGACTAATTGGGCTCAATTAGTAGAGTATTACACTACGGGCAAGCCTATGGGGCATCTTTGTGGCATGTAAATCTTCTTTCTGAGAGTGAGCAAAATTTTGTCTATCTTAGTTCCTACTTGTTCTAATTATCATTATATGTGTAACTACTCTCTTGTGTGATATGATGACATGTGATTCACAAAGGAAAGGTAAGTCTTGACTCTTATATAGAGTAGTTTGAGTAAGTGCAAGTATGGCATGGTACAAAAGGTTTGACTCTTGAGGTAAAGGTTATTCACTTCTAGGTGCAACTTGTGTAAAATGTTCATGGTGTGAGTCGTTAAGGGAAAAGCTTAGGGAAGAAATTTTGATGGAGTGTGGTGGATTGCTCGAGAACTAGCAATGATTTAAGTATGGGGTGTTGATAATATGCTATATAGTTGATATTTATACCTTAATATGATCATACTTTGTTCTTGCCTTATAGATAAATTGCCAACAAAATGCTCTAAATAGTATCCTTTTGTTTTACAGGGAGTATTATATGAGAGGAAGCAACATGGAGTGTGTTGGAGGCAATAATATGAAGAAAAGGCCTACTCGAGAAATACCCGAGCACGAAGAAGTAGAAAATGGCCTAGGCAAGGAGTCCACCGCAACCGCGGTGGACCGCGATGAATCGTGGTAGTTTAAAAAATGTGAGGTAGAAAGGGCAACTTTCATTGCGATCGACCACGGTCTGCCACGGCCACAGTGAACTATTCATGCGGATGGAAGTTTGAGGACCAAAGTGTAATTTTGGAGAAACTTTGTAAAGCCCTTATAAGCTTTAAAAACTCGCCTAAGATTGTAAAAAGCTTGTTTGTGACTACTTTTAGAGGAAGAACAAGTGAGAGGAGACTATTCAAATACTAGAGTTTTTCTCTATCTTCTTTTAATTCTTTATGAATAATCTATTAGTTTTCTCTTATTTCGTTATGAGTAGCTAAACACTTATCTAGGGTTGATGGAACCAATTGTTGGTTGAAGTTTTGACTCAAGTTGTTATAATCGAGCCGGATTTATGATATAATTGTTCAACTACGTTTTGTATGGTGATTAATTGAATGGGCCCTTGATTAATCGTGTCCAGTTACCTTATATTGCTTGAGAAAGAGTATTAGGTTAGACAGCTGTTGAACAACACCACTTTTAGGTAATTGAAGAGATTCATTACTTGAATTTTAAAGTGGGTTTAGAGATAACGAAACTTTGGTGGGGTAATTTAGAGTTGTACACATACTGTTAGCTAGAGTAGTTCGAGATAAATGCTGTAGTAAATTACTGTAGTTGATCGAGAGATAATTATGATAACCCATAAATCTTAATCCTCATAGAGTATTATGGCGAGATTATAGCGGGAGAATCAAGACCTAAACTAGCAATTGGGAAAATCACTTCCCTAGAACTTTTTGCCATTGACTTATGCTTGTTTTAGCTTACTGTTGTTTTTAATAGTGGTTGAAGTAGTTAAACCAAAAAATCCAATCCTATTTGATCAAAAATCTTGCATCTAGAGATTGATTGAATTGATAATAACAGTGCCGAAGAGCGCAATAAATAGGTTAGTTCCCTGATGATTCGATTCCGAATTTAAAACCGGATTATATTTGCAGTGATCGTTTTGCCCGTTGAAAGGCATAATTGAGCGTTATCAAGTTGACAAAAGTGATTGCTCTAATAGTGAACATTCTCCGCTTTCAACTAAAAGGTTGCGAAATTAAAAGTCACCAAAAACAATATGGGAAACTTTGGACATGTTGTTTCCAAATTTATGGTCCTTTATTCTAGTTAACTTTCAAAAATAGTAAGATGGGGCATATCGTCAGTTAAACATTGTCGTCACCATACGTAACTTAATTTTCTTAAAATGAAAAATTACTATTCTTGTACATGTATTTCTATTTACAGCTAATTCAATTCCTTAGATAATTCAACTTATTTAAATGGTTGTTATATAACGTTTTATAATATAATATTATATTATATTTAAAATAATAATACGATACAATCTTGAATATTCTTGGGATAAGAATGATTAGATCTATAAATGAATATGCAGTTAAAGTCAAATTTCAAACTGCAAAAGCTTATTTTATGTCTTTAGTTAAATATTTAATCACTTATACAATATAAAAATTACTATTTATCATATTTTATTGTTCTGACATTTTTACTGAACTATCAATCCTGGACGTAGATTTAGCTTTAATACTATTAATTTATTTTTAAAAAAGCATTTTTTCTTGATAAAAGAATGTGTATAAGAAGTTCACCTCTTACCATATACTCCCTCCATTTTAGTTAATGTATCAGTATTTTCTTTTTTGTTCCAAAATGATTGACTGTGTTTCAAATTAATTTAACCTAAATAATTTTATTTTACTTTTAATAAGAATTTTTTATGTCTACGAAAATATTATATACGAATGGGTAAGATTGTATATATTTCAAACAATTTATAACCACATAAATATTATTATAATATACGATCACAAACTTTTTAATTATTCGTTTAAACTTTATATTTATTCAAACTTTATATCTCCTTTGACTATGAGCTTGAGATATTATGAAAAGGCAGTCAAAAATCAACAGCGACTACATACCTACTAAGACATCCATTATTGGAAAGAGAAGAACAAAAAAGACATAAAATTATTTCAAATTTATATACCTCTAATAAAGTTAACTTCGTTCAAAATGGAGTAGCATTTACTATAGGACTATATTATCGTGACATTCTATAGATTAAGGCCAGCCATATTTTATTTTTCAATACAAATAAATGAAGTCTAGGTTAAATAATATTGAGGGTCCTCCTTGACAGTGCTTTCAAGCAAGACAATACCAAAAAGGGGCATTTCTAAATAACCTTCAAAATAAAGAAAAGAAAAATTCAAATGGATTATTTGAAGTCGCAGTAAATTTATCTACACTAAATTAAGCAATTTAATCTTAAAAATAACAATTGGAGGGACGACACAAATTATTTAATTATCATTATTTCGGTGTAACATTTAGGCATATTTTTAAATTAACCATAAAAGAAAAATTAAAGGAATTGGGATTATTTTGGTCTTTCATTTATGGCAGGTTTATTTCTTTTTTTAGGCAACTAATTATTTTATTAATCACCAGCACCAAGTAATAGTAAAATAATACTAGTAAGAAACATGTCACTATATCCAAAATGCCACTGCTTTTTTAGTTTAAGAAGTAACGAAATATAAAATTGAAAAAAAGAAAGTTACTGTTATGAAATAATATAAAAGACAAGAACAATAATACAAGAACAAGAGTAATAGAGAGAAGAGTAGAGAGAGTTCTTCTTATTGATATTTAGAGATTGTTAGGGATGGTTTACAATGGTAGAAGACCCCTTTATTTATAGGGAGGGGGATGATTTATCTACCAAGAATAGAACTCTAGAATCTCTCTAATTATAGACATTCACCTTAAATAGGAGATTTCATAACACTCCCCCTTGAATGTCTATTCAACAATGTGCCTCGTTAAAACCTTAAAACCAAAACCCAATGGGAAAAATTAAAGAAAGGAAAAAGAGTACACATGTTTGAATATGCGCCTATTGGTTGCCTCGTTAAAAACCTTGCAAGGAAAACCCAGTGGGAAAAACCTTGTAAGGGAAAAAGAGTGCAACGCGCATTGACTCCCCCTAATGAGTACATCAATTTATATCCTTGAGCATTTGCATTCCAATCTTGTGCATCATCTTCAAAACGATCTTTGATAGAGATTTGATAAATAAATCAACCATATTGACTTGAATAAATATTCCGCACCTTGAAATCATCATTCTTGATAGATATGAACATCTTCATATAATGTCGTGGAATAACTCTTCAATATCTCCATAGATGCATTCTCAATGCCATCATGCTTATAGTTATAGCAAGATACATATGTACACAAATTGTACTAAGGATGTGGTACTTCAGGACCAAGAATTGCATATGCTTCAAGCAACTTAAATCTTTCAAGTTAAGTCATATAAGCCATATAATAGACTTTAGATGCATATCAAGTTTTCCATGTCATGCTAGACAAATAAGATATCGAAAACTGACTATACATACCTTTGACTTTTATACTTTCAAGCATTTGAACTATAGGTTCAAAACTACATGTCTTTCATATGGAATCAATTCTTCTTGAATTGTATCTCTTCCATTTAGTTACTTTCTTTGGGTCAGCAAGTGCGTATAGCATGCTTTGCAATATGTTGCAATTGAATTATCCCTTTTATGAACTTCAGGTTCATATCATGATATTCGGGGATATACATATACAAATGATAATTCATCCCATGTAACCTTTTCTCAAGTGTTTATCATGTCTCCCCCTCATGTTAGAAAAGCTAACTTGTTTCCTCAACTTTGGGAAATCATCTTTGTGCATTATTATGTCAATATACACGGCACATTAATAATAAGATGAAATTATTTGGTTCCTGACCCTGAACCACTTGTGAGGGGAGAATATAATATACTCTCGTATACAACGTATATCAAACTGATATATATAACTTTGTTCTCATAAGAAACAGTTTAGCTATTAAGTGGAAGCACTCAATAATTATCTTGCTAAACTTACTTTGATATAAACCAACTTATCAAGATGAACTATCTTGAGTAGAGAATCTGAAAATTATGCTCGAAGTTAGATTACTGAGCAATTTACCTCGCAAGCACCGGCCAGGCTGCGGGTCAATAACAATTGCGCATGTAACCATTTCATAGATGCATCATATGTGGTATACATGGCAGGTGAATGGGCCCATATTCACCTTTAATATTTCCAGAATTTATGGGCTTCAACCCGAACTCTTTAGTTGGTCAGTTCATTAATGAGAACAAGTGATACAAGAGAATTCGTAAAGAACTTTCTAGTTCTTTGATATTCACCTATGTGAATTTGCACATCATACTTAAAGTGAGATGGCTAACACGAATGCCAACTGAATAAATTATCAATATTGGTAAACTTCAAATTTACACCATGACATGTGCACTTATCAATAAACTTCGGGTTTATTATGACATGGGTTTTATACCAATAGATATCCACTTTATTGTGGCATTTTTTTCGTTTGTGTAGTACAAACTGGAGAACAAAGTGGGTAGCTTTTCATATGCAAATTAACCCGCTACAAGTTGTAGTAATAGGAGATATCAAAGCCTTCCTTTATTTATAGTCTCAATATAATCAATCGCTTTCGCGTGTACTTTGGAAACTGAATAAGTTTCTTTGAGACTTACTACATCACAATACTCAATTGTGTTTCTCCAATATAGTAATAATTGGCTCTTCTAGAGCTCTCAATTAATTTTGTACTACCACAGATTCATCAACATCCATGTGGTGAATATCTTTCTTAAAGAGAAAGTTATACCATTATGGTCATGTCAAACTTATATGCAAGATATGTTTCTTGCATTATCGTTGTCCTTTAATAGTCATATTTCCAAAATACTTTGGCGTACAATAGGTACGTGACCAACGATCATTCATGCCATATATCATCTCAAACCTCCATCTAGGGGTGAGTGTGGTATATTTAATACCAATTTCATCTTCATATTCTTCCAATAATGAATATGTATTCGTGAATCAGATGTTGTCACATTCACTTCGAGGATATGTGATTTTGTTATCCTTTTCAAATCTATAAATGCGTCAGGCATTTGATTTGCTATTCTTTGCAAATGGATAATCTTTTGTGCCTCTTTCTCACAAATAGAGGTATGTGGATCAAGATGAGATAATGATGCATTTTTCCACAAAATTTCCCGTTTGGTTTCACCAACTTCTCCCCCTAATTTTGGGAAAAGTGTCTCATCAAATTGACAGTCTGCAAATCGTGCAGTGAACAAATCTCCTGTCAATGTTTCGAGGTAGCGAATAATGGAGGGCGATTCAACCTCAACATATATTCCTAACCTTCTTTGTAGACCCATTTTGGTGCGGGATGGCGGTGCTAAAGGCACATATACTGCGCATCCAAAAATTCTTAAATGGGATATATTGGGTCCATGACCCAAAACCAATTGCAACGGGGAATATTTGTGTCAATTCGTCAGTCAGAGACGAACTAGCATTGCTGTATGCAAAATGGCGTGAACCCAAACCAAAGTGGGCAGCCGACGAACTAGCATTGCTGCATGCAAAATGGCGTGAACCCAAACCGAAATGGGCAGCCTCGTTTTCATGAAGAATTCAAGATTATTCTCATCTATTGTCTCAATATGATATCCATTTTGAATGATATCTTTAAAACTCAACAAGTTCTTCTTAGACTTGGAGGAGAATATTGCATTCTCTAAGATAAACGTCATGCCTTTGGGCAGAGTTACAGTTGCTCTTCCGGAGCCTTCAATCAATTTACTTCCCATGGTTTGACATATAAAAGAAATACACGAACATATGAATAAATAAGTTCAATTCGTTTGTGTCACATAATATTTTCAAAATCTGCTGATGTCAGTTGACTAAATAAATCAGATAGTCGATTATATGTTTTCCATAATCGATTACTATGCAGTTTGAAAATTTCAGTTTAAGCACTTTCATAAAACAATCGATTGTTAAACACACACAATCGATTGTTTGAACATAGACAATCGATTGTTAAACACACACAATCGATTATTTGTTATTTTTGAAAAACTTCAGATCACATTGTTTAAGACAATCGATTGTAAGATATAGACAATCGATTGTTGGCTTATTTTGAAAAATTCCAGAGCACACTGTCTTAAGACAATCGATTGTTAACTATAGACAATCGATTGTTGACTATTTTGAAAAATTCCAGATTACACTTTCTAATGACAATCGATTGTTAGACATAAACAATCGATTGTGGATGATTTTTGAAAAATTCCAGATTACACTGTCTAACGACAATCGATTGTTAAACATTGACAATCGATTGTTGACTGTTTTTGAAAAATTCCAGAACACACTGTTTTAAAGACAATCGATTGTTAATCATAGACAATCGATTGTTGACTGCTTTTGTAAAATTCCAGATCACACTGTTTTAAAGACAATCGATTGTTGATCATTGACAATCGATTGTTTTGCAGTTTTTATGCGAAATATGAGATAACCGACTAGTTTTTCAGGTTAGTCGATTACCTCTACTGGAAAGTAAAAATATTATTGATATTTGAGCATATTGATACATTCTAAAGAACTAATACTAACATTATATCATGAACTAACGAATACGAGCTAATACTAATGGCTATTAGTTTATTCATTCACTTATACAAACAAGTAAAATAAAATCAAATAGCTCCATCTTCTTTCATCACGGATCCATCACCGATTAGGTGGTCTATTTTCCCCTCGGGTTGCTCAAAGAAGTCTGCCACATCCAAGTGGGTGATGTCAAAGTTGTCGTCAGGGACAAAATTCGTTTCAGGGCGTTTACTCTTTCGAGATGCTTGATAAAGGTCAACCAAATGTCATGGTATACGGCAAGCCTTTGACCAGTGCCCGTTTCCACCGCAACGATAATATATAGTTTATAAACTATTTGCTTTTGGATTCTTATCGTATCGTGCTTGTGGCAGAGTGACCAACTTCAGGTTGTCATATCTCTTCTTTAAGCCATTCCACAAGGTGGGTGGATCTTTGACTGTGATATATTCAATTTTCAAACCTTCATCAAGGTGATGGCGCAAGAAAATCAAGGCCTTAGCATAGTTTCAAACCTTCATCAAGGTGATGGCGCAAGAAAATCAAGGCCTTAGCATAGTTTTGGGTGGATGCATTATTTCTGTCTTTAATGGCATCTCCAAGACCCATAGCATCTAAGTGGATTACAGCATCCAACACCCATGTCATATAGTTCTTGCCCGAAATTTCAAGGGCAACGAACTTTCTTTTCATAATGTCAGACATAAAACAAATTTACATCAAGAGCGTGTTCATACTTACGGGCTCTATTACAATTATCACATTCACTTCAGGGAATGGATCAAGATCATGTGCTTTACACAATCTCATGTCAAATATTACTTTCATAAAGTGAAAGATTATTTTGAGAATCCTTATTGTTCTCATTACCACGATAATAACGATTATAACTTCGTCTATTGCCATGTCCACATCCATTGATACCTTTACGGTAATTAGTCTTCTTTCAGACTTATCACATACTGCTACCACATTCTCTAAAGGGAATGGAGCAAATTCAATTGGACGGAATTCTTTGCTACGTCCACATTCATTGATACCTTCATGGTAATATTTTAGTCTTCTTTCAGACTTATCATATACTGCTTCCACATTCTCTAAAGGGAATGGAGCAAATTCAATGGGACGGATTTTCAATTATTTGCCCACAATCATACATGAATTTAATCATGGCAGGACATAGAGATTTTACCACTTCATGTGGTTATAATTTCTTACAAACTCCATTAGAGTTATAATCAAACTTTGTTTGTATATTAAATCAAATCATAGAATTTCAAGAATTTGAAAGGGAAAAGTAAATTACTTACCTTTAAGGTATACCAATTATATTTTCAATGTTTTCTTCCTTTTCTCCACTGATGCAGACGACGGCGGCTCCGATGCGGAGAAATTGACGGCGGCTTAATCTTCTTAAAGAGCTTCTTGAGACGGTAGAGTCTCGTACTGATAACGTGTTATGAAATAATATAAAAGACAAGAACAATAATACAAGAACAAGAGCAATAGAGAGAAGAGTAGAGAGAGTTCTTCTTATTGATACTTAGAGATTGTTAGGGATGGTTTACAATGGTAGAAGACCCCTTTATTTATAGGGAGGGGGATGATTTATCTACCAAGAATAGAACTCTAGAATCTCTCTAATTATAGACATTCACCTTAAATAGGAGATTTCATAACAGTTACCGACTTTTTCATGCTCTAGCTAGAAAAAGAAGGGCGACATGCTTTTCTTTGTTAAGTTGTGATCCAGTAGGGCATTATACTAAAATTTCTCATAATCATGCTGATTAAAGCGTTAACAAATATCTAGTTGTTTAACTTGTTGAAAAGAATAGACCTTGGGCCTAACTCAACCCCAAAAGCTAGCTTATGAGGTGAGGATTGCCCAAGCCATATAAGGAGACCAAGGATCTCAAATCCCTCCGATGTGGGACAACTCAACACCCCCATCACGCCCAGATCTCTGGAGCGTGGACAACATAAATGGGGGCCCAACATCGGTAACAATAATTGGGATGGGCCTGGCTCTGATACCATGAAAAGAATGGACCTTCGGCCTAACTCAACCCCAAAAGCTAGCTTATGAGGTGAGGATTGCCCAAGCCATATAAGGAGACCAAGGATCTCAAATCCCTCCGATATGGGACAACTCAACACTTGTGTTGTCCGTCGTATATCTCAAAATATTTAAACCAACTTAATGATTCGTTTTGCATTAATTTCATACTTGAAAACACAAGGGTCAAGTGATTAGGTATTCTGTCCCTTTCACAATCAAAGTAAATTAAAACGCAAGAAATATCTCCAGAAAATACAAACGAAAATCAGTAGGTGGTAGTAGTAAATTGTAAGCGGTTTGACGTATCACATCATACATAACGAATCATAGGATGTTTATATTTTAGCAAACTTAGCGATCTTGTAGTGAAAGATTTCGAGATAAGCATTTTTTGGTGACTTGCTTACTCAAGAAGTGTTTCCACGAAAAATATTTATTTAGACTACCCAATCTTCTTTCTTCTTTTTCAATTTGGTGTTCAATGTCTATATTGGACTCAGATTAAATTCGGGTTCGCATCGAAAAATTCATAAGTGAAGGATATAACTCTCCTAATGAAGGCGATTTCAGACTCACAACTCGAACTCCAAACTTTTAGTTAAATATGAAAATGCACTTACCGTTCTACCACAACCCTTGTTTGTATAAGAGTTGATAAGAATTGTAAAAGGCTCGTGTATATTGATTATATTAGAGAAGTCTATATACAAGTACAAGATGAGATGGAGTGAAAAGACAAAGTTCTATATACATAAGACCCTTGTAGAGATAAGAAAGAATCTCATAAGATACAACTTAAACTAGGAGTCCTGGATAAAATTGGAGTGTCTATCCTTATCATGCTCCCTCCAGATGGGATCAATCTCCTCGAGACCAATCGTGTTTGACAAAATGTGTAGATGAGATCAATCTCCTCGAGACCAATCGTGTTTGACAAAATGTGTAAATGATCGTTTACGCAAGGCTGTTGCTAAGGAATCAACAAGTTGATCGCCAGTGGGTATGTGATTAACAGAGAGCTCATTGTGTTCTACTTGATCTCGAACAAAGTGAAAATTGATAGATACGTATTTCGTACGACTGTGAAAAACTAGGTTGCAAATAAGGTAAGTAGCACCAATGTTGTCACAAAACACCATAGGAGGACTAGATATTGGAATGTGAAGCTCCTTCAGCCAGTTGATTATCCAATTAAGCTTATCAACAACTCTATATTCAGCTTCTATGGAGGATAGCAAATGTCCGTTGCTTTTCGGAGCACCAACTTATGGGATTGTTTTCAAAAAGGAAAACATATGTTGAAGTCGAATGCCCCATATCAGGAAGTCCATCCCAATCAGCATCTGAGTATACTTGAAGTTTGAGTGAACTACCCCGATGAAAATAGAGAGCATATGTGATAGTGCCCTTCAAGTAGCGTAGAAGTCGTTTGGCAGTCTGCCAGTGCTTCCAACTAGGTGCATGCTGAAATTTAGCAAGTTTGTTTACTGCAAAGCAGATGTTCGGTCGAGTAAGGTTAGATATTGTAAGGGAACCAACAACTTTCCTATATAGTATGGTATCAGAAGGTGCAGAATTATCATTTAGTGAGAGTGATTCACCAACTGACTTCGATGTGCCAACACTTTTGGAGTTTAGCATGCTAAACTTTTCTACAAGATCAACAATTAAAACACTTTGAGTGAGAATTACTATGTGCATTCCGTAGAACTTTGACTCCAAGAAAGAATGCAAGGTACCAAGGTCTTTAATGGAGAACCTATCACCTAAGAGTTGAATGGTGTTTTGTACTTGAGAGAAATTGGAACCATTAACCACAATATCATCAACACAGATCATGACAAAGAGAAGCGAGTTAGAAGAGCATTTTATAAACAAAGAATCATCTGATTTTGCTCTAAGGAACCCATAGAAAAGAAGAAAGGTTTTAAGCTCATTTTACTAAGCTCTAGGAGCTTAACGAATGCCATAAATGGATTTGTAAAGCTTGCCGAAATGTTGTGGAAAGTCGAGGTTGACAAAACTCAGTTGTTGCTGCAGATAGACAACCTCATTGAGAGTTTCTTGAAAGAAGACATTGTTTACGTCTAGTTAAAGTAAAGGCCACTTGAACGACTTTGCTAGAGTGAGAATAAGCCTAACAGTATTGTGTTTTTTTACAAGGCTGAAAGTGTGATGATAGTCGACCCCAGGACGTTGACAAAAATCCTTGGCCACTAACCTAGCTTTAAATCGATCAATCGATCCATCAGGTTTTTGTTTTACATGATAACCCACTTGCAGCCAACAACATTATGTAAGGATGAGCTAGGAACCAAAGACCATGTATTATTTTTAAGAAATTCATCATGCATAGCACCCTACCACTCAAGGTATTTCTTGGCTTGAGAAAATGTGGTAGGAGCAAGATGTAGCTTCTTTGGTAAGGATACAACAAGGTTTTCAAAAATGACCTTAGGTTTAAGAATGTTGTTCTGTGCTCTAGTGACCGTGCAATGATTGGAAGATTGCAACCTAGGTTGTGGTTAAGACAATGATGATCGAGTTGGAGAGGACATAACAATAGGTGAGTTAGGTGTAGAAGATACCTGTGAAGGAGAAGATGAACTTACAGATGTCTCTGGTAACGTGTCACCCACAATGGTAGAAGTTAAGGTGATCTCTGGAGTGACCTGAGTAGCAAGTTGTTCAAGGTTTGAAGGTGTAGGAAGTGGGATAGGTGTGTCAGTGTCAGCTTGCGAGTTGGAATGTAAATGACGGCTTTCTGAAGGATAGTGCCAAGAGTCCATATTGACCGAAGATGCTCGGGCAAGAGCGAGAAATATTGATTTGAAGGGAAAGACATGTTCAACAAAAGAAACATGTATGGGAAGACACACATTGAAAGAAGAGATATTAAGACAATCATAGCTATTAGTGATAGTGGAGTATCACATGAAGGCACACGAATTAGAGTTTGGATCAAGTTTGGAAGAGGTGTATGATTTTAACCATGGATAAAAAAGGCACCAAAAGACTTCAAATTTGTGATGGTTGGGTAAGGAGTTAAATAGATATTGAAATGGTAATGTTAGAGTGAGTAGCGGTGTGGGTAGATGATTGATAAGGTAAACGGAATTTTGGAAGGCAATGGACCAAAATTTGAGGGGTACTGATGCATGGTGAAGCAAGGTTAGAGTTGTATACCAATGTTTTCTTTTGGTTGTACCAACAATTTGTGGAGTGTAATGAGGACTTATTAGGTATTGAATGACATGATTCAACAGAAGATACTTGATAGCAACATATTCGCCTCCTCCATCTGTATAGAGTATTTTAATTGACATATGAAACTGCTTTGTTATCATGCACATGAAGTTTAGAAATATATTCTTAACTTCCAATTTAGCTTTCATGGGTAACAACCAAGTGTATTTGGTAAAATAATCAACAAACACAACATAGAAACAAAAATTATCAAAAGAAGAGATAGGAGAGGGACCCCAAACATTAGAGTAAACAACATCAAATGGATCTGTACTAGAAATAGTGTTTACACCAAACAGTAGTCGGTGACTTTTATTACATAGACATGAATTACAAAAGGTGAAATACTCATTATTCATGAACAGAAGCTTTAAAGATGAAATGCAAGCTTTAGTGATACGAGGTTGTGGGTGACCAAGTTGAGCATGCCAAAGATAGAGCGATGGTGATACTTGCATGGTGAAATAGACTTTTGGGACAGTAGGTGATGAACTACTTGTTGTAGAAGGACATTCGTAGAGATCTCCATTACTAGACCTTGTAGAAGACATGCTCCCATGTTCAAATCCTTCACAAGAAAAAATAAGCAAAAAATTTAATAGAGGTTTGATTTTGACGACAAATTTCACAACAGAAAAATTAATCTTTTCTTAATGTAAGGAGAGCATAAAATATTGCATAGTTTAAGGGAATTGGGAGGTGAGGAGAGATCAGTGTGGCCTAGGTGTGTGATAGGAATACTTTTACCATCTCCAACAATGATTTCGTCTGTGCCTGGGAATTTAGTAGAGGCATGTAGAGATTGAGAATTGTTGATAATGTGATGAGAAGCTTCAGAATCAACTATCCAATTGTTGGAAGGGCTGGAAGCATAAGTCGTATGATTGGAAAAGTTGTCTTGAGCTTGAATTGTATTTTCAGACCTTGAGCACAGACTTTGGCTATATTACCATATTTATCACATAACTGACATTGGATACATTGCTGTTGTTGTGATTAGTGTAAGAGGTATTGAAAGATGTAGGATATTGAGAGGTGTTGTTAAGTGGGGGTTGGGGTTGGCTTGTGATGTGTTCGTGCGATTGAAAGTAGTAGGGTTTTTATTCTTGGAATTAGAGTTATAGGAATTTTGGTGAAATTGGGCAGTGATGATTGGGTAGCACTCTTTGGTTCCAAATGTTTTATGAACATTTCATGTGACTACAGTTTTTTGTAAAGTTCTTCAAAAGAAATATCTCTCTAGCCCTGATAGCAGCAAATAGTTCTTTGTAGTCAGAACCTAGACCACTTAGAACTTTGATGACAATTTCTTCATCCAATAACGGGGAACCACTTGAGGCGAGATCATCAACGATTGATTTGATTTCTTTCATGTATTCACCAACTTAAAGTGAGTCCTTTTGAGGTTGACAAGAGTATTATGAAGGCTGAATATGCATGAATGAGATGTATTGGCATAAGTGGTTTGAAGTATATTCCAGGCATGGTTAGCGGTGGATGCATGAGCTATTAGAGGTGATACCGTGAAATCAACCGATGCCATGATGGCATTGTAAACCAGACTGTATTGCCTTAGCCAAAGGTGAAAGGCATTGTTGGAAACTTCATTGTTAGATTCATTTGGAATATGAGTAGGTGGAACACCATAAACAAAACAAAGAAGATCATAGCCAAAAAGAAGTGTAGTGACTTGATATTTTCAAGTGGAGTAGTTCAAACTCCCTAATAGTTTCAAACAGAGTTGGCTGGTAGGATTGAAAGAGATGAGTTGAGAGGGTTGAACAACGTTGCTCTAGTTGACTGGAACGATGGCTGAGGAAGAGGTTGATTGATAAATGATGAAAAATGCGTATTTTTAGTATATTTACATATTAATTATTGTGTGAGTTGCGGGAGATTATACGGTTTTTGAAATGAAGTATTCTCATTATATATTTCTTATGTGTAGGAATGAGTTTGGATGATAAATGATCAAAAGATGACAATTTGACACAAAATGAAGAGGTAGAAAAAATTGGGAGCTCGACCAGTTTCGTGCATAGAATGAAAACAGACTCAAAAAATGAAAAAAACTGAAGGCACAAAAGAGCGAAGCAAAGTGAAGGCACAGATCTCTTCGCGAACTGAAAAATTGCAAAAGCTAAGTCCACATGTATGGGCGCACCAATGGGAAGGCAGACGCGAATTCCATCTCCCTATCCGATTTTGGATTGCCTTGGACGACCCTCCACCTTACCTAGGTCATATAAATACATCCTAACATAAATTTGGAGGAAAAGATACTACTTTAGGGTTACACAACACCTTTAGATGCAAGTATACATTGGGAGCAAGGAGAAAGATTCAACCATAAGTTTTTCCTTTCTTCTTCCTGTTTTTGTTGTTGGTTATAAATTTTAGTATTGTATTTTCACATACTACTATGGGTAGATAATTTATTATTTAGGATTTTTATAGAACCTTTTGGAGGATACATTCTTATTAAGTTTGAATATAATTTAGTCTTTGAATTTCTTTACTTATTCAACTACGTGCTTATTTCTATTGATTAAATGGACATCAATTGACTATTCCTATTTAATATGTATTGCTTGATAAAAGGTACATATTTAGTTAGTTGTTAAAAAATTTCATTCCTAACATATACGAGGAATCAATACGATAGGTTTAAATGTGGATTTATGAATAACAAAGCCCTGGCGTGGTCATACTAAGCGATGGCATTGTCCTAGTTGCCGTAGTTTGGGAGAATATGTCTAAAAAAATTTGTAGTTACTTGAGAGAGAATTACAATACCTAAAGTGCTCACAATAAGTATGGAATAATTAGGCAAAATTATAGGAGAGGTAGCAAGAGGAATTTCAATATTGGGGAAATCAAAACTCTAGACCTCCTTAATCTTGTCTCCAACCCTTAGTATCTTTAGTTGTTAAATTACTATTTTAATTTTGTTAACTAATTAGATATAAAAAATTTAGTATTTATAATTTAGGAATTTTTCAAGCTTGTAAATTTTAGCAATATTAAACAGTTGTAGCAAGCCTTATTCTCTGTGAGAGGCTTAGATCGCTTGAAACTCATCACTACCTCGTAAGGGCATTAAGACCATTGCATGTTACCTGAAAGCTCCACTTTCTCTATTGTGTTGTCACACAGCTTCCCGCCTAAGCATATGTGATATAATCATCCGTATCTTAGAAGAGAAGTATGCATTGTCCCCACTTAAGTTATTAAGTATTCCCAAAGACGAGGCGATTTCTTTTTATGTTGAAACTTTATGTCAGCCAGGGGTCCCTTTTGAGTCCTTTATTAACATTAACTGAAGACCAAGCCAATCTCGATGAAAAATAGAGAAATACAAGTACATCTGCTTGTTCTACCATTTGAATTTCCTTGAATTTCAACTTCTTATCTCGAGGGGCTATCATAAGTTTTTTTAATATAAGTGAAACTCACTTATTCTTAGAGAAATGATATGTGTTAGACTTCCCTACCATCATCCTATCCGCTTTCAGAGCTTATTCTTTATCAGCTGCTAAAAAACGTTGCTAGGCTAGCACGGCTCGCTTCGCTTGCCAAGCTCCGCCCCTCTTACTCAACCTCTGAACTTTTAGGTGAGATTATATTTGCAGTAATCGCTTATCCTTTTTAGGACTAGATCTGGGTGTGATCAAATTTTGGTGCCGTTGTCGGGGAACTAATGGTGTAGTTTTCGTGTACATATTTCTAGGTTTCAAGTTTGAACTTTTATTTTTTTTCTTGCATTTGATATTGTTTTTGCTGATTTTAGAAACATGGCAGCTTGGAATTATGAGAGCTTTGATGTTGGTAATTCTTTTTGCTCCTCCTTATGTATATTTCGGAGGAAACCACCCTTGACAAAATTATCAAAATATTCTCAAGAGCAAGTTATGTGGACCAACTCAATATTATGTGTGGAATACGCATGATATATGTGGTGGTGAAGATGATCACTTTCATGGTTGAGCTAATTTTCTTATCTTCCCCAACTCCCTACTTTGATGGTTCTTATTTTTCTTTTGAAGTTAATAGGAAGAAAGAACACATGAATGATGACCTGAAAGAGATCAAGGATATGTTAAGGTACCTTGTGGAACAAAATAATGAGAAATAACTGCACAGACAAAGGCAAGATGCTACTATTCGCAACCTGGAGGCATAAGTGAGTCAACTAGTTGACGATTTAATGCTCAAAAAGCCAATATTGTGGATAGTATCCAAGAAGAGCATGAATTAGATATCAAAATTGATATTTTATTAGAGGAGGTCGGAGTGGAACACCATAATCTAACCAACTAGAATTTGAGGATACCAATGTTGAAGAAGTAATACTATAGTCAACTAGGGATTTTAAGAATATAAATTTGGTTTACTCTAGTGTGATTGGTGTTGAGGATGTCGAGTATCTTGAAGTTTATGTATTTGAGCATGTTGGGCCTCATTTCAAACACTTCTCTACATTATGCTTGGACAGTGAAATGGGAATGGATCTTTACGAGCATGAGAAACACCCCAAGGAAGAGGTAGATGAGCCTTATATCTTAAAATTTTCAAGGCCTTCTAGGAAACGTGACACTCCTCGATGGAGAGCCAAAAAGTGTTTGAGAATTTATTTAATTTTTGGCTTGCAATAATTTGCACCGCCCCAGGAACATAGTCATAAATGTGAAGCATAACGTGAGGATCAATTTTTAAGCTCGAGGTGGAGACAAAAAGTGATTCACGTCGTGTCGAGACGTTAAATTAAGATCTTGTTTGGAGGCAACTCAACTTTATTGTTTTATGTTATTTTCATTTTTATTGTATTATTATTGTAGTGTTTGTTTTGATTTCTCTTGGAGAATGGGAAGCAAGGATATTGGAAGAAAGCAAAAGCAAGTGAGATGGTTAGAACGAACTATGAGGTGCCCGAAAAAAGAACTATGTCTAGGAGAAGTTTGAGTACCCCATGAGCTGCTAATGCTTAGGCCTTTGTCCTACCAGGAAGTATCTTTCAACCTCTTATATTTATGGATGTGCATTATGGACAATTCACAATTTTAAGTGTAGGGTGAAAAGACTATTTGTGTGGTTTTCTATGTTATTTTAGATGTATTATTTATGTATGTTGGAAAAAATAAAACAATTAGGTAGAAATAATCCCTCGCGATTTTTCTTATGACTACGATTCTTTTTTAAGGGATGACTCTTTGAACCGGGTAGTAGTTTTTTTTTTCAAGTAGAATTTTTAAAAAGTTTTGGACTTTTTCCAACAATGAAATCCCTAGACTGTTTTCTTGATGGATTAACGTCAAAAGAAAAACGCAAAAAGATTCTTTATTCTTGAGGATTTTGACATGTTTTATGTTGGGTCTTAGAGCTGGAGCAATTGGACTGAGTACTTTCTTCTTTATTCGTGTGACTATATTGTTTAACCAAAACATAAAAGTTTAGTCAATGCTAGAATTTAGAAGAACACGGGTTGCTGATAATCAAAAGAATGTATACATGAAAATAATTTAGGTAGCAAGAGAGTATTCAAGAGAAAAAAAGTAAACCAAAATATATTCTAATAAGTTTGTGTCCCCACAATTGATCAGATGTCTCCCTTTATATGTATCTCGGAGATATACATTTTGCCCAAATCATAATGAGGCTATTATGAGTAATTAAAGACATTGAATGCTACATTACATAATCATTATATTCAATTCAAATTTCCTAATGTATTTCACATTTAATGCCTATTAAATGCCGTACCTCCACTCTTTTCTATTGTAAGATTCATTCCTTTTGACTCTTGGATATAAATAACTTAAATAGGTACGGGCGCTGAGTTATTTGAATAACTGCTCTTGCCACTTCTTCTGTCATTTGCGCGTACCTGTTGCAACTCATGCCTCTTGGCTAGCTATAATTCTTTGACCATTTAATCAGTCTACGTGTCTTGACACATTTTCTTTAAATTTAAATACAACTTGTTCTAATACATATATGCCTTGAGAGTATATGTGTTTATTTTGATGCTTTAGCTCGTCTGTTGACCCCTGTGCTTACTTCCTAATGTTTGAATTATATGATAACTGTGTTAGTTGCTTTAACTTAAGAGCGGGGTCTCAGCCGTTCTAAGTAAGTCATGTGCAGTGTGTGAGGTGAGATTTTGGTTGTACTCTATTCCATCCGTTTTTAGTCTAGAACTTTCCCTATGTGTGACTCGAAGCGAAATGATTAAGTCTTGTAAGTTTAGGAAATGATATAAGCGTTTTTCTGATTAACCCTTCAGTCTATTTGCCTACCGACGATAAAAAATATACTTTCTTAGCCTGTTTGATCTTGTAAACCTTTTCTTTGATATCTACATTACAAGAAAGATCTCTTTTTTTCTTAATTAAATCTTGCTGAACCCTTACCTCCAAAAGCACTTAAGTATCTAGAAGTGAAGAAAAAGAGATTGACTAGGTTTTGAGTTGAACCATAGAAAGGAAAAAAGGTGCATGTGTGAATAGAGAGAGCTACTAGATGAAAATAACAATTTATGGAGGGTGTTGAAAAGATTTTGAAAAAACAATACAAAGAAAAAATCCCTCTAATTCACTTTGATATGTGATAGTGCTTATGTAGATGTGCTTAGAGTCAATGTGCTATGTTATTTACGGTGTCATAGCGATATATTGAGTGATCATGAAGAGAATATATTTAAAAGTTAAAGAGCATTGTATTAAAAGTACTTTGGAGGATCCATATCTATCATACCCGTCCCTTAGTCTATATTACAACCCATGAAGACTTAATTTATCCTAGAGTAGCGAGCTTAAATTAATAGAGAATTACATTACGGGCAAACGTATGGTACAAGCTTTGGGGACACATGAGTTTCTTTGCAATATTGAGCGAATTCTTTCATTCTGTGAGTCCTTAAATTATACTTATATTCATATCTGAGTGTGCATAATGGTTACTCTCTTTATTTTGTTGGTGAAGGCACATGCTTAACAACAGATTGTTAAGGAACTCGTATCTTTAGTTTGCACAAGAAGCGAGTCACAAAAAGGAACGTAGTGGAGTCAATTTTTGAGGTTAGGATGTTAGAAGAGTCACAAATATTGTAAATAATATTGACATGAGTTTATAACTTGAGGAAAAGTATGAAGAGTGTTCTAAGAGTTGATATAAACCATTGTCATTGGTGTGATGCTTGAGTGTGTTTTGAAAAGTATTTCTTGTTTATGCGCTTGATTTTAAGTTGAATGAGCAAGAGTTTAAGAGCGAGGTGGTGATAAATTATGAAAAGTGCATATTTTTGAGTATATTTGCATATTAGTTTTTGTGTGAGTTGTGGGAGGTTACATGGTTTGTAAAGTGAAATATGCTCATTATGTGTTTCGTATGTGCAAGAACGAGTTTGGATGATAAGTGATTTAAAGATAACAATTCGACACAAAAAAGAGGTGGAAAGAATTGGGAGCTAGTCCAATTTCATGTGTGGCATGAAAACAGACTCGAAAAAGGAGGAAAATGAAGGCACAAAATAGCAAAGCAAAGTGAAAGCACGGATCGCTTTGTGAACTGAAAAATTGCAAACTAAGTCTGCGTCTATGGGCGTGCCACACTTATAAGTAGGGATTTTGACCGCTTATTTCCTCTCTTTTACTTGCAGTTTAGCTAAAAAATGTTTAAAGGTGTTCTCGGAAACTAACAAAATGTGCTTACTTGCAGGCATGTTGGGAAAGAGCCAAATAAGTCAAAATCAACTCATAATTGAGTCAAAAGTGAATAAGAGCCAAAACTGAGTGCGGACCAATCACTTGTGTACAACCGCAGAATCCTAAGTGCGTACGCAATACCTTTTATATGGACCGCATAAGACCTTAAGTTCAAGTCCTAAGTTCCCAGGTGTGCAGGCTGCACCAAAATTGTGCG
Source organism: Nicotiana benthamiana (assembly GCA_034376525.1). Classification (NCBI taxonomy): domain Eukaryota; kingdom Viridiplantae; phylum Streptophyta; class Magnoliopsida; order Solanales; family Solanaceae; genus Nicotiana; species Nicotiana benthamiana. The sequence continues at coordinate 27,846,822 of CM067341.1, forward strand.
GACGCATAAGTCCATTTTGCAGTCCGCATCGAAATTATGTGGCCGTATAACCTCCGCAGGGGGATTTTTATCAAATATTTTCAGCTTAGTATCAGTACAACCTTTTGTCGTTTTTAGGTTAAGTTTAGTTTGCGTCTGAACGTTTTTCTTTACTTATTTGAGTAAATTTGTATAAGATTGACTTCTTAACATTAGCTTTTCTTTGTTTAATCTCTGATTATGCGTTCTACCTTAATTTCTTCAATTTTTGATGAGTTGCTAAATCTTTAGCTAGATTTGTGACCAATACTAGTGTGGATGCTTAATGGGTATTTAATATTAGGACTTATTTGTGATTGAGTTAGTGATATCTTGCCTTGTTTATGTTTAAATTATAGAATTAATGGTTGCAAATATTGATTCATGCCTTTTTGACATATTCTTTGCTTGAGAAACAGAGACTAGGTTTAGGAAAACTTGGCTAGCAAGGAGTTAGGGTGAATTTAAGAAATTGATAGCCTTAATTAAAGGGTCAATTCTAGAGATAGTAAGACCCGACTTGAGCATATGTCACTTGATTTGTGCCAATACGCATTTGGGCTTGAGAAAGCCAAATCATGCAAAATTACTCAAACTACCGAGAGGTATAGAATGAGCAATTGCATATGTTTGCTATACCCTGAACCAGATAAATCAAACTTTTCCTATAGTTTACAACCTGTTAGGTATCTTCCTAGGTGGATACGACCCTAGATTATTTTATCTATTGAAAAACAACTCAAAACAAAAAATATTGTGCTTTAGTTTTTATCTTTGCAATCAATAGAGTAAAGTAGAAGAAATACACCAATCAACATTTTTGTGATGACCCGAAAGGTCATCACTTGAATTAAATTAAATTTTGTATTTTCAAGACCTTAAAAACCTCTTTTTGCCTCACCTCCATTTGCGTGAACCGTCCGAGCACGTAGCCGAAAAGCTTATATGTGAAAATATATAAAAGAATAATAAGGTTTGACTGTAAAATGAATATATTTGACTTCGATCAATATTTTGGGTAAACAGACCCGGACTCGTAATTTGACGATCTCGGTGGGTCGTAGGAAAATATGAGACTTGGGAGTATCCCTTGAATCGAATTCCGAGGTCCTTAGCCCGAGAAATGAATTTTTAAAGGAAATCACTTTCTGAAAATTTTTAAGAAAATTTGAAATGAAATTTGATTAGAACATGTTAGTATCGGGCCTATATTTTGATTTCGGCGTCCGATACAGGTCTTATATACAATTTAAGATATTGTTGTGAAATTTGATGAAAACCGAATATTATTTGACGTGATTTGAACTTAAATTTCTAAGGTTAATAGTTGATGAAGTCAGAGAAAAATCCTTTAATTTTGAGGTTTAATTCGTTGTTATTGAAGTTATTTTGGCAATTTGGTCACAAAAATAAGTTCGTAAAATGTTGTTGAGTTAGTATATATTTGGTTAGGATCCCCTGGGGATCGGGTGTGTTTCAGATGTGTTTTGGGAAGATTTGAGCTAAGGAAAAATTGAAGAAAATCTGCAACAGGTGCTCAGGCCTGTTGTTCTTCGCGATCGAGTAGTCACTCTCGCGATCGTGTAAGGTAAATGGGGACAAGAGTTGATTTGGTCATCGCGAATGCGGAGCTTTGGGGGATTTCCTCATTGCAAATGCGAGCTATGTGACACGAACACGTTGCGTTAATTGGAAGGGACTAGGATTTTGGTCGTTCTTCTACACGAACGCATAAGCTTGTCCGCAAACGCGAAGATCAGGGTGGTCAACCTTTTGCGAACGCGTGGACGAACTCACGATCGAGTAAGTCCATTATTGGAAGCCCTTCGCGATGGTTTTCTCATGAACGCGTGAACATTCCCAGCACTTAAAATAGAAGCCATTTGAGGATTCAATCCAAATTTCATAACTTCTTTATCTCAACTCCAAATTGGGCGATTTTTGAAAGAGGATTTCACCACAAATTCATATGTATGTAATCTTAGACTCATTTTCTTCATTTTTCCATCAACACATACTAGATTTCTAGGCCTAAAATATAAGATTAAGGGTACAAAATTAGGGATTTGTGTAGAGTTAGGCTTTTTGACTAATTATGATTTAGACCTTGTTTTGGGATCGAATTTGAAAATAAATTATAAATTCGGGCTCGTGGGTGAATGTGTAATTGGGTTTTGGTCCAAATCTCATATTTTGACCAAGCGGGCTCGGTGTCGATTTTTGGATTTTTGCGAAGAATGATTAGAAAGCTATAATTAGCACTGGAATTGGATTGTTTAGCATTTACTGATGTTATTGAATCGACTATGCATAGATATGATTGTGTTTGAGCCAAATTCGAAGGGAAAAGTGGTATTTGAGGCTTGAGTTGGCCCTGAAAGTTCGAGGTATGTGTTTGGTCTAACCTTAGCTTGAGGGATTAGGAGTTGTGTCATATTTGCTATTTGCTTCTTGTCGAGTACGACGTATAGGCATAGTGATGAGTATCTATGCGTTGGTGTCAAGCATGACCGTGAGTCTTATATTATGATTTTCATGACTTCGTTCTATTATTCATGCCTTGGTGAAGATTTCTAATTGTTGTATAAAGTTTGTGGAAAGAATTGTGACCTATGAATATTGAAAGCATTGGCTCAAGTTGCATAGCAACATTGTGAAAAGTATAAGTGATAATCGAACTTCTAGAGCATTGGCTCGAGTTGTGAAGTGAATTGTGAAGTAAAATTGAGGAAGAGAAGAGATCATTATGTTGTCACCCTTGCCAGGCTACTGTTGATTTATTTGTTGTACCCTTGACGGGAGTTAATTGTTTATTGGTTGTTCCCTTGCGGGACTTAATTGTTTAATTGTTGTACCCTTGTCGGGATTCTTACTACAAATTTCCTTTATTTCCTTACCCTATTGTTTGTGATTATTTTTTGGGTGAGAGTTAAAGCACGAAAGGTGATGTCGTGCGTTGTTTGTTATTGTGAGGAAAGAGTGTAAAGTGCGAATGGTGATGCCGTGCCGCACGATGTACTATTCTGTGCTGATTTTATAGATGATATGGTGAGGAAAGAGAGGAAAAGCACAAAGGGTGATGCCGTGCACATTTTTATTATATAATTGCTTTGTCGAGGACGATAGTAAAATCACAAAAGGGTGATGCCGTGCATTTGTTGATTTTCGATTCTTTCTTGATATCCGAGTTATGTTGTTTCTCTCATTACTTGTTTTTATTTGATTTTATTTCGAGATTATTGATTCCCTTACCCTTTTTGCCTTGTGATTTTGGGTGAGGAAGAGCGTAAAGCACGAAGGGTGATGCCGTGTATTGTCTTGGTGAGAGAGTGGTAAAGCACGAAGGGTGATGCCATATATTGTTTATGTGAGAGAGAGTAAAAACACAAAGGGTGATGTCGTGCACTGTTTTGATTTCCAAATTTTTATTGTGAATTGTGTTACGATTACTCTACAGTAAATTGCTGATTCCCTGTTAACTCTTATTGTACCCCGCAACATGATTTCCCCTTCCTATTTCCAATTGAATTGTGGCGATCTTCATATTTATTTGTTGCTTTTCTGTTACTACTCGATATTTCCTCGCAACATGTTTCCCCCCTCCCATATGGACTGGTTATTTTCTGTGTTTCTTTTTTTCTATATATATAATGGAACTGTACAGGTTTATTTGGTAGTCTGGTCCTAGCCTCGTCACTTCTTCGCCGAGGTTAGGCTAGACACTTACCATCACATGTGGTCGGTTGTGCTGATACTACACACTGCACTGTGTGTAGATCCAGGAGCAGCTTTCGTACAATATTTGGAGGGCTTCCTTCAGCCCACTTGGAGACCCAAAGTAGACCTGCTAGCGTCCGCAGGCCCTGACATCTCCCTCTATCTCTATTCCCTGTTTCATTTCCTTTTGTTCAGAAATACTGTATTGTATTTCTTCAGAACTTTTATGTAGTGACTCTTAGACAGTCTGACAATGTGACACCGGATTTTGGGTATTAGAGGTTTTAAAAGTTGTAATGGATGTAGACTTCAGATATTTGATTCTTAACTTTTGCTTAATTAATTAAGTTCCATTGTTATTATGTTATCGCCTTATGTTTGCTGAAAAGAGGTAATATGAAAATAGAACAAGTAGTAAGGTTTGGCTTGCATAGCTCTCATTAGTAGGCGTCATCACGACTCCCGAGGGTGGGAAATCCAGGTCGTGACAAGTTGGTATCGGAGCTCTAGGTTACATAGGTCTCATAGTTCACAGACAAGCTTAGTAGAGTCTGAGGGATCAGTATGTAGAAATCTGTATTTATCCCCTGAGGCTACAGAGTTAGGAAAGTCACTTCTATTCTTTCCAGTCGTGCGATTTTGTTTTCTTAGTGATAAATTGATACCTCTACTCTTGTCCTTTCGTGAATTGTGAGGTCATGTACTGCTTTTTCAGCCAAACTGTAGCACGAACCAATGATAAATCAGCTACGTCTTCGGAGGCTTTATGGAGGTTGGATAAGTTTCACCAAGCTCTTCACTAGTACTTTTAGTGGTGCATCTTTTGGGGAGTCTCGAGATATTCTAGACAACTCTCATGAGGTTCTCAGTAACATGGGGATCGAGAGACAAATAGGGCCGATTTTGCTACCCTTCGCTTGTCTGGATATGCCAAGACCTGTTAGAGGGACTATTGATTGGCCATACCAATTAGGTCATCATCTTCGACTTGAGGACAGTTCACGCTTCTATATTTGGAGAAGTTTCTCCCTATCACTGAGAGAGAGAGGCCTATCGGAGGCAGTTTGAGTGTCTCCAACAAGGTTTTATGGCTATTACTAAGTACGAGGTTAGATTTATCGACTTGAGTCATCATGCTCTTATCATTCTTCCCACTGTGAGAGAGAGTGAAGAGGTTCATTGAGGTACTCGTATGTCCTGCTCAGTTAGCTAAATGTGGAGGTAGCGGTATTAGAGGTGGAGGTAGATATGCTAGATGTTGAGGTAGAAGTATTAGAGGTTGAGGTGCAGGTATTGTTCTAGTTTGTAGTAGAGAAGCTTCGGTTTATTTTTGCGCTGTATCTGGTCTTGCCTAATGGTTCACTGAGTGCCCCTGTTTATGTGTTTATGCCGATGAGTGATTCTATTATGGTGGATCGTTTTCATTGATCATGTATTGGTTTGATTGGAGTTTTGAGACTCGTGTAGATTTTCTTCTTCTGGACATAGTTTATTTTAACGTTATATTAGGGATGAACTGGTTATCACCTTACCATGCTATTTTGGACTATCATGCCAGGACTGTTATCTTAGCTTTACTGGGTTTGCTTCGTTTAGAGTGGAGAGGGACTCCTGGTCATTATACCCGCAGTGTTGTATTTTATGTGAAGACTCATCGTATGGTTGAGAAGGGGTGTTTGGTCTATTTGGCATATGTTTGTAATTTTAGTGCTGAGGTTCCTTGTATTGATTTTGTGCCTGTTGTTCATGAGTTTTCTGATGTTTTCCTTTCAGACCTGACGGGTATGGCACCTGATAGGGATATTGACTTTTGTATTGATTTGGCTTCGGGCACTCAACCCATTTCTATTCTGCCGTATCGTATGGCTCCGCCTGGGTTGAAAGAGTTGAAGGATCAGCTGCAAGACTTTATTAAGGAGGATTTCGTTAGACCCAGTGTTTCGCCTTAGGGCGCGCCGCTGTTGTTTGTTAAGGAAAATGATGGTTTGATGCAAATGTGTATTGATTACCGACAATTGAACAAGGTCACAATCAAGAATAAGTATACGTTACTGAGAATTGATGATTTGTTTGATCAGATTCAGGGTGCCAAGGTATTTGTAACGATAGATTTCAGATTTGGCTACCATGAGTTAAGGTTAGGACATTTGATGTCTCTAAGACAACATTCCTCACTCGGTATGAGCAATATGAGTTCTTGGTTATGTCATTTGGGTTGACAAATGCCCAACAACTTTTATGGATTTGATGAATCAAGTGTTCAGGATTTATTTGGACTCGTTCGTGATAGTCTTCATTGATGATATTTTGATATATTCCCGCAGTCGGAAGGAGCACGAGCAACATCTTAGAGTGGGTTTTCATACTTTGAGGGATAGTCAACTGTATGCTAAATTTTCGAAGTGTGAGTTTTGATTGAGTTCAATTGCATTCCTAGTCATGCTGTATCAGCATAGGGTATTCAGGTTGATCCAAAGAAGATTGAGGCAGTCAAAAACTAGCCTAGGTCAGCATCATCTACAGAGATTCGGAGTTTCTTGGGATTGGCAGGCTATTATTGTCGGTTCGTGGAGGGATTTTCATCTATCACAGCCCCGATGACCAGGTTGGCCAGAGGGGTGCCCAATTCAGATGGTCGGATGAGTGTGAGGCAAACTTTCAAAAGCTCAAGACAGCTCTAGCTACGGTACCGATGTTGGTTTTGCCCATAGGTTCAGGGGCTTATGCTGTATATTGTGATGCATCTCATATTAGACTTGGTACAATGTTGATGGAGGATGGCAAGGTCATTGCCTATGCTTCAGGGCAGTTGAAGATTCATGAGAGGAACTATTTAGTTCATGATTTAGAGTTAGCAGTTATTGTTCATGCATTGAAGATTTGGAGGCATTATATATATGGCATGGCATATTAGGTGTTTATGGTCACAAGTGTGTTCAGTATTTGTTTAAGAAAAAGGAGTTGAATTTGAGGTAGAGGAAGTGGTTGGAGTTATCAAAGGACTATGGTATCAGTATCTTGTATCACCCGGGGAAGGCTAATGTGGTGGTCGATGCTTTGAGTAGGAAGTCAGCAAGTAGGGGCAGTCTTGTTTATATTCTGGTTGGTGAGAGATCTCTTGCTTTAGATGTTCAGGATTGGGCCAATCTATTTGTGAGGTTGGATATTTCTGAGCCTAATCGAGTATTCGTTTGCACGGTCGCTCGTTTTTCATTATTGGAGTGTATCCGTGATCGGCAGTTTGATGATCCCCATTTGTGTGTCCTTAGAGACTCAGTGTAGCGTGGAGGTGCTAAGCATGTTACCTTACATGATAACGGAGTTTTGAGATTGCAGGGTCGAGTTTGTGCGCCTAATATGGATGGGCTTCAGGAGTTAATTTTACAGGATACCCATAGTTCTTGGTACTCTATTCATCCGGGCGCATATTATTGGCATAGAACGATGAAGGATATTGTTACATATGTGGCTCAGTGTTTGAATTGTCAACAGGTTAAGTATGAGCATCAGAAGCCTGGTGGTTCATTTCAAAGGATTGAGCACCCCGAGTGGAAGTGGGAGCGGATCACTATGGACTTCGTTACTAGACTCCTGCAGACTCGGATTGTTGATAGGCTGACCAAGTCAGCACATTTTATTCAAGTGGCAGTCTCATGTTATTCTGAAAGGTTGGCTGAGATCTATATCCGGGAGATTGCTCGCCTTCATGGTGTGCCTGTATTTATCATTTAGGACTGAGGTACGCAGTTTACCACGCATTTTTGGAGAGCAGTTTAGAAAGAGTTGGGCACACGGGTTGAGTTGAGCACAATATTTCATCCCCAGACGGACGGACAGTCAGAACAGACTATTCAGATATTGGAGGATATGCGTCGAGCTTGTGTTATTGACTTTGGAGGCTCGTGGGACTAGTTTTCGCCTTTAGCATAGTTTTCCTACAACAACAGCTACCAGTCGATTAACCATATGGCTCCTTATGAGGGTTTATATGGTAGGCAGTGTTGATCTTCGATCAGATAGTTTGAGCCGGAAGAGGCTCAGTTGTTGGGTACGAATCTGGCTCAAGAGGCCTTGGACATGGTTAGGATTATTTAGGATAGGCTTCCTACAGCTCAGTCCAGGCAAAAGAGTTATGCAAACCACAAGGTTCAAGATGTGGCTTTTATGGTTGGTGAGCGGGTATTGCTCTGAGTGTCTCCTATGAAGGACGTGATGAGAATTGGGAAGAATGGCAAGTTTAGCCCCAAGTTCATTGGTCTGTTTGAGATTCTTGATCGAGTGGGAGAGGTATCTTATAGACTTGCATTGTCGCCGAGCTTATCAGCCGTGCATCTATTTTTTCATGTGTCCATGCTCCGGAAATATCACGGCAATCCATCCCACGTGTTAGATTTCAGCACTATCCAGTTGGACAAGGATTTGTCTTATGAGGAGGAGTTAGTGGCTATTCTAGATCGGCAGGTTCATCAATTGAGATCCAAGAGATTTTGTTCTGTTCACGTTTAGTGGAGAGGTCAGCCTCCCGAGGAATCGACCTGGGAGTCCAAGTACGATATGCGGAGCTGTTATCTCCATCTTTTTCCCGACTCTGGTAATTCCTTCTTCTGTCCGTTCAAGGACGAACGGTTGTTTTAGAGGTGGAGTATGTGATGACCTTTCATCCTCTTTTAGCCTCACCTCGATTTACGTGTGCAGTCTTGGCGCGTAACCGGAAAGCTTATATGTGAAAATTTGTAAAAAAAGAATAAGTTTTGACTGTTAAATGAATAAATTTGACTTCGGTCAATATTTTGGGTAATAGAATTGGGCCTGTGATTTGACGGTCTCGGAGGATTAGTAGGAAAATATGGAACTTGGGCGTATGCCTGGAATCGAATTCCGAGGTCCCAAGCACGAGAAGTGAATTTTTAAAGAAAATTGTTGTTTTGAAAAATTTTAAGGAAATTAGTAAATGAAATTTTATTAGAACATGTTAGTATCGGTCCCGTATTTTGGTTCTAGTGCCCGATACGAGTCTATATATAATTTAAGATAATTCTGTGAAATTTGATGAAAACCATATCTCATTTGACGTGATTCGGACTAAAATTTCTAAGGTTGATAGTTGATGAAGTTTGAGAAAAATCCTTTGATTTTGAGGATTAATTCATTGTTATGAAAGTTATTTTGGCAATTTGATCGCATGGATAAGTTTGTATAATGTAGTTGAGTTAGTACGTATGTTTGGTTAGGAGCCCCAGGGGCTCGGGTGTGTTTGAGATGTGTTTCGGGAAGATTCGAACTTAGGAAAAATAGTAGAAAATCTGCAACTAGTGCTCAGGCTTGTTGTTCTTTGCGATCGCGTAGTCACTCTCGCGATCGCGTATGGTAAATAGGGATAGGGGTGGATTTTGTCATCACGAACACAAAGCCACAGTCGCGAATACAGAGCTTTGGGGGATTTGCTCATCGTGAACCCGACCTGCGTGACGGAACATGTAGCGTTAATTGGAGGGGATTGGGATTTTGTGTCGTTCTTCTATGCGAACGCAAAGGTCAGGGTGGTCAACCCTCTGTGAACGCGTGGAAGAAATCCGAATTGCGTATGTCCATTATTGGCAGCCCTTCGCGATCATGACAGTGTTCTTGCGAACATTATGAACACTGTCTCCCAACACTTAAAACAGAAGCAATTTGGGGATTCAATCAAAATTTCATAACTTCTTTATCTCTACTCCAAATTGGGAGATTTTTGAAAGAGGATTTCACCACAGATTCATTGGTAGGTAAGTAATCTTGGATTAATTTTCTTCATTTCCATCAACACCCACTAGATTTCTAGGCCCAAAACATAAGACTAAGGATAGAAAATTAGGGATTTGGGTAGAGTTAGGGATTTTTGACTAATTGTGATTTAGACCTCATTCTGGGGTCAAATTTGAAAACAAATTATATATTCGGGCTCATGGGTGAATGGATAATCGGATTTTGGTCCGAACCTCGTGTTTTGACCAAGCGAGCTCGGGGTCGATTTTTGGATTTTTGGGAAGAATGATTAGAAAGCTATAATTAGGCATTGAAATTGGATTGTTTAGCATTTATTGATGTTATTGAATCAATTATGCATAAAAACGACTGTGTTGTATCCAAATTCGAAAGAAAAGGCGGTATTTGAGGCTTGAGTTGGTCGTGAAAGATTGAGGTAAGTCTTTGGTCTAACCTTAGCTTGAGGGATTATGAGGGTTGTCCTATTTTCTATTTTCTTCTTATCGAGTATGACGTATAGGCATGGTGACGAGTATCTATAGATTGGTGTCAAGCATGACCATGAGTCTTATAATGTGATTTTCATGTCTTCTTTGTATTATTCATGCCCAGGTGAAGATTTCAATAATTTCTATAAAGTTTGTGGAAAGAATTGTGACCTATGTATATTGAGGAGCATTGGCTCAAGTTCCATAACGACATTGTGAAACGTATAAGCGATAAATCGCGCCTCTAGAGCATTGGCTCGAGTTGTGAAGTGAATTGTTAAGTAAAATTAAGGAAGAGAAAAGATCATTATGTTGTCACCCTTGCGGGGCTATTGTTGATTTATCTGTTGTTCCATTGCCGAGATTTAATTGTTTATTGGTTGTTCCCTTATGTGGATTTAATTGTTTAATTGTTGTTCCCTTGTCGGGATTCTTATTACAAATTTCCTTTATTTTATTACCCTGTTGTTTGTATTTATTGTTTGGATGAGGAAGAGAGTTAAAACATGAAGGGTGATCCCGTGCATTGTTTGTTATTGTGAGGAAATAGTGTAAAGCGCAAAGGTGATACCGCGCCACACGATGTACCATTCCGTGCTTATTTTATTGATTATATGGTGAGGAAAGAGAGATAAAGCACGAAGGGTGATTCCATGCACATTTTTATTATATAATTGCTTTGGCGAGGACAAGAGTAATAATACGAAGGGTGATGCCATGCATTTGTTGATTCTGGTTCTTTTTTGATATCCGAGTTATGTTGTTTCTATCATTACTTGGTTTTATTTGATTTTACTTTGAGATTATAGATTTCCTTAACTTATTTGCCTTATGATTGTTGTTTGGTTGAGGAGGAGCATAAAGCACAAAGGGTGATGCCGATTATTGTCTTGGTTAGAGAGTGGTAAAGCACGAAGGGTGATATCGTGTATTATTTAGGCAAGAGAGAGTAAAAGCACGAAGGATGATGTCGTGCACTTGTTTTGATTTCCAAATTTTTATTGTAACTGTGTTTTGATTACTTTACACTAAATTTCTGATTTTTTGTTGACTCTGTTTGTACTCCGCAACATGATTTTCCCTTTCCTATTTCCAATTAAACTGCGGTGATCTTCATATTTAATTGTTGCTTTTCTGTTACAACTTGATGTTCGCCCGCAACATGTTTCCCCCTCCCACATTGATTGATTATTTTCTGTGTTTCTTTTCCGCTAAATATATAATTGAACTACACGGGTTTATTCTGTAGTATGGTCCTAGCCTCGTATCTACTTCGCCGAGGTTAGGCTAGACACTTACCAGCACATGCGGTCGATTTTCCTGATACTACACTCTGCATTGTGTGTAGATCCAGGAGCAGCATTTGGATAGTAGTTGGAGGGCTTCCTTCAGCCAACTCAGAAAGCCAAAGTAGACCTACAACCGTCCGCATGCCCTGGAATCTCCCTCTCTCTCTATTCCCTATTTCATTTCCTTTTGTTCAGAAATAGTGCATTGTATTTCTTCAGACCTTGTATGTAGTAACTCTTAGACAGTCCGTGACACTATGACACTAGGTTTGGGGTATTAGAGGTTTTAAGAGTTGTAATGAATATAGACTTTAGATATTTGATTGTTAACTTCCGCTTAATTAATTAATTTCCATTGTTATTATGTTATCGCCTTATATTTTCTAAAAATAGGTAATATGAAAATGAAGCAAGTAGTAAGGTTTGGCTTGCCTAGCTATCTTTAGTAGGCGCCATCATGACTCCCAAGGGTAGGAAATACGGGTCGTGAGAAGTGGTATTAGAGCTCTAGATTACATAGGTGTCATAGTTCACAAACAAGCTTAGTAGAGTATGAAGGATCGATACGGAGACATCTGTATTTATCCCCCAGAGGCTACAAAATTAGGAAATTTTCACTTCTATTCTTTTCCATCGTGCGATTTTGTTCTCTCAATGCTAAATTGATACCTCTACTCTTGTCTTTTTGTGAATGTGAGGTCTTGTACTGCTTCTTCAGCCGAGCAGTAGCACAGACCGATGATAGGTCAGCTATGTATTTGGAGGCTTTGTGGAGGTTGGATAAGTTTTACTAAGTTCTTCACTACTACTTTTAGCGGTGCATCTTCTGGTGAGCCCTAAGATTTTCTAAACAGCTGTCATGAGGTTCTGAGGAACATGGGGATCTTGGAGACCATTGGGGTTGATTTTTCTACCCTTCGATTGTCTGGATCTGCCAACACCTATTGGAGGGACTATTGATTGGCCAGACTAGATAGGTCATAAGCTTCGACTTGAGGACAGTTCATGCAGCTATTTCTAGAGAAGTTTCTCCCTATCACTCAGAGAGAGAGGCCTACCGGAGACAGTTTGAGTGTCTCTAGCAGGGTTCTATGGCTGTTACTCAGTATGAGATCAGATTGATCGACTTGGCTCATCATGATCTTATCATACTTCCCACAGTGATAGAGTGTGAGGAGGTTCATTGAGGGACTTGTCCAGCCCGCTCAGCTAGCTAGAGGTGGAGGTAGCGGTATTAGAGGTGGAGGTAGAGATGCTAGAGGTGGAGGTAGAAGTATTAGAGGTGGAGTTGCAGGTACTGTTCTGGTTTGTAGCAGGGAAGCTTCGATTTTGTTTTTTTGCCGCATATGGTCATGCGTAGTGGTTCCTTGAGTGCCCCTCTTTATATGTCTACGCTGGTGGGTGATTCTATTATGGTGAGATCGTGTTCATTGATCATGTATAGTTGTGATTGAAGGTCTTGAGACTCGTGTAAATTTGCTTCTTCATGACATGGTTGATTTCAACGTCATATTAGGGATGGACTGGTTATCACCTTACCACGCTATCTTGGACTGTCATGCTAGGAATGTGACCTTTGTTTTATTGGGTTTGCTTCGTTTAGAGTGTAGAGGGACTCCTGGTCATTCTACCCGTAGTGTTATCTTTTATGTGAAGGCTCGGCGTATGGTTGATAAGGGGTGCTTGGCCTATTTGGCATATGTTTTAGATTCTAATGCTGAGATTCCTTCTATTGATTTAATGCCCGTTGTTTGTCAGTTTTCTGACGTTTTCCCTCCAGACCTACCGGATTTGCCACTCGACAAGGATATTTACTTTTGCATTGATTTGGTTTCGGGCACTCGGCCCATTTCTATTACGACATATATTATGGCTTCGGCCTGTTGTTCTTCGCGATCATGTAGTCACTCTCGCAATCGTGTAGTCACTCTCGCGATCGCATAATGTAAAGAAAGACAGGGGTGGATATGGCCATTGTGAATGCGGAGCTTTGGGGGATTTTCTCATCATGAACGCGGCCTGTGTGATGGGAACTTGTAGCGTTAATTGGAGGGGGCTGGGATTTTGGTCGTTCTTCTATGCGAACGCGTAAGCTTGTCCGCGAACGCGAAGGTCAGGGGGACCCTTTGCAATGTGTAGAAGAACTCGTGATTGCATAAGTCCATTACTAGAAGCCCTTCGCGATCACGACAGTGTTCTCACGAATGCGATAAACACTGTCTCCCATCACTTGAAACAGTAGCCTTACAGGATTAAAATTTTCATAAACCCCTTCTCCTCCAAAACTCTTAGGCAGTCTTTGAATATCTTCTTCACCATAACCTCTTGGGTAAGTAATCTTTGACTTATTTTCTTCCATTTTCATCAACATCTAATAGATTTCTAGGCTTAAAACATGGAATTAAAGGTAGAAAACTAGGGATTTGGCTAGAGTTAGAGCTTTTTGATTAATTGTGATTTAGACCTTGTTTTGGGGTCGAATTCTAGAAATAATTATATATTTCGGCTCGTGGGTGAATGGGGGATTTGATTTTGGTCTGAACCTCGTGTTTTGACCAACTGGGCCCGGGGTCAATTTTTGGGTTTTTTGGAAAAATGATTGGAAAGATATAAATAGGCATTAGATTCGAATTGTTTAGCATGTATTGATGTTATGAAGTCATTTATGTATAGATACAATTGATTTGGAGCTGAATTTGAAAGGAAAAGCGGTGTTTGAGGCTTGAGTTGGCAGTGAAAGTTCAAGGTAAGTGTTTGGTCTAACCTTAGCTTGAGGGATTTGGAGTTGAGTTCTATTTTCTATGTGGTAGTTGTTGAGTACAACGTATAAGCATGTTGACCAGCATCTATACGTTAGTGTCTAGCATGACCGTGAGTCTTTATGTGGTGAATATCTTTATTTCGTTGTAACTTTCATGCCTTGGTGATGATTTCTATTTGTTGATAAAAGTTTGTGGAAGGAATTGTGACCTTTTGAACATCGAGGAGCATTAACTCAAGTTATATTACGAATTGTAAAAGTAAATGAGTTATTTGAACCCTTTGGAGCGTTGGCTCAAGTGGTAAAGTAAGTTATGGAATAAAAGTGAAAGAAAGAGTAAGAGTATTAAATTATTCCCTTGTCGGGATATTGTTGACTTGTTGATTATCTTCCTTGCCGGGATGTTGAGATTATTGATGTTGTTCCCTTATCGTGATTTATTTTTTTGATTGCTGTTCCCTTGGCGGGATTTATTTGTTTAATTATTGTTCCCTTCCCAAGATTTAAAAGCGTTAGTTTTCATTTCTTTGCCGAGATTTCTATTATTATTTTATTTATTCCCTTGCCCTTTGTTTGTGATTGTTTTTTGGGTGAGGAAGAGTGTTAAAGCATGAAGGGTGATGCCGTGTATTATTTGTTATTGTGAGGAAAGAGTGTAAAGCACGAAGGGTGATGCTATGCCATACGACGTACCATTCCATACCGATTTCTATTGATTATATGGTGAGAAAGAGAGTAAAAGCACGAAGGGTGATGCTGTGCACATCTTTATTATATGAATTCTTTGGTGAGAACTAGAGTAAAAGCACGAAAGGTGATGCCGCGCACACTTTTATTATAAACCTTCTTTGGTGAGGACGAGAGTAAAAGCACGAAGGGTGATGCCCTGCAATTGTTTCTTTGTGCTTCTCTGTTAATATTCGAGTTATGTTGTTTTTGTTTCCTTACTTGAAGCCTTTCTTTTCGGAATTGTTATCTCCCCAAACATGTTCCCCTCCCACATTGACTGGTTATTTTATGTATTTCTTTTCCGTTGTATATACATTAGAACTTCACAGGTTTATTTGGTAATTTGGTCCTAGTCTCGTCACTACTTCGCCGAGGTTAGGCTAGACACTTACCAGCATATGGGGTCAACTGTACTGATACTATACTTTGCACTGTGTGCAGATCTAAGAGAAGCTTTCGAACAATAGTTGGAGTGCTTCCTTCAGTCCCCACCCGGAGACCCAAGGTAGACTAGCAAACGTCCAGAGACCTTGCGTCTCCCTCTATCTCTATTTCCTGTTTCATTTTCTTTTATTCAGAAACAATATATTGTTTCTTCTTCAAACCTTGCATGTAGTAATCTTAGAAATTCTGTGACACTGTGACTCCAGGTTTTGGGTATTTGAGGTTTTTGAAAGTTGTAATAGACATAGCCTTAATATATATAATTGTTGACTTCTGCTTAATTACTTAAAATTTTGTTGTTATCATATTATTGCCTTGTGTTTGTTATAAAGGAGAAATACGAAAGCGTGGCAAGTAGTTAAGGTTTGGCTAGCCTAGCTCCCATTAGTAGGCGACATCACGACTCTCGAGGATAGAAAATCATGTTCGTGACATATAACTTAAGCCAAAACATGCAGTCAACTTAGATATATACCTAATCTCATAGTCATCTTAGATATATACCTAATCTCATATTCTAACTCCATGTGGATTCGATCCCGATATTTTTTGGGTTATTATTGCATCGAATGCCTCGCTACTTAATTGTGGTGTGAATTTGGTCGAGATCAAATTTTGGTTCCATTGCCGGGGAGTTAAACGAATTTACCTATATATCTAGGTTTTTTTGTGTTTTGTCTTTTTTTTCCTTCTGAGTTATTAATTTATGTTTGAATTGATTCTAGGTACAAAATTGGCTCTAAAAAACGAGCACCTAAAAATGTACACTTGAAGGAGGATGTGGACGATGATGCCATGGATGAGGTTCCTATTGAACCTCAAACTAATAGACGAGGCAGCATGCCTCACGATAATGTGCCCGTCACTCCCCCATCTCTACCAAGAGCGGCAGCCCACAAACAATTCCCAAACGAGGATACGATGAAAATACGTTATACATTTTATCTAAACCACGAAAAATAAAAAAATATATATCCAACATTGTTCTCATTTCTAGTATAATTAAATTGAATGTCTTTTGTTAGCATTAGTATTAACTTGATTTTGGTTTGAGATTTTTTTTGAGTTACTAATCTTATTAATGGACTATAAAACTTATTGGATCATCCAAATTATAAGTCCAAGCTTGAAATAATATGCTAAAAGATAAAATTATGAAAAATTATAAGAAATATTTATAAACGACATTTTATGTATTAAATATATTAAAAACTTATATACATGTAATGTCCAGTTGTTTTGGTGTTGGTTTGAATTTTTTAGTTAAAACCAAACAAAATCAATTATGGTCGGATTATTTTCCAGCACCAAACCAAATCAAATCGAACCATAATTGGATTTTTTCTTGGTTTAATTCGGATTATCGCTATGGTGCGGTTGTCAATTTTCTTTGTACATCCCCACTTATGAATCTTTTATTACAAAATAGAAAAGCATTACAAGCTAAGAACAGAGTAATGTAGAATTTAAATTTTATAAATTTCTACAACATCATCAAGTTCATATATAATAAAAATATGATTCACTACCAAATATTTAGAATAATACATTAAATTTCTTGACATGCACAAATGATCTAGACTTTGAACCCATATATTATACTCTATGTCGTCCGAACATAAAATAATTGCCCTCTTGGTCCCCCCAAATAACAAACAATAAAAAGAATAAAAGCGCCTCAACGTTATACGATTTTGCATAATTTTGGTAAATATCGAATTGCGGCACAGTAAAAATTTGATATTTGATATTGGTATGATATTTGGTTTAAGTTTCTATAAAATGGCATTAAATATGGTATTTTTTATTAAAGAAATAATATACTAAAATACAAATACCTACCAAATTAATATACACTATGTTACGTTATACAATTCACATATTATTGATTATAACATACTAAGTTACACAATGATTTTTATTGGCATTCATGTTGAGACTGGCAACAAAGACCATTTATTTCTTTAGGAAAATAGAGGAACGAGGTAGGCTGTAGATTCCGGCTCTTACTCTCTAGGTTGCGAGGCATTTAATGTAATGTTGCTATGGTTTAGGGTATTTCTTACTCGTGTATTATTATTAGATATGTTGAATTAGTCGTTGTTGTATTCTCTAAGTTCAGTAATAACTTTAAGCAAGTCACAAGACATTATCAATTATCGAGTTTATTCCTTTATGTATTTTTTTTCTAT
Organism: Nicotiana benthamiana; assembly: GCA_034376525.1. Lineage (NCBI taxonomy): Eukaryota > Viridiplantae > Streptophyta > Magnoliopsida > Solanales > Solanaceae > Nicotiana > Nicotiana benthamiana. Next base: position 27,864,205 of record CM067341.1, read on the forward strand.
GTGTTGATACTCATTTTGGATAAAGATTTTGTCAACAATCAGATGAATTTAAAATATTATTATTTTTATATTTGTGAGTATTTTAATTTAGAATATTACAATTTATGACTTTATGCACCAGTTAACATTCAAAACGAACAAACTGAAGTTACAGGACCGAATAAATTAGAACCGAAAAGATAAAAGACGAACCAAATCAAATTTGATTAGTTATCGTATTAATATAGCATTTCAAGGAATGGAATACCGAACTAAAATATCTAAATATCATGTTGTACCGACAGATGAGTATCCTTACAATACTATAGTGCAAGAACCCTAAGATATAAGAAAGAGAAGAATCGAGTAATTGTTGTTATGGGTATGTATGTGGTATTTGTAACGACCTGACAGGTCGTTTTGAGCTCTTGAAGCCTTGGGTAGCTCACTTCAAGTATTATAACTTGTACGTGTGGTCAGAATTGTATTTCAGGATGTATTTTACGGTGGTTTGAGGCCTTTGGTAGGTTCACTTTAGGTATTATGACTTGTACATATGGTCGGAATTGAATTTTAGAAAGTTTAGAGTTAATTTAGAAAGAAAATTCTCATTTTGGAGCTTTAAGTTGGAAGAGTTATCTAAGGTTTGATTTTTGAATAAACGCCCCAGAATTGGGATTTGAAGATTCTAATCGGTTTTTATGATAATTTTGGACGTGGGAGTACGTTCATATCGATTTTTGGATGAACTGGAGCATTTCAGTGCTTATTATGGAAAGATAGCATTTTGGAAGAATTTCATAAGTTTTGATTGAAGTGTATTTTAATGTTATCAATGTCCGTTTGGAATTTAAAGAGTGGGAATAGCTTTGTATGTTGATTATGGTCTTAGGAGTGCATCCGGATGTGGATTTGGAGGTCTGTAGGTCATTTCGGGGTCATCTGGCGAAAGCTGGAAGTTGAAGATTTTTGGAAGTTTGATCGGGAGTGAACTTTTTGATATCGGGTTCGAATTTGAATCCTGGAAGTGGGAGAGGTCTGTCATGTCAATAATGACTTGTTTGCAAAATTTAGGTCAATCGGAATTGATTTGATAGGTTTCGGCATCGATTGTAGAAGTGAGAATTTCTTAGTTTCATTAGGCTTGAATTGGGGGTGTGATTCATATTTTTAGCATTGTTTGATGTGATTTGAGCCCTCGACTAAGTCCGTGTTATTTTTTGAGACTTATTGGTATGTTTAAAAGGTGTCCCAATGGGCTCGGGTGAGTTTCAAGGTGGTTTTGGACCATTTCTAGGCTATTTTTAGCTGCTAGTTTTTGGTTACAGTAGTGTATTTTGCGATCGCGAGGAATTAGTCGTGATAGCGATGAGTAAAATGAGAGAAATTGGCCAGTGATTCGCAATCGCGAAAGACATTTTTCGATTTCGTAAAGGAAAGTTTTTGCTGTACTGACTCGACTTTGGACCTTGTATCTTGTAATCTATAAGGAACTTGGAGATGATCCAAAAATAAAACCTGTAGCCCTTTGTGTCATGTTTTCAGAAAATTAATTCATTTGGCATTTGGAATTGCATACAAAAAGTTATGACCATTATACTAGAGGTTATCTGAAAGACTTGGGTACCTGTTCTTCGGGATCACGAAGGGCAAAGTTTGGGCTAAGAAAAGTTGTTCTTCGTGATTGCGAAGAGTAAATACCTGGGCAGAAACTTTATTTTGAGGTTTCGGTCATTTTTAACATATTTAAAGCTATGGAGCTCAGATTAAAGTAATGTTTAGGAGATTTCACCATATGAATTAGGGTAAGTGTTCTATATCCGTAAGTGATTATACTTCATGATTCTTTGGTTATATTCATAATTTATTTTAGATTAAATGGAAGAAATCAAGGTTTTTGCAAAACTTTTCAAGAACGAAAATTTAAGATTTGGAGATCAAATTGTTATCAGAATTTGATAAAATTGGTATGGTTGAACTCGTATCGGAATGGGTTGTCGGATTTTGTGAGTTTTATCGGGTTTCAAGACGTGGGATCCACTGCCAACTTTTTGAGCAGAGTTGGAAATTTTTTTATAAATTGTTAAATTTCAAGCATTAGAGTATATTTTTGATTAATTTGCATGCTGTTTGACTTATTTCGAATGGATCGGCGCCAAGTTGGGGCTTTAGAGAAAAAGTATGACAAAAAAGTGGGCTTTAAGAGGTGCTAAGTCTCTTTTCTAACCTCATAAGAGGGGATTAACCCCATAGGTGAATTTATTTAATATGGGCTTCTACTTGTGGAGGCTACATACTCACGAGGTGACGAGAATCCAAATGTAGCTACTAATTATGCTTATGTCTGGATAGTCCTGGACCCAAATCATGTTATAATTGTGATATTTTCACCCTAATTATTAATTTAATTGCTTAGATCATACTGAAACTTGATAAAGGATTTTTAAAAGGTTAAACTTCATTTGCTTGAGTTTTGGACGGGTCACTTGACCGTTGATGAGGATTAGTATTTTTTTAATATTAGCCCTTTAATAAATCTTGAATTGATTGTTTTAATGTATTTTCTCTTTTGTGGAGCGGGCCGAACGCTTAGGTAGCAGATAGATGTATCGATGGTTTGTGATGTTCGACCCTCATCAGTGCACACTTTAAATATTTTATGTTGGATCGGACCGTACAACCTAAGCATGACTTGCACATAATAAATCTTTTGAACTAATAATAATTGATATTGCTTCATTGTATTGTCATATAAATTGTTAAATGAAAAAAATAAATTTGTATTTCCTATTAGTAAAAGAAATTCTTACTTATTGTTATTGAGTTTTCATTTGGTTTTATGCAATCCATGCTTAAGTACAATATCAGTATTTTACTGTTAGCCCGTAGTAAGTGTAAGAGTTGACCCCTCGTCACTATTTCTTTTAGGTTAGACTACATACTTACTTGTTATGTGTTGATATACGTACTCATTCTACGCTTGCTGCATATTTTGTGCAGGTACATATATGTCTGGTAATCTAGTGGGTGCAGAGGCACAGCTATTGAGGGGACTTAGGTGAGTTACATCCCATGTTGCGAATTCCCAGCACACAGAGTATCTATTAGAATTATTTACACTCTCCTGTCTAATTGTATTCCAGACAGATTTTTTGATTTTATTATATTTCTTAGTTGATGCTCATGCACTTTTGACACCGGGTATCGAGGGTGATTATGGGTTGTTCAGTATTGTAGTTGTAAAAATATTGTTATATACTCAATAAATTCTATCTCTTACTATTTAATTGAGGGAAATTATGATTTGAAAAATACTAAAATGAGTAATTAAGTTAATCATTTATTTGTTCGCTTGACTGTCAGCGGTGTAAAGAACCATCATGACCTTTAATAGATTTTGCGTCATGACAACATGGTATTAGAGAATTAGGTTTACTTAGGCCTAAAGAGTAATAACCAAGTCTAGTAGAGTCCTGCGGATTAGTACGGAGATGTCCGTACTTATCTTTGAGAGGCTACAGGGCTGTTAGGAGCACTTTTCTTCTTGATTCATCATCGTGTGATTTGATTCCTTTGAGAATTATTCCTTTATTTCATTCCTATTTAGTCATATGCAATGTGAATCACTTATTACCAGTTGAGGATCGAGGAATTGTAAAGGTACTACATATGTGGTGCGGGATTTTTCTCCCTGTGTAACTGATTGGTTTATTGTCTTCGCCTTGAGTAAGGATGTTCTGTCGTTTCAGCTCACTATCAGTATTTCCTATGGTTTTGAAGTTAGGCATTGATTTTTATGATGATTTGTGTGTTGCTATCACGTAGTGTTGTTGTAATAGTAGGATGCTTATTTATGGATCGTGACATGAATGAATTAATAGAAGTATTTCACCTTTCATGGCTTATATGTTCAACATTTAGTTCGGTGGAGGAAAGGCAATCGTACTATGGATGCTCAGGTTTGGGTTGATTGAGTAACGAGACATAGTATTTTCAAACATGGTAGAATTTTCATCTGTGATGTGGTGTTGCATCCTTGTTAGATGCGTTAAGTTTACCAGTGTTATGGTCTTCTTCAATTTGCCTTTGGGAAGAGTATTGTGAAATAGTGCCGGGGAAGCGGTTGTCAAAGGTCACAGTATGTTGTGGTTCGCGGTGTTCAAAATTTAACTGTGGTGGCTAAGGATTTCGAGTCTGTTGTATGGTTAAGTATCGGGATTTTGCAGCGGATTATGAAAGGGGCTTGGAGTGTTCTATGTTATCTTTGGTCTGAGATGTAGTATTGGAGGAATGGGAGACAATAACTTTGGATTCATAGAAGAATGATCAGAATAGGTGTACTAGTTGAACATGCAAATGTGCACATAAGGAGGGAATGAGATGGTTTGTGGGTTTTGAGACAATATGGTCTCGTGAAATAGGGTCACTCACGATGAGTACGGATTGAGTTCGTCATATTTTTAATGGACCTATTGTTATTTCGAAAGAAAGTCCAGAGTAAATTAGAAGAAGCTGGATTGGTTAGCAATTGTTGGATCGACATGGTGGTGGTAATGATTAGCTCCTTCAGTGAGTTAAGTCATGCAAGTGAATTGTGTCGGCATGTGTGAGGCTTGATGGCTGCTATAATTTGATTTATTGGGAGATATTCTATTATAATGGCATGTTATGTGTAGATGGATCCCGAAAGAGTTATGGTGGTTTAGACCACTACTTGGTATTTGTATTTTCCGTTGTTATGGGAATTCAGACACTTGTTGCAATGATTCTCCTGAAATGATTTAAGTGAAAGGTTTCTATATGATGACGTGTGTATCCAATTAATGGTTCTGAAGTTATGATGAAATTCTTGTGCTCTTGCGCATTGGTAGTGTGAGCATGTGATTTTTGCTCTATATGAATTACTCCCATAAATTCAAAAACAAAATAATTTCTTCTAGTGTCTGCCATTTTGTAGATTTTTGTGGCATTGTCTGTTGAATATTTGTATTTTTGTCTGTGCATTTTTAATAATGAAAAATACAAAAAAAAGGGTGTTGCATGTGCATTTAGGAGTTAGTTTTGCATTAATTAGTAATCAAGTTATTTTACAAAAAGAAAATTAAAAAATCGCGTAATTTGCACTTCTAAATTTAGCTCCTCTTTTAATTTTTTGTAATTAATTGTGTTAACTATCATTTAGGTTTAATTAGTAATTTTGTTTTAGTTAACTAGTTTCTAAGAATGAATTTAGGAATTATTCTAATTTTGAAAAAAAAAAAGAGAAAAAAAGAAGAATTTTAGAACAATTTGGTTTGATATAAGACAAGAAAATTACAGATCAACTTTTGGGGCTGTTCTTTTAAAATCAAACTCTTAGGCCCAAAAAAAAAATTTCTTCCCAAACCCATTAAACCATGGCACAAACCACCAGTACCCCGCCAGCCCCAAAAAATTTCTTCCCAAACCCATTAAACCATGGACCAAACCACCATTACATCGCCAGCCCCTAAACGACGTAGTATCGAGTTCTCCTCACTCAAATTGGTCTGAACCGTCCATCATCCATCATCCAACGGCTCACGTGGAGCCTTGCCTCTGACATAAAACTGTCTAAATACGGTGTAATAGCTTTATAGAAATAACAGGTTTTCCACGTACAAATCTAGCACCAACACCACTGTCCGCCGCCGCCGGCGTAACGCCAATGCCTCCTAGATTTACACCCTATAACCCCCTCACTCTCCTCTTCCCAATCCCATAGAAATCACCCCTTGAATCACCGCCGAACTTCTCGAATCTTCGTTTTAAGCATGGAAGCTCCGCCGTCTACGGCAGCGGCCGGTGGCAAACAACTTGAAAATCAACACTAGTGGACCTCCTCACCCTCTTTGCCCTTACCTTGCCATTGGTTACTCTCGAACACGTCTGAAACTCGTCAAATATGTGCATGAAGATGGCAGCTCCGCCATGTACGGCGGTGGCTCCTGTCCAACGTCCTTCACGCACCACACCCACCCTCCTCTCACCAATTTCCAAGCATAAGTCCTCCAAATCCCAGTAAAAACCCCTCAAATCTCAGAGATAGGGTTCAACATTCCAACCTGTTTGGGAAGCTTCAAAGATTCGAACTCGATTTCAAGTTGATGTGTTATGTCTATATTAGACAAGATAAACATACAACTTCAATTTAAAATCAAGTTCGAAGGAAATCCAGTCAAAGATCGGAATCAGTGAGTCCATGTTTCCCTCTCTCGTCTTTTTATTATTTTATTTTTTTACTCGTGTTAATAATCAGTTTAAGTTTATTCCATGTCAATGTAAAATTAATTGGTCTTAAAAAAATCCCAAACTTGTCATCTTTGGTTTGATTGCTGAATGGTTGTTAATATTGTTTGCGAAATTGAGTGATAGGTTTTGTTTAACCTCTATAGTTCTCTTGATTCTAGCAATACCATGCTTGATCTCTGAAATTGAATGTTGTTTTAAATTCGTGCAAGTGGAAAAGGGTCTGGATTATTCTGATAATTGTTCATTGGTATTAGTGATCCCCTAATTATTTTAAGTTTACAATGTCAATTAATGACTCACATGTATTGAAGTATCAATTGCCGAGTTTTGAATAATAATTTCCCCTGTATTAGGTTTGAGTTTCTAATTTGATTGCTGAAATTGGATTGTTTGTCTTTGAGTAGTGTTATTTGGATTGGTTATAGCTATTAGGATTAGAAAATTAGTTTTAGGAGTTAATTTTGACGCCAAATTGATAATTGAAGGGTAGTACAGGATTTGTGTAGTCATTTCTGATAAATTTAAGACTATTAAAGGCAATATGGACTTTTTAGGTTGTTTGTGGTAATATTGGGAACAAACAAGGGTAATATAGGTAGAATATAAAGGATAGAAAATGGTAGAAGTCTTTAGACCCTTCTAGAAGGGGTCTTTAATACAAAATCAATAGTATTACTGCAGTAACTTCGGAAACAAGCCATGAAATGAGGGTTCAAATAAGTAATTTCTGAAAATTAAAGAGGGACTTAAGGATAAAGCATAATAGAAATGACGCCCTAGTCTTTGGCTACATAAAAGGGTTAAAATCACTGAAAAAGGTATTGAAAAAAATCTAGAAAAGCATCTCTATAACTCTCTTAGAATTTTGAAGCTAAAATTCCAGAAACAGCAACAATTGTTGCTGTTCCATTGCAATTTTTTCCAGTAGTCTTTGATCTATTCAACCTTTGAGACAATTCTGAATCAATTGATATAGAAATGGGTTGAGTTTTGATCTGAAAAGTTTGGTTTGAAATTTACTGGATTCTCAGCTGGATTGGGATTTGTTTTTTAATGTTCTATCTAGTTCTGGGTTTGAAAGTGGGTTGCATTTGAAGCTGTGGTTGGATTTGTTTGCTGTTGTCCATCTCTGCTGGTTATTGTTGTTGAACATATTCTGATTATTTGTTCTTTCAATTTCAGGTACACACTTTAGGCTCTACTGTTTGAGAATGTAGCTTTAAAGCAATGAAAAAATGAAAAAAGGAAGATTAAAGCATATGTTCTTTCCCTTGTGTTTCAGTTGTAGTCTCTTTTAGCTATGTTTTTCTGTAATTTAGATCCTGTCATTGTATATTGGTTTGAAACTGCCAGATTTGTGGCATCAAAGTCTGAGTTGGTTATTGAGTCATTCTGAGCTCTTGCTTAATTCACCAAAGATTAATAGTTGTCTTAATTCTGATTTCTATTTGGGCTGGTTAAAATCAAGTACATTAAGTAAGCGTGAAAATGACTATATGATTAGTGTATTTGGTTGCACAGAATGTTAAACTTTGTAGTGAATGGTTGTCACATGAAGGATTGCCTTTAGTTAAGTCTCAATCCATGGTTAAGTGGTTGGTTTTTTTTTTACAGTATTAGTTTTGTAGTCATTTAGAATCAAGTTTGGAAATCGGCAGAATTGGAAAGCATCTATCAATGTGTTTATTTTAGTTGAATAACTTTATCTGTGGTTGCTTGGGTTCGATTCCCATACCCACTTTGCATTAAACTGTTAGGTTGGGCTACTATGTGTATTCTATATGCTAAAGGTATTAGTTGGACCGCTGTCGCGGGTGTTCGAAGCAGACCCTTTTTGTGAAGACTACTTTGTGCGTGTTTTTTTGGGCCCAAACGTAGCAGGTCATGGAGCCCAAATATGTTCACCTTAATGATTTTGTTGAATTACTGTACTTCACACCAGAAGTAGCCCAATTTCTGAAGTTGAAAATCAGGCTTTATTGATTTCTCCAGTCACATATGGCCTTCACGAATTAGTTTGAAAATACTTTAATTAGAATAAATTGAGGTGTGCCACGCCTAATAAATTATGAATTTGTGGCTCTCGTTTGAATTAATCCTTAGAATTCGGGGCGTACCAGTTAAAATTTCCATGGCCCTCGCAAAGTGCAAACGCGTAATTTCTTTAGGTGCGTGTTTAATAATATTATTTTTTCAAATTTCGGTGCGCATTTATGTGACCCAAATCCAAATATCAATGGATTTTGAATGTGTCAAAAACCACAGGTGCATTTATGTGACGTTGTTGGAGACATGTTTTAACGACGTTGTAATTTTCTCTAAAAATAATAAAAAAAGTTGTTAAAAGATTCAAAAGGCACATAGGTCCATAATTGTACAAAATCAAATAATTTAAGCCAAATATAACAGTTCAGTGAACATGCTAGAACCACGAAACCCGGGAATGCCTAACACCTTCTCCCGGGTTAACAGAATTCCTCACACGGATTTCTGGTTCGCGAACTGTTAAACAGAGTCATTCTTTCCTCGATTCGAGATTCTATTCGGTTACTTGGGACACCATAAATCTCCCAAGTGACGACTCATAAATTCTCTTAAATAATTGAATCTTGTTTCGATTGTCCTTTAATTGGAAAAACTCCCTTATCTATGCCCTTCGCCGGGTCGTAGTAGCCAAAAGAAGGTGTGACAGCTCTCGCGACTCTGCTTGGGAACGAACCCAGAATCTCTGGTTCAGGGTTCAAGAATTCGAGCTTAGAATAATTGTTGTATTTGGCTTTGCTTATTACATGTTGCCTTAATGTGCAAAATGATGCTTTTTACTGCTTTGATAGTATCTGAACTGTACATATAAACTGCTACGAAACCCTTCATTTCTCACCTCCGGGGATGTGCTTACTGGTTTAGACTCCCTATTCTGTTAGTGTCATACCCTGAAATAAGAAAGAGGCCGGAAAAGTTACAAAGCAAGACAACCTTTTGGTTTCCGCTACGTAGCCCCCTCCTCGACTCGAGTTGTCCGCTCGGGTACACATTCTAGACCCTATACCAAGGTGTTAACTAAGAATAACTTGACCTCGTGCCAGATCCCTAGTATGAATGCCTATCTGCATCATGCATTTGACTTAAGGGACTCAACACAGGGGTTGGGTCCGTCTAGGACAGGTAACCCAAAATGAAAAGACCATTATGTTGCATGTTACGTGTTACTTGCACATTTAACCGCTTGGGATTTGCATGTTGACCGACTTGCGAATAAGGAACGAAAATTGAGGAAATAAGTAGCACTAAGGTTGGTTGAGATTAGTCATTTGTCTTGTAAAACCAATGCTCAAGTAGCTGCCTAAATGCTGCCGGATTTCTGAAGAAAAAAACAAACAAAAAGAAACAAAAAAGCAAAAAAAAATAGGCTTTTTAAAGTTCTGATTTTGATAAATTATTTTGCCCGAACTATGCCGGTTTGATTCTCGTCGGGAGCGAGATAAGTAAGAAACCCCCATCAGGTCCAACCCCTATTTTTGTATTTTTGAAATAAATCGGGTGATGCCGTTACTGCCAGAAATAGCCGAATGTTACCCCAAGGGATGCCGGAAGGCTGATTTCGCACAAATGGCGACCTTTGAGTCTTACCCTAGCCGGCGAGCGAGCACAGTCTTAAAACCTTCCTTCGGAAGTGCTGCCATGGCGTATTTGCAAAGTTGGGCCCTCATTTTAGGAAATAAATTTCACAAAGACAAATACCGTCTTTAATATTTTGTGGAGTCAAATATTCATGTTTTGAGATACTAATTCACGTTAATAAATGTGCAGAATGAGCACGATAACGTTCATTGGAGATGCATATGTGGTGGAATGACCTAGGGGAAGTAGGGCAAAACCGGTTCAACATGCATTTGGGAGGACTTACCGGGCTGTTGAAAATTAACCCGATGGGGGATATTATAAAGGCATTGATCACATTCTGGACTCGACTTACAATGTCTTCCATTTCTCGGATTTTGAGCTCACACTGACATTTGAAGAAATAACTGGATATATTGGGACCCCTACAATTCCTTTTAGACACCAATACCTTATTGCACCAAGAGCCCTTGCCGTGCCCAAGTTCCTAGACTCCTTCAAAATCAGTAGGAAGGTTCAAAACCCAAACCTATCAGCCGGCTTTGTACTTCACAGTTTATATATCAGAGGTACGGGCATATAGGGGGAATCAATAACCCGGACAACAATATTTGTAGAAAAGGGAACCAACTTAAATGAGAGGAGCATCGATGTTTTGCATTCATGGTATTTTTCTTGGGTCTTTTGGTGTTTCCACGGAAGGACAGAAATATCGACATACGGATAGCGGGGGTCGTCAGCTCTTTAATGACTCAGGCCAAGAGCACCCTGGCTCCTATGATCTTATCCGAGATCTTCTGTGCTCTCACCACATGTAAAGCGGGAGGAGACATCTTTGAGGGATGTAACCTATTGTTACAAATATGGATGATTGAGAATTTATGCCACCAGCCTCAGTTCATGAATTATGGATCACCAACAAAGAGCTGCATAGAAGAATTATACAACAGGGTTGATGGGTTTAGTTGCCTGAAGGTGTCACAGAATGGGTGTCGCATCTCTGGCCTGTCACTACAAATCATATATAATGGACATTCGGGTGGCTCCCTATGGATGAAATTGTGTATATGCTAGCCACTGGGACTCATTTCCTTCTGATGGGTCCCCGGAGTATCAAACCCTATGCGCCATACAGAGTGTTGAAGCAATTGGGTAAATGCCAAATGGTTCCCCGGGACGAGGACATTAGTCTCCGTGCGGTTGATATTACCCTCAATGGTCAATTCCCTGTAGCCATCATGCGTCAAATCTGGAGTGAATGTCAATATTTGACGGCGGGTACCCGGGTACGCGACATATCTAAAGGTGCGGTTGCACCAGGATACATCGCTTGGTACAAAAAATAAATAGAACCCGGAAGTCCAGCTAAAAGACCGCAACTCCAAGAATTTGTTGAAACGTCACAAGAGCTATGGGATTGGCTAGCTAAGGAAAATCAATACAAGGCCACCATAGGTAGATTGGAAAAGCAAGTCCAAGAACTGCAATTTCAAAATGGTTTGCAAGCCGCAACAGATGAGGGAGAAAATACAAGATTAACCAAAGAAAATAAGGCATTGCAAACCCAAGTCCAGAAGATGAAAGCATCCGCAAAAAATCCTCCCAGGAGCGCGAAGGAGGAAAAACTCATAGATAATTTGAGGCAAAAAATAACCGAATATGGGTTTGACTTGAACAAGGCGGAAGGCGAGCTATCCAGGTCTCGAAAACAATTAGCTAAAAGTGCGGAGGAATGAGGCCGCATCATTGAGCAATTAAAGGAAAAGCATTATGATGAGGTCACTAGGTTAAAACAGAGGGTCATCATGGTTGATAGCTGAGTAGCCAAGCAAGTTGGGGACCTCAAGGTCGAGAGAGAACATTGTTATGCAGCGATAGCAAGGTTGGAGATGGATTTGAGGCAATTCCAGGAACTGAATCAGGTAGCCGAGCAAACATTAGAGGTGAAGGCTGGGCAAATCGGGCGGTTGTTGCAAGAAAAGGGTGTTATTAGGGAAAGAGTACGGGCAATCGCAGATTACATCACTACAAGGTGCAGCCATTGCGATGATATGACAAAATCCATGTTCTTTGACTCTGCCATGACTTTTGTCCGGCAAGCGATGGAAGAACTCGACCACCTCCAAGGGAGTCTAGTACGCAAGCCAGCGGCAAGGCCGATTGATGCCCCGCGAGGCCCAGGAGCACTTGAGGCATTAATGTATTCCTAGATATTGCACGACCTTTTGTCAAAATATGTTTTAGAGTCTATTAGTTTAACTAGTAGTCTGTATTTTCTTTATGCATGGTTAGTTGTTGTTCGAGTGTGTAGTTCGTTTTATCAACACTCATTTATTGTGTCACCTTTCGAGTCTTTGTAATCAGAGTCTATTATTATGAAAATGGAAATTTTTTTTCCCAAATATTAATGCTACGCTTTTTACTTGCAAGAACTACTCTTGGTTTGATTCATACGGGGAAATGATACGTACGCAATCTACATAGGATTCGACCATAATTGAATAAGAAACTGAATAAATATTGGAGAGGAAGAGAATAAGGCTAAAACAAAAGGAAGCTTCGCAAGTAAAGGCTGGGATGACGCAAGCAATTAATAGATGTAGGGACTGACTGTCATTTATGTGCATGCATATCCCATATGTGGCCGCTTACGTGTTAGAACCTAACCACTAACAAATTTTTGGTGTTGTGATGTCCAGTTCCAAATCTGACAAGTGACTAGTACTCGCGGCATTCTGGCAGCCCACTCCTACAACACGTGGTCGAAAAGCAAACAAGTCATGGCCAACCAAGAAGCTGATGCCAACATTATTGACCCCTCGAAGGAGGCAAAGGAATTGGACGGTAATGCTACGAAGGAAGAAATGTATAAGCTTAAACACCAAATGGCCAACATGTACCAGGCATGGGCAAGAGGACAACCACCCCCGACCTATCCTGCCAACCTAACCTTCATCCCATCACTGGCACAAGAACCTAACCAGTCCGCCACTGATCCTATATTCACGGGATCAGGGTGCTACCTCTTAGCCACCAGCCCCACTACCCAAAGTCACTCCTCACCCTCCCTGCCAATAGCTCCTATCTATGTGGCGCCTCCGCCACCTACACTGCATAGGTCGTCAAGTGAACCACTACTTCAAGCTTATGACCCTTAATACTATCCCCTGGAACCTGACTACAAAGCCCAGGAACCTTAGTCATATGCTCCTCGTCCTGAAATCCCAATGGGAGTTGAAAAGCCGATCAAAAATTATGAGCAGGAAGAAATGCTCAGAAAGGTCCGGAGTCTGGAACAATCCTTTAGAGACATGCGGGGATTAGGTGGACAGGTGAGCGTCGCATTCATGGATCTTTGTTTATTCCCGAAAGTGCAGTTGCCTCCAGGTTTTAAAATGCCTAAATTTGACTTATATGATGGTCACGGTGATCCAGTCGCGCATTTGAGAGTGTTTTGCAGCAAAATGAGGGGAGCAGGGGGAAAATATGAATAGCTACTGGCGTATTTTAGCCAGAGTTTGAGTGGGTTGGCACTGAAATGGTATACTCGACAGGATCCCAATCGGTGGTATACCTGGGATGAGTTGGCGCAAACATTTGCCTGCCACTTTCAATATAATCTCGGGATTGTCCCGGATCGTCTATCTCTGACAAAGCTGGAGAAGAAATATAACGAGAAATTCAGGGAGTACGGTTTCCGGTGGAGGGAACAAGAAGCTAGAGTTGATCCTCCCATGAAGGAGAGTGAAATGGTCGACTATTTTCTACAAGCTTTGGAACCTACCTACTTTGGGCATTTGGTATCAGCAGCAGGGAAGTCTTCGTTTAGGGAAGTCTTTCAACGAAGTGGTCAAGATGGGAAGCATGGTTGAGGAAGGTCTCAAATCCAATAAATCATCAGCTACTCTGAAATTAAGGCAACCACTGAAGCATCCAGGGTGGAGCTGGGGGAGCCTTTGGGAAAAAAAAGAAGAAGGAGGAAGTAGCGACAATGGAGTCAGGAACTTGGTTCGGGCCTCGGGCACCATCTCATCATGCCCAGCACCGTCCTCACCACCAGACATACCCACACATTCCATATGGCCCGCCACAACAATACTATCCACCACCAGAACCTCGGTTCTTGGTCAATCACACACAAGCATATACCCAACCTCCCGCTCACGCACAATGGCGTGCGCCACCCCCACAAAATACATACCCAACTCCACAAAATCACTACCCACCTCCAAGAGCCTACCAACAGCCCCCGAGGCCCGCCTTCCAAGGCAATCCGACCTTGAGAAATGAGAGGGTACAGAAAAAGAAGACTTTCACTGTGCTGGGAGAATCTTACACTAGCCCATTCCATAGGCTGCGACAACTGGATATGTTGAGACCAATTGAAGCGAAATTGCCAAGTCCTCCCCCAAAGAATTTAGATTATTCAGTTAGCTGCGAATGCTGTTCTAGTGCACCTGGGCATGACAACGAAAAATGTTGGCATTTAAAGAACGCTATCGAAGAACTTATTAACTTCCACAGGATTGAGGTGCAGACTCTGTAGGTGCCCGATATTAACCAAAACCCGCTGCTGGCCCATCAGGAAACCAACATGATTGAAATTGTGGAAAGAAGGGGAGAGTCCAGAAGACCTTCACAAACGATAATGATGATCAAGGTCAGTCAATGCAAGCCAAGTAAGGCTGCAAGCAGTGAGAAGCTGGTAATCGGGGCAAAAGGAGGCAGTAAAATTGTCATAGTTCAGGTGAGCTCGGCATGCGTAGTTACGCCAAAGCGAGAACAGGCAAAAGTAACAGTACATGGGGCAGCTAGAGAACCCGTCGTGGTTGTGGAAGGTGTCCGCATCGAGCCAGTTATTGTGAAACCTATGATCCAGTCACCAATCATCAACAACAAAGCTGTTATTTGGAGATACGAACAAGCAATAGTGATGCACAAGGGGAAAGAAGTGAGAGAGGAAGTGTGTGAGACACGAGGTTTAACTCGATCAGGAAGGTACTTATCCCTAGAAGAATTGAGGAAGGGAAAAATTGCTAAAGATAACCCAGAAATGGTGAAGAAGGTTGTGTCAGAAGAAGAGGAATAAGAATTTTTGAAGAGAATGAAAATGCAGGACTACTCCATCATAGAACAATTAAGGAAGACAGTAGCCCAGATTTTTTTGTTGTCCTTACTAATCCACTCAGATGAGCACCGTCGGGCATTGATGAAGATTTTGGATGAAGCTCATGTCCCAGAAAAAATAACAGTGGGATCAGATGGAAAAGATTGCAAACAAGATATTCAAGGTAAACCGGGTCACATTTTCTGATGATGAATTTTCTATGGAGGGTACTGAGCACAATCGGGCTCTTTATCTGACTGTGAAATATGAGACGATGTCGTCACCCGAGTTTTGGTCGACAACGGGTCTAAATATTTGCCCACTATCCACATTGACCAAGATAAAGGTGGAAAATAAAAGAGTCCGCATGAATAACATTTATGTTCAAGGCTTCAACGGCGGAGGCAAAGACACAGTAGGGGATATAATGCTGGAAGTAGCTATAGGGCGGTTGATTTTACCATGGAATTCCAAATGCTAGATGTATCAGTCTCCATTAATCTGTCTGCATTAGATGGTCAAATTTAAATGGGACAGGCAGGAGATTGTCGTGCATGGTGAAGATAATTAGTGTACTTCAGGTGACGCGATCGTACCTATCATTGCATCTGAGGAATGCAAAGGGCCATGGGTCTACCAGGTGTTTGATATGGTGTCAGTACAGAAAATCCTAGAAGGTAAAGTTGTCATCACCCTAAAGATAGCAACTGTATCCGTCATGGTGGTTTCAGAAATGTTGAAAAATGGTTTTATGCCCGGCAAGGGGTTGGGAGCTTCTCTGAAAGGCATTATGCAACCAGTGTCCCTTCCCAAGAATCTAGACACTTTTGGCTTAGGGTTCAAGCCCACAGCCGCAGATATAAAGCGAGCCAGGAAGCTAAGACAGAAAGCTTGGGTTCTCCCGAAACCTATCCCAAGGTTGTCTAAGTCATTTGTCAAATCCAGTGTTACCAATGGCCTAGACCAAAGATTTCCGGCCCGCTGATCGACGCGGACGGATATCTTGATAAAGGATTGGAAAGACTGTTTGAAAAGGTGAATATGGTCGAGGCAGGAGAAGGATCAAGCAGGCGGGATGTTCAGTCTGTGGGAACACGAGCAAAGCTCAATAACTGGGAAGTCACTCCTCTTCCCACTCGAAGGGAGTCATGGTAGTCGGCTTTGATTTTCCTTTCAGTCTAGTTGTATTTGTGTCAGAGTTGTCAATTCAGTTGTTATTTCCGTCTGTTTGGATGTGTAAAATCTGCTATCTTTGATTCAAATGGAATTCAATTTCCCTTTCAGCAATACTAATAGTTTCCATTTCTCTTTACTTTTCTTTCTTTTCTCTTTTGTACAGTTGTTTTTATGCTAGTTCCAGAGATCTGACATGCATAAGACTCCTCGGCCCAGTCTTCAAAACAGGTCTAGTCCAGAAATAATAATTCAGGAAATAGAACATGAGTATGAACCAGGGTATGATGAGGAAGGGGCATGGGATGATATTAGTAAAGAGGTGACCCAGTTCGAAGAAAAACCCAAACCAAACCTGAATATTACGGAGGCAATCAACTTAGGAAGCCTGGATAATATCAGAGAAACAAAAATAAGTGTCTATCTGGAGCCGCAACTTAGGGAGGCAATAATCAAAGTGTTGTTTGAGTACAAAAATGTCTTTGCATGGTCCTATGATGACATGCCTGGATTGAGCACTGATTTGGTAGTCCATAGCTTGCCCGCATGTAAAGCAAAAGTTGAGGAAATTCAAAGCTGATGTGAGTTTTAAAATTAAAGAGGAAGTGACCAAAAAGTTTGAGGCAAAAGTCATTCGCGTCACACGATATCCCACTTGGTTATCTAATGTTGTGCTCGTGCCGAAAAAGGACGGAAAAACTACGGTGTTTGTCGATTACCGAGACCTCAACTAAGCGAGTCCAAAAGACATCTTTCCCTTGCCAAACATCCACATATTGATTGACAATTGTGTGAAACATAAGATCGGGTCATTTGTGGATTGTTACGTCGGGTACCACTAGATTTTAATGGACGAAGAAGATGCAGAGAAGACGACATTCATCACACCGTGAGGGAGATACTGTTATTTTAAGGATTTAATTGCGCATAATAGTCTGTGTTTTCATTGATGCATGCATGACAAGTCATAAAAATACAAAAATAATTACAAAAGTATTTAGGATTTAATTTCATATATTTTGCTAAAGTTAATTGATAATTAAGGTTTTATTTTGCAAAATTGGCTGGGCGGGCTGTGGGACACTTGTTTCCTGAACCATAGCATGGGAACCCATATCTGAGAGTTGCTCGATGCTCGAGGGCAATGCCTAGAAATGTGCCTACTGTCTCCACAAGTAAAACAAGTCCTCAGTTGTTGGGGCTGACGACCCTAGAAACTCTAAAGTGGTGGTGCACTGATAGGAGCTGGTGGTGCACTGTATGGCTGCTAATCAGAATACTGCATATGAGAACCACGACCACCTGAAGCACCGTGAGAAACCTGAAGTGCTGACTGAAAGGGCCTAGGAGGATGTCCTCTACCATACGAATCTCTGCCTCCAGACGAGGCACCACTAAATCTACCTGAATTACAGGGCCTCTTGTCTGACCTATGACCACCTCCCTGTGATAAAACCATCTCTACTCTCCTGGCCACATTGGCCGCCTCCTGGAAAGTAATCTCACTCCTAGTCTCCCTAGACATTTGAAGTCAAATCGGCTGAATAAGCCCCTTAATGAACCTCCTCAACCTCTCTCTCTCTCTCTCTCTCTCTCTCTCTCTCTCTCTCTCTCTCTCTCTCTCTCTCTCTCTCTCTCTCTCTCTCTCTCTCTCTCTCTCTCTCTCGGTGGGAAGTATGACAAGAGAATGACGAGTCAAGTCTATGAATCCGGTCTCATACTGAATAACTGTCATAGAACCATACTGGAGACGCTCAAACTGCCTCTGATATGCCTCTCGAAGTGATGGGGAGAAACTTCTCTAGAAATAGCTGAGTGAACTACTCCCAAGTCAAAGCTGGTGATCCGGCTGGTGTAGCCAAGCAATAATCTCTCCACCAAGTCTTGGAAGATCCAGATAAGCGAAAAGTAGCAAAATCGACCCTATTGATCTCAATTATCCCCATGTTCCTAAGAACCTCAAGACAGCTGTCTAGATAGTTATAGGGATCCTCAGAAGATGCACCGCCAAAAGTAGTAGTGAAGAGCTTGGTGAACCTATCCAACCTCCACAAAGCATCGGCAGACATAGCTGCTCCATCACCGATATGAGCTACCACTCCTGGCTGAACTGCTCCAACTGGCTGAATAGCTGGAGTCAAAAACTGGGGAGCTACCTGCTCTGGAGTGCGATTAGAAGGAGTCTGGGCTCCTCCAGCCTAAGAGACGCCTGGTGCTACAGGAAGAAAACCTGTCCGGCTGACGCTCTCCATAAGGCCCACTAAATGGACCAGAGCATCCTGGAGAACTAGGGTAGCAATAAGCCCCTCAAGGACCTGAGGTGGGCTCACCGGAACTGCTGGGGTCGGAACCTCATCATCAAAATCAACCTAAGGCTCTGTTGGGGGTGCTGCTTCCCTAGGCTGAGCTCTGCCCCTACCTCGGCCTCTAGCACAGCTTTGTCCAAGCCCTTTACCCATCATGAAAGCCGCTGCATTGGACTCGAGCTGCTGGTTAGTGGATGAGGAAGCACATATTCTCGGCATCTGTGAAAGAATATAATAGAAATTCAATCAGCATTGGAAACTGAACCGCGCGATAGGAAGAATAAATGTGAAGTTTTTCCTAACTCTGTAGCCTCTAGGGGAAAAATACAGACGTCTTCATACCGATTCCTTAGACTCTACTAAGCTTGTTTGTGAACTGTGAGACCCATGTAATCTAGAGCTCTGATACTAACTTGTCACGACTCGGATTTTGCACCCTCGAAAGTCGTGATGGCACCTACTAATGTGAGCTAGGTAAGCCAATTATCAAATAATTACCTTTTCCAAATTTTAAAACAATAATGTGTAAACAACAGAATTTTAAATTATGCGGAAGAAAACAATAAAATATCTAAAATATGCATCTATTATAACTGCTTAAACCTTAATCGCCCAAAACTTGGTGTCATAGTGTCACGGTCTAAGATTTACTACATACAAGGTCTGAAGAAATATCAATACACTATTTTTGAATATAAGAAAAATGAAACATGAAATAAGGATAGAGAGAGACGTCATGGCCTGCGGACACCTGCAGGTCTACCTTGGAAGGTAGCCTCAAAACTACGATCCAAAAACTGCTCCGGGATTTGCACATAGTGTAGAGTGTAGTATCAGCACAATCGACCCCATGTGGCTAGCCTAACCTCGGCGAAGTAGTGATGAGGCTAGGACAAGACTACCAAATAAACCTATGCAATTCAAATATATACAGCGGAAAAGAAATAAAGAAATAAACAGTCAAGTTTGGGAGGGAGGGCATGCTACGGGGAATAACAGGTAATAACAGCATATCAAGAGGATTATAAAGAAACCAAATTCCAACTACTAAAAAGGATAAGGAAAACAAAGGCAGAATTCACTTTCATTTCACATCTTGTTGCAGGCGTGAACCTCGATCCCATTTCATTTACCTCATTGCAGGCATACAACCCAATCCCACTTCACATATCTTGTGGCAGGCATGCCACCCGTTCCCATTTCAAGTATCTTGTGGCAGGCATGCCACCTGCTCTCATTTTAAATACCTTGTGGCAGGTGTGCCACCCGCTCCTATTTCATGTATCCTGTGGCAGGCGTGCCACCCGCTCCCATTTCAAATATCATATGGCAGGCATGCCAACCGCTCCCATTTCATGTATCTTGTGGCAGGCGTGCCACCTGCTCCCATTTCAAATATCTTGTGGCAAGCGTGCCAATCCGCTCCTACTTCAAATATCTTGTGTCAAGTGTGCCAATCCGCTCCCAATTCATGTATCTTGTGGAATGCGTGCTACCCGCTCCCATTGCAAATATCTTGTGGCAGGCGTGCCACATGGCAGGCATGTCACCTGCTCCCATTTCAAATATCTTGTGGCAGGCGTTCCACCTGCTCCCATTTCATGTATTTCCGTGGCGGCATGCCACCTGACCGCAGTTACAAGTCAACAACATTCACAAAGAATCCCGGTAAGGGAAAGAGAGTAATATAACAACTTAACGGCTAGGGAACAATCATATCAAACACACATAGTCAAGGGAACAATAATATTTCAACAATATCCTGGCAAGGGAAACAATAATATCCAACCAAACATCCCGGCAAGGGAACAATGATGATAGTAACATGTATGGCACAATAAACGACAACAGAGTCATAACAATTATAATACAAGACTCACGGGCACACTTGTCACCGACGTATAGATAATCATCACCATTCCTTCACGTAGTACTCCACAATTAATACGTAACAAATAAGACACGACTCCTAATCCCTCAAGCTAAGGTTAGACCAAACACTTACCTCAAACTTCTGCGGCCAACTTAAGCCTCAAACACCGCTTTCCCTTTCGAATTTGGCTCCAAATCCATTGTATCTAGACATAATTGACTTAATAACATCAATAAATACCAAACAACCCAATTCCCAATGCTTAATTATAACTTTCAAATCATTCTTTTCAAAAATCTAAAAATTAACTCCGGGCCCGCTTGGTCAAAATATGAGGTTCGGACTAAATTCCGATCACCCATTCACCCACGAGCCCGAAAGTATAATTAGTTCTAAAATTTGACCCCAAAACGAGGTCTAAATCATAAATATATAGAAGCCCTAACTCTACCCAAATCACTAATTTTCTACCCTTAAGAACATGATTTAAACCTAGAAATCTAATGGGTGTTAATGGATATTGAAGAAAATGAGTCTAAGATTACATACCTACGGATTGGTGGTGAAATTCTCTTTCAAAAATTGTGTAATTTGGAGTTGAGTAGAAGAAGTTATGAAATTTAGATTAAATCCCGAATGTGCTGGTTTCGGTTAAAAAATTGTTGGGTAGACCTTCATCGCGTTCACGATGCGTCTGTCGCGTTCGCGAAAAGCATCCTTCCTCAAGCTTATGCGATTGCGAGTCCTCCTATGCATTCGCGAAGGGTTTTCCCCCTTGACCTTCGTATTCGCGGGCCTATGAACGCGTTCGCGTAGAGGAACATTCACTTCCCATACCAGCCCCCCATTTATGCTACGCATTCGCGAGACGTGAGTCGCCTTCGTGTAGAGAAACCCCTCAGTGCGTTGCGTTCGCGATCCTTTCCTCGTGTTTGCATTGACCAAAATCCACCCCTGCCCACTTTCCCTGTTGCGATCACGTGAAGGGCTTCGCCATCGCGAAGCACAGAAGGTCTGTGCACTAGAACAGCTGTTTCTGCAATTTTTCACAAGTCCTAAACCTTCGGAAACCCATCTGAAACTCACTCAAGCCCTCGGGGCTTCAAACCAACCATGCCTACTAACTCAAAATATCATACAAACTTATCTGTGCAATTAAATCGTCAAAATAACATCATAAACATCGAATTAAACCTCAAAATCAATGAAATTCCTCAAAACTTCCTTAAACATCCAATTTTGCATTTAAGGTCTGAATCACGTCAAATGGATTCCGTTAATTACCAAACTTTACCGACAATACATATAAATCATATTGAACTTGTACCAGACTCGGAAACCATAATACGGGTCCGACACCACAGATTTCAAATAACATTTCACTTTCAAAAACCTTTATATTTTTCAAAAAATAATTTCTTCTAAAAATTCATTTCTTGAACTTGGCACCTCGGAATTCGATTCCAGGCATACGCCCAAGTCCCATATTTTTCCACAAACTCTTCGGGACCGTCAAATCACAGTCTGGGTCTGTTTACCCAAAATGTTGACAAAAGTCAACTTAAATACATTTTAAGCTAAAATTTTAATATTTTCACAGATTTTTTATATAATAACTTTCTGGTTACGTGCCCGGACTGCACATGTAAATCAATGTAAAGGTAAAAGAGATTTTTTAGGTCTCGAACGTAGAATTCATTTTAAAACCTTTTAGGTCATCACAATTATATAATAATATATCAAGATATGTATACACTTATAAAAAAAACTTCATAAGTGCCATATCAAGGGCTGTATATTTGTGGGAATTTCCCTTTTATCTCAATATATATTTGATGTAGCTTTGAATTGTCAAGATGTCATCAAGGAGATACGCGACTAATTATGATACGCATGATTTAGGATCTTAAAACAAGTAATCATTCGACCCTTGAATTAAATCCAATAAAATGTACTCATTCCTTTAACCCGCTAGATTGATTAACCACCGTCAAGTTGAACTTTATTCTTCATTTAGGTCCACATAATTTTGATTAAAAAGTTTGACTCACAACTTCATTTTAGATAAAGGTATTGAAGTTCAACTTTAATTAGAGAAACTAAAAGTTCATAATAAATAATTATTTATATTTATATTTATCTATCTATCTATATCTATATGTATATCTATCAATTTATATCTATATTTATATTATCTATAAAAGCACAAATAATTTATGTTAAATGTTGAACGACTAAAATATCCCTGAAATATTGATCGACTTTTATGCCCTTAAATATTTGTATAATCTAAAAATCTAATGGTAAATTACCTAATGACAGAATTCTTTTTGTTTGAAACTATACATACAACTGACCCTACAATGTTGATCATACTTGAATTAGAAAATTACTTCTCCTAATTACAATTCTTATATAACAAGGCGTGTAATAAAAGAAATATACGTACTAAAAAAAATTTTAGTACTACGTTAAAGAAAACATCTATAAATTTTAAACATAGTTGAAATTCTTACTATTCTTTAAAGTCTTAATTTGTATTTAGTACATATAAAGCTATAACTAAATTAAGATGGTATCTTTTACCTAAATATTAGGAGTTACTACATATTTCAAACAAATGGAGTTAATTTATAAAATATTAATTAATAAGCAACTAACTAAATAATAATTTTTTAAAATATAAAATCTAATTTTAAAGTGTTAAAATAATAGGGAAAAGTTTACACGAATATTTTTATTTTACATAATAATAAAGTGGTGAGATTGTGATCTTTAATTTATTTATGTTTATTGAAGTATGAGTAATTGATTCCTTTACAAATTTCTCAAAGAAAATCGATTGATGTTAGTCTAGATTACGTTTCCTAAAACAAACACGTTCAAGTCTCTTATATATCGAAGTTTGACAATTCTTTTCTTTAATTGATTTATTTTCATTAGATGCTCATGTGCCATAACTTGGTAAAAGATATGTATATTTCTCCTAAAAAGTATGTAAAATATGTATGCTATATATAATACACATATATACAGAAAAAAATTATCTATTATTATTTTTGTAACAGCTAAATATATATATATATATATATATATATATATATATATATATATATATATATATATATATATATATATATATATATATATATATATATATATATATATATATATATATATATATATATATATATATATATATATATATATATATATATATATATATATATATATATATATAAAATCTTAACTAATCATGGAACTTGATTTATCAAAACACGTATATAATTAATATTTTATTGATTTGAATATGGTAAAGTAGTACTAATTTTACTCGGATAATATCCGACATAACTTCAAATTTGATATAATTTTATAAAAATGAGACAACCCTAACAAATATGTCAAAGTACAATAGTGAAAAAGTAATAGTTTTTGGAGATGATTCAAAGATGGACAACTATATGTTTTACTTTTGATATAGAGAAGCCAAAATTATAGAAGGAACATACACAAAAAACATCCTCTATAAAGAAGTATTAGATATGATATTACCACACTAAACATTTATACACTATAAATAGAATATCATTTAACTAACTAAATTGATTATCTTTGTAGGGTAAGGTGATATAATTTTGAATTCAGGTATTCTATTAATGTTATAAAATTAATTTTTAGCATTTAAATGATTGTTGTATTTTTATCACATTAATTACTTTACAATGAATATATGATCTTATAAATAATTTCTTACTAAATTTAGTAAGTTGTTCTATCACGTAAAAATTCCGACTAAATATTTACGTGCAATGCATGTACATAGTAACTAGTACTATATTAAAAGCACGAAAATTTTTAGGATCTCCAAACAACTAAATTTTTTCTTATTTGAACGAATATGTAGGATCTCCTAGCATTTATTAAATTAAAATTAATTAATATTTCATCTTACGTAAATTTTCTTATTTGAACACATTGAAATACAAGTTTTTATTCAATAAAATTAGAAATACACTTTAATATTTAAAATTAGAGATGACTAAAACTAAAAGTTTCTAAATAATATAAATTTATTTATAGTATTATAAAAGTAAAAAATCAAGTACAAAATATTTATCATCAACAAAATGTGAGTGAAATCAATCCGAGAAAAGAACAAAAAATGAAAGCAAAGAGCATAGAACCCTTTTTAAAACTTTTAATCTCTCTTGTTATAAAAGTAGTAACCTCAGTTTCTACATAAAATAACTATTTCAGAATTCTGATAAATTAAGATAAAATATTATTTTCTTTATTTTTTAGAAAAATAAAAAACTAATTGATTCGTTGTGGTAGGTATTAACATAAAGTTCTTATACTCCATTTTATATCAACTAAATGAGATGGCTGTTAGTTCTGTTAAAATGATCGATTGCCTAAAATTTATAATTAATAATAAAATCTTCGTTATTTACTTATATTCATTACTTGCCTTTTTAAAAATAAATAATTATTTTCTTATGTAATAATATTATGAATGTAACATTTATGAAGAGATGTTAGGTGAAATATAACGACATACATGTTTATTTTTGAAACAATAAATTATTTATAATCAAATACTATTTAACTAATCCAACTAAATTCATTATCTTTTGCATGTTCAAAAGATATTGAATTTAACTATTCTATTTATGTAAATGATTTTTTATTATTTAAACATAGATTGAATTCATTTTAACTTCAACTGCTATTTTTCAATAATTTTTTCATCTTGTATACGTCTAATAATAATTGACGCCATATATATATGCAACGCATGTATATTAACACTAATAATACAAATTATTTAATTGCAACGTACAGAAGTTTCCATTCTTTTCTTTTTCAACTTTCAACAAAAAAAAGAATTTAATTTTATTACAATCACAAGAACATCTTTTTTACAGATTGTACATTATCAAAAGCCATTCATACATGAGAAAACTATGCCTAGCAAATTCCTACTATTTCACATTGCAGTAACAAAATAACAAATATGCCAAGTGATCTCCAGCCAATTTTTTTTTCCTTTCTACACCCTTGTATATTAGCCTTGCAGTGGCTCCTCTTCATCTGGCAAGACAACAGCTATTAAAGAGAACTTAACACGAAGAGAAATCTTACCATTGTCGACTACAAGCCTAGCCCCAGACACCATCCAGTAACCAGGTTGATCCTGGGGTCCTCTCATCATCTCTGTCGTGTCAACGAACTTTAAGAGTCTACGGGTTTGCGCTGGCATCGGAGGACCATCCGGATAAAGTACAGAGTTTATGTGAATTTCAGATGGTCGTGGTAATGGCTTTTGAGCGGACGAAAAATGGGAACTTATTATAGATGAGATGATTCCTGATTTTTCAGTCTGAGCAGGGGAACCATCCCACTCAGGTCTCTTTATGAGTGTGGCACCTAATACTTTGGAAAACTTAAGGCGTAAAAGAAGCACATTTCTCATACCAGATTCTCCAACTTCAAATTGGGCCCCTGTGACGATCGAGGAATCATCATCGGATTCTACGGGTGCAGTGCATACATGCGAAAAACTCTTCCATTGGACCTTCTCATAATACCTCCGGTCAGAGGAGCTGCTGGCATCTCCATATGATTCATTCTGAAGTTGAAGACTTTTTGGCAAGGAAGAAAGGTGATGCAAATGGATGGCTAAACAATTACTTCTTTTTCCTTCCAAATACAATCGAAGGCCGACGACTGGCTTATTACCCACGTCCACCTATGAAAATTTCAAAAAAAAAAGAGGTACAGGCAAGGAAAATATCAATATAAAAAGCATTGATTGGTTGAGCAATAGGCTGCTATAAGCTTGTAACTGCTTACCACTTCTTCCAATTTCATTATTACCATTTCTTCCTTATAAATACATAAATTCTAAGATAGAAGGCCAGGCAAGTAATTTGACCAGTACGATATTGGTCAAATCATCTCAGTAGCAGAAACACACTTTAGAATTGGACACAAGTCTATGGGATCTCCGAATATTGAAAATGAAGGCAGTGAAACAGCAGTGCTCGACTAAAGTTGCCTTTTAGTGCATAGAGCTGAATAGAGAGCTAACGGCTAACAATCTAAGGATTGAAAAGAACACATGAGAGTTGGTGTGATGCGTGCTAATTAACAGGAAGGATCCTTATCCTTTTTCTTAAATAAAAAAATGTATCATGGAAGGATACATTTCATCTTCTCATAGATCGCCGATTTGTGGCAAAATTGGGAAGCTTGATGCAAGAAAAAATTCATATCTGCTAAATGAAGATTCTATTAAAGAAAAATTACTAGGGAGATGGAATCAAAAAAGGGGTAGATCAGGAAGAAGTCAAACAGTGATAATGACTACATGGAGTAAGGAACACAAAGCTTTTGAGAGTGAAAGAGGCCAATATTTCACATCCAAGTGATCATATTTCTTTACTGTTACATTTTTCATGCATTATACGTGCCACTCCTTTCTATATATGCAAAGTTGAAAATTCACACCTTCATTTAATTACACCAACCTCTAATGATAGTACCAACATGCAATGATGATTGGACCGATTTTGTAGAAATGGAACTTCATTACTTTGGTTTCCCTTTCTTGTACTCTTGATATCATACAGTCAGTTTGTAAAATTTATTAGCTCGTCCAATAATTAAAGATACAACAAGACCATGAATAACAAAAGAACTGGGCTCTTCCATGCTTGTTCAAGTAGGTGTATATATTTATCATTATTATTTGTAGTTCCATAATCCAATCCCTTCTATAGAGCAAAAATTTCCTCTGTTGTCCATTTACCATGTTTAACTTCTTCCACCTTTAGGTTGGGCTTCTCATCAACCTTTATGAACATAGTTTAGCATTGCAAAATATAGCCCCATATCAAAATAAACAAAATACATGATTCACGACAAACTTTTTTGAGAGCAGGAATAGCTAGCCAGTTGTCTTAGCATACATTCTAGAATTTTAAGAACCAGCCCCACGACAGGTGAATCGTTCAAAATATCTGGTAGTATGTGAAACATTGTTTTTCTTCAATAAGTTAACATTTCGCAAAGAGATCATAGCCGCACAAGGAGTGTAAAAGCTGAAGAAATTGTTACCGGGTTTGTATTAACATATAACTTGGGGCCCATTAAACTGAACTTCAGGGTTTTACCACTTTGCTGCTTCCTCTCGGGACCAAGAGGAAGTTCACCAAACACAGGTCCCCATTGCCTTGGAAGCTGAAACTCCAAAAACTGATAAAGCTCTTCAATTGGTGGTTTATCTGCATGACAGATACAACGATAAGCTTCCTTCAGAAATTACATGGATTCTCTGAAAGTTACTTTTGAGTTCTGCACAAATAGCTACCTAAAAATAGTGCCTGTGCAAAATCCACAAATCATGATATTTGCCTTCCTAGTAAGCACATTAAGTGATGAGCTTAAATGTATTAGCTTAAGACATCTACAGCCATAAATTCACAATAGTCATCTTATTTCTCGTAATATCAGGAGTTGTGGATTACAGAATTTATGCGTTGAGTGGATTTTGGATTTCAGTATCCTCCATAAAATTCTAACTAACGAACGTGAATCCAAATATTAACCACACTTTTTAGCCGATGCAGGATTTTGCTGCAAGCTTTATTTTACAATATTTTTATTTCTTTGGACAGGTCTTTCTATAGTTTAAAGCCAAACAAAGAGGTAGCTACACTCCTAAGAGGCAAGCAGGATATTCTTTTGTTAAGATGAATCAGGAAACACCAGCCGATAATATGTAAAAGATATATTAAGACTTACAACGTATGTACAAGTTAATTGCATGGCTCAAAAAACCACTGCCATCAATCCCGCTCAATAATGATGATATTGGAATGAACGACATTGAAATCACATCAGGTTCAATTGGAACAGCTTGATACCACTTTTTATGTGGCATATTTCTGATACTGCTTCCACCTCTCCTTTTCCAGAGGAATGTAATATCCTGATGTCAAAGTTGGAACAGAAAAGGAACATGAAGGTTATAGTCATAGATAACCAAATAATGAACACAACACAAATGTTTGAAGGAAAGGGAAAAAGCGTGAATCTCAAACTGAAAGTGGAAGTAAGAAAGACGTATCCATCCAACCAGGGTTTGAAAAGGCAGTTTCGGGTTTGACTGGGGCACCAAGATGAAATTCTGAGCAATCAAAACACTTAAATAAGAGCTAAAATGTAATTTTCAGCGAAAGCAGCCAAACAAAACCAGTAAGTTCATTTTTACGTGTACTAAAGAATAGTAGTTCATTGGATGTTATTCATATACAAAAGACGAAGTAGATAAAAAATTTAAAAGTAAAAATAAAAATCAAATAAAATGCATACGTAATGATGAAGCATCATAGGAATATGTCAATAAACAAATGAAATAAAAATAAAGAAGATAAAACCTTGACTCCCAAAAGTAAAGCTACATTCTGAAAAAATCTCACACCATCATGACAAAAATAAACCATGCAAACTTGTAACAGCATTTTGAACCTTATATCATTATCACATTCGTTCTACTTTTACACATACTTAACCTTTTGTCCTTTAGTTTTTGTTAGATAAAAGATATGGAATAAATTTCTTGTGGGTTTTATGACTAGGGGTTTATTCACATGATCACATCCCATGGGAGGAAAAACCTCAATTCAAACTTCTACTGTCTAAATAGCTGTTTAGAACATATGTGCAGCAGCAAAACTTCCACGTCACAAAATTCCATACCAATGCCAACTTTCACATGCTCACAGACTCACCTCCCTATTAATATCTAAAAGAGAAGAAGAGCCAATACCACGACTCTTTACCACACAGTATTTAATATAAGGTACAAGGATTAGCCGTCAACTGTCATTCCCATCTTCGAAAAGACAGTTTCCAACTCCACTGTCACGTTGTCCTTTTTACTCCATTTTAACCTCCATCTCCAATACATACCACCAAATACCAAGGGGTATCCCACCACTTACTACCCACAACCAAGTCAAAAACTACACATTTCAAGAACATGGCTACGAGCTGCCATTTTAAAATTACACCTAAGATCTCAAGCTTGCAGTCACCACTCTTTCCCTTAAAACCCATCATCTGAATGAAATTATTATTTTACATATCATGTTGTTTTAGCCAATATTTCATCAATGACATGACCATATGGCTCCATTTAAGCTTTTAGATTGGAATTACTTGTTTGTGCTGAATTTTTTTAAAAGCGCAACTCGGTGCACAAAGCATCCCGCATTCACGCAGGGTCCGGGGAAGGGCCGCACCCGAAAGAGTGTGATGTAGACAGCCTATCCTAATGCAAGCATTACTGGCTGCTTCTTTCTGCTGAATTTTGTATTCAAGGAAAAAGGAGAAATGCATAAAGCATTGAATTGCCAGTCCTGATACAAAATGGTGCCAATTTTTATTTCATTTTTTACCCAGATATTGGCTGAATACACAACATAATATAGTACACTTAAGAGCTTCTTTTGTTGGCACAATGTTCAAAACTTCATTTATCTATTGTTCCAGCCATACTCACCCATGAACTGTACTGGCCTCACCTTATGGAATAAAAATCTTAAAAACTCCTGAACGTGAAACACAGACGAAAAAACCGAAGAGATTTTTAGTCATTTTGGTTTGTTCTGCCCTAGATCATTTATTCAAACCACAGTTTCCAATGACATACGCTTATACCACTTTCACTTGATTCCCCTTCCATCTAGAGCATTCAAAAACCTAATTACTCAAGAGTCAAGGTAGTATATGTGGCACTCAAAAAGGTTATTGCACAATCCCCTTTTCAAACTTCTAAGTGCTAGTAGCGTTTTACTGGATTAACCTGGGATTATATCCAAACAGGTCACGTATCAAGTTTAATTTTTTGAAATCGGAAAAAGACCTTGACTGTGTCAGGTTTATTCTAAAACATCTTCAATCTGAAACTGCAAAGAAATAAAAACTCCAAGGATAAGGAAAATTCTGTTTACTATTCACAAGACCTGTTACCTCTTTGTGAAAATGAAGAGTTGACGTAGTGGAATCCACAAAGGGAAGCCCTTGGTCACTATTAGCAAGCTGAAAGAGATGAAACTAAGATGTTAGTATTAAAATCTAGCAACATGCTTTCAGTTTTATCAATTGCTAGGTTAAAACATTTGTGTAAGAGTAGCACAGGAATCCTTTTTTTGACAAGTACCAGCAATTTAAAAATAATGGTCCATCTGATAGAACTCTAAGAACTTTAAAAAGCATGGAAAAAAAGAGACAACATTTTAGGTGAGAAAATTAATATTAAGAAAAGAAAGCCGAACAATATTGGCGTTAAGGCACTTCTGAGTCAGGTTTCTTGAAGGAATTTTAAGTTCATTAATTACTTGAAATTCAATAACATTGAAGTGCGAAATAGTGCTCGTCCAAAGTTTTGAAAAGAACTGCAGTACTTTCGTTTATAAGAATTGGCAGCCTCAGAGATATCCCTCCAAGTTCAAAATCTCCATTCAAATGCATAATTAAATCATATAGAAATGACATTTGTAAGCAAGTGATATCAGGTGATAAAGGAATGATTGGGGATAAATTTTGCACAAGAATATAACTTCAGTAGGAGCATCAAAATTTTCAGCAGGGGGAAAAGGCTGAGGCAAAAATTATAGGTCGCCGGGATTATATTCATGAAGCAGTCTGACAAGCAAGCAAGGGTTTAATTACTATTAGGATGCTGATCTTTTGTGTTAATCAACCATGGGCGACCTCTAGAGGACCGTTTACATTTTGTTCTTCCCTCAGAGCATCATTTACATTTTCTTTTGGACAAGTATCTAGAGGACTATTTACATGACTCTCTATTATTCATTAAAAAACACTATTTGCTTGTTTTTTTGTCGTAATGGCAGATGAACCATTATGGAAGTAGATACAATTTCTGGGAACTTCTAACAAATCCTATGATTCAGTCTTCTGGATTGTTACTTGGAACGAGCAATATGGATTGATTTCTTTCAACAGTGAACTGGATTGAGAGTTGATTTACGAAGAATGGCACATGCTCATGTGCTTATTGTCTCTGAAATCTCTAAAAACACTACATAAGCCAGCAGGGCATGTACAGAAGTAGAATGAAATCATATAATACATGTATAAGCACCTCTACATAGACACCATTTTAAAGAATACAAATGTAAAATTTTCCTGTTTCAGCTAATTAACAAAATAGAAAAAAGAAATAAAATAAAATAAACTTATGTGGGTGGGGTGGGTTGATACATTTGCAGGCTAAGGCTTTATCCGCCCTATGCCGCCCCTCCTCGCTTGCCATCTTTAGAGAAGACAGACTAAAGATTTGACATAAGATTTATCAAGGAAAAAAAGATTTGACATAAAATACTAACGCTGGAGTTCAAAGCAGTTCAAGGAAATGAGATCCAAAACATTGGACCTCTGTGTGTGTGTTTGGCTGTGAAAGTTGACATCACAAAATCATTTCACCCTATTTGTGCTTACTGTTATAGTGCTAGATTGCTCATTTGCATCACTAAATCCTTGGTCTGCCACTTCTTTCAACCTTTTCCGTACATCAGCAGGCTGAAGTGTTGATGAATGTTGCTGCTTCACATATACAACATCCTTTCCGCCCATCTTCACACCAACAACAACATGGGTACCATATTTCTCAATAAACCTGGAAGTTACAATCAAGTACAGCTTTTGATGTAAGACTAAGAATTAATGTCGAGTATGTCTCCGAGTAACATTATTTAGCATCAATTTGCAGGAAAGCGTATCATAGCTTAAGGCTCATTCATGGTACAACCTTGGCGTACTCCAATTCCATGGCCCTATGGCATCTCATCAGTTTTGACAACGTAATTACTGGGGGAGAAACATTCTTTGCAGGTAGGTATTAGGTAGACAATAAAATGTTGCATGCAAGATAGTGACAATCAAATCACCTTTATCAACTATGGGTCAATTCAAAACTAGTTGCTCCGTTATACAAATTCTCTATATTATGCAACACAAGAGCAACTTTTTTTTTCATACTTGCAAAATCTAAAATGCAACAAATCAATAGTTACAACCTAAATGCAAAGAAACTTTGACTTATTGACTTTGATTTACTGACTCTTCGTCTCGAGGCCCCCTGGAGCTCGATGTTAAAGACATCACCCTACCCAGCTCATCTTCCACTCTTACACAGAAAACACTCATGGACAAACATAGCATGTCTAGTCATACATACATATGAACGTGCATGAGAGTGTGTGTAAATATATACACATATGCATAAAACCGAGAAATCTATGCTTCCAACTTCGAAACTCGGTGAATAATAGGTTTATCCCTCTACCCTTCTCCACTTAAATACCAGACTTGGTCCACCAGCAGGAATTCGAACTATTGGTGTGTGCCTACTGTGTACAACACATCAAGCAGCGAACCCAACAAAAACTTCCATAAAACTTCCATCAACATGCCATATTCGAGACCCTCTCAAAGAACCACCAAAAACCTCCAGAACGAAGTTATATAAGATTGGAGGTAGTTAAGAAGTTGAGTATCACAAATTTCAGAAATAAACAATTCCAACATAACTTTTTCGAGCAAGCTCTAGCTTGTTCTTTCATCAGTGCATTCCGGTTTCCCAACCAGAAAAAATAAAGGAAGCAAAAAGGCTTACAAACACTAAAAAGCTAAGTAGAAAAAAACTAGAGCAGTGATTGGACAAGAAAACTGCTTTAATCACCTTGCCAATGCTGCTGGATCCCAAGATGAAGGAACAGCTTGTTTAACATGATCATGGAGTGCAACTTGAGCCTTCTGTAATGCAATATTGTAGAAGGTGATGAAGACCCCGTCAAAAGCAAGAGCTTTTGTGCAGGCGGCGTCTTTTTGCCAACAAGTGGTATATTCAAAAGCAGCATTGAAGTGGCCACTTGGAATTTTACCAGAAAGAGACATTTCCTGGTTAAATTGTTCGGACATCTAGAAGGATAAAGATAATATGTCATAGGATATTTCAAGTCGAACAGAAAATGGAGAAGTGTTATCATAATTATATTAGCTTTTCAGTAGAACATGGAAAAGGAGTAATAACCACATGAAGGGAAAGGAACCAAGGGAGTGCATGACCGGGTACACCAGAATAATTGACAACTATATGCATAGCAAAAAACTAAAAATGATTATACAAACCTTACAATGAATTGATTACAAGGAACAGAAAACCTTCACACAAAACTAAGGCTGCTAAGCATAACTCTTTTATCTCATGCATTACATTGTTGTTTTATTGCATATGGTAATCAACCTTCATAAAACTGCACCTGATACCATTTAAAACAAGTGAGAAGACTAATGCCTCTAGTGTCACGAGAACTTACAAGTTTTATCATTAAACTGACACAAGACACTCACTATTGGATGTAAATCATAGTTGATTAAAATATGCACAAGTGAGTGGTTCACCAAAAAGAAATAAGAGTTGTATGTAAATCACCTGCTGGAAAGAGAGAAGATCAGAAGTAAATCTGATGTGGTCGCCTTTATCACAATGGATAGACTTGGGAACATTCTGAACCAAAATTCCACCAGGAATAGCTATGTCTCGCACCTGATCATCCTCAATGGAGATCAATCGACACTCCTCCTTGCAATACTTCAACCTCAAGTCATCCACTATATCATACCCTAACCCTATTGCTTTCACTGCCGTTTCCGCAGCCGCTCTTAGTTTCAACGCCCTCTCTTTGTTCGCCATCAATATATCCTTCCACCCCTCACAAGCTAATAGTTGTTGTCATGATTATGAATTTTGTCTTTTGACTGAAGAAGACGAAGAACAAGTCTTTGGAATTTTCATTTTGATTAGGTGGAGTTAGTTGGGACAATGACTGACCGGTCAATTATAGTGTCCGTGGCAGCTGTTTTACCTGCCGTTTGTTTGCATTTTCAGCCCTATATCAAAATTACTACTACTTGTATCACAAGGTGCAATTTTATTCATTTTATGAAAACGACATAATTCATATGCAAAATGTAGTTCAAAGAACTCTCCTATAAAAGGAAATTAGAAATAGTAACCCCAACCCAAGGTAACAAATAAACCTTTGACATACAAAGAAAATATAAACCAAGTAAGCAAAGGAGAATAAAGAAACAGATAGGGAAAATTCAGAAATAAGGGTAAATAGAGGAACAGAAAGAGTAAGGTAGACGAAAGAAGGAGGAGAAAGCGAGATTTAGAAAGAAGAATTTTGCATTTCATTCAGCGTAGCATTTACACTTGGACACAATGCAATAATTTGTGAAAAGTGGAAAACAAGAAATAGTTACTCATAACTATGTTCCCCCTATTAAGCATTTGCTCATTCTATGGACTCAACTCTTTGAAAAAGCAGCTGTTGTCTGAATTTCCTAATGAAAGCTTCTGCGCTGTCGTTAATGTCTTCAGATCTGGGCTTGCTTTCCACCTTCTTTGGTGGCACTACTGCCTCTACCGCATTCGTGGATGTTACAGAAGACAATTCGTAGCCATGGACATTTCTGATGTTTCATCTTCTTCTTCGACCGTGGGAAGGTGGAAGACGGAGCTATTCATTTCTTAACTTTCTTTTGTGTCGTGAATAAGTAGCTAGCTCTTTCTTAACGCGAGAGAAATAGGATTATTGAGTTGGAACTTTGTGCATACGATTCCCACTTACCTATTTTAATTAGGGGGGTTCAAAATTGATCCGAAATCGAAAGCCAATCCGAAATTGAAATTTAATGGTTTATTGGTATCGGCTTAACGGTTTAATGGATGGGGAACGGATTGAAATTTTCTTATTAACGGCTTATCGGTTTGGAGGCGGATTAGTCAATTTTCTTAACGGCTAATCCGTCAACCCGTTAAGAAAGAATATATATATATATATATATATATATATATATATATATATATATATATATATATATATATTATTTTTATCCATATCTATATAAACGCCCCCGGTGCTGGTGCACCTAACGCCCGCGGTGCTGTAACAACTGCTAGCTTCATGTACTGTGCTATTCCAGCACTGCATTTATACCGAAGCTACGGACACATTTCCATGACTATAAACATCATTCTCATGTTGATTACTGGAGTATTTGTGAATGGCCCATATGCGTTAATAAAGCTGACCTGGGAACACGTAGCCCATAAGTCTTTGAAGGGCAATTCACGAGCACTTGCAACTGTGATTGCTATTATTGATGGAACTGGCTCAATTGGTGCTACCATTGGACCATTTCTAAAGGGTTACATTTCAGCTAAGAGCTGGAACTGGAATGCAGTTTTCGTGATGCTTATGGCAGCAGCTTTCATTGCTGGTTTGCTTGTGACCATGCTAGTTGTAGTACAATTTAGTGGTTTACAAATGTCTTCTGCTTTTTCGCTCATTGTTTTGAAGGCAGTAGTTTCGATTTCTGTACGTAGATTCAATTGTGTAATTTCGATTTCTGAATTTGTATGCTAGGCTGTTAATGACAATTAATGCACTCAATATAGGTTGAAGCCGATAAACCGCCTGATAACCACCCGATAAGAGGTAAACCGATATCAATCCATCTGATATCTTATTGGGTGGATAGCGGATTGATACATTTAAAAACCAATAACCGTTAAGCCA
Source organism: Nicotiana benthamiana (assembly GCA_034376525.1). Taxonomy (NCBI): domain Eukaryota; kingdom Viridiplantae; phylum Streptophyta; class Magnoliopsida; order Solanales; family Solanaceae; genus Nicotiana; species Nicotiana benthamiana. The sequence goes on from CM067341.1 coordinate 27,900,223, forward strand.
AACCGTTAAGAGTAAATAACCGCTCAATCCGCCCGATAAGCAGTCCTATTTTTAATACCTCTACTAATTAATCATAAACTTATCAAAATTATAAAAATTAAAAACTCCATGATCAACAACACTAAATACAAAATAGAAAAAATTATTCATAGATGATGTTCCAAATTAGTTAATAGAATACAAAAAAAAAGTTATAAAATTCCAAAACACTAAGGTAAAAGGGATCTTTCTCAATATGTATGGTTAAAATTTATTGAACACATATAAATAAGTTAATGTACGATATTTGAGGAAGATTGAAGGTGATTTGGACTAATTTGATATCAAAATTCATAATTACAATCGAGTTAAAAAAAATTATTCTACGACATGTATCTCACAAATAGCACAAGTTACATAGATATATACGTGATACTCAATTGATACAAATATGATATATATGTGATACATAAATGATATACGGTATGATACACATTATTTTTTCTTGTTCATCTTTTACTTCCACTTTTCAATTCAAACTAACTCAAAACTCCAGCAAATCATTCCAAAACTGAGATTTAAGCTCCTTAAGATGTGCTCAATCTATTCTAATAATACCCACCCAAAAGAAAGTAAAAGTTTGACCTTTTTTGCTACAAATAACTAAAGCTAATTACTAATATTTAATAAATTGATTGATTTTGTAATAAGCTACTTATAAACGGAAATAACTTATAGTTTTTCTATTTTAATTTATATATTTATATGATATGATTTGATTCCCCACAAAATTTAAGGAAAAAAATACTTTTAATATTTGTGATTTAAAATATAACATAAGATTTGTGTCTAGACGTTTGGAAATAAAAACATAAAATTTGAAAAGAAAAAATATCATAGTTTTTGAAGTTAAGTTGCAATGAGATATGGTTGGATACATATTTTATTTGAAAAAATATTGTAATTTTATGAGAAAAAATATTGTTTACTTGAAAAATGATACCTGAAACTCATCTTTAAAATATTTTGAACTCATCTTCAAAAATGCTTATCAAGATAACAACTCTGATGACAATTCACAGGATTTTACGAATTGGCTCAAAATTCAAGATGGGATGAGGGCAGCCAAAACTTAAGATAAAATAGTTGGGCAGTTGACGTACAGTAAATATCAAGATGGCACCAATCAGTACATACAGGGCTAGTTTGGTATAAGAAATATGGGACAATTGATTCCACGTGGTATAATTAATTTTGAAATTAATTATTTAAAAATAATTCATTATAAAATAACTTATTTTTCTATCAAACGACCCAACAGAGTATTACTCCAATAGGCAAAATACATAATTTGCTCCCAGAACTTAGAACTAAATCCCTATAACATACCTTCTGAGTACGGATAACCTTTTACATATCCAACTTTTTTGTTGTCTAATACATACCTTTTTGTTGACAGGGCTAGTGCATGTTTTACTAATAAAATAAAGTGTGTGAACAGTAAAAAATTATTTTCTTTCTTTATTTTATTTTTTCCCATTTTCCTAAACTAATTCACTGGTTATCCTCCTCCAAATCCAACACCCACCTTCCCCCATTGTTTCTCCATAATTTCTCCATCATCCTAACCAATAAACACCTGCCAAGAACCACCATACCTTCACCATTGAAGCTGTCTCTTTTCTCTTCTGTTTTTTTTTTCTTCTCAAAACCCAATTGTTGGTAGTGGCCATGGAAACCCTTGCCTTTTGTATACAAAATAGAGTAGTGTAAATTGAACCTAGAAGCTAAGATCTTCAAGCCATGCCATTTCTAGATTTCATCTTTGAGTTTAAACAAATATTATGTAGTTTGATGTTCTTGAGTTATAATAAAGACTTGTAATTATTTCATTTAAAAGTGTTTTGGTGTCTAGTCATGTCAGGTTTTATGTTATGTGGGTTTTTTCTTTTATTTTGTGAGTTTGAGTTGAATTCTCATTCTCTGTAAAAAAAATTACTCCTTATTTAAGTTTTTAGAAGTGCAAATGACATACTTCAATGGTGTGATTTTTTTTCTATTTCTAAGTGTTTTCCTCTTTAAAATAGATTGTATTTGTTGAATTCTTGTTACTACCTATTGCTCGTATTTCTAAAGTAAATAAGGGGAAGGGATTGGAGCTTACTAAGGTTCCAAAAATTTTGGTTGTAAATTTACTAAGGTTCCTAGTACAAAAGAGAAAGTTTTAAGACTCCATTAAAGGAGCTCCAAGCTTGAGTTTAAAATTTTGGGTTTGCGAAATTAGATTTGAGTTCGGTTGGGTGTCTTGACAAAAAATTGGGGATACATTTGGGAGTTAATATCTTGAATTTGAGGCGATTTGGAGAAGATTTAGTCTGGTTTTGAGCGAGATTTCAGCTGCAACACAAAGCTAAGTTCAAAATGTTCAAATCTGCAAATTTTCTGCGTACTATTTTGTGTCAATTTAAATACACAAAATTTTACTTTCTTGATAAGGGTATTTGATTTTGAAGTCTGTTATTTTTGAATCTTTATTGCACAAGTAGAAAAGTAGCATTTCTTTAGCAACAAAAAGAGTGAAAGAAACGAATGGAAGCAACAATAGAGAGGAATGAACAAATGAAAAAGAAAGAGGACGATGATCTCGTGGCTAAAGCCAGAGAAATCATTAGAGAAGCCATTATTATAGAGGGTAAAAATCCAAAAAACACTATTGATAAAATGCAGAAGAAAAAGGGTGTTGAACAACTTGAGAAGCCATTATTCGGAGTTGTTCTTTTGTTTTGGTGCTTTCCGCTAGACCCAGCGACAGAAAATTGAAAGGGGATTTTTTACGCCTGCTAAGTTTTGAAAGTCTGAATTTTATTTTTATTTTTATTTTTATTTTTTAATTTTTGATTTTAATTATTTTTAATCTACCATGTGACATGACATTTTGATATTGTATTTTTTGACGTGGCAGCCAACGTGAAAAAGAATGTATCACACGCACTGCAGCCTCCTGTCATAAGCATTTATTATACACGATTTGAAGGAGTGTAAGTGTTCAGTTGGCAAATTGTTAAGTTTGGGGACCAGCATGACAAAGTGACACAAGTATAGGTGTCATTTAGGCTATTCTACCTTTTTAGGGCGGCTGTCCTTTAAACTTTCAATTTTATAGGAATGGATCAGTAATTGGCCTAAAATTCGGCCTACTATATATTTCACTATAGATTCTCAAATTTGTTTTGAAATTTTGATTTGGGTGAAGTTTGGTTTGAAGACGAAAATGTGTTTGGATATCAGTTTTCAAAATATTTTTTTTAAAATAAACATGAAATATGACTTATACTCACGAGTTCCAAAACCTATCACAACTATCCTTCATCAATAATATTCATTATCTTTATCACAAACCTAAACATAAATAAATTTGGTATAAAATTATCACTTTTATAATGAACTACATATATACTATCGGATGACCGATAAGACGAAGCAGCATTGTTACAAAATAAATTGTGGGCTCTTTTATAAAATACAAAAGTTTAGGGTAATTTTTTTAAAAAAATAAAATATAATAGTAAATTTTTGGGCCAAAACCAGCTCTTGAGATGATTTTGGGATTTGAATTTTGAGAATTTGCCAAATATAGATAAAGTTTATGAACAAGCATGTATTTGTCCCAAAAAAAGGAAAATTTATGGCAAAATCTATGGCAAAATTTGGGATAGTTCTTAGAACTTGTGGGTGTAAGTCATGTTTTATATTTTTTCAAAAAAAAAGTAAAATATAATTTGAAAACTTATGTCCAAACACATTTTCATCTTCAAACCAAACTTCCCCCAAATCGGATTTTTCAAAACAAATTTGGGAATCTATGGTCGAATGCTATGTCACGACCCAAATTTAGGATTATGACCGGCACTTAGGAGAAAGTGCTCCCAAGTAATCATCGGTAACTTTACAAAAAATCGAACAGAGTTTCCACTATTTTTGGACTATCCCAAAAATTTTCTTGTCTCAATCAGCAACCAAACATCCTAATATTATATCAAACAATAGACAACTTATCAATTTTAACAAAACAGAAGTCTCCAACATTACTAATCAATCCACTAGCAACCAGAAATACTGATTATCTCCAACTTTAATACTATTGAACGATACTCAACATAAGACTAATAGCAAAATAATACTAACGACACTAAAAGAATGATTATGGAGCGACTATAAGAATTCAAAGAAAGACCATAACAATTGATAAAAATCTCTACCCACACAAACAAGTGTGAGTCTCACCAAGAATTTTCAACCTGTGCACTCTAATTAATGAAATGCTCGCCTGTGTCAACTGCTGTCTCTGAAAAAATAGCGGGGAATGAGTCGCTAGCTCAGAGTACTAACAATTAACCACAATCGTTTTTATTTGGGGACAAGTCAGAAACATGCTAGTATCTCAAAGAAAAAAATAATATAAAAATACCCTTTCAGAAAAAATAAAAAATTTTCAGTCTCAGCTCTTTTCTTTCGTTTTTTTTCTTTCTGCAGAAGCTTTTGCTTCTTTGAATTGGGCAGCCACCTTTCTGCCCTTTTGTTTTTGTTGGCAAATGGGCTTCGGCCCTTTTTGCCTAAATTTCTCATTGTTTTTATTTTTTTTTGTTTTTAGTTATTTTCTTATATATTGTTATTATTATTATTACTACCAATACACTTTTATTTAAAAAAAAATATAGGGTATTACATCCTCCCACCTTATAAAATTCGGTCATCAAATTTAACTCAAGTACGTACCTGTAGACTGAAATAAATAGGATACTTGACTCGAATAGTATCTTCTATTTCCAAGTAGCTTCTTCAGCTGTATGATTTCTCCATAAAAATTTCACGAACACGATTTCTTTTGACCGCAGTTTTCTTATTTGCCTATCAACAATAGCCATTGGCTCCTCCTCGTAAGACAACTTCTCATCGAGTGGTATAGTCGATGCTTCAATCACCTGAGATGAGTCTGATATACATTTTCTTAGCATTGAGACGTGAAATACTGGATGAATAAAGGACAACTCAGGAAGAAGTGCGAAACGATAAGCCACCGCTCCTACTCGGTCTAGTATCTCATACGGTCCTATAAATCTGGGGCTCAACTTGCCTCTTTTCTCAAACCGCATTACACCTTTCATATGGGAGACTCGTAGGAATACTTTGTCTCCAATTTTGAATACTAAATCTCTCATTCTCTTATCAACATAAGACTTTTGTATGCTGTGAGCTGAAAGTAATCTCTGTCTGATCAACTGGACTTTGTCCATAGCTTCTTGTACTAGGCCGAGTCCAATAAGTTAGTCTCGCCAGCTTCAAACCATCCGATAGGAGAACGACACCTTCTACCATACAATGCTTCGTACAGTGCCATTTGAATACTGGATTGGAAGCTATCGTTGTAAGCAAATTTAGCTAACGTAGATAAGAGTCCCAACTACCTCCAAACTCAAGAATGCAAGCTCTCAACATATCCTTCAAGATCTGAATAGTACGTTTAGACTGCCCGTCTGTCTGTGGATGATATGCAGTACTAAGATCTACTCGTGTACCTAATGCTTCTTGAAAAGATTTCCAAAAGCGTGAAGTGAACTATGATCCTCTATCAGAGATGATGGACACTAGAACTCCGTGAAGTCGGACAATTTCGTTCATAAATATCTGTGCATACCTGACTCCACCATATGTAGTCTTCACCAGCAAAAAGTGTGCTGATTTCGTCAATCGGTCTACAATCACCCATACCGAATCATAATCTCTAAGGGTTCGTGGTAGCCCAGTGACAAAATCCATAGTAATTTTTTCTCATTTCTACTCTGGAATATCAATTTGTTGTAGTAGCCCTGCGGGTCGATGATGTTCAGCCTTGACCTGCTGACAAGTTAAAAAACTAGAAACAAAGTTAGCAACATCTTTCTTCATACCTTCCCACCAATAAAATTGCTTCAGGTCATGGTACATTTTTGTGGATCCAGGATGTATAGTGTATTTAGTGTTGTGAGCTTCTTAAAGAATAGTCTGTCTCAACCCATCTACGTCTGCTACACATAGCCTGTCACCCATTCGAAGAACACCACCACTTTCAACAATCATATCCTTGCTTTTACCAGCTAAGGCCTCTTCTCTATATTTGCATAAACGTTCATCCTTATATTGGGTGGCCTTAATGCGCTCAACTAATGAAGACTTAGCCTGAGCACAAGCCAACAATGCCTCTGAATTTCCGACACTAAATCTGATACCTGTATCTTCTAGTCTCTGAATATATCTGGCCAATAGTCATCTTTGCAGGGGCTATATGTGCCAAACTCCCCATAGATTTTCTACTCAATGCATCAGCCACCACATTGGCTTTTCCAGGATGATACAAAATAGAACAATCATAATCCTTGGGTAATTCCATCCGACGACGCTGTCGAAGATTTAGATCTCTCTGCTGAAAGATATACTTCAGACTTTTATGGTTAGTATAAATATCACAAGTTTTGCCGTATAGATAACGTCTCCAAATTTTTAGAGCAAATACCACTGCAACCATCTTCAAATCATGTGTAGGATAGTTCTGCTCGTGCTTTTTCAATTGTCTCGAAGCATAAGCAATAACACGACCATTTTCCATGAGAAAACATCCTAATCCCACTCTCAAGACGTCACATAATACTATAAATCCTCCAGAACCTGATGGTAAGGCTAATATTGGTGCAGTTGTCAAACATGTTTTGAGTTTTTGAAAGCTCTGCTCATATTCCTCCGTCCACTGAAACTTTGCATTTTTTTGTGTTAGCTTGGTCAGCGGCGCTGCTATTCTAGAGAATTCTTGCACAAAACGCATGTAATAGCCTGCTAAGCCTAAGAAGTTGCGATCTCTGTAGGAGAGGTAGGCCTGGGCCATTTCTGCACAGCTTCAGTCTTCTTAGGATCTACCATAATTCCATCTTTGGATACAACATGCCCCAATACTACCGAGTCTAGCTATAATTCACACTTCGAGAACTTAGCATAAAGCCGATGTTCTCACAATGCCTACAACACAGTCCTGAGATGATTCTCGTGTTCTCCTTGGCTACGAGAATATATTTGAATATAATCAATAAATACTATTACAAATCTATCCAGAAATGTCTTGAACACCATATTCATTAAGTCCATGAATGCCACTGGAGCATTAGTCAGTCCGAAAGGCATCACAAGAAAATCATAGTGCCCGTATCGAGTCTTGAAAGAAGTCTTAGAAATATCTTCATCTTTGATTCTAAGTTGATCATAACTCAAATAGGTCAATCTTTGAAAAGTGGGCAGCTCCTTGTAACTAATCAAACATGTCATCTATACGAGGCAAAGGATATTTATTACGGACTGTTGTCTTGTTCAATTGCCTGTAGTCAATGCACATTCTTAAGGATCTGTCTTTCTTCTTTACGAACAGTACTGGTGCACCCCATGGTGATACACTAAGTCTAATAAAACCCTTATCTAACAAATCTTGTCACAGTTGCTTTAGCTCCCTCAACTCTGCTGGTGCCATTCGATATGGGGGTATCGATATGGGTTGCGTGTCAGGTAGCAAGTCACTACCAAAGTCCATTTCTCGTACTGGAGGCAATCCTGGTAAATCCTCAGGAAATACATCAGAAAATTCTCTCACTACTGGTGCATTTTCTATATTTACTATTTCCTTTCTTGTGTCATTTACAATAGCAAAGAGACCCAAGAAACATTTCTTCAGAAGTCGTTGAGCTTTCATAAAAGATACAATTTTGCAAGTCTCTGGAACCTGACTCCCTCTTAGAATAAAACTGGGTTCATTTGGTATCTCAAACCTTACTATCTTTGCATGACAATCAACTATAGCATAGCAAGAAGATAACCAATCCATTCCCATCAGCATGTCAAAGTCAATCATATCAAGTACAATAAGGTCAGCTAGAGTATCTCTACCCTCAACCCGAATCTGACAAAGCACGATACACGTATTCATCTAGAGACTCTCCGACAGGAGTAGAAACTTGAAAAGGATCATTCAATAGCTCGGGGTGTCTACTAAATCTCAAAGAAAAGTATGACGACACATAGGAATGAGTAGATCCCGGATCAATTAACGTAAGTGCATCAAATGAACAGACAGAAATAATACCTGTAACCACTGCATTCGAGGCTTGAGCATCCTATCTAATAAATGCAAAAATTCTTTCCTAACCTCTACCAGCATTCCCTTGTCCTTGATTCACAGTAGCATGGTCTACAGCACCTCGACCTCTATTTCCTGTACATGTAGCACTTGAAGTATTACGAGTAGTCTGAGTCGGTGCAACTGACTAAATAGAAGCGTGGTTGAAATTTCTCGGAGGTTGAGGGCAATCCCTCATGATTTCCCAACTGGCCACACCGAAAGCACTCTCCAGTTAAAACACGACATTGGCCGAAATGTGATCTACCACAATTTTGGCAGACTGGAGTAATGGCATATATCTACCCAGAATTACGATGTCCAGAAGATGATGGTCCCTTATTACCCTGTCTGTCAGGTGGTCTGTATGTGGACTGTGAAGACATGTGTGTCCCTGTCTGAGAACCCTGTTGTTGTTGTCCCTGGTTTCCTGCTCTTCTATTTTCGTTAAAACCGCCATTGAAATCCCTTTATGTCATGGCCTTCTTAAGTAATTCACTAGCTGCACGCTCTTCACGCCCCTTGTTTTCAATCTTTCTAGCAAGGTCAACTACATCAGAGTAGGATAAAGTCTTCATCTGCGGAGCTACTTCAATGTATAGACGACCAACCATCCATCAACAAACCTCTGAATTCGAGCTTCTTCGGTAGGCACCAAGTGAGGAGCATATATAGCCAGCTTACAAAACTTAGTGTTATATGTTGACACATCCATATCTGGAGTCTAAACCAATCTCTCAAAGTCCTAGCATGTTGTTGCATTAGACTGTCTGGAAGAAAATGATTCTTGAACAACTTAGTGAACTCGTCCCATGTCAGTGGTGGTGCTCCTACCGACCTTCCTAACAATACAGTTTTATACCATGTGTTGGCCATATCCTCTAGTTTTTATGGTGCAAGATCCACGGCCCTCTAACTAGAACACCCAAGAGCACGTAATGGCTTAAGCGTCCCATCCAAGAAACTTTGAGGATCTGCTGAATTATCGGAACCTGTGAATTTTGATGATTTAAATTTCAGGAACTCGTGTAGGGATACTTCATTATCCCCGAAAGGCTGAGTCTGTGTAGGTGCTTGTGTCTGTAAAGTAGCCCGAGGAGTTGAACTTCCTCCCTGAGTAGGCACCAATGCCTCTAACACATTCAATAAACTTGCAACTGCATCTGCAGGTAAGGCAACAGTAGGTACAACACTTGGCACTGGTGGTGGAGCATTCTGAACTCCCTGCTCTTGCACTTGATCTAGCATAACAGCTTGGGTTTGACCCATGTTCCCAACTTGAGGTTGAGGAGCAGTCTGTCTCCTAGTTTGATGCACCCCAACTTGACCTCCAACCCAGGTAGTACCACGTCCAGCAACACGTCCAGTAGATGAGGGTGTGTGTTCTAGCCATCTGCGAAAGAAATATTCCAAAGTCAATCTCAAGTTATCTCAACGCACGATCAAAGAATGAAAGAAGGGAAAGAATTCCTAGATATTCAGTAGCCTCAAGATCATAAGTATGGGCGCCTACATACCCATGAACAAAACTCTACTAAACATTGCTCCATGTCTCAGGACTTAAAGCCTAAGCTCTGATACCAACTTTGTCACGACCCAAATTTAGGATTGTGATCGGTGCTTAGGAGCAAGTGCTTCCAAGTAAGCCTCATCAGTAATTTTACAAAAAATCGGACAGAGTTTCCTTTGTTTTTGGACTATCCCAAAAATTTTCATGTCTCAATCAGTAACCAAACATCCTAATATTATATCAAACAATGGACAACTTATCAATTTTAACACAACAGAAGCCTCCACTATTATTAATCAACGCACTAGCAACCAGAAATACTAATTATCTCCAACTTTAATAATACAGAACGATACTCAACATAAGACTAATAGCAAAAAAATACTCACGACACTAAAAGAATGACTATGGAGCGACTCTAAGAATTCGAAGAAAGACCATAACAATTGATAAAAATCACTGCCCACGCGAACAAATGCGAGGCTCACCAAGAATTTTCAACCTGTGCGCTCTAATTAACGAAATGCTCGCCTGTGTCAACTGCTGTCTCTAAAAACAATAGCGGGGAATGAATCACTAGCTCAGTGAGTAATAACACTTAACCACAACTGTCTTTATTTGGGGACAACTCAGAAACATGCTAGTATCTCAAAGAGAAAATAATATAAAAATACCTTTCAGAAACAATAAAAAATTTTCAGTATCATCACGCTTTTCTTGTTGTAAAATATAATTAACAATTCAGTAATAAGCTCGATAACCACTGTATAATATCAGTATTCACATTTTGGGAGGTTTCAATACGGGTCATGTAATCTGTATAACTGTGGACTTCTTCGCAAGAATCCAAACATAACGGTAGCCCCTACTCTAGGGAAATCGACAACAGTATGCTAGTTTTACCTTCCCACTAATGAAAATTATTATGGTAATCGGCAATTATTATAAGGTGCACCGGGTCTAATGAACCCGCCGTTAGTTACGGGATCCTTCAATGTCTACTCCCATTTATACTTGTATTTGTAATCCATATATACTCGTAAAAATATTTTAAAATAATATATGGCATTTCGTTTCTTATCAAATCATATAATTTCTTTTCGATAACGGTAAATTCAAGTAACGGTAAAACAGATCTAGTGATAACGAAAATATTTAAAATCATGGTATTCATCTCAAATAACTATTTCGGTACCATATCAAGTAAAAGAATTGTCCCACATGCAACTCAAAATAATCGGTAACATATTCATATTAAAAATCATGTGTAAATCATGCAAGTTATGAAAACACAAATTGCGGTAAGATTACTACTCACAGTACTAGTGCCGAAACACCAACTGCTTCACCTAAAACAACTTGTACAATTTCCTCCAATCAATATATAATTACAGAATATCAATCTTATGTTAATTTCCTTATTTAGGCTAATTCATAGTTATTTAAGAATACCCAATTATCTGGGTTCATATTTGGATCTTAAATTTTGGATTTATATTTACCCCCATATGAGTAATTACTAATTTATCAACTCCAACCTATTCATATGATTTATTACTCCAAATTTCATAAAGTTCTATTGGTTCTTTAGGAAGAAAATTCTCAATTGTGTGAACGAACTAGTGTAATCTATATTACTTTGTAGAATCTTCTAACCAAGAAAATCGAAATTCAATTCTACCAGAAGAAAAAGTTCAAGAAATACCCATAAAAAACAGATATAGCTATGGCTCATTCTTCCTCCTTCTTTGCTCTTGTCCTTCTTTCTTTCTCAGCTCTTTTCTTTGGTTTTTTTCCGTTCTACGGAAGCTTTTGCTTCTTTGAATTGGGCAGTCACCTTTCTGCCTTTGTTTTTGTTGGCAGATGGGCTTCGGCCCTTTTTGCCTAAATTTCTCATTTTTTTAAAATTTTTTATAGTTATTTTCTTATAATTATTATTACCAATACACTCTTATTTAAAAAGTATAGGGTATTACACGCTAGCTTAGTTTTAGTGGGAGTTTTGGCAGGGGCTGAGCCACAGTGCAGGCTACGGGATCGACCGAATCCAGTAGCTTTGGTTCAAACCTTGTATTTATATTTTAAACATTCGTTAATTATGTGCACATATTAATTTAGAACTCAGTAACTTAAAATGATCAGAATCTCAAACTCATAAGCTTGAAATCATAGCTCCGCCTCTGAGTTTGGGAATTCACTTTTCATCCAATATGTACCGTCTATGATATGACCTATATTCGAATTATCTTCAAAATGCTTAACTAATTATTCATATTACCTTTATAGTGTTGTCACTTTCCGGGGAAAAGTTGGTTAGCGACAGTTGGACGAATGACGAGATGACATGTGGGATTGAAGATTGGTAAGATACGAGTCAGCAAATTATTAGCACCAGACACAAGCATGTTGCTGGTCGAGTGAGTTCTGAAGGCATTGAAATCGAGTGTCATGCCTCGAACTACTCCCTAAACGTGATTGGAACCTGCTGGATGAACCCCTTTCTCGTACGTTTAACCATTTACATATATACTGAGAGAAAATAAGTACATGTCTAAAAGTAGTTAATAATTAAAGACGAAATAGTTATCAACCAATACC